>OU611975.1:7275016-8512516 GCA_914767545.1 Sesia apiformis
AACACAGTTTGTGAGACGCGAGCGGACGTAGGCTTTATAGATCCTCAGTCGCGTTCGGAGAGGCAGTCGTGATGCCAACACAGGGCTCAGAGTCGCTCGTGCAGCCTTCGCCTGGCGGACCATTTGGTCCACCTGCGGAATCATGCGCAGCGAGCGATCAATGTGGCATCCGAGGTAACGGACAGAGGACTCCCATCCTACGTCCTGACCTCGGAACTTGAGCGGTGGCGGCATGGTACGGTTTAGGCCGGTAAGCAGGGCGGCCGTCTTCGAAACGTTGACGGCCATTCTCCACTTGTCCAGCCAGTCTGGCAGCAGGTCCAGGACACGTTGCATTTTATTGGCAGCAATATTAGCTCTGCGTGAAGATGTAAAGAATGCGCTGTCATCGGCATATAATGCCAAGACAGCGTCTTCCTCCCACTCCTGCAGCTGGGCATGTAGAGTGGGGATGTTCCGTCGCTGGACAGCAGAGGTCCGACCGGGGCTGGGGAGTTACTGAGTTGCCGGCACAATCAATGGATACACAATCAACCAGTCATGGTCTGAATTCTCGATCAGCATCTGCCAGCATTCAGTTTTATGGGACTCGAGTTCGGCTTTCACATCTTCTGTGAGTTTTGGCATTGTCATTTGATAAAACATTTTTAATCCTAATTTCACGCGTATCCGTGGCAAACAGTTGACTCCTAATTAAACATATACATAAAAATCAATATATCAAAATAAAATTTATGCACCTAATGAATATATTAAAATTTAATTAAACAAAACAGTATGTATTAGGAACTTGCGATGGGGAATTTTTATATTAGATCTATTAGTAAAATACTTTAAAACAATGTCATTTGTCGGAAATGTCGCAAAATATGCAATTTAAAATATTATATGAATATTATACCCCCCCCCCCCCCCCCCCCCCACCCCAAACGCATAGGGAAGAATAAGTAATAGACTTTCTGTATTACACATTTACCCCACCCTGGCTACAAGTCTGACACTACGCCCCTGCAAACATGTAGAGTTAAAACGTTCGTAACAGTCACTAGAGGGCAGTGACCGAGCGCGAAAGTGGGAGTTGGACTGCGCGTAGCATGAAAGATATACTAGTAATGAACAATAAGGAGAACAAATGATTTTCAATTTTTGCGTCACTTCAGTGACAAGTTGTATATATTATATATATATATATTACGGATATTAAATTTTCATCAAACATTAACCTATATTTGACAATGACACATAAAAATGTTGATATTATTTATTTTACATATATATTTTATTACAATTTCACTCTAGGCTCAAAAGTATGTATTTTTTTTTTATATTCTTACAAATATCGAGATTTTATATCCAGTCAAGTTATAATGGTAATTTTTATTCTGCGCACGTTCAACTGATTACAGGATTTCATTAGGCCAAGAAGAATTTAGGTATAATGTGGTTGGACGAGAAGAATGGAATGGTGGAAGGTCGTCTCTGGTCAAAGTGCATTGATATTACACATTCTTTTCTAATGTTTGCCAAAGGGCAATAAGTAATTTTGTACGGAGGTTTTTCCTTTGCGCGGCCACTGATAAATGTTATTGTCGTTCATAGGCCTCGCGTAAACGTCAAAGGTGGAGCCCTAAACTGTAAGGAATAAGAGATATTCAACTTTGAAAATATGAAATGGACGCCTGACTGTACTCAATAGCAATCAATAAAACGAATGTGTGCTTCAATGTTTCGTCTTGTTTAGTGTCGAGTTAGCTGAAATACGTAAAGAAAATGGTTTTTGGAGCTCAGCACCTAATCAGGACGAAGACATAAAACTGAAACTGAAGCTAGAATGTAATATTCACAATTGAATATCTCGGTTTAGTTACTTTCACTCGAACCCCTTTGTATGAAAGGAAACTGTTGGATACAGGCGCGGATGGATACATGACTCCGCTGAGGGGGACGGGAGGGGGGGGGGGGGGGGGGGGGCAATTTCTTTGCAATTTTACCTATCTCTTAGAAAATTTGTTCTAAAGGAACAACACAAAAATTGATAAAATTTAATTGTAACGTTGAATCACTCCGCTATTTATCTATCTTGTAAAAAATATGAAATAAAAACACATGGGTATAGGGAATTTTCCTATACCTGTAATGCTTGACTGGGTCCAATTGCACCCATCGCCTCCCCCTAAATCCGCGCTCCGTAGGATAATAATAATTTTTCCAAAAAAAAAAAAATTGTAAAATTTTCATTTCAACGATATCGGTATCGTGAATGGAATCCATAGTTTTGTGCAATAATCCGGACGAACCCCGTACATCGCCGGGTATTGGTATACTCGTTAACAATAATTTATAACCGGCTGCAAACGGATTCTTTTTTTATATGTAAGTGGGCAAGCGGTCCCACGTGATGGTAAGTGTTACCGCCGGCCATGGACACTTGCAACACCAGGGGGCATGCGGGCGCGCCGCCGACCTTGCAAAATCCTATTCACAGCTCTCTTGAAGAACCCCATGTCGTAGCTAAATGGAAAGACCTCTTGAGGCAGTTCGTTCCACAGCCTACGGGTTCGCGATATAAAATGATTTTTGGACCGAACAGTGCGCGACACCTCCGTATCGAGGAAGTGCAGATTTGTATTCAAAGCGAATGTTCTTTTGTGGTTCGCGAACAGCTCGTAATCATTGTATTACAACGGCACTTCTGCAGGTGGCGTTTTAAATATGTCCATAATCAGCCGCAAATGGATTTGTAACCGCCACGATCGTTCGGTTGGCTGAGTATAAAATATTTTTTCTTAAATTATTTTGTTTGTTTGAGACTCATTAATTTCAATGTCAATAAAAGCTCAATTTTCAATGGATAATTCGTTTGGTAGACACTCGGGAGGAAGAAAAGAAAATGGCAATTATAGACATTGTATTATTATGAAATATGGAAAGTCTAAATGTTCTATCGTTAACTGGCACGGTCTGCCATCACAAAAAGGCTCAAAAAATCTTGTAATAATCACGTGAGGCTTTTTTTTGAAACACTGACCACCGAATAAAAAATGTCACGTGACAAAATTTACTAAAGTAACACCCCGCTCGCATTGTGAACAAGTAAAAATAAAAGATACACTCGTGATAATAAAAGTGTAGTAACCAAACGCAGTTCGGGGGGGCGCCCTCTGCGCTCTCGACCTTTTTTCGCTCGCTATCAACCGACACGACCGGACTGCTACATTGTTAAATAATAATTATAGAAATATCTCAGATTTAATCCAGACTGTAATTAATTAATTTACATGTCCTGGATCATAAGTGAGTGTACCTATTTAATAAATGTACAGGTCACCCGTTACAACAAAAAGATACGCTGGTGAGAATAAAAGATACGCTGGTGATAATAAAAGATACGCTGGTGAGAATAAAAGATACGCTGGTGATAATAAAAGATACACAATCGTGATAATAAAAGATACACAATCGTGATAATAAAAGTGTAGTAACGAAACGTAGTTCCATTAATGTGGTAACCAAACGCAGTTCGGGGGGGCGCCCTCTGCGCTCTCGACCTTTTTTCGCTCGCTATCAACCGACACGACCGGACTGCCACATTGTTAAATAATTATAGAAATATCTCAGATTTAATCCAGACTGTAATTAATTAATTTACATGTCCTGGACCATAAGTGAGTGTACCTATTTAATAAATATACAGGTCACCCGTTACAACAAAAAGATACGCTGGTGAGAATAAAAGATACGCTGGTGATAATAAAAGATACACTCGTGATAATAAAAGATACACAATCGTGATAATAAAAGATACACAATCGTGATAATAAAAGTGTAGTAACGAAACGTAGTTCCATTAATGTGGTAACCAAACGCAGTTCGGGGGGGGCGCCCTCTGCGCTCTCGACCTTTTTTCGCTCGCTATCAACCGACACGACCGGACTGCCACATTGTTAAATAATTATAGAAATATCTCAGATTTAATCCAGACTGTAATTAATTAATTTACATGTCCTGGACCATAAGTGAGTGTACCTATTTAATAAATATACAGGTCACCCGTTAGAACAAAATGATACGCTGGTGAGAATAAAAGATACGCTGGTGATAATAAAAGATACACTCGTGATAATAAAAGATACGCTGGTGATAATAAAAGATACACAATCGTGAACTTAATTATTGTTCAACTACATATATTGTTTAGCTGTCGCGTTCGCAGTGAGCATAAAGCACTTGTCAATTGTAAATTTTAATTTCAAACATGTTTCACTTTGTGTTTTAAACGGTGTGTATAACGTTGATCGACTTCCGTCTCGCAATGACTTATTGTAAAAACGCGTTTCGAGTGCAACGTAATAAAGTAAATTCTATCTCCATTTCTTTTACTTCCTCCGAGGTCCGGGAGTCATTTGTGCAATTTTTTACTTTTTTTTTCAGATAATACATTATTTTCAGGTAATAGGCATGATGACGGATTTTGAAATCCGCTTCTATAATGTAGATTCACGTCTACTGTTTCCGAAAATAACATTATTTCAGCAATAAAATAAGTTTTAACGCAAATTATGCATTTTCTTTCTATCTACTTTGAATTATGCGCGAAAACACTCGCAGGTGTCATGGCGTCGCTTGTGACGTCACACCTAGGTAAACGTAGGTAGGTAAATCAATGGAAGTTCAAGCGACACGGTGATGTTCACTGAGGCGTGACGTCATTCGCTCTGATTGGCGTTTTAGCTAACATGGCCGAATGCAGTATTTTATTCTTTTATTTTATTGAAAATATTATTAATCTCAATGTTTACATTAAAACTGGTTAATATATTAGAATTCTTTCAACATATTTTTTTCTCTAAAATCATTTATTCTTTAATTCTTTGATACTGTCATCATGCCTATTATACATTTCAATTTCAAACATGTTTTACTTTGTGTTTTAAACGGTGTGTATAAACGTTGATCAACTTCCGTCTCGCAATGGCTTATTGTAAAAACGCGTTTCGAGTGCAACGTGATAAAGTAAATTCTATCTCCATTTCTTTTACTTCCTCCGAGGTCCGGGAGTCAGTTGTGCAATTTCTTTTTTTTTTTTCAGATAATACATATTTGCAATATGCCGCCCTCGTTATTACCTTATAGACTACCTAGCTAATTAATTTGCAAAAACACCTTTTTTCGCTGCGTACAATTTAAACTCGGCTCGGGTTAAGAGAAGTGTGACGTCATCGATTCAATTCAGTGATTTCAGGTCGAAACGGGTTACGTCTCGTTTCATTTCGTTCAATCCGTTTATCGGATAAAAAATAACTTTACGGTAATAAAAAAAAAAGTGTTATTTTTGTTTAAGCACAAATTTATTTTATCAATTTAATAATTGGTGATTAATTTACTTGTTTGTGCATAACACTATCCACACTAATTGCGTTCCAAAGTAATCAATAAATAACAATAATTTTTGACAATTTTTTACTTATAAAAATGAATGTTTCTTTGTTTGTTCCGTATGCGTCGTTCCTATACCATTCATCCGATTGCGATGAAACTTTGGCGAGTTGTCGTGCGCATGCGCGCGAAGGTATCTGAATAAGCACTTGAAGACCACGCGAACGAAGTCGCGGGCAACAGCTAGTTTCACAATAAACATATAAATAAACATTTAAAAAATACAAGAATAAATAGCTTTAAAGAAATCCTGCCTTTTTATATACAATCCAAGGATTTTTATTTTAAATTTCATAATCTTTTTCAATTCATTGCTATGGATCATTGCAACTTGAAATAACAATTTTTTTTTATTTAATATTCATAACGGTGACGTCACAATTGTCTGAACTTGAGCAAGTCATGTGATATAAGATTTAGAATGAGATTCAAAAACCAAAACCGTTTTAAAATGGCGCGGCCTCGTCGAGTGTATGTAACCAGTTGAAGATCATCATGTTTCGTTCGTATTTCGACAGAGGGCGTCCTCTCTCGCGCTCCAAATCGGCCGCTGTCAGAGCGAGATGTGCGGCCTCTGTAATTATTATATTAATTCATTTATTTGTAGGTTAATTCACAGGAGCCGGCGTCAAAGAATAAATTCAATGTAGATAGATAAACTGTTTATTGTACACCCAACAGTAACACATTGGGGGGGAGAGTGCACGCTGCAATCCAACAACCGCTACGCGCGCACGACTGGCACGAGAGATACATTGAAAAATTATTCTTATGGTGGGTTTTTTCACTATCGTGTAGTTTCAGTAGGTGTACAATTATAAAAAAATAATACTTTTAGGGCGTAGATTTTAAATCTTATATCTCACAGAAGACTACCTCGAAATATACTGTATTTATCATATTTCCCCAATGTACACACGTGTTTCGGTAGTGAGTGAGATATGCCAGTACACATTCCCATACAATTCTGCATACCCAACATTTGGACTAATGTTGACATGCACCGCGGATGTTCACGGGCTACTGTATCCACTTACCATCGGGTGGACTGTATGCTAGTTTGCCGACTTCGTGCATAAAAAAACACATTATTGCATAATGACATTTGACATGCGTATTTTGACAGGTTCCACACATATTTTGGTCGGGATATACACCAAAAAATTGAATTAATGTGCCAGCTCTCACGAAATTACCTATACAGTGAACAATGATAAATAAAAACAATCAATTAAACACCAAATCATTCATAAGCTTCTGTCTAAGTAATGTAAAATATTTTAATATGTCAACCAGTATACTGAAACTAGTTTAGTTAACTAAAAATCAATATGTATTTGACGATTTATTTATTACATAATAAATAAATAATTGGTGATTAATTTACTCGTATGTGCATAACACTATCCACACTCGCCCTTGACTCGCGGTCAAGGTCTCGGTCTCTTTGCCCTTTGTCCGCTTCTGTCAGTGAGTACGCGTCAGTAGGTATCGACTACCATATGTCACATGTTGTGCACATACGAGACAATTAATCAACAATTACTATGTTTAAAGTAATAATAATAAAAAACATTAAATACATGTTCATTTTTACTTATATATATATATATGTGTTTGTGTGTGTGTGTGTGTGTATATATATACATCATAGTATTTCACACTATTTTTGGTAAGACATTATATAAAAGTACAAAGTATAAATATAAGGCCCTACATAAAATAGTGTGAAATATTCTAATATTTCATTTAGTGGGATTAAGGGACAATACTTAGAGTAAAAAAAAAAACGTAAATTAATGTACAATTAGGTACATTAATTAAACAGTCCAAACACTGTAAAAGTGCGACAGAAAATTAGAATCAAAATTATACTTTCAACTGATTAAAAGTTCAATTTACTAAGTAGGCGTAAGTACAATGAACTATGTAAACAGAAGCGGGCGCGTTCAAAGGTCAAAGACCTGGGCGGGGCCAGTGTAATTCCCACCTCGGGTTTCTACAACCGCACCTCCCGTCACAGAAGTGCGGTCCATCCGCATTTCCTCGATACGGAGGTGTCGCGCACTGTTCGGTCCAAAAATCATTTTATACCGCGAACCCGTAGGCTGTGGAACGAACTGCCTCAAGAGGTCTTTCCATTGAGCTACGATATGGGGTTCTTCAAGAGAGCTGTGAATAGGATTTTGCAAGGTCGGCGGCGCGCCCGCATACCCCCTGCTGTTGCAGGTGTCCACGGGCGGCGGTAACGCTTACCATCACGTGAGACCGTTTGCTCGTCCGCCCTCTTCTCTATATAAAAAAAAAAAGTATTAATAGTGTTATGCACATACGAGTAAATTAATCAACGATTATTTATTTTTAATGTAATAAAAATCAAGAATAATATACGTTAATTTTTAGCTAGATACAATAGTGTCAGTGTACCAATTGACGTGTCAAAATATTTCACACTATTTTTGTAGGATGTTATTATACAAGTTTATTTTATTTATTTTTTTAGATACATTACCTGGATGCACGAATTTGTTGTGTTTCTGTGGCACAGCCAATGTTGTGGGTCCAGGGGTGGATATGGCTTGTCCTGCCGCGGATACTGCCGCGGCCTGTGGATAAACATAATAACAGTAAATAAATAATAAAAAATAGAGAGAGAGAGAAAGAAAGGAGAAAGACATTTTTATTTTATAAATTGCAGAAAAAACTATAAGAAAGAATGTTTTTTTTATTTGGTGGGAAACGAGCTGACAGTCCATCTGATGGTGAGTGGATACTGTCGCTCGTGGATATAAACAATGTATGTCAACGTCGATCAAAAGTGACTAGTGTTGACACGTGGGTAGACCACGTTACCTACGCAAGGGAAAATAAAGAATGAATAAATAGATGGAATGGCTATCCATCGATAAATGTTAAGGCGATATGCCGTCGATGAATTTATCAAATTGAGTGAATCATGTGACTTGTATTTAAAGGCAAACTTGCACTCGCTGTGAATCAAACTAAGGATATGTAAACAATTATCAGCCCATGTCCGATTGTATCGCCTTTTTACTACATTCAACGCCAAGAAACACTATGTTGATATTTTTAACCGTTTTCATGTTACAGCTTATCAACGTTTAAAGTAATATATGACAAAATTCAACCCTAACCAGATGTTAGAGTCAGCGACAGTTCAAAGGATTACTAGTGTTTCTAAAACTCACTAGATTTTCATAGTTTTGACACAAATAGTTAATTATTCAGATTATAAAAAATAATTTTAGCAGCGAGCTAAATATCGTAACGTCACTAACAACTTAAACATAAACAATCTTTAATTATTATTTCACCTTCAATCGATTTATTATCCTGTTTCAATAAGTTATTAATTAAAACTTCAGTAGCGCTATCGGTGGGCGGTGTAATTGATACGTTCGGGCAGTGAGCTTCTAAATACTAGAGTAGCAACGTCTTACAAACAGTTCTCAGAAATGTGTAACCACTTGCAACTTTAAACGACGTAGCTTTGAAACCGATACATATTCCAAAGTATGTTTGTCTCGTTTCTTCTACACAACTTCTTCGTTCAAACTAATCACGTCGAAGTGAAACAAGACATTGTTATCGGAAAAAACGCCAAGAGTTGCCAGTGGTCAGAAATAATTTCCCCAGAATGAATGAATGAAGTTATTTAATAAATTACTTGGGTATGATAAAGGCTCTGTATTCTAAAATAGATTTTAATGAAACTTTCAATAGATCATATAGATCTAAAGAAATTGACAAGGATTAGGATGGGAAGAAAAAATATTTAGATGCGTAAACGTAAATATTATATTTTAAGACTATTTACATTGTGTCAAATTATTATTGTTTAAAATGGAATTGTTTTTTTTTAAATATTTTAAAGAATTTAAAATATTGTTTTTTTATGTTTGTGACAATCATTTTAACAAAATAAATTTCAATTGTAAATTAATTAAATTGTAAATGTATTTTAAACTTAAAAGTTATTATATTGATTAAACACCACTGTGTAACATGAGTTTGTTATATAATTGCCTTTTACTATCTTTTTTGTTATTTAAAGTAAACATTTTACTTTCGTGGTATAATCTTATTTTGATATTTTTGTGAATAATCGCGTTGATCAACAAAAGAGAATGATCCATTTGTAATGACGACACATGTTCCGCTGAATGAATTGCAAATTCTTTGATCGAAAAATTGGTTTGAATTTTTTCAAGTGTTTTCGTAGCTAAATACACAGGACTATAATTAAAGTGCAAAGACTTTCCACCAGAGATGGCCAATAGCCAATCTAATCACGGCTTCACATGATATGCAAATGTCAAAAACCTGTTGCGTTGGATAGCATAGACCTCCTTTGTCTTTAATAATTATTATTTTGTGAAACCACAAAAGCTCAGTAGCTAACAATGCTTTGATGCATAAATCACATTTGAGATCATTCCCCAATCTTGCGACAACGTAACCTGCTATATACTCAACAATCTGTTTGGTAATACCAGTGATGAGACTGTTACTTAAATCAATACTTTGTTGATCGACCCATTCGCTCTCTAGATCAGCTTCACTCGTATGATTACAGATTATGATGAAATAACATAAATTACTATTAATACTTTTGACTTACAGGCACATACGTTCATCATTCACTCTTTCATTCACAAAACTCCCAACAGTGTGGGTAAATCAAAATCGTTTTCACTGGCAACATTGATGGCAAAAACAATGCGTGATAAATTTATTTCGTTTTCTAATGTTATTTTGGATAATCTGAACAAAATTGAGCAAACTTACTTGTGAAAAGTAACACCACTTGCTTTATCATCCTTTTCGGACCGTGACATACAAATTTTAACGCCACATTTCACCATTTTGGTAACTTTATCGTTACGTCGCAACTTATACGTTCACGCTTATTGACGTCAAGCTAGCAACTGAAGTCAGATATGCCTGCAGGCATCTACGAAATGGTAACGCTAACTAATGAACACTGCTAATCTAGTCATATGTACATCAATGCGTTCGGGGCGTTACGCGGACGGATTGCGCGTGCGTTAGGGTTGACACATGTGAATTTTGATAATAAAAATTTACAAAAAAAAAATGTCTATCCATTACAAAACGATTGCCGTTGTGTTCCACCCAGTACAGATGGATATATGAATGAGATGAAACTGTTTATTGTACACCAAAAGAAAACAAGGCAGTAACAGACATTGTAACACGAGAAATGCACAAAAGGCGATCTTATCTTTGCCAGACAACCTTTCGGTAGAGAGGAAATAAATATTTCAATCACGGGTGAACAAATCAGGTGAGGCCCCATATGGAGTACTGCTCTCATCTCTGGGCCGGCGCACCGAAATACCAATTGGATCCATTTGACTCCATCCAACGACGTGCTGTTCGTGTTGTCGACGATCCCACTCTCACGGGCGGTTTAGAATCCCTCAGCATTCGGAGAGACGTTGCATCTCTCTGTGTGTTCTACCGCCTGTACAATGGGGAATGCTCTGAAGAATTGTTTAATATAATTCCCACCTCGGGTTTCTATAACCGCACCTCCCGTGACAGAAGTGCGGTCCATCCGCATTTCTTCGATACGGAGGTGTCGCGCACTGTTCGGTCCAAAAATTATTTTATACCGCGAACCCGTAGGCTGTGGAACGAACTGCCTCAAGAGGTCTTTCCATTAAGCTACGATATGGGGTTCTTCAAGAGAGCTGTGAATAGGATTTTGCAAGGTCGGCGGCGCGCCCGCATACCCCCTGGTGTTGCAGGTGCCCATGGGCGGCGGTAACACTTACCATCACGTGGGACCGCTTGCTCGTCCGCCTACTAGTCAATAAAAAAAAAAGATAGGGGTTATGGGTGGGATATGGGTGTTCTCACCTCTAACCTATCCAAATTGAATTCAGACTGAGACATCCTCTCCAAAGCTCGATACGTAGTCAGCAGACGACGCTTTATATAGTTCTGACGGACCTGAAACAAGTAGTCAATTCTGTTTATAATTTATTTGCTAAAACATGGTAATTATAAGGTGGACATTTTTATGAGCATCACCTCATCTCCTCCCGTGGGGTCTCGTAAAAGCCGGTTAAGGGATAACAAAGCGGCTACCACGAGCCCTGAGGAGCTGCATCATGAGGATTCGCCAACCCGCTTGGGCCGCGTGGCGTTTCAAGGCCATTCATCCGTAATGCACAAGACAAGGCCCACGCCCAGCGGTGGATACTGTAAGGGCTGGTTACATGCATATTTAAATTTAACTTAAAAAGATAAATTATAGTATATATTTATAAAATAGGGTAGTTACGAATGTACGAGGTTTTAAAGATGTGAATGTGTGTGTGGTCGCGTGTATGGAGTGCGCGTGTGTTTGTGTACGAGTGAAAAAATAAATTACCTTCTTATTGTCCGTGGGTAATGGTCTATGCGGTGGCTGTGTGGGATGGGAGCGCTGGGGGGATGGCAGTTGAGATCCACCCACTGGAAAACAATATATACAGGATGAAATAAAAAATATCTGTATAAACTTAACACGTAAATGTGTATCATTTAAAACCTAACAAATTTTGTTATACGACTTCTTTTCCGAGTTTGTTATTTTCTGATTATATATTATGTTAAAGCCTGGCCAGAAAAATATGAAACTTGCTGTGGGGGCGCCACATTCGCTTTTTTCATAGCTAGTTAGTGTTGTCAGCAGAATTAGTTCTATTAGTTTTACGCATCATGGCGAGGGTTTTTATTTTCCTGGTCAGACTATAACTGATAAATGTTTTTATGCAGAAACAATTCTTGAATGGAATTAACATAATTCATATTGACATTGGCTATTTTAATTAATGATGTAGTATTTCTTGTGTTATATACGACCTGTTTCACTCAGGTTTGCCGCTGAGACGTCACCCCCCCCCCCCCCCCCCATTAAAACTCAACAAAACTGAAAAATATAACAAATCAAAAAACAGGCAGGCGTTAGAAATAGACGCGCTCACGGTGACGTTGAAGAGGGCGACACAGCGGTGCGGCAAGTAGTTGGGGGAGGGGGCCTGCATTCCGCGCACCGGCAAAGTTGAGTGGAAAGTGTTGTAAGTAATTATGGAACTGAAGAGACATATGTACATTAGTTCGAATGCGGGAATGCAGCGTGCACTCCCCCCGCCTCCCTCAAAAATCAGCTAAGACCACAATAGACACAGTTTCATGTATAATACTTTGTCAAATGATACAACAAAATAATGTCTTGTTCTTGTCTCTCGTATCTGTTATACCTGCGACCCAAGTACTGCAAGACCGCGAAGCAGTGCTGAGAGTGAGTGCCTCTAATGCTCCACACAGACCAACTTCCGAAGTCGCGCTGAAATTATACAAACATCATCATCTTGGGAGTGCCACTAAATCCCCCTTCCTGTGCCCCCAGTAAATCACTACGGGGTTTCGGGCCATAATCCACCACGTGGTGGTAACACATACTTCAGATTTTTTTTTTTTGTAATTTCTTGTTCGTGCGGATTTCCTCGCGGAGCTGGTGACAATTTTTAAATATCCGTACTTAAGTAGGAGCCCCCGATCACACGAATGTATTCACATTCGTCTGTGTGTATTCTGTGTGTCTGCGTGTGTGTGTATGTGAATGTATTCACATCCGATCACACGAGTGTGGGTAGCCCTAGGCTATCACCGCCTCTCCAGTAAATCAATATACAGTGAAATAAAATAAATATTGACTGAACCAGTAACAAAAGATTACTAAATGGGCAGCAAATTACGATCAAACAAACTATTAATAACTGAAGTGAATAATATAAAAATTACTAAGAATGTGATCGAAAAATCGTCGGACTCCTATCCTATTAAAGCGCACGCCATCGAAGAATTTCGGTCATTGACATGAGGTCAGCGAAGACTGGACGGTTAAGAGATTTGGTATGAAATCGTCTATCTCCGAGACCCCTCATATTATTGATCCTTAGCATGAGGGAATAACAATAGTCAATGACAGAAATTCTTCTTAAGCGTGGCGCGCGCTTTATAACTGAAGTAAATTAAATTCTACTTATTATTTCTCTGTCCCAAGGTTGGGTGGGTAGCCTCGGGTAACCAAGGCAGAGGTCGCCTTAGCGATAAGGTCGCCTATTGTATTGTCATTTAAAGATATGTGCACATATAATAACTATTTGTGTGCAATAAAGATATTTTATATTGTAAATCGGGTCTGAACGCGTAAATTAAAGATTTTTTTTACCTTTCATTTCCACTCGACGTTTGGGCACGGGTTACACCAGCCGTGGTCACGAGTTGACTCCAATACTCGACGTTTGGGCACGGGTTACACCAGCCGTGGTCACGAGTTCACTCCACTATTCGACGTTTCGGCACGGGTTACACCAGCCGTGGTCGCGAATTGACTCAACTACTCGACGTTTCGGCACGGGTAACACCAGCCGTGGTCGCGAATTAGCTCAACTACTCGACGTTTCGGCACGGATTACACCAGCCGTGGTCATGAATTGACTCAACTACTCGACGTTTCGGCACGGATTACACCAGCCGTGGTCGCGAATTGACTCAACTACTCGACGTTTGGGCACGGGTTACACCAGCCGTGGTCACGAGTTGACTCCAATACTCGACGTTTGGGCACGGGTTACACCAGCCGTGGTCACGAGTTCACTCCACTATTCGACGTTTCGGCACGGGTTACACCAGCCGTGGTCGCGAATTGACTCAACTACTCGACGTTTCGGCACGGATTACACCAGCCGTGGTCGCGAATTGACTCAACTACTCGACGTTTGGGCACGGGTTACACCAGCCGTGGTCACGAGTTGACTCCAATACTCGACGTTTGGGCACGGGTTACACCAGCCGTGGTCACGAGTTCACTCCACTATTCGACGTTTCGGCACGGGTTACACCAGCCGTGGTCGCGAATTGACTCAACTACTCGACGTTTCGGCACGGGTAACACCAGCCGTGGTCGCGAATTAGCTCAACTACTCGACGTTTCGGCACGGATTACACCAGCCGTGGTCATGAATTGACTCAACTACTCGACGTTTCGGCACGGATTACACCAGCCGTGGTCGCGAATTGACTCAACTACTCGACGTTTCGGCACGGATTAGACCAGCCGTGGTCGCGAATTGACTCAACTACTCGACGTTTCGGCACGGATTACACCAGCCGTGGTCGCGAATTGACTCAACTACTCGACGTTTCGGCACGGATTACACCAGCCGTGGTCGCGAATTGACTCAACTACTCGACGTTTCGGCACGGGTAACACCAGCCGTGGTCGCGAATTAGCTCAACTACTCGACGTTTCGGCACGGATTACACCAGCCGTGGTCATGAATTGACTCAACTACTCGACGTTTCGGCACGGATTACACCAGCCGTGGTCGCGAATTGACTCAACTACTCGATGTTTCGGCACGGATTAGACCAGCCGTGGTCGCGAATTGACTCAACTACTCGACGTTTCGGCACGGATTACACCAGCCGTGGTCGCGAATTGACTCAACTACTCGACGTTTCGGCACGGATTACACCAGCCGTGGTCGCGAATTGACTCAACTACTCGACGTTTCGGCACGGATTACACCAGCCGTGGTCGCGAATTGACTCAACTACTCGACGTTTCGGCACGGGTTACACCGGCCGTTGCCACGAGTTGACACGACTGACCGCGTGACCGCTGCCGGTGTAATCCGTGACGAAAAGTGGACTAGAAATAAAACAAAAGCCTTTAAGTTTTACGCGTACAGACTCGCTTCACAATGACATAAGAATACTTATGTCATCACGTCACCAGGAGAACGTAAGACACACCTTTTTTGCTGCCATCGATTTGCTGCTCATTTTAATATTTCTCTTAAATATTTATTACCGATCGGGGCTTGGAAATTATCTAGTTTATTTCATTTTTACAGTAGAATTACAAATGCTTCAGCTTATTGTCGGTACGGACTTATTGTATTGACTTCGGTTAAGATTTGCTAACTAAAAAATTTCGTTGTTTCAAAATTCTGTTAAAACACTAACATCTGATTTTGAAATAATGCAAAAAAATATATGTAATTTTTCATATCTAATTTCACTAAAATCTCAATATCTGTAGACATTAGAGCCGACAATAAGGTCTCTTTGCTCAGAGATAATGTAACATTTATACACACAATAACAATAAATAGATAAAGAATTTCGATACCATACCATCAACTTATGTCTCTCCATCGCTGGATATGGGCCTCTCCCGCGGCCCACCACCACTCACGGCCTTCACAGTGTCGGATTAAGGTTATTGGAGAAGAGATGGGATGATGCTATTTTATAATCCGCCAACACCACACGGCACAAATATATATATACATTTTAGATATGTTTTTAAATGGTCAGGCTTGGAGCCCGGGGCTATAGTTCCTCTCTCAATCCGGCACTGGGTCTTCAGCTCATCCACGCACTACCAGTGACTTTCTTCAAGTCGTCAGTTCACATGCCACAGTTCACGTGGTCTCGCCCGAGGACGATTATTTATCGCTTAGATAAAAAATAATAATTTTAACAGAGTGTAGAACAAAATAAGGAACTAAGGTTAACCGTGACCCAAAACCCGAAACACATCAAGTAATTTAAAATATACAGCAATTGTAGCAATCATTACTCAGTACAGTGAAATCAACGAGACATGAGCTTTGCATCTGTGTGAGTGGATGCCGAATTGTCCAATCCGATTGTCGAAATAGTCCTCGCAACGAGACATGAGCTTTGTATGTGTGAGTGGATGCCGCATTGTCTGAAAACCGACGAAATGGTTCGCACTGTACACTATCGGTGTGCACTCACACAAACACAAAGCTCATGTCTTGTTGATTTCACTAAAAGGCGGGCGACGCGCGTAGAATGAATGACATACTAGAAATGAACAATAAGTTGTCAAAAGATCTATTGTAAAAACTGGTAGAATCGATTCCACTCTCAGTACCGAAATCCATTTTCATTTTTTGCATTATATCAGTGCTACATTGTATAGGTACAGTTGTTTCATCTCACGAAGGCGGGTTACATTTAGTAATGGTTGTGCTCGTAAAGGTCGCGCAAGCTAAGTTGAGCCCAACAACACACGCGCGAACGCGACGTAATAACCTGTCCGCCTCTCCCTCTAGCGCGTATTATCTTATCGACTGGAAAGAGATAGCTGAGACATGCTGTGTATAGAATTTGTATTAGTGTGAGAGCACAATTTATAGGCCTAGCAATAGAGCAATTCATTGTGACATAAATCCTACTAGGAAACCGACTGTGCCATCATATGAAGAACAGTCCGTAGATGAATTCCATTATGTTTTCCACTCGCAAATGTTGTCTATTAATCTGTTAGAAACACTTTTAAACAAAAAATCGTTATTTTTTTTAGTTTTTTGCTTATAAAATGGAAACTAATGAAGCAGTCTTAATGATGTAAATAGGCATATTCATTTACCCCAAAATCGGGTAGTGGGGTAGAACGGGATCTAAGGAGAGGCGTATGTATGCGCGCAACGTTGAAATATTCAATTTGAATATCTCAGCAAATACTGGAGCCATTTTATTAGTTTTTTTTTTGTATTTTGGGGTAATTGAATCCGTTTTTAGTCATATTTTACGTGCATTTCCGACCTGTTTCGCAGCATTTTAGGGAAAAATGAAAATATACCTATTGTTACACTACACTTCTACTTTTCAAATCCGTTTACAAAATTAAAATCGGACGATCTATAACGCATCCAGATCTGCTGCAAAATAGCGCATTCAAAAATTAAAATTACGATTGGGCCAAAACTAATAGTCGGACAACGTCGGGGTTTTGCACACACAAAGTACCCATAAATTACTACATTTTCGCGAAGTTTCAGCCCTGTAAGTGTAAAAATGGCCGATTTGTGATTTTTTAAAAAACGCTGAATTTTTCGGTTTTTCCTCGTTACTAATTATCCGATCGAGTCGTTCGACCTCTCATTTTGTTCATATTTTTATTCTCCATAAATCGCCTATTTACATAATTAAGATTGCTTCATTAGTTTCCATTTTATAAGCAAAAAACTAAAAAAAATAACGATTTTTTGTTTAAGTGTTTCTAACAAATTAATAGACAACATTTGCGAGTGGAAAACATAACGGAATTCATCTACGGACTGTCCTTCATATGATGGCACAGTCGGTTTCCTAGTAGGATTTATGTCACACAATCGCTAATACTTTGGTCTTTTGCTTGACCTATTAGTGTGCGTCGCGGCGTTGGGATTTCAAGTTTAAGCACACAAAAACAATGTACATGTACGAGCCTGACCAATACTAAGCGTAACCCGCCTTCGTGACTTGAATGAACTATACTTTAAAATAATCGTAATCTCACTTCCTCATAGGCGGTTGATGATCAGGTACAACGCTGACGTCAGCAGCACTGAATGACCTCCTCAGGCCTAAAGCAGCACACAATGCTGCGCACCCGGCTAAGAGTTCCCGACACGCGTCATGCGATGACAACGGAAGAGCTGATGATGCGCGCCTGCAATATACCACTCTTCGATGTATCGGGTCTCATCAACCTCATTTATCCGACTATTTCTATAGAAGAGATGACAGACGAGAAGACGACATGATGGTAAGTGGCCACCGCCGCCCATGTACACGTGCAACACCAGGGGGCTTGCGGGTGCACTGCCGACCTTGCAGTGTTGTTCACAGTTCTCTTGACGCTCTCATGTCGTAACGGGAAAACCCCAATTGGCAGTTCATTCCACAAGTCTCGGGTTGGCGGTATAGAATCTCTTGCCGACTGTAGCTAAATATCGTGAGTATATTGATTTGTAATTTCATCACTAGAATCAAAATTGAATCAAAATCGATCGGTATGGCGACACTAGACAAAAAATGTAGTCAGCGCCATCTGTCGGTGATGAAAGACCAGAGAGACGTCACTTTTGCTATGGCGGACTAACAAAGAGTTTTACAAGTGTGGTATTTAGTTGTATAACTAAATAAATTAGAAGCTTGGTGAGTTGGTGTCATGATTCACTCTTTACTTATGCAAAGATTATGTATTTCCGCGGACATGGCAACAAATTTCAAATTTTGTTCTGTAACGATGGTCGGTCGAAAATATCTTTATGATAAAGGAATATCAATGTTTTCTTTGTAAGAATATTTATGGGTAGACTTAGGCACGAGTATAATAAAATCCTAACATAAACCATGTCTGTACATTTAGCGCCTATCAGACCTATTTAAAAGGTATCAGAAAGACAGTATTAATTGGCAGATAATTTATCTATCACATTGTTAACAGTTACTTTATCAGGAGGTGGGGAGAAAGGTCCTTTGCATTTTTATAAAAAGCCATTTTATAAAATTTTTGTCTGTCTGTCTGCAAACTGATGTATTTTGCCATTTATTATATGTACATAGGCTGACAAATTCAAAACCCTGTCTTTTTTTATTCTTTTAAAAAAATAATAACAAATTAGACTCACTTCTGTGATTTACTGTCAGGATTTGGACTTGCCACTCGTAACGACGGGTCTGGACCTTGGCCTGCCTGAAAAGGGCAAAGCACATAATTATAAATTTCACACTTAAACTATAAAGTTTATAGTATAAACTGTACTTAAATTAACGCAGTATGATAATTTAGTGAAGTGTGATGTGACCACTAATTTAATTCTAATGATTTTCAAGGCGTATTATATAGGTCATTGTTTCTCAACCTGGGGGTCGCGACCCGTTTATTTATTTATTTTATAGAAAGAAGGTGGCAAACGAGTATACAGTCCACCTGGTGGTAAGTGGATACTGTCGCCCATAGACATTCGCGATACATGCCAACATTAGTCCAGAATGACAAACTTTGGCATGCCCCTGGACGCGCTGCCTACCTTTGTTGATGAAAAAATAGATTTAGAGAAAGGGTTGGGGACTTGGGAAGGGACAGGATGGGAATGGGCTTTGGCATATCTCACTCACTACCGAAACACGTACGTATATTGGGGAATATGATAAAGTGGGAAATGCAGTACATTTGAAGGTAGTATTCTGTGAGAAAGGGATAACGAGGCCAGTCGAGTGCACCCAGCGGCTGTTGGATTGCAGGGTGCACTCTCCCCCTCCAAACAACGCCATCACATTTACAGGAGGTCGCAGTTGGTCAGGAAAAAATATTTATAGTCAAGCCAACAGTCGCAACACCCTCGCACCAGACGCAGCTGGAGTTACACCAAAGGGCATAGTGATTAAATCAATTAATTAACTTTTCATTCAAATTCCACTAAAATACATCGCATTTTTATGGTCCTTCGAGCCGGATTTGAACAGGCGACCTATGGATATCTAAATAGTTCAAAGTATATATAAGACAGCGCTTATAATAACGCCACACATAACGCCTACACTGAAGTTATGTGTCCAGACTCATTTACACAAGTCCAGCAACAAACACAAATCTGAACGAACATTTGTCTTTAGACAAATGAATGTCTGACTGGGAATCGAACCCGAGACCTTTTACACAGTAGGCAGGGTTACAGCCAACTGCGCCAATCGGTCATCGAATAAATGTATAAATGTACCTTGCAGGCCAGCAGCCGGAGCACCCTCGCATCAGACGCGGCTGAGGACACGCTGAAAAGTGACAGGTCTGTGGTCACAGACTCGTGTGATGGAGAGCGTGCCACGCCACCGCCGCGCCACGACTCGGGCGTGCACATCTCCACTGGGGACAAAATGACATGAAAATTTGATGACTAATAGCTCGAAAACAGTTGTATGGAATTGCTTGAAATCACACAGAGTTCAAAGTGGACTTGACAGCTAGCCGTACAACCAGGCGACTAGTGTTGGCATTTGAACACTGAATGAACAATAACAAACCTTTACATAACTCGAGCGATAATGAGCATTGTATAGTTATTATTATTATTATTTATTATTATTTCCGATACACTAGCAGCTTTAAGCTGATGCGTGTACATTGTTTTGTTGCACTTTTTTTAAATGATTGTCCAGTCTATTTTTGAAACAGTTCACCGAAGGGGCACTAATAACAGTTTCCGGCAATTTGTTCCAGTCTTTCACTACACGCCAACCGCAAAAAGTGTTTCCTAGGATTGCTTGTAGTCGGCACAGTTGCGAATTTAAGTGAGTGTCCTCTCAGATTTTTGTTTTCGTACATAGTATAAATGGTTGCCATGTTTGGTGTGTTGTAATATCCATTTAGTATTTTATATGTCTCTATTGAGTCTCCTCTTTGTCTTCGTTGTTCTAGGGTGGTTAGACCTAGTTTTTGGAGTCGAACTTCATATGTACAGTTTTTCAGAGATGGGACCATTTTGGTAGCTCTGCGTTGTACTCTTTCGAGAAGATCAATATCCTTCTTGAAGTAAGGTTTCCAATTTCTATAGTTGATATTGATATAGATTTCTATAGTTGGGACTATAGAACATGTATTTATTATGACGTTTGATTCTCTTACAGCCTCGAGATTAACAGCTTGAGCGCAGACGTGGCTATGGTGGGACAGGGTCTGGCGTTAGGTGAGCCCGCCTTTGCTTAGGGCAGAATAAATAACTTGGTTGGACAGCTTACCATTTTAAGGCCATAAGTTCTTCATACACAAGACAATGTGCATGAAGACTATGTGGACGATACAAGCTAAAGTTCTATAGCAGTACATGTAAGGCAATTATAGAAAATCAATATTCACGGGATGCTGCATCCCGACATCCTAATTGAGTTTGTAGAACATGCCTGACAATGGTGTTGGTGACAGTAGGATGTATGGGAATTAATTTTATTTTTATAAGTAATAGTTGCAAAAATGTGAGTACAATATAAAACAGTTAGATGCCACACATTGTACAGTAAAACAGAATGCAAAAATTTGGCCATGTTACCCCTCTCTCACAGAAGACTACCTTGTAATGTACTGAATTTCCCACTGTATCCTATATACTATGTACATATATATTTCGGTAGTGAGTGAGATATGCCAAAGCCCATCCCATCCTATCCCTCCCCATTTTCCCAACCCTTTCACCCACCCCATTTCTTAATCTGCAAAGATGAGCAGCGCATCCCAGGGGGCCTGCCAACATTTGTCATTCTGGACAATTTGTCATTCTGTTGGCATGTATCGTGGATGTATACAAAAGACAGTATCCACTTACCATCAGGTGGACTGTATGCTTGGCTGCCGCCTTTTTTATATATATAAAAAAAAAAATTATATAAAAAATAAAAATAATATATATTATAAAAAAAAAATAAGTACCTACTCTACAAACAATACAGAGGCCTAAACAACCATTTTAGGAATGTTTGCCTGTCTATCCGCACGCGCGATGCGCAAAAACCAGTGGACGAAATTTAATTAAACTTATGTCAAGTTACAGTTTATGTGGCGTGTTAATATTTCAGATACATATTTATCTCGGTCCGTAACAGAGTTCCCGCGGGGATCAGCCTAAAGTTCACACGAACGAAGTCGCTGGTACTGCTAGTAATAAATAAGATTTAAACGCTGAAATTGTTTATGGACTATTTAATGCGCTTTTAAAAAATAAATTTATTTTAGGTGAAAAACTAAGTCGCACTAGAAATAAAACTTAACATTCACAAAGCAAAACATATTTAACTTCATCCGAACAAAAATTATAATACATATCCCCATATATACTAGGCAAATTATTAATTTTTCGCAATGAAATTAGCGAAAATACACGACTTAGAAAACGCAAATAATAAATAAACAAATCTCACCGCTTATGTTGGGATCCACGGTGAAAAACTTCCTTAAAACACTCCCAGGTAATTAAATTACTTTAAAATCGGTTATTTGTAATCTAACATAAACAATAATATTACGCGAGACTCAGATAACGTAGATATTACGTGACGAACGTCAAAATGGACATGAGGTGGGTTAAGCGGCTAATGCTGCCAAATGAAAATAGGCCAAGAGCGTGCGTTCGAAACATTAGATTTCACAGCATTTTCTACCAATCACTAAAAATTTTAACGATTAAAAACTAATTACCTACATAGAAAATAATATGCAATTTTTAGTACCTACCAAACATTTTCAGTATCGTCTTGTGCCGTGGTGTCATAGAATGCCGGCTATAGATTAGCACCTCATCTCCTCCCGTAGGTAGGTGTCGAAAAAGAATCAAGAGGCTACGACAAACCCTTAGGACTTAGGACTACATCACTTCTAACAGAGTGGACTCGTCAGCCAGATAGGCATTATAAGGCCATCCATCCCGTATGTACTTATAAATAACAATCTTAAAAATGCACTTATTTGTATTAAATGTTTTTCCAGATTATTAATTATAATATATAAACTTAAATACCTATCTTCCCATGGGCCCATCAATGTTATGGAGTTTAAAAAGTATAGATTCAGAACGCACTTGACCGACATATGGAGATCACTAAACTTAGTAGTTTAATATATTTTTTTTTTATTTACGATTATTGACGATTACAGTAATACATCACAAGTAGCGATTAAAACTTAGCACTAAAGGAAACAGAAAATAAAATTGAACTGTGCCGTAATGTAGGTCTAATCAGACCAAAAAAAAGAAGTTAAAATCTACGGGAATTTAAAATCAGTTAATTAATATTTATAATTCACTAGCGACATCGAATTCGTCGTGTAGTTAATAACTAAATACCAAAGTTAGTCACTAGATGTCGCCAGATGTAACTTTATATATAAAAATAACTTTACAATCTCTAGATTTTGATGCATAGTTTGTCATTCTGACCTAAAGAGTTTATCGAGAACGGTTTATAGCTATGCTACCCAACAAAAGTAAAGTAATAATGAATGAATTATAAGTCTTGAAATTCCTTTGATTTGTATTTTGCAAACCAAATCAAAGTTGATTCAGGTACCTTATCTTTTGTTTTATACTTTATCTAGTCTTCTAACGGAATTTTGTAAAATACTTAGGCTTTGTATAAAGTCTCTAGGCTTTATATACAATGTCTAGTTAAAGTAAAATAAATAAGACATGTGATATATTATTTCATGTAAATGGAATAAGTAGTAAATACTTTTACGAATGAAGCATCTCCGTGATTTTTTATGTTCCCGCAGAGGGGGTTCTCTATGATAGTCTTGATGACGCATCTATCTATACTTTATCTGAACATGCTACGCAAAATTAACCAGTATGGTGGAGACGTACGGCTTAAATTTTAATAATTTTACTCCGTATTATTTGTTTACGTTTCATTATCGCTAAGTACGAATTGTATTATATATGTTAACTCCGGACGTTTTTTTTGTTAATTTTTTAGTAGATCTGTCGTCAAATTGATAGTAGTTTAATGACGATAATAGAAAAAGGGTGGCGATACGTCATCTTCTTTATTCCTTTTGTGCGTCTAAATTTTCTTGCTTATTTTTTTTTAATTTTTTAGTTTTCCGCAAAGTCCATATCGCTCTGAAGCATGGTCATACACAGTGGCTCAGCAAAGGAACGATTCGTACTTCAAGCCGAATAATTCAAGTGTTATTTTCTCAGAACATTTTTTGGAAAGTGACATGTATGTAACCGACAAAGGCTTAACGTGGCTTCATAACACTGCTGTACCGCAGAGTCCTCATTGAACTGTAAGTTAATATATTACGTTATTTAAACAAAGGGACCCTATTGTCTGAACAATATTGTCGATATAGACTTTTTTTTCGGAATATCTACAATCTTGTGGCCCTAGTGGCCTTTCAAGAGTCACCGGTCGTGTTTGATTCAGGGCGAGCGCAGAAGGCGCTCAGCCAGGAACAAAATGTGTGTTGCAACGAGCCTAAGGGCTCTCATGCCGGTAAACCGGCGGAAGGAACGGACCTCGGCTTAGGGCGTTGCATTGGGGGGATACCGCGAGATCGCGAGTCGGCGAGAAGCGCCCAGGCACGTGTCGATACCTAGTAAAAGTTTTGGCTGAGGGCCGGTATGTGTTGACGGTGTAACGAGGGTGACGTCCACGCCTCCGCCGGCGGGGACGGTGTCTGTGTGAACAGAACACAGAATATATGCACAGAACATTATAAGACTAAGAAATGCAAAGTGGGCGTTCCCGCGTAACCACAAGTAGGTGAACCATGGCAAGCTTACTTCGCTGCCATTCGTCGTTAGTTGTCAGATTGACGTCGCTCTCTGCCTACGTTTTGCGGTTTTCGTATTCACCATATTTAAATGCCTTCTTGTGCCGTGCTGGAGTGTAAAAATAATAGCACAAGCCAAAATTTGTCCACAGGCGGGATTACTTATCATCGGTAAGTTATAAATATTTTAGCCACAGAACAACAAATTAAAAGGAAATAGCAAGTGGGCCGGTACCCGCGTGAAACGAACAAGCGTAGCCCCGCACGCTTGATCTCCGCGCTCTTCAGTTGCCTTTTAGTACTGTTACGTGAACAATCTAAATAAAAAAAAATACAAAAATGCCATATTGTGCTATATTGGAGTGCAAGCACGATAGCCGCACAAAAAATGTGACTAATAGTGGCATATCATACCATCGGTAAGTAGAATTTTCATTAAAATAACAAATAAATGTAAATTCAGAAAATTAAAAAAAAAAATGGCATCAGAAAGCAATTTTATTCCTGTGACATTAAGGTTGACTTCCAACGAACACAACACACTCTTTTCCCGAAATTTCCGGCTGTTGTACAACCGCTACTCAATTAGGTAGTGACTAGTGATGTGTCACATCAATTCAGTAATATTATCGATAGGTAAGTATAATATGTAATGGTCGGATTTCTATAATAAAAACATCGGATTATTTGATATTATTCGATATATATATATATATATATATTATAATATTTGATATATTATATCCTTTTTTTCTTCAATTTATCATATCATCTTTTTAAATATTTAACGGTGGTTTAGTAGGTAAGTACTGGTAAATGTTATAAAACAACGTACTGTAATTACGAACATTGAAATTCTCAAGGAAATATGTTTATATTAATGAACAAATAACGGTATAAAGGAATAACACTTTTATAATTCAAAAATAACTAGTAGTATTCAAACTTTTAGTCTGGTATTATCTAATTTATGGCCTAGGTATGAATGAAAGAAATGGTATGAAAGGTATGAAAGAACCTGAAAATGAAAGAATGAGAAAAGATATGAAAATATTAGAACAATTTATTGGTGAAAATTCTTTTGATGATATTAGTTTCCATCAAGTTGGACAATATCCTGCATCCAATCATGTAACTGATTTAATAAAAGTTATCACGGAACGCTACATTAATATACGAATACATCATTTACTGAAAATCAACGTGAAACTTTCAAAACGACAACTTTTAAATAAATATGTTCTCTTTCAAGGTCAATGACAATCTTCAAATGGTACTCTAAAATAAAAATATCACGATCGATAATAAAAATATTGATACTTGAATAGTGCCCCAGCTCTAATCGAATAGCGATATGTATCGAGCAGCGAGAGCCACCTTGTGTGCGATAGCAGTACTACTTGCAAACGAATAAGGGTTAGCACTTTTTTTCGTTTTCAAGTAGTACATGAGATGGCGTTTTCAGATTAAATGATTTGTTGGATCGTGTTGTAATTACAATTAGGTTGGATTTCGATTGATAAATTTTGTGTTATAAGTTCTTTCTCAATTGTCCCTCTGACCAATTATAATTTATTGTTCTTAGGGTGTGTTAGTTTAGATGTGTGTGAATGTGTTACTTTGGTTATACTGGTTTTGATACAAAATAAGTCATCAAAGTCATCATGCTCCTTCTACTTATATTCACTGTTCTGTGATTTTAGCTGATAATACTTAAAAACGAAACTATACAGTTTAAAAACGTGAATTAGGAAGAAACAAGGAAAATCGACTGTAACATAATATTGTGCATAAAATTGAATTTCCTTGGTGTCAAACGGCTTTGAATCGATTTTCTTTCTAGAACTAACCATGCTACTCGTTTAGTGTTGAACTGTAATTATTTCTGTCGTATATCGATATTTTGCCTTGTATATTTTGTATGTTGTTGTATAAAAATAAAATTATACTACACATTTTATGTTTCAGTTTTCCAAATAATCCGGTTGTTAAAGAAAAATGGATAAACGCAACGGGACGACAGAACTGGTTTCCATCGAAATTAAGTACCATCTGTTCTGCCCACTTTCAAAACGACGAATTCATCATAAAAAAAAGTGGCTATAAATATTTAACCGATGGTGCAGTACCAAAACGAAACATATTGACATTTCATGTTCACGATCGTGTAAGTGTCAAATTGTCCTATACTTGTCCTATTTACTATACTGCACCTAACTAATCACCAATACTTTGCCGAAAGAAATTTCAATTTGTTCTATTGGCAACAATGGTTTACACACGAACAATGTTTTCATGCGTCCTGTAAAACTAGCTTTTTTGAGGTAGCTTTTATTGCCAGTTCACCCTCGATATACTACCCTTGTGTAATTAGACACTTAAAAACAATAAACACTTTAATTTATTGAGAGCAGTGTATTGAATAGCATTGCATTTACCATACTGATTAATAATATACTTTTATTATCCCCGCCAAATATATCGATAATATTGACGAACCATGAATGTCTCACCCTTAACAGTCAAAGAACAACAATGAAAGAACATTGTATAAATACGTATTGACAAGTAAATATCAAACATATTTTTAAGGTTATAATTTGAATCACATTGAATGACATCTAGCGTCGAATAGTAGAACTTACTAGTACATTATTGTTGTTTTTAGTCCAAGGATAAATTGTAGTATAAAATGCTCAAGCTTATGGCAGTATCAACTCAATCTCCTTATAAAGACATTTTAATTTCGGTCCGCCTATAATGTATCTTTTGTCTTTTTTCAATCTACGAATTATGACCAATTATGACATAGTTTCCGTACTATTGCTAAAGATTGTTGTATTTACAAGTGTGTGAGTTTGGCGACGTCAGTTCTCGTAGCATTTAGGGTATGATATCATATGTATCTATCATTGATGTACCTACATATGACTAGATTAGCAGTGTTCATTAGTTAGCGTTACCATTTCGTAGATGCCTGCAGGCATATCTGACTTCAGTTGCTAGCTTGACGTCAATAAGCGTGAACGTATAAGTTGCGACGTAACGATAAAGTTACCAAAATGGTGAAATGTGGCGTTAAAATTTGTATGTCACGGTCCGAAAAGGATGATAAAGCAAGTGGTGTTACTTTTCACAAGTAAGTTTGCTCAATTTTGTTCAGATTATCCAAAATAACATTACTAAACGAAATAAATTTATCTATCACGCATTGTTTTTGCCATCAATGTTGCCAGTGAAAACGATTTTGATTTTCCCACACTGTTGAGAGTTTTGTGAATGATGAACGTATGTGTCTGGTAAGTCAAAAGTATTAATAGTCACTGTATGTTATTTCATCATAATCTGTAATCATCATAAAATAGTCATTAGTAGGTAGGAATGATCTCTTGTTTGTTTTCCAGGGTACCTAAAGAACAGAAGCGCAGGGAGGAGTGGATAAAAAATATAAGACTGTTACGTAAAGAAACCGACTGGTTACCATCTAGAGCAACCGTGATATGCTCGAAACACTTCGGAGATCATGATAAGATTCCACCTAAGCATGATAAAGGTCGTATTCGATTGTCAGACAAAGCAGTTCCAATGGTCATTGTAAGTACCCATTTCATTATGTACTCAATTCAGCATTCATTACAATATTTCTTTATTTAATGGAATGGAAGTTGTTGTCTGTCCGTCCGTCCGTGTTTGTCATAGGCCAAAGTTAAAATCACAACAAAGAAAACGAAAAAACAAAAAGGAGCCTTGCCGAAAATTACAATAAAAACAGAGTTTAAACCAGTCCTGGAGTGTAAGTTCAAAACAGGATTTTTGCGATTATTGGTTTGTTTAGAAAGTACAAAAATTTTGTTTATGCAATTGATTCAAACAAACACCCTGAAATATATAGCGACATATAGGCTCTCTCAGGACCATCTTGAAATTGTTTTCGGTTGCATAAGACAAAAAGGGGGATATAACAACAATCCCAATGTCCTACAATTTAATCGGCCTACAAAAATTTTTTATACCATTTAGAATTAAAAACAGCGTTTAGAGGTAACTGCGTACCGTTTGAAAAATCAATGTTTTGAATTGTAGATTGGAAAATTGTTTAAAAAAAAAAAAATATATCAACTGTCAGTCACCGAGAAGATGAAGATACTAACGAAGAAAAAACTACGAGTGAAGTTGATCTAAAGAGCGAATGGGTCGATCAACAAAGTATTGATTTAAGTAACAGCCTGATCACTGGTATTAACAAACGGATTGTTGGGTATATAGCAGGTTACGTTGTCGCAAGATCGGGGAATGAGCTCAAATGTGATTTGTGCATCAAAGCATTGTTAGCTACTGAGCTTTTGTGATTTCACAAAATAATAATTATTAAAGACAAAGGAGGTCTATGCTATGCAACGCAACAGGTTTTGACATTTGCATATCATGTGAAGCCGTGATTAGATTGGCTATTGCCATGTCTGGTAGAAAGTCTTTGCACCTTAATTATGGTCCTGTGTATTTATGTACGAAAACACTTGAACAAATTCAAACCAATTTGTCGATCAAAGAATTTGCAATTCATTCAGCGGAACATGTGTCGTCATTACAAATGGATCATTCTCTTTTGTTGATCAACGCGATTATTCATAAATATATCAAAATAAGATTATACCACGAAAGTAAAATGTTTACTTTAAATAACAAAAAAGATAGTAAACGGCAATTATATAACAAACTCATGTTACACGGTGGTGTTTAATCAATATAATAACTTTTAAGTTTAAAATTAAAATTTATTTTGTTAAAATGATTGTCATAAACATAAAAAAACAATATTTTAAATTCTTTAAAATATTTAAAAAAAAAACAATTCCATTTAAACAATAATAATTTGACACAATGTAAATAGTCTTAAAATATAATATTTACGTTTACCCATCTAAATATTTTTTCTTCCTATCTGTAATCCTAGTCAATTTCTTTATATCTATATGATCTATTGAAAGTTGCATTAAAATCTGTTAAGAATACACAGCCTTTATCATACCCAAGTAATTTATTAAATACCTTCATTCATTCATTCTGGGGAAATTATTTCTTACCACTGGCAACTCTGGTCGTTTTTCCGATAACAATGTCTTGTTTCATTTCGACGTGATTAGTTTGAACGAAGAAGTTGTATAGAATATGTTTGGACTATGCATCGGTTTAAAAGCTACATATTTTGAAGTCGCAACTGGTTACGTATTTCTGAGAATTGTTTGTAAGACGTTGCCACTCTAGTATTTAGAAGCTCACTGATATTATGTCCTGTGGAGTGGTGCTATTTTAAAGCCCACGACTAACTACCCTAGGTTTAATTATACTAATGGAGATGAATGAAACTGATATATGATGAAATAAAAATAAATATCGCTTTCTGCCATTTTTAAACCAGAGTTACACGTATTTTTTGTAGAGTAGGTAGGTATCTATCCATGGTATTTGCGCAAATTCTCAGAGATATCGTTTTTATAAGCTACAGCTTTGTACTTTCTGTTATAAAATTATGTATGTTCGTCTGTCTCTTTGTCCTCCAGGTTGGACTCAACCAATTTTGTTACAATTTTTAGTACTGTGTAGTCTTAGAATAATAACGCTTAGAAACCGAATACGCTTACGAAATGCAAGCAATTTATTTGCAGCCATAAATGGCTCCAATTGCCGGGCGGCCCGTTAGTGATCAAAGTCACACGTTGTCGATCGTATCTCCCGTAAATAAAATGACGGTTTGTGCAGTGAAATGGTGTCATCATAACACATCCGACAAACAGAAAAATGATATTAATATTACATTCCACAGGTAAGTGCTATATATTAATCAATATACATACATAAAACATTCAATGAAACAATAAATAAAATCATAATTATTAGCATACGCCATGTCATCACAGGGTTGCTAGTGGTGGTGAAAATATTTCCCCCATTTTTTTTTTGTTTTTGTTTGTCGAAATAATGTAAATTTACATACTTATATAGTATATAAAAAGATGTTACCAGTATTCCCGTGCAATTAATTTTATGTACTTATTTTAAGTACTTAAATTACATGTTACAAATAAAATATTACAATATGTACAAATTGATGATTGTTCATTAAAACAAACTGAAGTATTTATTTAGTGTTTTTTGTATTATGGAAATTATTTATATATTCATTTTAGATTTCCTTCCGATCAGATTGTTGCTGGTCGTTGGATAGAAAAGTCAAGGCTTAGTCGCAAGGAAGAGTGTTGGAAACCAACTAAAAATACAAGAATATGTTCTATACATTTTAGTGATAGTAATAAGTATAGAACCAAGAGCGGCTTGTGTAGATTACGCCACAGCGCTGTACCCTCAAAGGTATATAAATCAATGCAGTAGGAAATTCTGTTAGTACATGCCGTATAAAGTATTTGTTGAGGACACTTTTGTCTACTACAATCTCTTAATAGATAGAGGACAGTATTGTCCTACAACCTTATAGGTCGCCGGGGGATGTGGACTGTATATATAGGATGTTAAACAATAATAACGCCTTATTTTCTTCTCTTCGATAATATCAGCAGAGCCGGGGGCAGGGGGCAGAGGTACTTGTTGTTCTACTACTTGTCCTAGTCACTTGATTGACCGTTTGTAGTGTTCGGAGTGGTGCCGCTGATCGGAATGGCTGATCGGAATGCCGGGAAGCCCAAAATGGTCCGTCTTTTATTCCAAATGGGCTTCCCCCACTATTTGTCTACATGTGTACCCCTCCCGCTACCCGCGGGGGATCATTTATTCGTACAACACACATTTTATACATATTCATACATTTACAAGATTCTTATAGGATTCTTATTAGATAAAACTTAACCTAAGATGGATCTAATAAGATCATGACGCTATAACGTTCGGTTTCGAGTGGACGGGGTGCGCGGTTTGCGCGACATATTTACGTAACCCCGTCCCCCGCTTCAGGACTATAAATATTATATTCGTCCGCCAGGTGGCGGAGCGCTCAGTTGTTTCCCGAACGCCATAGCGCCCACAACTTATCCCTAGCATGCCCTACTTACCCTATTTACCAACAATTATCCTAATAGGGTAATAAAAGACACACTAGGAATCATTTTAATATCAATTACACAATACATAATCATAAAACGGACATTAAACAGATAGTGTAAACCTAACGATATTAAGAGATATTCATACATTTATAAGACACTAAAGAGAAACAACTATACAAACGAAACTATTATCTATACATATGCAAGTACCCTAGCTTTTTACATTGTCATTTATTCCGTCGTTAACAGTATTCATTATTTGTATTCGTTCCAGGAACTACACATTGCTTGCGCAACGCAGGACATGAATAATCACAATAAATGTAATAATGAATTGCTTGCTCCTGAACATCAGGTAAATCAGTAAACAATAAGCATTTCATATCTTGCAATATCTGTCTGTTTGCAAAGATTTTGGAAAGTAGATATGTATGAGGGACTTGTAGAGCTTAATTAGTAATGTTGTCAGATGAAAAATTGTTTTCTTCATGAAATTTATCACAAAAACATAATAAATCCATAAAAAAGTTTACACGTGGCGAACTGTTTTCCGTTGAAATAATGTTCATTGCTTATATTTCATGTTTATATTCTAGCAAACTGTAGAAAAAGAACGTTTGTTAATCACGATGATATATTTTTTCAGAATGAATTGGGCGATACAGATGTTGAAAAAACTATTTACAACTGTCCGAGTACACAAAGTGTGCGACGGCAAGTAATAAATACTGATAAAGATCAGAAAGAACATCATTTAGAATCTCTGAGAAATATTCAGGATTATAATTATAATAAGTATTGACTTAACTTTTGTGATTACGGCAATAGCGCTCTTTTAAGGTGGAGACTTATGTTCAGCAGTGAACTTGTCCCGACAGATGTTAAATTCAGATGTCGACTCAGAAAATAACCTAGCACTTGAGGTTATGGCGAAACTTATTGGCTGAAAATTCACTGCATCATGACAGCAATTTGACGCGGCTCATATTAGAGAGATCTAAGAATTTGATTCTTCTACGAGTCAAAAAAAAGATAATATTGAAACCCAAGGCTTTGTCAAAATGACAATTATGTAGGAAATAATTTTCTGCTGGCGTTAGTACATTATTATTATAAAATAAGTTTTAAAATTATTGCGTTTGTAAACATATTATTATTTTTTAGAAAAAACAGATGATTTACGCGTACCTTTACAGGCGTAGATTTACAGGCAATCATCCCGTGACCATGGCTTTTGTAACTAGCCGAAACGTGGGGAACATTGAATATGATGATACGCCAAAACACTAGTTTTTCTAAAATAATAAGATGTCATTATTATGATTTATAAACAAATGATTTAAATAAGAAATTATTTTTTCATGACAGTGAAATTGTGTGTGACAATCACCTTTAAATTCCATTGTCTTAAGACAATGTTTGTTTATTAATAAACTTCTTCACATGTAAGAACATGTTTAATTAATACACTAAACATCAATAAAATAAAAATACACATGTGAGCGTTTATTTAAAGAGGCGCCAATGGTACGTTCTAAATAGTCGTTTTATATTGTCAGGCATCTTTTCACATGGCCTATCACATTGCCCTGCTTCATTCACAATAAAAATAATGAAATAAATAATACGAGGAAAAATAATACAATTGTAAACTGTCTTATAGAACAGATTCTATCTTGTCTTTAAAAAAAAAAAGAGTATTTACTATATACAAATTACCCTGATTCAGGGAAAATGAATTAACTGCCAACATTATTTTAGCGCTTGGGTCAATGATATTATATAAAAAAGAGGTAGATATGTTACAAGTGCGCGCTTCGTGAAGACTCGAAAACGACCCAATTGGAACATCTTGTGTTTAGTCTGCATTAGGGATGTTCATGCAAAAAATACGTCGATGTTTTTTTCGATGTGATGCATCGAAACGTTGCATCGATGTTTTACGATGCATCAAATAAAAACATCGATGTTTTCGATGCATCAGTTGAAAAACATCGATGATTTGTATGCTTTCTGACATCATTTAGAAATATAGGATAGGAAAATGAGACATAATCCAAGGTTTTCAATTTAATTGAGATTTATTAGAAGAATGAATGAAAATTTTGGAAATTACAGATCCCAATACTTCTTCTCTAAGCTTTGCATAAATAAGATTTTATTAACCCGATTTCCTTGTATTCTGTTACGTTGTTAATTCAAACCTTGTGAAGCTTTTGAAAAAAGTCTTTCTGATGGTACTGAGCTGGCTACCAAAGTTAAATATTTATAGGCTATTTTGAACAATTTCGGAAACTGTTGTTTATAATCTGACCATACTTATAATTCACATCATTCGTGTCATACATTTTTATTTTGTATATATTTTTGTGTTGTTTTTCTATATTATATTTATGTTTATCTCAACCAATGAAATGCCGCGTTACTGTGGCCCCATAATTTTCTCATGTACTTTTATGAGAGGATTATAATGCATGCGTCATTCGATGCATAGAATAAAATACATCGATGCATCGTTAAATAACCAAATTAACCGATGTATCGGATTGATCCGATATATCGGATAGTAAACATCGATGTTTTCGATGCATCGATGTATATCGAGCATCGCTAGTCTGCATCCCGCGTCAAGCTGATCAGGCGTGGCGGCGACGAGTGTCAGACGTATTAAAAAAATATAAAAACAGCAAAAATGCCATCGTGTGTGTTTAGATACTGTACCAATTATTATTCTAAAGTCAATAAATCTCAAGGAATCTCATATCACATGTAAGTATGCACTATATTTCCATATTTCATTAATATTCTAATTTAAAATGCCGGTACGAAAATAAAAAGAGATAGTAAAACATTTTGCTATTTGAGCGATAAGGACGCGTGCGCTACGAACATAGATTAAAGTACAGATGCGAACATCGTAGGCATTAAAGTCATCATTAGGTACTCCACTGTTCTGATTTTTTTTCATACTTTCTTTTAGTTATATTTCTATCAATCAGCCCGTCATAATCCATTCGTGTACTTAGTATTATAAATGTTTGAAAGTAAAATATTAGTTATGAGGTAATGATTTATGCCAGTAATAAAATAAGTAGGTACCTACTACCTACTCAATTTATTTATGTATAATATTTCATTATTTTATTTTCTCATTTATTCTTAAACTCATTTTGTATATTTTTACATATTAATATAAAAAAAACATTTGGAAATAGAAAAAATAGGTACCCACCGACATCGGATACAGGGTCCACGGTGTCGGCGGTTAGGGCTTCAGAGTGAGGAACTTTCTCACTATGCGTGCCGGTGCCGTGCGTTATTATAATTGTTCTTTTTTATTTTGTGTGCTTTTTTATTTTATTAAGCATATGAAAACAAAATATGAGTAAAGAGATATCGTAAATATCGACGATAGTGCCGCGCCGTGGCAATAGGGAAGTTACTTATTTATTAACTGTTTTTTTAAGGTTTCCTATTAATGAAGTCCGACTTCAAGAGTGGATCGCAATTGTGCGTGACCAGAGACAGGAACCATACTGGATGCCTTCAAAAAGCAGTAGAATTTGTAGCAATCATTTTAAATCTAATGAAAAATATACTTCGAACAAAGGTCGAATGCTACTTAAAGAAAATGCTCTTCCTGTTACAAAGGTATACTTAGTTAAACTTCTTATTTTTATTACTTGGCCTACGGATTCTCCTAAACTTTTCTCGCACGTTCGATGTCACACCAGTAGTAATACTACCAGTTTAGACCAATTTTGCTTTGTACGACACTAACCTACTAAGAGCGTAAACTGTATAAAGTCATCCCTAATGTACCTATCTCATATCACTGCTATTGAGTTTGTTCAGCACTAGATGGTATGACGTACCTACAGCTAGATTTTATTTTATTTTTTACTTTCCAGGAATTCTTAAATCGGAATATTCAAATCTCCCCGTCAAGTCTAGACAACGTCAGCATACCGGACATGGAAGAAATCTTAGAATCACCGCGAAAAGCGGCTCTTAAAAAACGCGTGTGTAAATTAATATTGAAACAAAAACTTTTACAGAAAAGAAATAAAATACTTACTCAACAAAATAAAAGACTCAAGAAAAAAGTTGCCCGAACAACAGTGATATTAAAAGATTTGAAAAAAAAAGGATTACATTTCAAAAGAACAATTTTCCCAACTAAATTTAAAGGCCGACGTCATAGATTTGATCAATAGAATATATACACGACAAGATCTTCAACGTCACTTATTATGAATTTATACATGATAAAATAAAAAACACCAATTAAAGTATACGTATATTATACGCATTCTTTAATTGCTGTTTTTTATTTTATTTTTGTTGGAATCCAGTTACATAAATAAGATTGAAACATTAGTTGCCATCAAAAGAATAATAGGCACTAAACTCATTTAGTGAGCTTTGTCCCTTCTTTCTCATAATTTTGTTACTCTATAGGGATTTTGACTTGACCAATGACGATTGGCAGATTCATTAACATTTAGTTACATTTCGCGCGAAGGTACAATACTAGCTGTCTCCTTTTTTTGTTTAAGTTTTAATTATGCTATCTTTTTCAAATCACTTGACGATGTATTGGAGTGTAAGATAAATAAAAAATGCGTGTGTGTGTGTGTTGCCGCTTTGCACGGAACACTTCTTTCGGTTGATTTGTGAGGCTATAACATATCTATTGTTTATAATATCATTGGTTTTTGCGTCAATATTTAGGCGTCGGTTATCATTCCTTCTAAGCGTTGTTATTCCAAGTGTGTAGTGTATGCATCTCCAAATGTCTGCGGCTATTTATTTTTTTTAACAAAAATCGGTTCAGTAGTTTTGAAAATATAGCCAATTTTGTGAGACGAGCTCAAAATTAACAATTTCACAAGCGAAAATCGGGTTTCAATTGGACGAGGCGGGGTGGGAACGAAGACGCCAGTTTATTAATAAGGAATATTTATTCGCAGAAGGAAGAAGTACCTGCTGAAAGCGGCGGAACACCCAGCTGGGATATAAAACCTTGCCCTTCGACATCCCAAGGGCATGAAGACGCCTTAGAAGACAACAAATCTACAGCAAGTTCCATAAGCATCGGCTCTGCACTCGACACGCCACGAGAAACATACATAAAGAGACAACTGGAGAATTTGCGTGGAAGATTAACGATGAAAGATAAAATGATTAAATGTCTTAGATCTAAGAATAGAAGACTTGTTAAGAGGAATGTCGCTTTGAAAGGTGCTTTGAGATTTTTAAAACTTAAAATTGAAACATTAGAAGAAGGACTATCCAAGAAAGATGTGTCGGTGATATCGGACATTCCATGCCCCTTATAATTATGTTGATACCTTTACATAGCCCTATCTTTAGGGTAGTGGTGGGTAATCAAGACTTTTCCGAGTAGTTTAACTCACCTAATCCTCTTAGTAACTCCTTAACTCTTTTATGTAATCACTATCGATGCTAGTGCTGGGTAATCAAGCACAAGGAAAAAAAGAAGGTCTATGGAACAATTAAGGGATTTAACTCTTTTAATACAACTATCCTAATAAAAAGGTCATGCCATCTTTTCATTCATTAATTCCAGAGTTATCCAGCACTAGTCGATACGCGGTCACACGGCGAGCGAACGGCAATCCAACCAAAAACGAAACGTCAAAAGAATAAGTAAGTCCTCGGAGTTAGTAACAGCTCGGTGGAGTAACTAAGGGTTTCTACTCCGCTCGCGGTTTCAACTCTTTTAATTAATTAACTCCGGAGTTACCCATTGCTACTGTTCTAACGGTCAGCGCCCGAGCCCTGACTCACCGTTGGAACAAACTTAGGAACAGGTGGAAGTAGGAGCTACTCGTCGCCGAATCTTTTGCCAATGTGCCGTCAAGCCCTAGAAAGTGGAGAGCTGATATATTTTTATATAGTTCCTGTACCGCACCGGCTTCCTATTAGTGGACTGTATGTAACGATGTGGTTGCCGGTACGGTTGTTGCTTGCTGTATACACTGGTTTTTTCTTCAGGATGCCAATACAAACATTTCTTCTATTTTCTTGTTTATTGTTCAACGGTACAACTCGGAATGAATCTACGGACATTTGTTCCTATATTTATATAATTTTCGCCTAGTATGTCGACCAATCAGAGAGCTTGTTTTAATTCTGTCGTCCAATGACAGCGGCTACATTTCTCTGTTAATTCCGGCTCTCTGATTGGTTGAGCAAAACGACAAAATTTTGATCTTTTATTTACTAAACAATTTGTACTTTACGGCTTATAATTATAATATTAACTAAAAAATGTAATCTGCGTAATAACCAATCAAACAATAAAAATGTTAACTATTAAATCAATACTAAAAGAAAACTTAAATAATAAAATTATGGAATCTATACAAACAAAGACTTAAAACTATTGTCGCATCGGTTGTCCCGAACAGTTCCTGTCTTTACAGGAACAGAATTTGTAGGGAGCTGAGAAAGAACTGAGAAGAAAGAGTTAACGCAAGTACACGGCGCGCTTCTCCCACAATTCGGTCCGAATAATCCTATGATTGGTAGGACCATAAGGAGAGACTTTATAAAACCAAAAATATCGATCTAAAACATTTAAAATAACTATAATATCTAAATATAATTATCTAATTCCTGCATCCATTTGTTTTAGTTTTATACTAGTTAGTTCATATGATAAGGGGGGAGAGTGCACGCTGCAATCCAGCAACCACTGGGTGCACTCGTCTGGCCACGTTAGCAGTCTCTCACAGAACAATACCTTGCCTGCATTTCCCACTATATCCTATCCCCCAATGCAACAAAAAATTAATTGGTAATGGTAAGCCTTTTTAGGTGTACCACTTTAGTGAGGTAACTTGAAGTGTTGACAATATTTCATCTTAGTAAGAAATTGTCTTTTTTATATGTATTTCAATGAAATATATTTTATATAAATCAGTTTTATATTACTCATATAGTAATAGGGCAATTCTGTGACACTGGATATATTATGTGATATGATCTTGGTTAAAATGTGATACAGGCGACACAAAATTATTAAATAAAAAGAAAGTTTGTATTTTATTATCAATTCTTACATTGTATGTTAACATAAAATTCTAGGTCACAATATTAAAGTTGAAGTAATAATTACTAACTAATTAACAGAGGTCGAATTATGTGATTAAAGTACTTGCAATATCATAGAGCAAAAGAAGAATATGGATATTCCTCAAATCCCGGGATTTCAGTTTAAAGCGTATTAAGAATCCGATATTTAGATTAGATAGAATTGTAGGTTAACGTTTATAAATATAAAAACAAACTGAATGTTAACGTGTGTAAATCATAAATATATTCAAGTACTATTGAATAATTTTGTTTTATTTATCTTAACTCTGAGATATCGATACAACCTTAAAAACCATCACGGTACCTTAAGATAGTCAATAAATATATTATTGGCAGTAAATTGCGGTTCCCGGGATTATTATTCAGAAAATGCCAGAAATGTCCATGTTCATATCAACATTTTGTTGCAAGTACATAAATTACACTACCTAATTGGGACCTCTACTAATTAGTCTGCTATAATCACAATTAGGGGCCATCCATAAATTACGTCACACGAATTTCTTAATTTTTGGAGTCCCCCCCCCCCCCGTCCCCCATCCTTATCACATGTGGTCACATTTGTGTGACCCCCCCCCCTGGTGTGACGTCACATATTTTGCAATTTTAAATTTAGAAATTATTATATTAAAACAACCTTATAATAATATTGATAGAGTTGGTAATATTTTAAAGATTTTCGTTACAGTTGAAGTTTAGTTTTAATACTTTAAATTTATACATGTGACGTCACGAAGCTTATGACTTGTCCCCCCCCCCCCCCCCCTTTGTCACACGATGTCACACTTTGTTGACCCCCTTCCTCCCCCTTAACGTGTGACGTAATTTACGGATGACCCCTTAGAACAAAGAAAAAAGTGTTAATCTAACACATTCTGTCATTGAATGTGGAACCAAGTTTTACAAAACTGCCACTGTATTCATTTAACACATTTTTAGCCTTGACATCAGATTCAAAATCACCATTGCAAGTACCACATACCTTTATATTTTTATTTATTGCCTTGGGTGCATAAACATGGCTGTACTTCATGTAACATTCTGTACTTTTCGCTTCTTTGCTTTGGATTTTTTCTTCATTTGTGGTATTTTCAAAATGTCGCTTATTCAGGAAGATCCTGGTTGAGGTTCCCTATTTTCTTACCCTTCTTCAGAAGGAAGAGAACATTCTTAATTTTCTATTTGATTTAAGTTGTCAGCTGTAACTGATGATGGTGCCATGGCAGGGTCAGAAATAGCATCATATTTTTTTGAAATTAGCCTGCCTTTAAGAAGGCATTGTTTATTAATGATCTTGAATCCATTGTGGAAGGATATGCTGCCGCAAACATTTTCAAAAACGGGGGAAACACATGTATAGAATGAAAACTATACATGTATAGAATGAATCTATACAGTCCACTCTGACAGGACTGAATGTATCCAATGTGCATTCACGAGGTTTCTTGCGTACAAGGATTGCCAATGCCCTTATCATACTAATTACTATACACGACTCTCTCATTTCAATGTTGGTAGTGCATCGGAAGGTTTCCTGTTTGGTTTTGTTGCACAAAATATTAAATGGCGCCTTGTTAATGCCTGAGGTGGTAAACCAAATTCGCCTTACTATTCCTCGCTCTATCGCAAGATATCCTTTAACCAAGCAATTAGTACCATTACGTTCTAAAACAAACCTGGGTAAATTCTTGCCATTAAATTGTCTTCTGAACAATTTGAATATACAAATTACAGGTTACAAATACAGTTACTTATAACAAGTTGAATTCTCATGACATCAACATCTTTAATGATTCTTTGGCAAGTTTCAAACTTTTGTGTAAATTGATGTAGAGGGGCACTTTTTATTTTTGTATTTTTTTTACTGGTTTAATTAAATGGTTTAGTAAATTGTAATTTAATCTCCTTGAATTGGATTTATGTTCATGCAATTTTAAGTTTGTTTTTTTGGTCATACTCCTAATTTATCATACTCGCATGACTCTGTGTTGAACTTGTACCTATTAAAGTACCTATAATCACCTATTAAAGTATTGCACGCTGTATGTTGAATTTATAAGTTTTTAACATTTGTAACTTTTTCGTGTAAATGCTGTTGGTGTATCTTGCAAATAAATAATAATAAAAAAAGTTGAACCTCAATTTCAGATGGCAAAACAAATGGCTTATCATTATCACACTGTAGTTTTGTTGTTGATGTAGGATCTCCTTTGGATCGAGTACAATATGAGTTTAGTGTGCTCCAAGGAACAGCAAACTTTTTGGCAGCCTTGTATATTGTGCAACCTTTGCTTATTTGTTGAACGGCAGCTCTTAATGCATCATTTTCATTAGCAGACTTCTTCATGGGTTTCTTTTTCTTCTTCAATGTGTCCTGCACAAAAACGATTGAACATGAGAACTTGTTAACCTACTAAAATCAGTAGAAAAATAGGCTCAACTGTACAATGTATGGTAGCGAGTTTTTGGCTCATTTTTTTTATTTAGATCCTATAAGTAATATGGTACCTGATGTGCTATATATTATTATGCGGAAAAACATAATTTTGCGGAAAAAAAATAATTAAGATTTTAAATTTTACACTTGTGGGTCCGACATTTTGACAGGTTTCTTCAACGCGTTTCTTTACACATATCAATGAATGTATCATTTTATGTTTTACATGTGATTATTATTTATTAAATAATAACTAGTTCTTCTTCTTCTTCTCAGCCCTTGGACGTCCACTGCTGGACATAGGCCTCCCCCATTGTCCGCCATTTAGACCTATCGGCAGCGACCTGCATCCAGCGGGTGCCCGCAACCTTTATGAGGTCGTCTGTCCATCTAGCAGATGGACTTTAATAACTAATTAACTTTTATTAAATAATAACTAATTAATTTTAATTAAATAATACCTTAAATTCATTTTCGCAAATATTTACGGATTTTATATTATACCGCAGCCGTGAGTTACAACAACGCGCGAGCCGAGCGAGCGAAGCGAGCGTGCCGCGGCAGCGGCCGGCGAAGCGCGAAATCCGAATCCCGCCTGTTATTATGTTCTGGGCACTCCGACTGCTGGGTTAGGTTACGTTTGTCTTGTGAATACAACGCGCGAGCCGAGCGAGCGAAGCGAGCGTGCCGCGGCAGCGGCCGGCGAAGCGCCAAATCCGAATCCCGCCTGTTATTATGTTCTGGGCACTCCGACTGCTGGGTTAGGTTACGTTTGTCTTGTGAATACAACGCGCGAGCCGAGCGAGCGAAGCGAGCGTGCCGCGGCAGCGGCCGGCGAAGCGCCAAATCCGAATCTGGCGTTTTATTATCTTCAGAGCACTCTGACTCTGATGGTTAGGTTTGTCTTGTGACCACAACGCGCAAGCCAAGCTAGCAAAAAATCACTGATGAAAGCAAAGTTGGTACTAACACAAAACTTGGTACTAGATTAATAACTCCTAGAATGTTCTTATAAATCGTCATCACACCCACAATCGTTATGACATCAAAATATTCTTTGCCCAGTAACTAAAAACACAGATAACCTCAAAATTTAGAAAAAATAAAATTAAAAAAAATTCGTGCTTTTCCGCACTTTCACAATTTCAAAAATACCATGTCTATACACTCCTCTGTCTAAAAAAAAAAGCTCACATAATTAGGCTTTACCATACATTGTACAGTCCTTCCGAAAAATAACGTACTATAATTAAACTAGAGTAAATGCAACGACATTGAAAAACACTAAAACTTTACTGCTCGAACTAAAGATTTTTCGACATCATAACAAACATTTAAAGTTTTTCTAATAGAATCTTTATATTGGAAAACTACTTACCTTTTTATAAGAATCTTTTCGTTTCGCTATCCTTTAGCAAAAAATTATTTTATAACTGTTCTATTAATCGAACAATTACGAACTCATTTGACAGCCGCTGTCGTTGCAAATTGCTAATTCCGCGTCGACGTTCAGAAACCTTGATTATGTCGCTAGAAATAATATTTTCAGCGCCATCTGTACAAAATTACGAGTAACCATACTATCCTCTTAGTAATGAAACTATAAATTTTGTGAATTGACATCGAATTCAGCCAAGGTTTACCCTACATTTTTTTTTTTTATAGAGAAGAAGGCGGACTAGCAAGCGGTCTCACGTGATGGTAAGTGTTACCGCCACATGTTTTGGTAGTGAGTGAGATATGCCAGAGCCCATTCCCATCCTATCCTTCTTCATTTTCCCAACCCTTTCTCCAAATCAATTCCTACATCTCAAAAGTTAGGCAGCGCATCCGGTGGTGTGCCAACGTTTGTCATTCTGGACTGATGTTGCCATGTACCATGGATGTCCATGGACGACAGTATCCACTTACCACCAGGTGGACAGTATGCTCGTCTGCCGCATTCCTACTATAAAAAAAAAGTTTCAGAACAGAAAATATAAAGTATTAAATTCGTCTGATATAATAAGTTTGACAGTAATTTTTTTTTAATTTCCCGCTGTTTTCTTGTGTTGCTTTTCTTTTGCCAGAAACTATACATAAAATTAAGAAAAAACAAGAAAGAAAGAAAATTATTCTATTGTCCCATGAAATGTAATATAGAAGACATGTTAATGAATAAATTTTATTAATATTTGTATGGAATATGAAATTAATTCAGCAATGCATCCTAGTGGACGGAGGGAACTACACAGACGCTGATTTTCAGTTGAAGCCGCACCGATGACCACAAACTGCCCACGTCAGGTTAACTTAAATTATACACCATGTTTGCATAACTCATCGTTTAACACTTATAGCTGGTTCTCTCTCTTTCTAACTTGTAGTTAAATTTCTATTATTCGATATCTCGCTCACACATTATGTTCATCTTTTACAGATAGTAAAAGTTCTAATTCTATGTTTCAAACTAATCGATTTTTCACCTTTCAGTTTATTTTCGCATTTATTTCCTTGTTAATGTTAATTCAATCTGAAATAAAAAAATAAACATTTAATTATAAACACTGTTTGTTTTATTGTTGTGTAGTCTTAATATTAGATAGCGGGATAAGTTCGCGGCGTTTTTATAGTGAAAATAATGGACTTTTTTTGTATTAGGTACATAAATATTTATTGAACAGAATATGGTCCATTTAATTAGACTATCTTTCACCATTTTTCTGGCAGAGCCATTATCCCATCGCTATAAAATCTTTGGGGTTTCTGGGCGGAAAACTGATTTAAATGGTTTATACAGGCTTCTCTTGAATGTACCTACTTTTATTCCATTTAGAGAATTTTGTAAAGGTCGGAATAAATGATAATCGGAAGGTGCTATGTCTAGACCGTATGAAGGAGGCATTAAAACTTCACAGCCAAGGTCCATCAATTTTTGTTTACTCATCAAAGATGTATGCGGCCGAGAATTGTCGTGATGGATTACACCTTTTCTATTCATTAATTCTGGGCGTTTTGCTTCAAGTGCTTGTTTCAATTTTACTAATTGCTGACAGTAGACATCAGAATTAATCGTTTGGCCATTTGGCAAAAGGTCGTAATACACAATGCCTTTCCAGTCCCACCATACACAGTTATGTGTATGGTGGGACTGGAAACTTCATGTTAATGAATTTGTTCGGAGTGAGGCCTGGCTTTAGGACTATTTGTGATGGCTCACCCCGCTTACCATTTCATAGTCAACATTTACCGTAAAAGGACGACCACGGCGAGGAACATCATTCACATTAAAATTACCAGACCTGAATTGACTGAACCATTTTTATGCAGTAGTTTTTATACAAAACATCTTGTCCGTAAACACCACAAATCTCTTTTCAAGCACTAGAAGCATTCATACCCTTGTCGAAAAAAAATTGTAAGACATATTTAATTTTCTCCTTTTTAACTTCCATTTTAAAATTGTTAAAAAATATGAAAAGATAACTTTTAACGTGTAATTTCAATTTGCCGCCATTAAAAAAAGTTAGCTGTCAAACGATATATAACATTCCCGCCAGTGATCAGTGTTGCCAGAAATATAGCACGCTAAAGTCATAAAGTCAATAAGGCCACGAACTTTTCCGACTATCTATTATTAAAATCCTTTAAGACTGCTATTCAAATACGAGACCTATAGAAACCTTACCCGAAACCTGAAATCATGGATTTCGAACACGATTCTGATATAACTGGTATTAATCTTTTTTGCGAAAAAGAAACAGTTTTTTAGTTATTACCAGATTTACCATATAAATTTGCTAAATACAAAGCCCATAAATTGTTATTTTCCAAAAAAAATATACGTAACAGATATATTTGGAGTCATTCTGTATAACGAAATCTGTGAACAAACTGTAGAGGGCGCATTTCGGACTTATTTAAATTATTTGGTCCTCCAACAATGCATTTGCATTATAAATTACTTATACATTCACATATTATTATATAGCAGCTCCCTTACGTGCAACAAATGCATTTTTACACAGCATGTAAAAAGTGTTTTATTATAAAAACGGGTGAACTGCATCACAGTTGGTAGAAAAAAATAATGTAAATAATTGCCAAAAACAACTGACCAGACACAACAATTCAAGAGTAGCATCAATAACAAGGGTAACTTTTTGACATTATCAAATAATCTTTGTGATTCTTTTATAAAACCAGGTAACGATCCCCCACATATATCCAACCGATCCTCCCTCCATAAGTCATCTATACATATATATATATAAAAATGGATGTTGGTATATCTAAAATGAATAGACTTCGACACCGTTTGACCGATCACCATGAAAGTTGACACATCTAAGTATTTTTTCATGGAGATGGTTTTTATGCTATCCACTTACTTTGTTGTAACTCGCCACTAGATGGCGCTGCAGCACATCAACTTCTGTACCGTTCAATCGATCGCAAAAATCATATCGACGGCAAAACAGAATAATTTGTGATTTTATATACAGGGGTAAATAAATATACACATGCAGGACAACGTCTGCCGAGTGCAGCTAGTTAAGTATGGGTTTTAAAATTTGTAATAAGTAATTGACTATATTTATCAACGTTAGTTCGACGTTTTTTTATAGAAAAGAAATTATATGTGTGGACGGAAGCTTGAAACACAACAGATTAAAATTAATTTCATTACAAAAAACAGCGCGTCTATATAATAAATAAAAATAAATAAATAACGCCACACTCAATTATATACTTAAGTAATGGCTTAACACTCAATTATATATCTCAATATATAGGGTATATCTAGCAACGCCCGCGACTTGCATTCAAGTAAACTTGTGGTTTCCGCTGGAGCTCTATAACGGGGGACTGGATAAAAAGGACCATATAAGCTATAAGTATGTTAAGTTTTATTAAAATCATCCCAGGGTTCTTTGCGTGAAACGCGTTGAGACAGACAGACAATTTGGAAGTAACGACTTTTTTTTATTTATTTTTTTATTAAGAAAACTACTTTCCACAGACTCTGTTCGTGTCCTTTTTTAACTGATTTGTTTTTTTGTATTATTAATTTTATTCTTACATTGATTCTTACACCTGCTTACATCACACTATTCAATACATATATATTTGTTTTATTGTTTTTATTATTTTTTCTCGTATAGATTTTTTTTTTCTATTAATGATGTGTTTAGCGTTTTTATACTTTTTTATTATTTATTATTATGTATCATTGGTTTATTATATTACATTTTGTTAATTGTGCTTTTTTGCTTATTACTATTTCATTGCTACTTTAGATTTTATTATATGTACGACTTTTTATTTAATTACATGTACCTTGAAATGTACTGCATTACCCACTTTATCTAATCTACGTACGTGTTTCGGTGGTGAGTGAGATGTACCAGAGCCTATTCCTATCCTATCCCTTCCCATTTTCCCAGCCCTTTCTCCAAATCCATTCCTATATCTCCAAAGCGCTGCCTAGCGCGCATCCGGGGGCGTGCCAACGTTTGTTATTCTGGACTAATGTTGGCATGTATCGCGGATGTCTATGGGAGACAGTATTCACTTATCATCAGGTGGACTGTATGCTCGTCTGCCGCCTTCGTCCATGAAAAATATATATATATATATATATATATATTAGTGTGATATGTTATTTCGTGATTAATTATCAATGCAAACTAATCAAACATAATGTCATTTTTAAACAACGCAGGAAGATTACAAACTTTGGCATAACCCTGTATTTGGCACAAATACGATTGCCCTATATGTAAGTATGTATGTTATTATAATACACCGTATAGAGTAGGCAATGGTATAGAGGAATCACACCGAAAAAAGATGGCGGACGAAGAAATATTGAAAGAATCGATGGGAATGTTTTTAAATTGTACGTACCTATAATCTTTATTGATCAGAACTTGACTTATTTAAATTAACAAAAAAAATCTCTGAAAAAGGCAATGGTTAAATTGCATCGTAAATGATGCAATGAAGGTATTGGGATTCAGACACATAAATGTTTCAACTTATGCTACGTGGGTGGATGAGTAATATATCCACCCAAATCCAAGAAGATCATGCACACATACACACGCGCAAACGCACACACCATAGAATTAAGATATATGTAATATAAGATGTTATGGTTTTGTGTTGATCGCAGCTTGCTGTCACCTCCATTATTAATAATAGATATGTTTAATAACTATTTAGTGTAATCTTGTATTGGCCTGGGCTTTAAACTTTAAGTTTTGTTTATATATTACTATGTATCGCTGTTAGGTTACAAGTAAAAAAAAATACAATAAAAATGTGTGAAAATAAGAAAATATGTGTACAAATTAAATTTTAAGCATTTTTGATTGGTTTAATGAAATCATAATTCTAAAACTATTATTATATCCGTACTTTTAGTTACTTTCCAAACGTTTAAGTTGGAAAATCTTAATTAAATTTAATAAGTTCTGATAATATCACAAATAAAATTAATTGTCTTTTGTATTTAGTGAACATGCATGAAAATTTACGTAAATACTTAACACAAATTGAAAATTAAATTAATATCAATTAACACAGAATTATTAACATGTCCATTATCTCTGAATTATAAATGTTTTATGGTTTTTTTTTGTAATTCATTGTTTTTTAATTCGGACCATGGCTGTATATTATATTAACTATTAACATGTGCAGTATAACTTTATTAATTACGTACATAATAATAATAACTAATAATTTAATAAATACTGCTCTCTCTAACCAGATTTATAACACTGGCTACTTAGTGTTCGGAACGATTTTAAAATTAAAAACTTTGTCATCGTTGTGTGCGCGTTTCGTACATGTGTGTGTGTGCTTACATAATGTATAATATGTTGCGTAAATAGACAAATTTGGTTGTGTGAGTTATCTATTTGCATGTGTGAGTAGGCGATAGAAGTATATGGATTTGAAAATATAAAATTTATTAAGTTATTTGTGATATTTATCTAATAAAAATGACCTCATTTGCGGTCGCTTGTAATTTATCAGATATTGAAAATTTGAGAAATTTTAAAAGTTAACGTATTTTGTTAATACTTATCTTAAAATAATGTTAGGTTCTAATCTACGGACATATACTTCAAGTAGTCGGTCAGTAAAGTGATAGTAGGTTTACCGAGGACAGATGAAGATCCCTTGGAGGCACTCGAAAACGCAGTCAAATGCTTATAATTGATTATCACAAACATTACGTGAAAGAAACACTTTGAAGTTGCATAAATTATTTATCACTATTAAACCACAAAAAGTACAATCAATACCTACATAATTTTTACACTTCACTTCTGGAGTTCGCCCCAAAAAGTCCTATTTGGACTATTAAATTTATTAAAACGACTAATTAGTTATTAAATTAATATTGTAATATGAACACAGTACATCAGAAAAACATTACGAACGTAAATACAATCTTCGTCAACAGATGGCTCTGTACTGAATGGTGGGATTACGTTTTAAAAGTTTTGTTAATTGCGCCTTTTCCCTCCAGCACAAACGAATCCAAACTCTTTACAATATTTAATATAACCTGTTAGTTTAGAAACAACGCGACCTAATGCAATGTAGGCATGCAGTTCAGAATAATATCGATAACAGTTACAACATTGTATCTAACATTAAAATCATGTTGTTACTTTATTTTATTTATTACTAGCTGCTGCCCGCGATTTCGTCCGCGTGGACTTTAGTTTATAAATACAGTCTTTATTCGACGTGATTCTTTAAATTGATATAACTTTTTTATTTATGAACTGATTGAAATAAAACAAACACTAAATTTTAAGTGAAGCTTACCACAATACATTAGTGAAAACCGCACCCATATCGGTTAAGCCGTCTAAGATTAGCGCGTACAAACGCACAGTATTAATATATTATTAATGTACCAGAGGTATTTTTTTTATGTAGGTACGAAGGCGGCAGACGAGCATACAGTCCACCTGATGGTAAGTGGATACTGTAGCCCATAGACATCCGCGATACATGCCAACATTAGTCCAATATGTCAAACGTTGACAGGCCCCCGGATGCGCTGGCTACCTTTGGAGATATAGGAATGGATTTGGAGAAAGGGTTGGGAAAATGGGAAGGGATAGGATGGGAATGGGCTCCGGCACATCTCACTCACTACCGAAACACGTACGTACATTGGGGAAATACGATAAAGTGGGAAATGCAGTACATTTCAAGGTAGTCGTCTGTGACAGGAGGGTAACGTGGCCAGTCGAGCGCGCCCAGCGGCTGTTCGATTGCAGCGTGCACTCTCCCCCTCAAATATTCCTTTCCATAATTTATGTTCTTATTAGTAAAGTTAGTTAGTGTGGGCAATTTTGTGGGTTCCGAAGAAACTGGAGATACTCATCTATGGTGTATTTTATTTGGAACGATTTCGAATATTTTTTTTATTATTACAAAAGCAAATAAGTATGTACATTACATTAAAATTAATACCGTCCCATCCACACTCATCTTTAACGTCGCGTCGCCGGGTATTGTACTGGATTGTAGCGCGCGTGTCGGTGGACGGAATGCAAACTAAACTGCTCAGGGTTGTCACAACTGTACAATATTTATCTATATATATATATATATATATTTTATATATATATATATATATATATTATATATATATATATATATATAATCACTGTCAAAGTTTAGTTTCCTAATTCAGTACAATAGCAAATACTTACATTGAAATTTGTTTGTCAGTAAATTCTAGTTTTTACTAGGAAAAACTAGTTTTAACGAAGGCGTTTCCGGCATGCGGATATCTTCACGATGTTTTCATTTTTTTTTTAGAGATATTCTATTAGTGAATATTATTATATTTAGTGAACTAGTGATATTCTTTAATTAAAATTCGTACTTGTTTAAATTTTAAATTCACTGTCAACTGTTAGCGTAGCGTGAACCATTCGCGCCACTAATACACAAGATAATAATGCGATAATTAGCTTACGTATTACATTTTAAAAAATAATGTAATATCTGTGCGATTTAATGAAATTTAATCCTTCTTAATATGAATATTTTAATTTTATGACAGCGCTTGTCTGTGATTTCAGAATGATATCCGTGAAGAGCTACGACATTGTTGTAACATTTAAATTTGTTGTATTTGTAACGGAGTTAATGAATCAAAAGAGCTGAATCGGCGAGCGGAGCAGAATCCCTTAACTGTTCCATCGAATTGTTATTCATTCCGATTCATGAGTGTAATCGCGCATCGGATTTTGTTGAGGGCCCAAAATCTAGATGCAACGATGGCGTGACCTTTTTTGCTTATGCAACAACCATTAGGGAAGGTGAATCAAAAGAGTTCAGGAGTAACTAAGAGGAGTCGGATACTCAAGCGGAGCAGGATTAAGTGAGTTAAAACACACCGAGAAGTCTTGATTACCCACCACTACTTTATATTTGTATACCTTTAAACAATAAGGTGAAGAAGCACTTTGCAAGTATACAAAAGTAATATTCTTTACTAAATGTCTGTATGTCACCATTACACGCAGCCAACTGTACGTAAATGTAAATAATATAAACAATATAGTTAAAAATAGACACTCGTTAGTGTCAACCCTGTTATTATCAGACGAGCACACAGACACAGAGCTATTTACACACATACGCACACACGAGCGCTTATAACGAATTAGGGTCGACTCTATTCAGGTTACGCGGAAAAGCTGAGTAAGTAATAATTTTCCGTTTTTATTTTATATTTTCATTCAATTTTTTAAATTTTAATATGCAATGATTTTGTAATAACATTATTATTATTTTTTTATAGGAATAAGGCGGCAGACGGGCGCACAGTGCACCTGGTGGTAAATGGATACTGTCGCCCATGGATATCCGCGGTATTATACATGCCAACTTCAGTCCAGAATGACAAACGTTGGCGCGACCTCAGATGTGCTGTCTACCTTTGGAGATGAAGGAATGGACTTGGAGGAAGGATTGGAAAACTGGGTAAGGATTGGACAGAATAGAATGGGAATTGGCTCTGGCACATCTTATGTTGTTGCCAATAAAAAAAAATCAAGATATCTTGCCTTCATGTCTGGAGAATCAAATAAAAAATTATGTGAAAACAATAAGGATATCCACAGGTGATAAAAATTAAAACATAATTTAAATGTTATTATTAGTATTATATCATACACATATAACAATAAAGTTATATCACAAGTATAAGAAAATGTTGAACAAGTGAGAAATTTTTTTTGAATATTTTTTGCAATATCGAAGTATGCAAATGGCCATTTTCATAAATATACTATTTCCGTTAACCAATATCTAAACCAAAAAATATAATCAACTATCTGCAAACATTTATTTTCTGCCTACTTCCATTGTTAGGAAATTGTCTCATCTATATGGGCGTTTCTTAAATTCTATGTCAATGTGATTGATGGTACTACTAACTCTTGATTAAGTAAAGAGTAAGCGAGAAAGACATACTGAGATGGCTCAAGAATGACTTTAATTTACGGTGAAATAATATATTTTGGTTTCATAGGAAAATACAAAAAAAATGAGGTAATTACATAACATGAACTTCAAACCATTTCAAACAGTGCACATGTAAATAATATCAACGCTATATCTCTCACATTACACTAAACATGTAGTATTTTGTCGATTGCAGCGTTTGATGACAATTTGATGTATTATAAAACAAAGCACCTCTTCTCTCGGCTGCGCGCGATAGACTAAAATATTTGTGAACAATTGATAGAAACGTAATGGGCAATTTTTCAGTTGAATATACATAAAAATATATTCAACTAAAAAATTCTCTATAAATCTCTAATTGGTATTCTCTAAAAGCGATAGACTGGAAGAGAATGCCAGGAGGTATCTCTTCCAGCTACCACCAGATTATACTTCAGAAGAAGGATGCAAGTGCAGTTATTAGTTAGAAAACAAAGTACAGGAAAATAATGTTAAATAATACATACATATATGAATATACATAATATTTACACATAGGTACTTACATATGAGTATAAATGCAAATATGTTATCTAAAAAACTAATTATTTTTAAAATTCTTTTTCTCTTTCTAACCTGTCTGAAGTTAATGTAAAACCTATAAAGGGTTTTTAAGTAAATGTTAAATTTAACAGCAAGGCGATTTGTGATCATTGATTATTATAACTAAGTATTTAATAAAGTTTCAAGAGTTTATTTTCCGTTGTTAACATGTAATTTTAGAAATCGTAGCCATTTTTTTGTTTTCAACTTACGCCACTTTGGCGCTCGACGTCACACGTTTTTTATTATACCAGCTAGGTTTCCTTGTGTCGCGTCCGTATATTGCTTTGCTTAGCCTTAAAAAATCGGACAACAATTTTAAACGTATTTTGGCCTATTACGAGGAGAACTTACAAAATGTAAATATAAGATTTACCATTTGAAAAATAATAGTGATAAGAACTCGATGAAAATTTTGAGTGGTTGTTATTTTAAATACCTCCAGGAAATCAAAAAGATATTTTTACGATTAATCTAATTTGACTTTGACGTTGCGGAAATGTTATATTTCATTAATATCGCTGTCATTTACTGAAACATAATAATTAATTATGTATTTGTATATAAAGGGAATGGTAATAAATAACTAATGATGTATTAGAATGTAATCTTGAGTTTTTTTTACCATGAAACATGTTTCGCGGAATCCTTCCATTTGATTACATTATCTCTTGTATATAAATAGCGAATTTGATAATAAATCAACTAAACTGCTAGATTTATATACAGATTTCGGATGGCGGATACATTCCATACTTAATATTCTTCTGGACGGTTTCATTATGGTTGTAGCGAAATCGTATGAAAACAGTTGTTACTTTCTTTAACATAAAAATACAGGTTAGTGCCTGTTATTGTGTACTTCTCGGCATTGGGTGTGTAGCCATGGCAACGTGACGTCAGACTACCTCGTCCGAAATTCTACACAAAACATAATAGGTACCCACCCACTGATTAATTGATCGGTTTCAACAAATACATGAAATAAAAAATATCAGTTAATGGTTTTAAATTACACTACGTAAGTATTTGTTGCTAATTTTTTTTTATGTACGAAGACGGCAGTCGAGCATACAGCCCACCTGATGGTAAGTGGATACTGTCGCCCATAGCCATCCGCGATACATGCCAATTGCCAACATTAGTCCAAAATGACAAACGTTGGCACGCCCCCGGATGCGCTGCCTAGCTTTGGAGGGATTTGGAGAAAGTCTTGGGAAAATAGGGAGGGATAGGATGGGAATGGGCTCTGGCACATTTCACTCACTCCCGAAACACGTACGTACCTACATATAAGGGAAATAAGATAAGGTCGGAAATGCAGTACATAGCAAGGTAGTCTTCTGTGAAAGAGGGGTAACGTGGCTGTTGGATTGCACCGTGCACTCACCACCTGACGAAATGGGTCATCAAATGGCATAATGAAATAATACCATGTTTATGCCATTTGGATGGTGGATTTCCTTATGTGGTGCGTCAAGAGCCGCCGTATACCATCAGCCTCTGTCTCTCTACTGTTGGATATATATGTGTTAAGTATTTCCCAATTGTCAACTCACAGTCATGAAGTCGATACAACCCCCGAGTCTCTAGTTCAACTACGAATTTTCAATTATAATAATATAGATACTTATGTCACAATACAAACTCGACACCCTTGTGGGGGAAGTTTTTCCGGGAGAAATCGAAAGTTTTAATTTGTACGACTTCTCTCATTTTTTTCTTTTGATAATTTGGTATTTGACTCATCGAAAACGCGTCTTAAAATGTTTACTTGATAGCAATAATTCACTCATTAATTATTTCCATTTAATTAAATCGTTAAATTATTTAAAACAGCATTTTTAATTTAATCGAATCTGGCCGCCATGTTGCATTACGTGTGACAAAACGTCAAAACTATGACTCTTTATTTTTAAAAGCGATTACTATACGTGTGACGTCACAACCGACAACATCAGAGTTTTACGTTATTATATATCAAATAGATTAAAATATAAAAAGTAAAGATAAAATTAATGTCGTGTTTTTAAGAATGAATTGGATTTTTGCATAAATCATCGTTTTAACATTATTTTCCTTATATAAAGTACCGTATTGCTTGACTAATCATGAAAATGAATATATACATAATTTTAATTTTCCGGAACTAATATCCTATGAAATTTAACAGTTGTAACGTTTTATTACTGTTGATAATGTCACTTGTTGAATAGAATATTATCCTTAGTCTATACAAAGGAAAACTTATTTATAGCAGAAAGAATCTTTTCCAGTCAACTTTAGTATACAATCAATATCGTATAAAAGCAACAACATACATTATGCAATAACCCGCGAAGAGAATTGCACTAGCAAAACTTGAGATTAGCAAATATGATATTACTACTTAACACTAAACCGATTTTGATGCGATGTTCACGGTGCAAAACAACCGTGCACTCATTCTTCTCACGCTTTCTAAATTGACAAAGTCCAGGTAAAAACGCTAGTGAATCTAAAATGGAAAAATAAAAAAAATGTTATGTACCTACTCATAAAAATTATCGCGTTTACGTGCTTCCCTTGCGTGTGTGAACTATGTATGGATACACGCATACACTTGCCGAAGTAATTTGTTGATCTGACTGAAGGCGTTCAGGGCTAGCACATCTGTGAATATATTAAGTTATAATATTTTGTTTTAAAATAAAATTGTGTCTTTTAAAAAGTAACAAACAGTGTTCCTCAAATATATTTTTATTAAAATCTTATTGATATAGTGGGAGACAGTTCGTAAATTTTCAAATTGATATTAACACTTTAATTTATCATATTTATCACTTAACGAAATATAGTTATCAATTATTTGTTGGTAATAACTATACTCTAAATAAAATATTTATTTGTCTGTTTGAATAATAAATTGTTGTTATTTGAATAAAATACGAACTGTATTTAATGCAAAACATTCGTCTTGCATCTTACATTTATTTACGTCTATTTACATCTATTTGCATTTATTTACATCTACATATTTACATTTATTTTTGTACATATTTTTCATTACATATACAAACAGCTTTGTGGTAAGCAATACGAGTATATGTGTTATATAATTTAAAAAATATTTTAATTATCTTTTGACGATTTTAATTATTGACTAAAATTTCACGATTGATTTCAAAATATGCTTTCTGGAAGTTAGTACTATGGGTCAAGATAATTAGGTAAATTATTAATAGATATGCTTTATGAGCTAAGGCAGCATAGCTCATGTAATGAACAAGCTAGAGGCCATATTTGAAGTAGACAACCGATGTGGGTAGATTAGTCTACCCCAAATCATCGAACGGAGACCCCGTACAGGAAAGCGCAGAAAGGGAAAACCTCTTTTCTGACCAAATCCACCATTGACCAGGTGGATCGGCGACAATTTGACGATAGTAGCAGTGAGAAGAGCGGCGATTGTGTGTGGTAGCTATCGGAAAGACCTATGTCTAACAGCGGAGAATACATAGACTAATACTAAATGTAGTATTATTATTTCGGACTACTTTTACATATTTATCTAAATGATCTACACATATATCGAAATTGACAGCCCTAGGCCGCTACTCACACACTCATGTCGCTAAACCGTACAAACACATACAAGGAACGGATATATGAAACCGAATGCTTGTCAAACTAAATGGATACGGTGGGTGGTGTTGTCACCGCGTCCACACACCATCGATGTGTCGACAAAATCGTTTGTGCTTTCCTTTGTTTGCAAATATATTTTTTGTGTAGGTACACATAATATTTCTCTTCTAACTGTTTGTTTGGGCGTAAATAATGTGTTGTCGTGCTTTTAACCAGGAAATCGTTGATTATAAAATAATTTAAATCTTTAATTTATTAGTTTTATATGGCTAAAAATACGTAAATACATAAAATACATGATATCCATGTCTGTTTTCATATTTATATTTAGAAAATGAAACCATTTCAATAAATATTCGACAGGATACGTAATGTCAAATGTCTAATTGAGAAAGAAATCTATTGGAAATCGGCTAAAAAGTGTGAATCTCTCGCGAGTCTTAACAAGATTTTACACTTAATTCACTGCTTTAAGTAACTGTAATGTATCTAATAATTATAACTTATCGTATCCACGCGGAGAATTTAATTAAATAAATCTACTATCATTGTCATAAATTAATATTTATTTGTAGAGTACGTTTCTATTTTAAATTAGCAAAAAATTGTAACTTAGTAATTGAATTTATATAAGAACTAACGCTCCGTCCTGGCTTCGCTCAAGTAACGTAACGATTTCCTAGAGTATCCAAACATAGCTAATGTCCATGTGCATTAGTTTCACTTCCTAAATGTGGAAGAATTTTCAAAATCGGTCCAGTAGTTTTGAAGTTTACCTCAACAAAATAAAACAAATTCAGTCCATCTTTGTTTAAATTGTATTGATATTTGTATTAGATTCAGCTGTTTATTTTGTTTTTTATTTTATCATTGTAGGGAAAACACACACGTAAAATAATTAAAGGTACCTATTTATATTCTAGATGATAAGACCGTATTAAACACAACCTGATTCAAAGAAAATAGTCGAAGAAACACACGTGAATTGAACTTTAAAATAACCTTAAATAAATAAACTTTAATAATAAGTTAATTCGTAAATAATAAGTTATTAAATAATAAACTAAATATATATCGTAATTAATACTAATATATTTTTTTTATGGACGAAGGCGGCAGACGAGCATACAGTTCACCTGATGGTAAGAGGATACTGTCGGCCATAGACACCCGCGATACATGCCAACATTAGTCCGAAATGACAAACGTTGGCACGACCTTTGGACTGTCTACCTTTGGAGATATAGGAATGGGGAATGGATTTGAAGAAAAGGTTGGGAAAAAGGGGACGGATGGGATGGGAATGGGCTCTAGCACATCTCACTCACTACCGAAACACGTACGTACATTAGGTAAAGTGGGAAATGCAGTACATTTCATCGTAGTTTAATTTTATGTGCACCATTTGATTATTGATATGTAAATTGTATTTTTTATCGATAACATTTATCGACACCCGTCAATCTCTCGCGTGCGCAGGCAGAGTCGCGCGCGAGGTATGTACACGTATTATTATTAGCAGAGGTAAAGGTTAGCTCACACTGAACTCCGTTATAAATAATTTAATTTCATATAAAAAAAAGCATACCATTTTACAAAATAAATGTGACATTGTGTGATTTTAGTTAAATATTAAAAAAAATACAAATTTTGTTTCCATTTAAGTGGAATCTTGAAACAAGGAAATTTGAAGTTAGAGAATCTTAGTCTATAAGTATGTACCGACAATAAGGTCCCTTTGCTCAAATGACGACATAATAATTTGAAACAAGTTAAAAAATTGATTTACAAAATCAAACTATTTCAAATATCCCCATATAAATGTAAATCTGTATAACTCACAGAAGAATGAAATGACTCACCTTGAAATGTACTGCATTTCCCACTTTATCCTATTCCCCAATGTACGTAGTGTTTCGGTAGTGAGTGAGATATGTCAGAGCTCAGTCCCATCCCCTCCCACCCTAACCCTCCACATTTTTCCAACCCATTCTCTAAATCTATTCGTACATCTCCAAAGATAGGAAATCCGGGGGCGTGCCAACGTTTGTCATTCTGGACTGATGTTGGCATGTACAGCAGATGTCTATGGACGACAGTATCCACTTACCATCAGGTGAACTGTAAACTGTAAGCTTGTCTGTAGCCTCCTTACTATAAAAAAATGAGTTATTGCAAATAAATCAATTTGTTTTGAGGTTTTATCGGTTTTTTTAATCAAAAGCTAAATTCAAAGCTCAAAAATTAATATTTTTACTGAAAAAATACGTAGTAATATCCCGTATTATTTATTTATTTATAAAGCATACAGGACAGTATTTAGACAATACAATACAATATATATATATATATTTAAAATGTAACTGATCGCTGTCTGTACAAGGAAAATATATGAGAAAAACTATTATTGGGGCCTTTATCAACGCAATAGAACCCAAAACAATGATTGTTAGAATTTTTGTCTGTTTGTCTGTGCGTTTGTGCGCGCTAATCTTAGAAACGGCTTAACCGATTTGGGTGCGGTTTTCACTAATGTATTGTGGTAAACTTCACTTAAAATTTAGTGTTTGTTTTATTTCAATCAGTTCATAAATAAAAAAGTTATATCAATTTAAAGAATCACGTCGAATAAAGACGGTGTTTACAAACTAAAGTCCACGCGGACGAAGTCGCGGGCAACAGCTAGTCAAATATAAAAATCTAGTACATATAACGACTAGACGCCAAAATTTAATTCAATTTACTAAGAAGGTAAGATATACTAAGATAAGAATTTCGCCAGATAATGTATGTGATAGTTTCATCTTTGCGTTTTTTGGAGAATAAATACTCAGTTTTTAATCAAGTGTATTTTTCTGTGTTGGGACAATAAGTTATCACGTTTTAACGTAGAATGTCCGCACAATCTGTCGCGGGAATAGACTTAAGAAACATATAGATATCTACGACCATTAAAAAAAATCAGTAGATAGTGACTTCTTTTGTTTTTAAAAATATTTTTATTTCGTTTAAATTTTTGTAATGTTTAATCAATTGTCAAATGTTAAATAAATAAATTAAGATATAAAATAAATATTAAATAAAGATATATTTAATCATATTATGTGGCGCTGCAGATAATCCATAGCACTTACCAAGTATATTTTGCCAGCACCTATCTACCATAGGACGTTTAAAAATTGAAAGACATTTAAAATCTTCAAAATTATCTATATTAAAAATTTACATCTTCACTTTACTAATATAATAATAATATTAAACATATCCATATATACATACGTGGATTATCGTTATGTTATTATATATATGGATATATCTAATGTAATGTATATTAATATACTTAATATAATATATTTTAAGTTGTAGTTTTGTTAATATTTGCATGCTGTTTTATATAACTGAATCAGATGATTTTTTATCTTAAAACGACGAGCATATAATAACACTATTTAAAGGAAAATATATGTTTAATACAATTCTAAATTATGCTAACTCTATCGCAATACGGCAAACCTTCACACAAACAAGTTTCAATGTGTGCGCGTGCGGTATATGACGAGTACTCTATTGAGCCAGATAAGTATGGATAATTGAATTAATAATAATAATTTGGGATATTATCTAACAAAAGCGACTTTAATGTTGATATGGATTCAGATTTTCTAACTTAAAATTTCGTTGTTTCAAGATTCTGTTTAAAATAGAAACATATTGTATATGTGTATGTATGTATGTAATTGTATTTCATTATTGAGTATGATTTCACTGATCAGTGTTTTATTCAAGTTTTGATCAGCGATAATAATTACAAATTGATAAGCGAAATTGATTGATTAGCATTTTATTATGAACGAAAACATTTTTCTACTATGAATCGTTCTAAAATTAAAATACAAATGAAATATAAAAAATAATGTTATTTTAAGTTGGAAAATCTCAACCAAAGCGTTCGAAAGCCACTAAGTCCACATTGACAATAAACACTAGCAAAATTCAAAAGCTGTATCCACACTAATATATCCCACCAATGGAAGACATTCCGGTTTTCATGTGACTACAACCAGAGTACGCACACTACTGCAAACCCATATCATTACACAAGCACACTTACAAACAATTTCAAATGTGTTCCTCTGTCTTGCCAAATTATTTTGCTGTTCGAAAACGAACAATCATTTTAATTTCGACTCTGATGATTGGACTTAAGAATTTTCTCAATAACAAATTATATTTGTTTACGTGTATCCCACGTACAGAGTTTTCGATGTAAATACACAATTTGGCACAGAGTTAAAGCGTACGGAGCTTTGGAGGGAATATGTGACACCGTGAAGGGATTGTGATTAGTTGGAAAGCAAGGTGTAGAGATATACTCTATACATATAACAAATACGCAAGTATTTACGGACATGCAACGTTGGCATAGACACAATATTGACTTGTTATTTCGAAGGATTTAATGTTTTGATACCTTATCATGTTATAATACTTTTTAGGGTTTAGTGGGGTTCACAGGTATCTAAAATCATTTTTGGGGAACTTCTACTACGCGCTTCACTTTGAATTTACGACTTAAAAATAAAAAAAATCTTAAGTAAATCGATTTTCGAGATTATCGTAAACATTCAGACAGACAAACGGGCGGACATATTTTCTTAAGATAGGTACGTGTATTTATTTACTTATTTATTCTTTATTACCCAAAGTGACAGAAGGCGGACTTCATGGTTAAAAGCATTATCTCCCGGTCAATCTTTGGGCTATGCAGAGATGCCGCGGTAGGTGCAATTACAGATAACGTCTAGTAAAACTATAGTGAATAGTGACGTATTTTAATTAAATACCATAATGTAAATAAATATATAAATACATACATAGATACATGCATAAATATATACTTAACTAATACATAGCAGGTACGTTTAATGTGTATATAGAGATATAACAAAGAAATACAATTCATCTACGCAAATTAGATTATAATCCTTCCATCAAATAGTGGGATTAGTCCAAGAAATATTGCAAAGAAACACGGCAAATGGTTTTTCATTACATCATGGCAGATAGATATAAAGTTAACATAATATACACAAACAGGTTACGGATTTTGTGTTAAAACCATGTCAACTAATTTAAAATAAACTGTTTTCGCAAAAATAAAATTATTTTAGGGAATAAAGCAAAGATTTGTGGTTCTATTTGAAACGTCCGTAGCGATCATTACTCAGTACAGAGAAGAAACTCTTATAATAAAATATATAAGTATTAGAAATGAACAATAAGGGAAAAAACTTATTGTAAAAACTGGCAGAGCTTCAGCTTTGCGTTATTCCTGTGCTACGTTGTAAGTTTAATGGCTTCTCTTCATGGGATAATGTACGCGACTTACAATAGATTATTCACAAATATCGATTTATTTCTATAAAGCTTGATTAGATTTACGTGACAATTATGCATTATTGTATTTAAGAATTCTGTAAATCTTAAACAAATTGTATTTACTCCATTAGTGTTGCCGCCCTATTACGTAATATCTACATAAATGTCAGCAATTTAACTATTCAGCTCGCCTTTTTTCTCCAATAAATACATACCATACCATCAGCGTGTGTCTCTCCACTGGATATAAGCAACACCTACTACATATAAGCCGCCAACATACACTTTTTTCAAGTCATCAGTCCACTTGGCCGGCGGGTGTCCCACGCTATGTTTCCCGGTACGTCTCCATTCGAGGATAAAAAAATACAATTATAAACACGTAAATAAATATATGTACTTATGTATAAATTGTCCAAATAGTAAGTAAGATGGTAAGTGACATATCTGTCAAATGAAACGTAGCACGTGAATACAACTGCAAATTTAAAAACTTTTAGCTATATACACTCATTTTAATTAGCAATAATGAATAATAACGAATTTAATACTTTGTATTTTTTTCTTATTCAGGAGAAACTATTTTGATACTTTATTTTGTTCTGTTATAAAATTAGTACGAAACTGATACGTAAGTGAATTCAGAACGAAATTCAACTTAAAAGTTTTTTTAAACTGATCTTTTTCAATTTCAATTTTCGGTCTCTCTCCTTAATGCTGTCTGTGTTAAGACCAAAACAAATCTTTGTATAAAACAATATCGATTTAACGTCCCAAATGCAGGGTTCAGATCTCCACTAGTGAATCATTAGAAGATTTCAGCCCATTATCCACTAAGCTGTCCTAGTGCGATTTGGACGATAAAAAAAGATAATATAGATAGGGATATGGACATTACCTTATTTCATTGATTTGAGAATACATACTAGATGTGTTATACAAGCACTCTAGGGCAGACACGTTACAGTCTAATAGTGTTCTATGTGCAGTGGCTCTCGAATTATTTAATTCATATGTATTTTGAAAATAGAACATTCTTATTACGTAGTACTTAAGTTACAAAGTTTAATGAACCACTCCTCATCTGTTTCACCCCCCCCCCCCCCCCCCACTCCCCCTAGATGTAGCCAACCAGGTTTCTTTGATATGAACGTATGTGTCATCTAGTTTATTCCCATATCCATGTTTTATTCCAAAACAACACACAATAAAGATAGGATTAAACAAATTACGAATATGCATAAGAGAATGAATACTATATACAAAAAGAAAAACAACATTCGTTTAAAGTGATATGATTTTTTCAGTTTAGATGGTTTGTGCTGTTAGTGTTTGTGTCTCTCTGGATCCACGACAGCGGGAACTCTAATATGCACTGTTAAGTGTACCGATGGAATGGACTAATAAGGTTTTTCTACAGAAAAAAGTGACAGACGAGCAGACAGACCACCTGATGGTAAGTGGATACTCTCGAACTGCGACTTCCACGATACATGACGACATACGTACAGAATGACGATCGTTCGCCCCCGGATGCGAATAGGAATACCTATCTTTGGAGATTTTAGAATGAATTTGGAGAAAGGTTTGGGAAAATGGGGATACGATAGAACCGAAAGGTATATTGGAGAGTATAATTAGAAGACGAAAACTCTTCATCCCATTATACTCCTTAATCGCCCTTTCTATAAATTCAGACTTTAAAATGTCCAAAAGTATGCAACGCCTATGCATCTATGCACGTGTCAACGTTTGGCATTGTAGACTGATGGTGGCATGTCTCTATAATATTCATAGCTGACAGAAATTATCATTTAAAATACAATTACTTTTTATACTTAAAAAATAAAGTTACGAAATTCCAAGTATCAAGACAGGTCAGTCCATCCTTTTCGGATTTAACGCCAAAACTAAGTAGTGGAGTATGAATTATATATTTTAAACGTTTTAGGTTAATATTTAATTAAAATGCTGGTAACCTGCCTTTGGATTCCCTCCTTGTTTTTTAGGGTTTCGTTCTGTACAAAATACAAGTAATTAGAAATACAACCGGCGGCCTTGCGATTCCATTCATGTTGAGGGTGCAATAAAGACATAGTATCTTTATGTATTCATACTTTTATACACATACAAAAAGAACTAAGAAAAAGATATTGAACGTAAGAGAACTGTTAATCTGCGAGATAGTTCTTTCACGAATCTTTTAAACCTTGCCAGAGATTGGGCTCGCTTTGTAAGTGGAGGTAATGCATTTCGCGAATCGCTTTGAGGAGTGATCGAATGTGAATAGAAAGTAGAAGAATGGTCAGGAATTTTAAAGAGAAGATTATCTGAAGATTGGAAGGATGAGACGAGAGGCAGTTAAAATGTTCATTAACGTTTCCGGGTGTCACGGTGTTGAGGAGGGAGAGTATATTCAATAAGTATCTCGATGACGACGAATTGGACGTCACTTGAGTTGTTGGCGAAATTGAAAGACATATTGCTGTTCGTATTGTCGACGATCCCACTCTCACGGGCGGTTTAGAATCCCTCAGCATTCGGAGAGACGTTGCGTCTCTCTGTGTGTTCTACCGCCTGTACAATGGGGAATGCTCTGAAGAACTGTTTAATATAATTCCCACCTCGGGTTTCTACAACCGCACCTCCCGTCACAGAAGTGCGGTCCATCCGCATTTTCTCGATACGGAGGTGTCGCGCACTGTTCGGTCCAAAAATTATTTTATACCGCGAACCCGTAGGCTGTGCAACGAACTGCCTCAAGAAGTCTTTCCATTGAGCTACGACATGGGGTTCTTCAAGAGAGCTGTGAATAGGATTTAGCAAGGTCGGCGGCGCGACCGCATAGCCCCTGGTGTTGCAGGTGTCCATGGGCAGCGGTAACACTTATTAGCGGCGGTGGGACCGCTTGCTCGTCCGCCCACTAGTCTATAAAAAAAAATATATATATACAGTCATATTTTCGCAAGTTTTTAAAAGAAATCAAATTAGCCTCACTTCAGATTTGATTGTCTAAAATTTTAATAAACATTAAGATGTTTATCTGGCAGCTCCTATTTTTGTTTCTTTTTCGAAATGGCTAAATTATTGTGACCTTAATGGCCTTTCAAGAGTCAACGGACATTTATAATTTAGGGCGAGCGTAGAAGCGTAGAAGCCAGGAGCAAAGAGTGTGTGCAGCAACGAGTCTAAGGGCTCCCCCGCCGGTAGACCAGCGGAGGGAACGGACCTCGGCTTAGAACGTTGCTTTGGGAGGGTACCGCGGGATCTCGAGTCGGTGAGAAGAACTGGCAGCTCCATCAGTATTTGTTGTATGTCATTTTTCTTTTACAGGTCCTACAAAAATAGTGTTAAATATTGGGGTTAAAGTATGAAATTGCCGATTTGTACTGAAAACTTAAAACTCGTTTTTTTCTAAAATGTAACATATTTATTTAATCAAAATATTTACCCTCATTATCTATGCATTGTTGCCATCTAATCGGAAGTTCATTTATGCCTTTGCGATAGAACTCTGGGGATGTAGATTCGACAAACTGTGTGAAAGCATTTTGTACTGCCTCTTGGGAAGAAATTTTTTTACCACGTAGAAAATTGTCCAAATCACGAAAAAAATGGTAGTCCGTTGGAGCAAGGTCTGGCGAGTACGGAGGATGACGTATGGTTTCTAACTGCAGCTCCTGTAGAGTTACAACGGTTTCTCGTGCAGTGTGAGGTCTTGCGTTATCATGGAGCAATAATGAAAACAATTGAAAGTCGAAAATCGAATGTTGCACATTTTTCAAAACAAGAACCTCATAGGTATCATGTTAAAAAAGTTTCACTCGAAAATCTCACACCATGAAGGTTTTATGTCAATTCAAAGTATCTATTACTATAAAACAGCAATTTCATACTTTAACCCCTATTATTTTAATATGTCAATCCGTATTCACTAAAACTATTATATAATAACTAAATAACATGTATTTAGTGATTTTCTTATTAAATTAAAAATAAATAATTGGTGATTAATTTATTCGGATGTGCATAACGCGTTCCCCGTTCATATCTACTTACGCGTACTCACGCGTAAGTAAAGAAGCGGACGCTTTCAGAGGTCAAACACCTGAGCGAGCGAGTGTGGATAGGATATGCACATAGGAGATAATTAACTAACAATTATTTATTTTTAATATAATAAAAAACATGAAATACATGTTACTTTTTTAGTTGAATTTAATAGTTTTCGTGTAGTGATTGATTTATTAAAATATTTAACACTATTTTTGTGGGACCGTATAGTGGTGTCTTATGTGTGGTAACAAACAAATAAGAATGTCATTTTTCAGAATATGAACTTCATTGTCATCGTGTCCTAGGTATTGAGACGATAATCAAATCTTTAAAAAATACGTTAATTCTTCTTAATAACTTAAAAATCAGTTTTGTTTCTACTTAGATAGAATTATGAAAAAAAAGATTTTCAATCAGATCTTAACAAGTCTATAAATTCATACCGACAATAATATTCAAATAATTCTGCCTTTTTATTATTTTTTTTATACTACTGCTATCTATTAGATAATATTATTATTAATAAAAGTTTTAAAATTTTGAAATATCTAAATTTTTATTATCCAGTGGCGCCATCAACTTCCTCTTAAAATCGCTTATTAAAGCTTAGATACGCCATCTAATGTGGAATATCAAAGTTCGGAACCTTTAATAATGCGAACACGTCTCGAGCTTGACCGTTATTAGAAGAAAAAAAAAATTGTCGTATTTTTTCTTCGATCCAGGGATATGACATGTAAAACTGTCAAACAGAGTGAAATTTGTACGTAGATTACACTTCATTGACAGTTCTACTAGACATGTCGTATCCATGACTCGAATAAAAAGTCCGATTATAGATTTGACGCGACTTGCGTGTTCAAAACTCTAGGACTTATAAAATGTTATCTATATCTGTGACACACGTTATCTGTGCGACTGTTTAATTTTGTGGTCACGCGTAACTCTGTGATATGAGAGATCGATGGATAAACTTGTGAATTATATATTGTACTAATGGGCATGATCCAACCTGCCTTTGCTCAGTTGGCATAACAGCTTCCTAACAAATCCACAAATAGCCTATTTTCTATTTGCATTAATTTAAAGTGATGAATTTTTATAATTTTTGAGTTTAGTTTTTGAGTTTATCTCTTACATATAAAAAAAATTCGTTTTTCTTTACAATATAATAGCGGTGGTAGCGACTTCGTGCGCGTGAACTTGTAATTCCCACGGGAACTCCAAATTTCCCATCAAACTACGACATGGGGTTCTTCAAGAGAGCTGTGAATAGGATTTTGCAAGGTCGGCGGGTTCTGTATCACTCGTAAATTACACTGCAGTTACTTTTAAAAAAATATTAAATCACAGAGACGGCTTTTTATCTAACATTTTTATCTAACATTCAAATTTGTTTGTCAGTTAATTCTAGATTTTCCTATGAAAAACTAATTGAATCGAAGGCTTTCAACTAGTTATTGAAAACGTGTATTTAACTGTAACATGAATAAAAAAATGTATATGGATTAGTTACAGATTTTGACATTTCAGCGACATGTCGAAGAAAACAAACTCCGTGTTGGTGTCCCTTTAAAATTCCCCGAAGTGCAAAGGAGATAGATAGTGGATGAAAGAAAGAGAAGCGTATATAGAGAAAAAAGAGAGTTGGAATAAGACGGAGATATAATTAAAACTTTTGTCGCGCAGGCTTTCTGAGGGAAAGGATGGAAAGGATACGGCAACGAGTGGAGACGCGATTTATATTTTTAATTTCAAAATATTATTGGTGGATACTATGTGTGTCTCCATAGTCCCTAAAGTTAATGTAGTGCGTCGCAGCCTTTCCAAAGGTGAAGGTCTTAATGTGGGCAGTTGATAAAACTACTCGCATCTCCTGGAGTCAACTGGTGACCACGGCCGGTGCAACCCGTACGGAAACGTCGGCTAGGAATAAAAGGCAACAAACGCCTTTTATTTTACGCGTTTTTATTACAATATAAAATCGATCACCCGCGTAATGACCAATGTCAGTTAACGCAATACGACCAATACACAAAACGACTAGTAAGCCAAACGACCAATACGCAGTACGACCAAAAATATTCCTAACTGTATTCCTTTAGATAATCACTATAATAATATAAATATATAGAATTTATTTAGATAATATTTAGAAGACTACCTTGAAATGTACTGCGTTTCTCACTTTTGGTATCCTATTTATCCAATGTACGTACCTGTTTCGGTAGTGAGTCAGATATGCCAGAGCCCATTCCCATCCCATCCTATTCTATCCCTCCCCCTGTCCCAACCCGTTGCCTAAATTTGCTTTCTTTAAATCCATTGATTTTATCTCCAAAGGTAGGCAGTGCATCCGGGGGCGTGCCAACTGCCAACGTGTCATTCTGGACTGATGTTGGCATGTATCGCGGTTGTCTATGGACGACCGTGTCCACTTACCATCCGGTGGATGGACTATATGCTCGTCTGTCACCTTTTTTTCATGAAGAAACAAAACAAGTTAAACAAATATCAGAGTTGAAATGACTTTCGTAAAAATTTTCACTCGCAATGTGTACAAGATGCGAAAAATGTAAAAAGTTATATCTTACATACACAACAAAGAGTGAATTAAAATAAATGTACATAACAATGTCATTCCACAGATTCTCCTGTTCATTTTTCACCGGAATATATTTCAATGAATTCCCATTTATACTCTCTTTTTAACCGATTGCATGGAGCGAGGTGTTTTGTTTGTTAAGTTTTAGATACAGTGGCCACATATACGGACTGGACAGTCCAATTTGGACTGAGTGCGGTGGGGAACGAGGGATCCAGCATTGTAAACACTGGTCGTATTACCCCGCCCGCCTAAGTGCAGAAATTAGAAACAATTTTAGCGAAAGCATTAAGTAAACAGATATATTTGAAAATTAAAAATAAATAAAGGAGATAAGAAATGGTAATTCCTTTTGTTTTCATCTAAAACAATCTTGCATCTAGTTTCTGGCTTAATTTTTAATTAATGAAACACTGTTATTTTTTGCATTTGTCGCAATTACCCACCATACATTGTGAATACCCAATGAAATACAGTTGTGCCTCTTTTTCTAAGGAGTGCAGCCAGTTATCCAACTAGCGGACAAAGGCAATGAAAATATAAAATGTTCCTCTTGTAATAAATGGGCCCACTTTGTAATAGTTTATAATTTTGCTTATTGGAACGAAGTTCCTTTACGCGGCTTGCGGTAGGTGTGATTCGAGAGAAAATGTAGCGTCACGTAAGATTTTTACCCCCTCCATACGCCTTTCTCTTTCTCTGTGTGTGTGTGTGCGTGCGAGTATCGAGAGCGAGACTCGAGCAGAATAACAGACGTGGCCGGTTGTATACTTAATCTAAATTTTTGAGTTATTGATTTGATTCCTTATTTTAAATTATTTGCATTGAAAATATGATACAGAATAAAAAAAAATACATGAACTGTACAGATTTTATTCCGAATTACACTCGGAGTTTAAAAAAAAAATCGCGAGGATCTTCGTACACGTTTTTTTATTATTTTTAATTTTAGTACAATTATAACACCATCAGTTAAACACAGTATTAGGCCGTATACATTGATCTTTACTTACTATAGATTTTTTATTTTTGTATTTTATCAAATCAGACCATCCTATAGATACAATCTTCGATGAGGTAGACGTATCGTGCAATCCCCATAGACTGGCTGAGTTATCCTGACCTACCGCAGAATGCATTTCGAAAGTGTAATATATCAGAGCCAAATTCCCGTTCTATCCCATCTCATTTTGAATAAAGGGTTGATTATATTCCATTATACACTTCACGCCCCATCCGAGCCGGCAACGTTAGTTCTTAAGAAAGAGTACCAGCTAGTTCTCATATCAGCAATTTATTTAAAAGTAAAAGTAATTAATTAGTAAAATAAAAAATAATACGGTGTTTTTATTGGATATTTCCAGTTGATTTCAGCTTGAAATATACATCTAACAGTATAAAAACAAAACAAAAGCGCAAAAAATAGTGTAACGTAATAGTGTAGGTACTTAACAGTGTAAAGGAAATAATTAAGTTACTGAAAGTGACAGCAAATTGATGGCAGATTTAAACATGGCTTAGGTTTAGGTTCCCTGTTGACTATAAAGACACAGGTGTCCCGCGTTGACTCTGTGCTGCCATTCTCGGTAATTAAAAATGGTTTATTTCAGTTACTCAAAAATACTCTGTTTTGTTGTCATGATTAGTACTTATTAGTATTTTTTTTAAATATAAGCCACAGTGTAATATTCACAAATGTAAGTATACTCGTATTATTGTCACTGGAGGCTTTAACGGATTGCAGTAGCAATAACCTTCCAAATCATGTACAGGCATTCAACGTTTGGAGCGAATTTGAATTTAAGTTTGCATTAGCGGCCAGTAGCAGTTCATAGAAATCTTTAGCAGCGGTTCTTTAGTAGCAAGAAGTTACAACCCCATTCATTCCCCAAGAAGGAATGAAAATGTGCTTCCAATATCCTTCCCAAACCCTTTTATCGAATCTACTAAATCTGTCTTTAAAGATAACGTGTAAAACCGGGCTGTGCTAATGTTTGTCGTTCTGAACTGATGTGAGAATGTACCTATCTATTAGCGTATTCACTTACTACCAGATGGACTGATTTCTCGTCTGGCTTATTATTATAAAAAAAGCCTTCTAAATGTTTTCAAATTAAGAGCAAAAACCAAAATTCATGAAGCTCAGGTAAATGCTTTTAGGTTTTATTACAATAATAGATTTTCTACCCGTGTGTACCAGGCGGGTACACATTCATTTGGAGACGGAGCGAGTGGCGTTCGGGTCAGCGTCAACACACAGGTCGAATTTTATTATTATTAGTGTGAGTAGTATGACACTAGAAAGATTAACGACAAAATAGAATTTAAAATACTCTACTACAAACTTTATTTGTGTTTTCTTCACAAAGATTTTTTTTTTCATTTCATACTATATGGAAATGGTGCGATTAGCACATTCTGCCGGTGTCAAGTTTTCTTAGAAATTTTCAAGGTCTAAAACGTATCCTGTCGATGTCCAGTCCCATTGAAGTAAGTCAGGGGTCGCTCAGTAAAACGATAGCAGGTTTACTGAGGGCAGAAGAGAACTCCTTGGAAGCACACGAAAAACACAGTCCAACGCTTTTATTTGCTTAGGTACCACAAACACCACACACTAAAAACAGTTTGAACTTTAATAAATTATCAGTATTATCATCTGTAAATAAATTATTTAATAAATGATAAACCACAAAAATACATATTTTTTACAATAATCAAACAAGAACTCAACTTCACTTTTCGAGTTCCCGCCAAAAAGCCTTCACATAGATAGCAATGAGAATCAGGTGGTTTCCCGTGGTAACGCGGCTCCCACACTTTTTCCCGCGCTATGGGCGTGGTGGGGACGTGGCCAAGTGAGGATAATGATGACAAAGGTATGTGATTAAAGGCTCTCAGTTGCGGCATGTATTGCTATCTGTTGGCTGACGGCAGCGGCGGCAAACTTAACTTTAGCAAGCTGTTATGACGATGAAAACATGGTCTCCATCCAGTCCTCGAATAGTGCTATTGCATAAGTTTTTACTTTTTGCAAATGTTGCTACCGAGTTGGCGTCTATTATTTATTCTGTATGAGTGTTTTAAGATTCTCAATACGACCGCTAATGACTGCTAACACTGCTACGGGTGTTGTTTAATCATCTAGAATGTGTGCGAACCTTTCTTGGAGCCTGAAAGCGGACATGATTCTGAGTTCATTGACGTGAAAATTTTACAAATCTTTTTTCCGAATATTTTTTTTAGTTTTTTCATAATAGTCTAGTTTGGGGTCCACCTGATATTAAATAGGTAGTTTATAATCTAATTTGTATACTTTGTCAATATACAAATAGTAAATAATGTATACTAATGTACTAAATAATGTACAGTGCCTGTATACTAATTAGTAAATACATGTGTTATTATCTGATATTAGGAACCTTATTCCAGTTTCTCATATATTTAGACATTAGTCCATGAATCTTAAAAAATAACATATTTATTTTTTGCTTTAAAACGAATTTTAAGTCAGAAAATGTTGATTAAAATCAATACCGACAATGAGGTCAATTTTCTTAGATAATGTTACAAATATATTTGTATATATAATTGTATTTCAATTTAGAAATAAAGAATATAATACAAATATTTTCGCGTGGTGTGTCAGCGCCGCGTGTCGTATCCATTTGGTTGAAATTGCTGTTTAGACCGCGTACGTACCACGACACTTTATATTATTTACATATTTACTATTAATACAAAAACATCGGGTTTTGCCTGTGAATATTTTTTTGCCTTTCCTACCACTTCACGTCCCGCATAGCCCAAAGGTTAACTGGGAGATAATGCTGTGTAAGACATTAAGTTATCGGAATAATCGGCAATCTGGTGTAATCGATTTAACAAAGAATTGTGACTTTCGTTTTTATGACCCATTTTGTTAAATATCAGTTTTCGGTTAACTTATTACGAAGGTCTCAGCTCAAGCCTTGACATATATTTCACTTTCCCAGGTCTGCTGGAAGAAATCTCCGCATGAGATAACGCTTGCCTTTTTTACATCTTTCCTTCTTCCTTCATTTATTATTTATTTCATGTTATGAGTGTACAATAAATTATTAATGAAATAAATATAAAAACAGACCAATTAGTTTATTCAATTTTTATTGCTTAGTTTGTTTCTATAATTGTAACACTTCTCAGATTTAGAAATTTTTATGAAATTATTCTCTCTTGTACAGATGAAATTTTCATTTATCTATCTATTTATTTCATATGTCATTAATAAGTCTATGTAGGTATTTATAATTCTTATCTATTTACTGCGCAATGTATGTACGAGCACGTAATAATAAAAATAAAGAGCACACTGAAATGGATTCTACGTTTTCGCAATAGAGTTAATTTTCGTTCGAAATCTAAGTTTGGTTTATTTGTAAAAGGAACACGTTTTCAGTGTGTGAGTGGCGTGGAGTCATACTATGTGAAATTTTATTACAATTAAAATATGTTATTATATTCGCCGCCATCTCTCTGAAATATAATCTGTCATTTTTAATGTGTTATAATCTGTCTGAGACGTGTATAGATAATACAGATCTGACGCCGGTCACGTGATATCGATGTGTGGACAACCGATTGGCGCAATTAGTAAGGCTGCGACACAGACCGACGACAGCTGCTGTTCCTATGAATTTGTATGAGCTAATGTAGGAGTGCAGCGATAAGTATCACGCGACACTCCATGCAGCTACGTGTAGTCAATGACGACCATAACTTCCACAGCCGTGCACTGCTCTTTTTACGGGACGATCACTTTAGTTGCAGTGACCCGGTCTGTTGTGCAATGTGTCTGTTTTAGGAAAAAGTGGTGGATTTTAAAAAAGTCATGAAACAAAAATTGTTAGTTTTCACAAAAAGAAATCAATTTTAGAGGGCGCTGATGTTATTTTATTTAACTCTGTATATATGGCATTATCTGAGAAAACGGTTTTAGGTTCCCAGTCTTCAATTGAAATCTTTAAAAAAAAGTAACAGTTTTTTTCTTTATCTTAGAAAACAGAATCTTAAAATAACGAAATTGTAAGTTAGACAATTTTAACCAAAATCAATACGTTCGTACGACAATAAGATCCATTTGCCTAGATAATCAATCATTCAAAATTAATTTTTGAAAGAACAAATCTAGATAGTGTGCTCATATATTGACGTTATCGATAGCCGATACGATAAGTAAAACTATTGTCGAGTCCTGTCTTTGCGCGGTTTTTTTAAATTTAACAATGTTATAACTATTCTATATAAGTAGGTAACTATTTAAAAATTGTATATTATGTTATTATTCGTCATTGTATTTAGGCTTTTTGGCGGGAACTAGAGTAGTAAAAGTCGAGTTTTCATTTGATTACTCTAAAAAAATAGTGATAGTTCATTAAACGCTCAATATCCGTGCATAATATTTATTGTAATAATCAAATAAATAAAAAAAAAACGTAACACTGCGTTTTTCGTGTGCTTGTAATGTGTCCAACTTTTCTGTACCGCTGTAAACCTACTATTACTTCATTGAGCGACTTCTACCTTACTTCAACGGGACTGGATATTGACAAGATACGTTTTAGATTTTGAAATTGTTTTTTACGAAGAAAACTTGACAGTGGCATAATGTGCTAATTGCGCTATTGCTATACGAAAGAAAAGTTATTGATTTGGAAAAACTATTGCTTTACTTGGCGGGAATTGGTGGATACCCACATTCAAGTTTTTTTTTTATTCTTTGATCATGCAGGTTTCCTCAGGATGTTCCCTCACTGCCAAGCTAGTGACATATTTTTTAATAATCCGTATTTAATTAGAAATGGACCTAGGATTTGAACTCACGGTCACCTGAATGTGAGTCGAGTATCTATAGATAGATAGGTAACCCTTGGCTATCACCGCTCTACTTTCATATATTATCAGTATTATTATTAGTTTTGCTAATATATAAACATATATCGTTAATATCTCATTTTGCTAGTAGAACGAAGTCAGAATGTAACGCCAGTACATAATAAAATTCTCATAAGTATTAGTAGGTATTGTATATGTGTGAGTAAATATGTAAATGTTCCCGACGTTTTTATGGTTTATTATCTAGAAGTATTGAAAACGATAAGCTATAATAACAACGAAACTAAAATTTCATATGCCGTGACATCGAATCGTTTCCAAATCAAATCAATTCAAATTTCGAATAACGTCTACACGAGACGTGGCATGTTCAACGGTGTACCGCATTTTAAATTAAAGGTGTTTCACACATCAATCACAGACAAAAACGGTATCCTTAATTTTTTTGATAATATTGTAATCAAATATGTACGTAATCTCACTACTAGGTAATCGTTTCAAGATAAATTTCGCTCAACAATGAATGTTTGTTTGGTATTCGACATTGTTATTTGACGCGTCATTCTGTTAACGTAAGTTAATGTAATCATGGAACAATTATGACTCATAATAAAGTGTAGATGTTATGAGATATAAAACGTAACCATGTTTGATTTTGAAACAATTTTATTGTAAAACATAATTTTATTGACTTATCATAAAGTCGATATTAATATTTAATTGCGATTTAAGAGCTGCTTGCGTTAATGACTTGATGCAACAATCAAATTTTATTACTAAACGCATTTGTAGGAGAAAAAATTAACGTATTTAAAATTGACACTTCACTAATCTTTAGCTATTACGGGTTATACTCGTTACTCGAATATCTTTTCGATCACTTTTTGCGGAAATCTAGAGCTAAGCTAAAAATAAATTAACTAAAATACCGGACAAACTGTACGATGGTGTAGTAAACGTGAAAGGTTCAGACAAAATGTTTACTACTCGAACTACGACAACAAATGAATAGCTCCCATCGATACTAAATGAAACGAAATTGCGAAATAGACTATATTTATTGAAAAACGTACGTGAGTTTTTAACATTTGGGTGTTGCATTTGTAATTAACCTATTGCGTCAAAGAATAAGGCGCACTACTGAATGATACCCACTGGTCCTCTTATACTGCACCAATCATTATATTTACGTAAAAAATATTGTATGTATACGATCGTATAGCTGTGAGCGTGAACGATGTTTACAGTAGGGATGTCATCACTATTTTTAAAGATAAAGATTAATTTTTATATTATTATTATTATTTAATAAAAGTTGCTCCTTTTTAACTTCAAGATGTTTTCATTTTATTGATTTATCCGACACAATAAAATTAAATTAAGTTATAAAATATCTATTTAAATCGATATTTTATCTATAATAATCATTAATAATAATACGAACACAATTCTGAAATATACATTACAGACATCCATGTACACACACGCGCACAGACACACACACACACTCGTTCACACTCACGCGCGTGCACACAACCCACATACACTTATTATTGACGCAGGTCACTTTTCGGTACTTTTAAGGTAGGTACGTTGTTAATATTATTTATAAGAATTATAAGTAAATAATATAATGTAAATATAATAAAAATATAATGTAAATCTGTAAAGCTTCAGTCTAGAATAATAAAATTAACACGAGAACTTTGTATGCTGTACATTTATTAAATAAATAAATAAATATTACTATTTCCAAATTAGCTTATTATTTTCTCATTGATGATCCTGTATGTCTCATTGAATTTAAAATACGCTAGCAAGTCCAATAGTTTTTGAAACCACATTTTTATGTAAAACAAACAATCTCATAGTTTCTTTTCCTAATATAAGATAAATACGACAATAACAGTCGCGTATTTGATTTCTTAGTAAGAAATATATACATTTTATTTTAAAAATATAACCATTAAAACAAAACATTCCGATGATGATATAGCTTAATCGAAAGGTTATGATTAAGCAAAGTTCGTCGTTTATAATAATAATTGAGGAAACTCCCCATAAATTACATAATTAATTAACGAAGGAGTATTTTACTTTTGTCTCATGCAGAAATATAACAAAACAGATAACGGCATTTATTGCAAAAGTTGCAAATTTGAGTAAAAGTCATCGCAAATGAATAGTTATCGGAATAAATCGATTTGGGATTTTTTAAGAATGATAATTGAAAAAGCGACAGCCCTACGTGGCTCAGCGTGTGAGCGGGTAAGAAATACGGAGCAATCGTGAACACACAGATACGGACCGGCCGTGTTCCGAAATGGCTGTGTTTCTCACAAAGCGGACGCTATTCGCGCGCGTGTTTTGACTTATTTTTGTCAAACGTACGCCATATTGTTTTATTAGATCCGATAATTATAATTTGAATAATTTTTTTGTTGAGTAATAATTAATTTAAGGTCAAGTGTATGTTGGCATTATATTTACGCAAGCGTGGTGTTATACCTATTTTTTTCCTATTTTGAATACCTTTGCTTACGTGTGGGGTGACATTAAATTTCATATGTGGAAATGTCTTTATGAATCTATAATAATAATATATTACACGCCTCCATAGTTTTTTAATATTATTATTACAATCCTTATCTACGCTAGAGATAATTAACATTATTATCTCAATTAAACCCTTATCGCTTTGTTCGGTTACAGATTCGAATGTCAGTTAAACTAATGGGGCGTTATTTTTTTGGATTTCCGAACGTGTAGCGAAACAATTGTAATTTTGAATGTGTGCGTTGTGTCTAAAAATAAGTTGTTGAAAAATAACTGTTTCAGTACACTCAGTGTTTAAATATAGTGCAATGTCTACGCTGAATGTTAAATTGTGTGTGCATCCAAAATCATTGTATAAATAAATAAATTTGTCTCTAAAAACAATAATTATGCCATTTGTGTAAGTGATGTCGTAGTGATTACGTGGATTTCAAACTGTCTTTGTTTCTTGGATTACCTATAAAAATGGATAAACCCCTATACAAGGTGAGTTGTTGGCATTATGAGATTTACCTTTGTCTGTATTGTTTTTTGTTTAATTATGCATTTTGCGAAAAAATGCAATGGCCATGTGACAGTTATAAATTATTTATTGCAGTTTTTTTAATATTAAAATGTATTTAATATTATAAGTAATTAAATAATAAATAAAGACATATTTTGATTAATATTTCATCTGGTTGATCCCCCTGTAGCTAGAAGTATGACGTCATCTATTGTCTCGCGGATCGTCACTCAATGCAGTGCTTACCTATGTGGGTTGGAAGTCGCTTTAATAATTTTTTGTTTACTTATTGTCTATTCAGTATTTTAAAGGAGAATATAAACTTTATAACGCAAATTTTAGTAAAACTTTATTTAATCATTACATTTTTTAAATGACGCATTTTATTTCGATTAGTTACTGAAACACCAATTACTAAGTTTTTTTTAATTAAACAGAAAGAGATATTGTTATACTTATTAGTTTCCCGAACCCTACTTCTCAACCGCCATACTATAATATCAGCAAGAGTTAGTGATGGGGCGAAGTATTGAAATTATCGACATCGATAAAATGGCGCTATGCATAAAATATGTCCGAATGGACTAAAATTTATTAAATACTAGTTAGTGTTTTAGCTTTAATAATTGTTATGATATGCAAAACTAACGCGTGAGAAGCTTTTATGAAAAAATACATATGTATTGATTAGGTGCATTGCCAATTTTTATTATTAAGGATGTAATTAACATAAATTCTAATTTCGGATACGAACATTCGACTTTACTCGCTTCTAGTCAGATCAACGACCGTCAAGGTTACTCCTACCAGTATGTGACGTAACTATGTTTTAATTTTTGAAGCTAGTAATTGCTACTCTATGAACAATGTGGACAAACAGCTTTATTTATATTACTTAACTCTAAACAACATCGATATGATGCGAACGTGGCGCACACATGAGTATGTACTTATACAATTAATAATAACAGAAGTTGAAGTACGACAAAATAGAGGAATGATAAAGATTTTGGGAGAAATGTATGGAGAAAATACACGTTATTATTACACGCATACTATCGCCCACGGCGTTGCCCGTAAGTAAGTTAAAAATTAATTCGTCGTAATTTTATTTATTTCCTTTATATTTATTACGTTATTATTATAGATACGATTATGTATAACAATTCCAGGCGTCAAATATGATAAAAAAAATGGCGCCATTAGTCTCAGTTTAGCGTAATCTACAAGTCTTTAAATGATTTTTAAATGTTTACTTATATTTTATTAGTAATTCAAGTGCCTTGTAAAATGATTTAGTACAAACACAAAATCTCCTTTCCTGTGAAATTAAATTCTTGTCGCTTGGATCACTTATGCGAAATGGTGTCCATTTGAAAAACAGTGTAAGTAAGAATTATAGTCGGAGATATTCTCAACAGACACTTATATATATGAAATATAAAGGTGTGAAACTGAGATCATGTTTGTATTTATACTTCATCTCTTGCGCTTCCGTTCTTCTGGAAGCATACGTTCTAGATATATGCTCACTTTTACGGACTGATGATTGCTTATTTCGATTTTATTTTTACTAATATCAAAAGGCAAAGCTGCGATATGGCGTTCTTCAAGACAGGTGTGAATAGAATTTTGCAACGTCGTCGGCGGCGTACTTGCATACCTTCTGGTATTGTAGGTGTCCATGGGCTGCGGTAATCACTTTCCATCACGTGGATCGCTTGCTCGTAAAGTATCGTAATTTAAGTATACGTTCAGTCACAATCTATTTCAAATTAATAATGAAAAATATAAGGTTATTTATATGAACAAATATGAACACTACACATCAATCAATATATCGAGAAATGTTAATATTACTTATAATAAAAAAAACTCATACATCTCCGCTACTTGCGTCAGTATGTCGTCATGGACTTCACCTGAAAACTACCGTAGAATTCTCTTTTTATCTCTCTACTTTATGCTGTGGCAAATCGTCTATACGTTGCGATAATACGGTAATGTATTCATTATTATTTATTTTTATTTATTTATTTTAGAAGATTTACAGACATTTTAAATATGCATTTAGGTATAGCAACAAATATAAATCTTAATTCATAACAAATGCTGTTAAAAATCTTTACGGTTAACATCTAAATGAACATTTTAGGTCTAATGAAACATATTTTTTTAAATATATATTTTATACAATTAGGTACAATTCGACAGTGAAATTAGATGCTTTCAGAGAAAAAGGTTCCTGCTAGTGCAAAACAAGTCGACGTTAATGGGCAAGTATTAATACTTACGTTTCTTCTATTTTTTCCTTCATCTCTTTTAGAGTATCTATTTAATAATTTTTAGGTTTTACAAATTTTCATATTTGATTTAATCCACTCTGTGTTGTTGCTCGTGAGTGTACTATAAGGCCCTAGCAGAATATCAGCGCTGTGATTCATTTGCTCCACAGCTTTATGCTGAGCTACCAATGAGGTCCAAAAGTTTCTGGCCTGACATATTTCTAGATGTCTAAAAAAAACAAATTGTACGTCATTGTAATTTTTATCCCGCTCATTCGTGTATAATTTTTAGAGTTCAACCCTGTTTAGTCTTGATTCCTCGACTCTTAGAACAACAGGACGTCGTAAAATCTTTAAAATGTTTAAACTGGAATATCTTTCCGTGATTAAGTTCCTTACGAAGGAAGGTATAAGCCCGACCGATATCAAACAAAGGTTCGATAATGTGTACGGGAATTATTGTCCATCATTTTCCACCGTCAAAGATTGCTGTAAGCAATTTCGTTTAGAACGAGAGTCCATCGACGACGAACCTCGTTTCGGTCGACCCGTTGAAGCACTCACTCTAAACAACATCAAATTAGTGGTAGAAGAAGTTCTGAGCTACCGACGGTTAAAGAAAGAAATAGCAGCAACGACAGAGCTTTCAAAAACTACAGTCTTTAGGATTCTTCATGAACATCTTCATATGAATAAAAATAGTGCGAGGTGAGTGCTTTTCACTTTTGGAGGCCTTTCAGAGAAACAGAAACGGTTTGTTGGAGTCAATTGTTACTGGGGATGAAACTGTGGTTCTTTACTATGATCCTCTGTCCAAAAGGGAGTCGATTGAGTGGCGTCGTTCTAGGGAAGCACCGCCTAGAAAGGCAAAGGTGACTCAGTCCACCAAAAAGATTATGGCTTCGATATTCTGGGACTGTCAAGGAATATTGCTTATTGACATAAAGAACGCAATACTACGGTGACTGGAAGCTACGATGCTAATCTTATAGAGCAATTACGAGAAGCAATCAAGCAGAAATGTCTTGGAAAACTAAGCAAAGGTGTACGGCTTCTCTATGACAATACACCACTCCACGCCGCCGCAGTTGCGAAAGCTGCTATTTGAAAGTGTGGCTTTACGGAAATTCGCCTGACTGGACTCCCAGTAGGACTTAAGGGGTAGAAGATTTTCCACCGATGATGAAGGGACCGCTGCGGTTTTCACCCATTTTGAAGGCAAAACTTCGGACTATTTTTATACTGGAATAGAAATGCTATTTAACGATCCGAAAGTGTGTTCAAATAGACGGAGAGTATATTGCAAAATACAAATAGTTTCATGAACTTGAGTGTCCTTTTTTGTCAGGCTCGAAACGTTTGGACATCCCCTCATAGGTATCCTTTTTGTCGCCGCGACACACTTTCGCACACTTGTTGTTATGTTATTTTATTACTAAGTATTTCCTGTGTTTTGTGTGTCGTATTGTGATATATATTTTTTCTTTCCTTCTTTCTCTCTGGGTAACAGTGAAAACTACATCAAGTTTTTCAGTGTTATAGAGAAGTTATGTTTCACCTTGCAACCTATAGCGCGTCTGGACTTTACGCCAACGCATCGTCTAATTGCGTACATAATCAGTGACCCATAAAACCGAAAATAGTCGAGAACTATTTATAAAAACGACGTATTTTACTCTGACACAGCTTTATGGATCTCTTAATTAGATTTGTTAACCAATTGTTTTGTTTTAGCCTAAACTAAAAAGTGTTTAGTTAATGTACTTAAATGTTAATAATCTAAATTAAAAAATATAGACTGATTTTGTTTTTTTATTTATTTGTAAATATAAATACATAAGGTTTTGATAAGAATTTACTAAACTGTATAAGAAAAGTACTTTTTAAATAAATATTTTTCTCTGCATTTATAACTTGCCTGTGCGATAATACGGATTCAATCTACCTATTTGCCGAGTTTCAAAACCGATTCAGCCGTTTCGACCAAATTGAGTAACAAATATTCAAACTTTCGCATTTATAATATTAGTCGGATTTGTTCCTATAAAAATATAGTACGGAATAAATATTTTTTTTTTTTATAGAAAGTGTTGACAAACGTGTATACACTCCACCTGGTGGTAAGTAGACCCGTTGCCCATGTACACTCGCGTTACATGCCAACATCAGTCCAAAATGACAAACTTTGACACACCCTAGGATGCGCTGTCTACCTTTGTTAATATAGGAATTGATTTGAAGAAAGGATTGGGAAAATGGGAACGGATAGGAATGGGCTCTGGCATATCTCACTCACTACCAAAACACGTACGTGCATCGGGAGTATTATTAAAGTGGGAAATGCAGTACATTTTAAGGTAATCTTATGTGATAGAAGGTTAACGAGACCAATAGAGTGAGCCCAGCGGTTGTTAGATTGCATCCTCCCCCACCATCATGACATTAATTACTGACATTATGAGAATATAAGATTTTTATGCAGTTATAAACAATAATAATCTTCTTATTTTGATTAATAAACACGTTCATGGTAAACATTAATTTTATTTCTTTATACATATCTCGTACCAATCCAATTTGTCCATTATGGTGATCTGAAGTAAGTAGTATTTGAGCCTTAAATAGGTGAGATAATAATGATTTACATATCCGTAATTTGATTCACGGAGACTGCAAGTTTGCCCTAGATTTAAAGCTATATATTGAGTTATTTCATTACTTTGTTTTTTTTTTCGGATAATTGGGTTGGAACATTGCAATCGAATAAATAATACCTGCTCAATTTCAAATGTACTATAAAAACACAGGTGATTTAATTTTTCTGTGACGGTTTCCTAAAATATTTGCTTGACCATAGTTCTTGAAACTCACCAGCACTCGTCTGTCTAGCTTTTATTTGTGAGTGGTCCGTACACGTAAAAGGAGACTTTATATCCTTCACAATGCAATCAGCTCCACTCCTGGACAAGAGCCTCCTTATACGCATTGTCACGTGCACGAGAGATGTATGGCCTTGAAACGCCACGCTGGTGGAGCGGGCTAGCGAGTCCACTTTTTAGATGTGGTGTAGATCCTCAATGCTTGTGGTAGCGTCCTAATTATCCCTTTGTCGCCTGTTACAACACCCACGGATGTACTCGTAGATGGGGTGGTTCTACTGTTGAGCGGGCTGACACCACATGGCACTAAACACCTTTAATACTTAAGAGGTCTTCCCATTAAACTACGACATGGGATTCTTCAAGAAAGCTGTGAATAGGAATTTGCAAGGTCGGCGGCGCGCCCGCATACCCCCTGGTGTTGCAGGTGTCCATGGGCGGCGGTAACACTTACCATCACGTGAGACCGCTTGCTCGTCCGAAGTCTTCTCTATATAAAAAAAAAAATACATTAACGCGATAGTTACCTTTCTTTTATACGGACATTATTTTTAAGTATTATAAAAATGTCATTTATTCATTGTACAGAATACAGACTATATAAAACACAAAACAGTGTTATCAAAACTGAGTTTAAACAAATTTAAACTCAGATCTTTGACCTTTCATTCGTTTCTTTTGTTTAAACTTTCACCGGTGGCTACGAAACGACGCACGGATGAAACCAATAAGTTGTGTATATAATATGTTTAAATATTTTGTAGTAAACACTTGTAACATATATAATTTACTTCTAAAAAAATATTTAAGTAATTATTATACAGATACGATCAGAAATTATCTAAATCCACAAACACTGTCGACGCGCTCTGGCGAGTTGCAAGAACTATATAACACTATCGACAAAAATAATCGACTACACTACAACACTAATACCAACGTAACTCGAGTAGTTTTACTTTTTTATTTTCTCCCCGGACGAGCTGTGCGTTCTCTTTACTGTTTCCTATTTCGTCATAAACCATAGATTAAATAATATTCGATGCTTTTGCAATTATTAAAGTATTTATTTATAATTATTATTTATTCGATAAATAAGTATGATTATTATTATCTGAGAAAAGGGTCCCTTTAAAGGGCTTATAATTTCCTAGATATTGAAGCTTTAGTGCAATCTTAAAAATCAAATGGAGTATTTCTCTATATAAATAGACTATTATAAAATGAAATTTTAAGTTTGAATAATTAGAAAAATTAAAAAATAATTAGAACAATGTGTATGGTATGAATCATTATAGTTGTTATGTTATTATATTAAACAGCCGCTCTGGCTTTGCTTGGGTGGCATAAAAGGCCCGTAGAACCCTAATATAGCCTATGTCTATCTGTATTAATTTAGCTTTCTAGAATTGAAAGAATCTATAAATTGGCCCAGTAGTTTTTGAGTTAAATAAAAACGTTACAAATACGTGTATGTTTGTCTGTCTGTTTGCGTGACTGTGCCTCGTGTATCTTTAACGGATGACCAGATTTTGATGCAATTTTTATTATTGGAAAGAGTATTTTTCTGAGAATGTTTTTGTTGCGTTACAACCCTAAGGTTGTTGAGTGGTAGCAGTAAAACTGTTTATATCACCGAAATAATGATCTTAACCAGCCCTTTTTATTATCCTACGCTGCACATGGGCCTTATGCACATGCTGACTTGGACTTAAACGGACACGCTGACCAAGCGGGCCAGCCACCAAGGGACCAAGAGTCCACTGTTTTATAGAGATGATGTATCTATTTCCTCAAGGCTTGTGGTTGCTAGCGGCTCTATTACCCCGTAACCGCTTTTCGCGACACCCTAAGGAAGACTTTTTTTAAATTAATAGTTTATTTATTCAGACAACAGTGTTAGTAATACATGAGGGGGAGAGTGCACGCTGCAATCCAACAGCCGCTGGGCGCACTCGACTGGCCACGTTACCCCTCTCTCACAGAAGACTACCTTGAAATGTACTGCATTACACACTTTATCTTATTTCCCTAATGTACGTACGTGTTTCGGTAGTGAGTGAGATGTGCCAGAGTCCATTCCCATCCTATCCCTCCCCATTTCCCCAACCCTTTCTCCAAATCCATTCCTATATCCAAAGGTAGGCAGCGCATCCGGGGGCGTGCCAACGTTGTCATTTTGGACTAATGTTGGCATGTATCACGGATGTCTATGGGCTACAGTATCCACTTACCATCATGTGGACTGTATGCTCGTCTGCCACCTTCGTCCACAAAAAAAAAAAAATGCATACAAATGTTAGTGAGTAATTTAGAAACTATGTTAGTACTCTATAACTAACGTGGATTTAGTATTTTTAATTAACTATTCCACAAGAATACAGTTAAATCTCTCTGAAATCACCGTCAGGATGCTGTTGGAGCTGCCTCTCGTTCTGCTTAATAGTGAGGCCGTCTTCTTCCGCACGAGGGCCTCAAAGCCATCCGTACAGTATTCGGCGAATATCGCTGCAGAACCTAGGCAACTCCAACAGCGCCCCGAAGGCGTTATTATACTGGATCCATAGAGCATTGTACGACTTTTGCGTATAGCGAATCCAGAGTGAAATGAAGCGCTTGAAAAACGTTAGTTTTATTGGTCTAGAACACCAGACAAAGCTACGGGCCAACATATTCGCTCTCGCGGACAATGCTCTGCGTTCCCTCGCTCTCTATATCAGAGTCGTCTCCAAAGTCTTCCATTCCAAGAAATGGGGTGAACTTTTATGTTCAAAATGGTATGATAGTCTTCAGTATTTTTATTATTGGGGTTTTAATTTATAATTTAATGAATTATTATAATAATAAGTATAGATAGGTATCTTTTTTACTATTAATATAGAATTCAAAAGGTCAACTTTTTACGGCATATTTTTTGTGTATATTTTTTTAAAAAGGAGGTGAGTGAAGCCATGCGCCGATGCTAGTATACGCCAAGGGACGACAGTATCAAGAATACGATGTAAAAGTTTGAGTTTAGTTATTGTGTGCCTAAGTAATAGGATAGTGGTTCTCAAACTTTTTATCGCAAACTAATGGCTTTGAATTAGGTATGTTATGGAGACCTTAACCGTAACCGAAACTATCGGATATCCGAAATAAAAGGTCATACGAAACGCGAACCGTATCCGAAATGAAAGTTTGGGATGTTGTTTATTATAATTCTATATTATAATTATAATTTATAATTCTGTTATATATAGTTTATAATTCTGTTTTGTTGATAGCAGTATGTAGTTAGCTGTGATTGTTAATAGAATTCCTTGAAAGTAAAGTTGCAATTACTCCCTCTTTTAAAGTTTTATTTTTCTTTGATTTCAGTTCCGGATACATGTCTGAAAAAAGTTCATTTATAAAAACATATCCTAAACAATATCCAAAATAATGTCATATCCGTATCCCTAACCGAAACCGATAAACGGGTATAAATATATCCGCCATCCAGATCCGAAATATTATATCCCTAACCATATCCTACTTTAAATAACAAAGAGATTCGACGATTTTACACATAACTATTTTTTTTTCTTTTCTTGAATGGCAATTGTGTGCCAGTGTAAAGTTTTCTTAGTAATTAAACAATATAAAATCAAAATTCTCATCAAACACATCTCGCTTGGCCAGTGCTCCGTTTTAAGGTCATACATCGCCCGTGCACAGCACAATGTAGACGAGGAGGTCCATGACCAGTAGAGGACGAGAAAATGGCCTGGTTACGTCATTAATTATTTGCCAATAGGTGTTACTGTTATTAATATGAAGTTCAAGTAAGAGTATTATTGTTACAATGTAAATCGCCGCCGCATGTTTGAGCACCACTGCAACGTTATCCCTAAACCAATATATACCGGCGTTACATTAGAGTAGGGTTTCAATATAGGGTTGCCACTCGCAAACATTTGAGAACAAAGAACAAAGGAATTTATTTTGAACTAGCAGAGTGTTTACAACTTCATTCGCGTGGACAGTGTATTAAAATACACATTCGAATTATTAATTTGCCTTTGTAATAAAACTATTAAGTATTAGATAGATACTTAGATTGATAGATACTATATATTATATGTTACGTGATGTGAGTTTTATTATTATTACTCACTTCACGTAAGATAATATAACCTCTGCCTATATATCTTTTTAATGATTTTTATAATTGAACATTTTTTTTTTAATATTTTAAGACACATTTTATTATAGTGTAGACACCATAGAGTATTCGAAGGAATTTCAACCCCTAAGGACCGGCGCAGACATGGCGAATCGACTCTGTCGACATTCAAATAAGATCAAAAATTCACCAACGCTCCTACCAGTCTTCGAGCGCGTTACATCGGACCTAGTAGATCTAGGCGCACCGCTAATGTACGGTAGCGCGACTTCGCGAGCCGACGCGACGCCCGCTTTCGGTGGCCGGCATGCGCGGCGAACACTTTGTAATACACGCAAGAAGCCGCAAGCATACGCGCACATTCTCACGTAAAACGTAGCGAGACCTGATTCGCCTAGTGTGCGCGGCGACTAGGAGCCTGCCCGCTTCGGGCTTCGCTTGATCTGCGCCAGCCCTAAAGGATGATTATTTCATTATTTCATAGACCTATTAACTTGAAACTTGGCACGATAGAAATAAACAAACGCATTTTTCAAAATTGCGTCAGGGCGGCTTAGACGCAACCGAGCGAAGCCGTTATCAAAAGCTAATAGAAATGGCTTGTATTTAAACGTATAGTAAAGAATGCTAAATGGACAGCGAAAGTAAAGTAAATACTTTTAAATTACTAAGAATGTCATCCGACACTCATTAGTCATACATCACCAAATTGACGGAGTCATATTTCTTTATTGCCACCAGAGAATCTATACAGATATATCTATATTTACATATAATAAAACTGTAGTGCCAGCGTGTCTGTACATTGAATATATTCACCAAAAACTGTTTGGGGGCGATGAAAGAAGAGTATCAGAATACAAAACAACGATTTTGAACATTTTTGTCTGTTTGTCTGTAGCGAACACGCTAATCGCCAAAACTACTGACCGGATTTTCATGGGATTTCCACACGTCAATTAAGCTTAGCTTGGCGCTTCGTATAGGCTTTGTTTAGAATACCCGCCTATATCTGCTGCCATCGATCAGCACATTCAGTATTTTCTGCTGCCTATTCTATTTCTCGTAGAAAATTAATATATATTTATAAAATCGACAACCCTATGCCTCCAATTGCGTGAGCAAGTACACGCCATGAGTACTCCACGTGTTAGAGAGAGAACGTTATAGGTGAGTTGGCATTATTGGTTTCGTTAAAAATTAAAAAGTTACCCTCCACCGAAGTTGGTTATGGCGTTTTGTTTAATTCTATGGGGGTGATTAGATATGTTATAGTTTTTTGATTAATGTGATATTAGTAAAGGGTTTGTGAGTTTGTTCGATCGATGTAATCTCAGAAATTATTTGAAAATTTACTCTTATTTTTTTTTATGAACGAAGGCGGCAGACGAGCATACAGTCCACTTGGTGGTAAATGGATACAGTCGCCCATAGACATCCGTGCTAAATGCCAACATTAGTCCAAAATGACAAACGTTGACAAACCTTTGGAGATATAGGAATGGATTGGAGAGAGGGTTGGGAAAATAGGGAGGAACAGGATGGGAATGTGCTCTGGCACATCTCACTCACTACCGAAACACGTACGTACATTGGGGAAATAAGATAAAGTGGGGAATTCGGTACATTTCAAGGTGGTCTTCTGTGAGAGAGGGGTAACGTGGCCAGTCGAGTAGATATATAAAAAATGTAACAGAGTCGTGTCTATACATGAAATACTTTTGAATAAAGTGATTGCAATATTAACTAGGTAAGACATAGAGCCTAAAACGACAATTTATGGAATTTTTGTCTGTCCGTCTATCTGTTTGTCTGAACGCGGGGATCACGCAAAAACTACTGATGGCAAAACTTTAGGATACTTTTTATCCAGATCCATTATAGAGTTCCCACGGGAATCCCTCTAAAGTTCTATCTTCCAAACTATCTTCTATTCATAACAAAATCGTCACAGAGTAGTGTCTGTACGTAAAAAATGGCATAGTTATAATAACTTATGTGCCGGGATAACATTTAGGGTACCTACTGTTAATCCAGATCAATTATAATGTTCCCAGGGGAGTCATGCTAACCACATATATGTACTTTAATTTTTAGTTAGGACCACTGTTATAACAGTAAATATGTGATGTCCTTTGAGCAAAGCGACCTTATTATCGTATTGGATTTAATGATTTTGGTTAATTTTTAGAATTTTAAATGTTTTAAGATGTTGTTTAACAATCAATGTGTAAACTGCATCGAGTATTTCTGAACTGGATGAATGTTAAATTTGGCAGAAAAATAGATTGTGTGTACATATCTCGGTTGAGTTCGAAGCTGAGACAAAATCGGTTTAGTAATTACAAATATATGACCGTGTGAACTTTTAAAAATATTACAGGAAGCTTCGTCGTTTATACGTACAAACTTCGAGTTGAAGCCGTTGTATTGGACTCGTAAAGCTCTTCAACTTCTATATAAACACGTTTTTTTTCTGAAATGTACGGACAGTAGCGAAATATACCTCTCAACTTTTCTGCAGGCCGTAGTATTTTCAAGTATATCATCCATATGAATATAGGTAGTAGATTGGGGAAAAAATAAAAAAAAATATATAGTTTTTCAAAATTAGATTTTATTTTTGAAAGTTACAAGTATTTATTTCTATTTTATTTTTTAATGAGTATCTTTTGCTTTTATTTTTATAGAAAAAAATGGCGGCAGTCGAGCATACAGTCTCCACCTGATGGTAAGTGGACACTGTCGTCCATAGATATCCGCGATACATGCCAACATCAGTCCAGAATGATAAACGCTGGAACGCCCCCCGGATGCGCTGCCCACATTTGAAGATTAAGGAATGGATTGGGAGAAGGGTTGGGAAAATGGGGAGGGATAGGATCGGATGGGAATGGGCTCTGACATATCTCACTCACTACCTAAACACGTACCTACGTACATTGGGGGAATACGATAAAGTACATGCAGTACATTTCAAGGTAGTCTTCTGTGAGAGATGGGTAACGTGGCCAGTCGAGTGCGCCCAGCGGTTGTGGGAATGCAGCGTGCTCTCTCCCCCTACAAAGGGGATTGGGGACTATTAGAGAACATCCTTTCACATGGATCTCCACCAGTGTATCCATGGATAATTAATTATTTTTCCTCTTCGATCTACGGGTTGTTGGTAACGAATTACATTTTTGTCGTTTTAAATAAAATGTGTGGTTATTTGTAATTACCTACAATCATTACTTTCGCCGCCTTGATAAATGTGTGGATTGAAGTGACATAGAAATATTTATAATTATAGGTACCCTACTTGGATTCCGAAATTAGGGGGGGTCGAAGAGGAGGAAACAATTATCCATACAAGCACAGGTGGAGACTGATTGTGGATCCATGTGAACGGAGGGGAGATTCCCAACTGCCTCAAGAGGTCTTCCCATTAAACTACGACGTGGGGTTCTTCAAGAGAGCTGTGAATAGGATTTTGCAAGGTCGGCGGCGCGCCCGCATACCCCCTGGTGTTGCAGGTGTCCATGGGCGGCGGTAACACTTAACATCACGTGAGACCGCTTGCTCATCCGCCCTCATCTCTATAAAAAAAAAAAAAACCTCGCTGTCACACCATGTCACACTTTGTGGTCCCTCCTCTCCCCCCTTAACGTGTGACGTATGTTTTTTTTTATTTCGATTAATTTACAAAGTTTACGGCTTTAATTTAAGTGAGTGTAGTTAAATAATGTTACTGAATTTTAAACGAAAGCCTTTGACAATGGCGATCTGCGTCCGAGAATTGTTTATTGTGAGCACGCTGTAAGCGGCGAGCGACAGGATTCTGTGTGTATTTTGTGCGAGCAATAGGCTCATCAAAGAGTGTGTCGAGTGCGAATTTTGGGCGCATGCAAACACAGTGTGGATGTGACAATGTCACAGCAGTCGAGGCTACCGTTACAAATATCACATTAGAACACAATAGAGAAACACGTTATTCACTCCAACACAAATCGTTACAAACAAAACTCATAATCTATGTATTTAAGAATAAAAAAAATTACAAAGGAAAAAAGAAATGAATGAACTTAATAACAAACTAACTGTGCTGCAGCAGTTAAATGGGACATTGAGTCAACATAATGTGATAAGATGGCCATGTCGCTGAATTTTCAATTAGATGGGGGACATTAAGTCAACATAATGTGATAAGATGACCATGCCGCTGAATTTTCAGTTAAATGGGACATTGAGTCAACATAATGTGATAAGATGGCCATGTCGCTGAATTTTCAGTTAAATGGGACATTGAGTCAACATAATGCGATAAGATGTCCATGTCGCTGAATTTTCAGTTAAATGGGACATTGAGTCAACATAATGTGATAAGATGGCCATGTCGCTGAATTTTCAGTTAAATGGGACATTGACTCAACATAATGTGATAAAATGGCCATGTCGCTGAATTTCCCATTAGATGGGGGACATTGAGTCAACATAATGTGATAAGATGATCATGTCGCTGAATTTTCAGTTAAATGGGACATTGACTCAACATAATGTGATAAAATGGCCATGTCGCTGAATTTCCCATTAGATGGGGGGACATTGTGTCAACATAATGCGATAAGATGTCCATGTCGCTGAATTTTCAGTTAAATGGGACATTGAGTCAACATAATGTGATAAGATGGCCATGTCGCTGAATTTTCCGTTAAATGGGACATTGAGTCAACATAATGTGATAAGATGTCCATGTCGCTGAATTTTCAGTCAAATGGGACATTGAGTCAACATAATGTGATAAGATGTCCATGTCGCTGAATTTTCAGTTAAATGGGACATTGAGTCAACATAATGTGATAAGATGGCCATGTCGCTGAATTTCCAATTAGATGGGGGGACATTGTGTCAACATAATCTGATAAGATGGTTATGTCGCTGAGTTTTCAGTTAAATGGGACATTGACTCAACATAATGTGATAAGATGGCCATGTCGCTGAATTTCCAATTAGATGGGGGGACATTGTGTCAACATAATATGATAAGATGGTTATGTCGCTGAGTTTTCAGTTAAATGGGACATTGACTCAACATAATGTGATAAGATGGCCATGTCGCTGAATTTCCAATTAGATGGGGGGACATTGTGTCAACATAATATGATAAGATGGTTATGTCGCTGAGTTTTCAGTTAAATGGGACATTGACTCAACATAATGTGATAAGATGGCCATGTCGCTGAATTTCCAATTAGATGGGGGGACATTGTGTCAACATAATATGATAAGATGGTTATGTCGCTGAGTTTTCAGTTAAATGGGACATTGACTCAACATAATGTGATAAGATGGCCATGTCGCTGAATTTCCAATTAGATGGGGGGACATTGTGTCAACATAATATGATAAGATGATCATGTCGCTGAATTTTCAGTTAAATGGGACATTGACTCAACATAATGTGATAAAATGGCCATGTCGCTGAATTTCCCATTAGATGGGGGACATTAAGTCAACATAATGTGATAAGATGGCCATGTCGCTGAATTTCCAATTACATGGGGGGACATTGTGTCAACATAATATGATAAGATGATCATGTCGCTGAATTTTCAGTTAAATGGGACATTGACTCAACATAATGTGATAAGATGGCCATGTCGCTGAATTTCCAATTAGATGGGGGGACATTGTGTCAACATAATGTGATAAGATGGCCATGTCGCTGAGTTTTCTGTCAAAGCCCATATTTTGTGACTGCCGGAAACAGCTAATAATCTAAATAAGCAAGATATGTACATAATAAAATAAAATAATTTAATTTAATAGATATATAATGACGATTAATATGTGTGTAGATATATATAATAGGGGTTAAAGTATGAAATTGCCGTTTTATAGTAATAGATACTTTGAATTGACATAAAACCTTCATGGTGTGAGATTTTCGAGTGAAACTTTTTTCACACGATACCTATGAGGTCCTTGTTTTAAAAAATGTGCGACATTCGATTTTCGACTTTCAATTGTTTTTTTTTATTCAGCTTAGACGGGAAAGATGGATACTTCGAAAATCCGAGTGATCTTTGAATACGAGTTCCGACGCGGAACTAACGCGGCAGAAACGGCCCGCAATATCAATGCTGCGTTTGGAGAGGAGACTGCTAATGAACGAATTGTGACATGTGACGAAAAGTGGATTCTATACGATAACCGAAAGCGAAAAATGCAATGGCTGACCCCAGGTCAACAATGCAACGCCGCAACAGTGCCCTAAGGCAAAGCTTACCAATAAAAAAGTAATGGTAACTGTTTGGTGGTCTATTCATGGTGTTATTCACTATAGCTTTCTAAGGTCTGGTCAAGCAATAACAGCAGATGTTTACTGTGCCGAACTTCGAACAATGATGGCGAAACTAGCAGTGAAACAGCCCCGACTCGTGAATCGATCTTCACCATTATTGCTCCATAATAATAACGCAAGACCTCACACTGCACGAGAAACCGTTGTAACTCTACAGGAGCTGCAGTTAGAAACCATACGTCATCCTCCGTACTCGCCAGACCTTGCTCCAACGGACTACCATTTTTTTCGTGATTTGGACAATTTTCTATGTGGTAAAAAATTTTCTTCCCAAGAGGCAGTACAAAATGCTTTCACACAGTTTGTCGAAACTATGTGTACATCCCCAGAGTTCTATCGCAAAGGCATAAATGAACTTCCGATTAGATGTCAACAATGTATAGATAATGAGGGTAAATATTTTGATTAAATAAATATGTTACATTTTAGAAAAAAACGAGATTTAATTTTTCAGTACAAATCGGCAATTTCATACTTTAACCCCTAATATTATATATACTTCATTTTTGCTTTAATATGAGTACTTTGATTACATTCCTAAATAAAAATACTTTTTTCCAATTGAGCGAAGTAACAGGACAACACTTGTATCGTATAGAAATGACATTCGTTCGAGTTGCCGTGGTAACGCCCTATTCTATATGCCACTGATGACGCGTCGCGAAATGCTCTCGTGGGACAGTTGTGGAGAGAAGTTAAATAAAAAGAAATTACTATTAAACTACAAAACGCCTAATACACAATTTTTACAAAAACTCAGCCTCACTTCTCGAGTGAGTTTGGTTAAGGTTTAAGTTTCAAGATGAGAGAGATATTTACAATATTTAATTGTTGATCCACTATCCTTTATCCTACTTTATCCTATTTCCCCAATGTACCATTCCCATCCTATCTCTCCCCATTGTACCATTCCCATCCTATCTCTCCCCATTTTCCCAATCCATTCCTTAAACTGCAAAGGTAGGCAGCGCATCAGGGCATGCCAACGTTTGTCATTTGGACTAACGTTGCACTTATCATCAGGTGGTGTTGTAATGTGATGTATGTCACATCACTACTTTTATACACTCTATGCTACTGTCTAGATTATCTATGATCTTATGTCATTCACATTGGAAGTACATAATAAAAATGTATTATTATAATGTTTCTTTTATTTAACTAAATTAGAGATACAACAGGTGGACCATATGTTCGTGTCTCTCTTTTTCTATATAGGATTATTGGAAACACATTTTTGTTCTTATGACATTAATACTATGTAAATATTGTTCGCCCGATGCGGGTAACAACTAACAACTGTGTATTTAATTATTGTTACAATATATATATATTCTAATTCTTACGTGTCCAATGACAGTATTGTACACGGCAAAATTAAGAATAAAGAACAGTGGCTCAACATTTATTTCTTGCGACCGTACCACTTAAATTGACACACTTTTGTTCCGGACTGTAGCGGCTCCTCTGCAAGTAGCCTTTGTTAACGTGACTGGATTTTAGATACATAACAACATTTAACATTCACAAGTACATGCGTTGTTAAAAATAATTTGTTTTGTGCGTAATTTTGTACAGTCAGGTAGAACTGTGTTAATAAGATCGATGTCAGCGCCAGTCGATAGAGGATTCTGTTTTTTTTTCTGTAAATATTAGAACGAAAGTGCTTAACGAGCCCTGTACAAGGACATACATATAATTTGTATACAGTTTTGAATATAAAAAAATACGTGCACTTTCTTAACACTGAATTTCTATTTTTTCTCTAAACTTGATATATTCCTCAAAAAAAATGGAATTTATAAAATGAAATCTCTGACTTTCTTACTCTGTACTATTCGCTATAAGCTACTACGAAACGGCAACGCCGCACATTCCCATTCATAAACAGCTGCTAATCGAACGAACCGCTACTATTAGATACCTATCTATGTCATTAGAATACGTTTGGTTACTTTACAATTATTCCCGCGGTAACTAATAACGATACCGGACCCAGGACATAAATTTATCATTGTAATAATTCTGATAAATATCCATCCAGTACTTTTTATTGGATCTAGATAAGGAGTACCCTAAATGTTAACCGGGCACATAATAATAAAATTGCCTAGTTTTATTAAAATCGCCCAGCAGCTTTAATAAAACCCAGCCCAGCAAACAGACCGAAAGACAAAATTTCCGAAAATTGCTGTTCTAGGTTGTGTACCATCTGTAATGATTTCAAACAATAGTTAAATGTACAGACATGGCTTAGTTTCGATTTTATTATATGTACTATATAGATATATAGATCATCGATCAACATCGACAATTCCTTGTGACAAAACTGTGTACACGAGTGATGTCAGTGGTATAATAATAACGTTTCTGTCACGATAAACGTGTATTATTAATAATTACGTTATTAAAAGTCTTTAAAATCATTTACTGCTTAAATTAATATTATTTTAGTTTTAATAGAAAAAGTTTTCTAAGTGTTTAGTAATTTTTATATTTTAAAAATATTTCAGTTATTGAATTATCGATAATACGCTCTTGGTAGTTATTAGCCCCCAAATGACACTGAATTGACCGGCCATTTTTAGAGCTTTAATGCGATATCTGTGTATTTTGATTGACTACTAAATATCTGTATAGATACTACATAATCTATATAACACAATTCTTATGCCATTTGAGCGAAGTCGGCCGGTTTTCTAGTACAAATTAAAATTCAAAACAGTTCCTAATTTTCTTTCATTCATGTAAAAAAATGTCCAAGATTTGTATTGCGCATTAAACTAAGCAACTTCCATTAAAAAACCGTTTCACAACTCTGCCACAAGAAGACACCGTGTTGCACTGTGCATGTCGTTCCACAGTTAAAAGCTGACACATTCTTTTGTTGGAAAACTAGCTACCTAAGGCATTGTGTACTTGTTTCTTTTACACGTAGTGCGCCGTCTCGTTCTAGCCGGGGGCTGTTTCAATTTTATACTTATTGATTCAGAGGTCGTTCGGTTGATTGTACCGTTAACAAATAATTTTTTAAACGATTTGAATTATTTAAATGTTAATTTTAGATTCTGTGGTGACAATACTATTATTATTTTCTTATTATTTTCGTTTAAATACAAGATATTCAAAATTGATTTTTTTTTTAAATATGAATAAGATTCTTGGTACCTATATAAATATTATACTTTGTCTTATTAACTTGAACGTTGGTGTACATATTCTACGATACAAATAATCACCCAATTACGCGTATTTCGTTGATGGAATAATTATACAGGGTGTTCCATTTTGAATCTCCTAAATTGTCAATATCTCTACCGGTATATTTGTCGAGTGACCAGGAAATAGAACGTGACAATTAAACGCAATTAAATCCACGCGAGAAGAGGCGCAGTAATAACCAATTATCGTAATCCTAATTAATATAAGTATTGCTAAACCTAATTGGAAGGGGAAAGTGCACGCTGAATTCCCACAACCGCAGGCCGCATTCGATTGGCCACGTTACTCTTCTCTCATAGAAGACATACCTTGAAATGTACTACATTTCCCACTTTATCCTATTTTTCCAATATACGTAGGTACGTATTTTGTTAATGTTTTGAGTGAGATATGCCAGAGCCCATTCCCATCCTATCCTATTCCTCCCCAATTTCCCAACCCATTCTCCAAATCCACTCCTATTCTTCGAAGGTAAGCAGCGCATCCGGGGACATGTCAACATCTGTCATTCTGGACTGACGTTGGCATGTATTGCGGATGTCTATGGACGACAGTATCCATTTATCATCAGGTGGACTGTATGGGGTCGTCTGCCACCTTTTTTTCCATAAAGTAATATAAAAATGAAACGATCGTCCAGTTTTCTTGTTTGTTTGAAATGCTATCACGCATCAACGGATGGTCGAATCGAGCGGAAATTTTGCATGAAACTTTTTGGGCATTAGAAAAAAGCATTTAGTCTGCAATATTTATAACTTGGACGTCTACGAATTATTGTGTGAATTTTTTTGTCTTTCGCTTGTTCTGCTCTCGGTACCAGTCAAAATGGCCACATCCGGCGTTTGGATTGTTACTAACCCGCGCATTCACCGTTTAATACACACACATTGCATTAGACACATTATTAAGACCACGTCAAATGTTAATATCTGGAAATTTTTTATTTATTCGCATGTTTTTTTTTATAAAAACTTCGCCAATTCCAATCCAATTTGTCCAAAATATATAATTAAATATATCCATCAATTAAATAGTGAAGTGATAACTGTTTGCATCTATACATAATTTGTTTCATCAAGACTGAAGTTTGCCCTAGATTTTAGCATAATATCGAGATATTTCATTGATTTTGTTTTGTTTACGGCAAATTAGGACGCACTCGTAAATGATTTCAGATCGGTTTCCACTGTTCTTAAACAGATAATGTTATACTTTTCATGTTGTAATTAATTACTCTATCTTACCCTATTTCTCTCTGTTGGTGTCGTGAAAGGCGACTGAAGGATTGCAAAGTCCTGAACAGCTGCACCGTCTATTAGGGTGGAGTCGCCAACTCACTTGCCCAGTGCCGTTTTAAGGCACGATACAATGTACTTGAAGAAGCCCGTGTCCCCAACAGTGTATAGGTACTAAATGGGCTAATTATGGTAATTAATTGTTGATGATGCTAAAATTTTTTTTAATAATCTTACATATAGCATAATGTATGTTTTTCATAATGAAAAACCTATTTATATATTTTGTACTGTAAAAATCTGTAACTAGATTTTGTTTAAATAAATGAATAATTTCGGAGAAATATCCCTTATTCTTTATTTTTCTTTTTTTATATGGCAATGAAGATAACATTGTGCCAGTCAGTATGGGGCCATCCATAAATTACGTCACACGAATTTCATGATTTTTGGAGTCCCCCCCCCCCATTCTTGTCACAGGCGGTCACATTTGTGACGACACATATTTTGAAATTTGAAATTTAGAAATTATTAAATTAAAACAACCTTATAATAATATTGATAGAGTTGGTAGGTACTATAATATTTTAAAGTTTTTCCTTAGAGTTGAAGTTTAGTTTTAATATTAATTGAATCTTCCGGGCTACTTGGCCGAGGTCTTCTGGAATCTCTTCTCTTTCTTCCAAACGTTTCGTCAACAACTGCGGTTGACATCTTCAGTGGCGACTGCGTTCACTTTCGGAGAGATGTTATCTCTTCGGCTTCTCGAGCGCAAGCTCAGTTGGGCTCGAGAACTGTTCAGTCGAACAGTCGAAACGTTTGGAAGAAAGAGAAGAGATTCCAGAAGACCTCGGCCAAGTAGCTCGGAAGATTCAATTAATATGGACACCGGCCGAGAAAGCTTACACTCCATTAGTTTTAATACTTTAGATTTATACATGTGACGTCACGAAGCTTATGACTCGTCCCCCCCCCCCCATTGACCCCCTCCCTCCCCCTTAACGTGTGACGTAATTTATGGATGACTCCTATTGAGTTTTCTTCGTAAAACTCAAAACAAATCAAAAATAAGTTAGCGAGTCGCTCATTTAACTGATAGTGGGGCTTACTGAGGACAAAAGTTGGACTCCTTTGAAGCACGCGAAAAATGCAATCTTAAATTTACGCAAGCAATTTGGTTCATTTGAGCGAGAATATTGTATACGATTCTCGAATGCGATCAAACTACATATAATTTTAGTCTACAACTGATGATAAAAAAATTCGATGATAACAGTCAGATGATGATAACAGTCTGTTTATACTAGCTTTTGACCGATGCTCGAGAAAATTGCGTTGGGGAAAGTGGCCTTGTGTAAATGAGGCATTATGCTTTTATTTGATTATCACGAACATTACGCACAAAAACAATTTAACAATTAAACCACAAAACCCACAATACACAATTTTTATAATAATCAAACAACAACTCAACTACAATTAGTTCCCGCCGAAAACTCATTGTCCCTTATTAATTACATGTTTATTTCCCAGCTGGTCGGCGCCCCCTGCGGCCAACATGGCCAGTACACCTTCTACAAGGCCATCAGACTGACTGGCGAGAGGGAGCGCATAGTGGCCATTGGGGACTTCTTCTTCGTGCGAATATGGCAGGATTCGGAGCTGGTTTCCATAGGTAAGTTTGATTTTATCAAAATTATAGCTACCGATACTCGTGTCGCCACAGAATTTATTTATATTTTGTACATTTAAACACGCGTACATTCATTACAACCATTTCTCTGTGACGTTTGGGAAAAAACAGTTTTTTCTTTTTCTTTTTTTTTTTGTTAGGAAAGACAACCAAGGAAAATCCATCCATCCATCCATGGACAGCTGGGACACCCAGGTAGTGCCGGACTCCTACCGGCTAAAAAACCTTTAGTTGTCTTAACATCGTGTAAGTCTAAATTCTTGTGGCTCTGGTGGCCTATTAAGAGTCACCGGTCGTGTAGGAAAAAAACAGTGAGATGATACACACAAAATGATTCGCGTTTGTAACATTGACAGTTACAGCTCGTGTAAATAGGTTCTGAAGACAATGAAACTTATCTTAAAAATTACAAGTGGTAAATTCAAAAAGAGATTAGGGTAATAGATCCGCATTTCCTCGATACGGAGGTGTCGCGTACTGTTCGGTCCAAAAATTATTTTATATCGCGAACCCGTAGGCTGTGGAACGAACTGCCTCAAGAGGTCTTCCCATTAAACTACGACATGGGGTTCTTCAAGAGAGCTGTGAATAGGATTTTGCAAGGTCGGCGGCGCGCCCGCATACCCCCTGGTGTTGCAGGTGTCCATGGGCGGCGGTAACACTTACCATCACGTGAGACCGCTTGCTCGTCCGCCCTCTTCTCTATAAAAAAAAAAATTGAATAGGGATGATACTATAAAACAATCTTCCTTGTTTCTTTATAAAACGGCACGCTTGCCAAGCAGCTGGGCGAGTCCACTGTTCTAGAGATGGTGCAGTTCCTCAGCGCTGGTGACACCTTTGTCATCTAAAGCCAGAGCCCACTGATGACACCACCACACAAGTGCTACAAGAGATTTATAAGATTTTACATTTTTGCATTTTCCCTTCCAGGCGAGCTCCAACTCCTGTGGACGGATCGCGTGTCCGATCAAACGCTGGTTAGTCTACGGCTGTACTTCTTGCCGGAGAACACGCCCGATGGAAGGAACCTGCATGGACAGGTAGGAAGATATTCACATAGTTGAAAATATACGAGGAAACAATTGCATTGTTTGTCATCTCATATCTCGCATGGCCGGCAAGTGGTTACATACGTTTTATTTTTTTCATCATCATCATCATTTCAGCCCTTGGACGTCCACTGCTGGACATAGGCCTCCCCCATTGTCCGCCATTTAGACCTATCGACAGCGACCTGCATCCAGAGGGTGCCCTTATTTACCTTATTTTTTTACAGGTACAGAATTACTTGAAGTATCACATAACTTAAGATACTCTACTGCTAAATTAAACTAATTAAACAAAAGAATATAGTAGAGTAAAGGAGCCTAATATGAGACCCATTTTGAAAAAACATTATAAAAACGTGAAAAATAGAATAAAAATAAAAACGGTATGGCTGATGTACGTGTTATTCATTTATTTAAGATCACCTTTCTAAATAATACAAATGTTTAAGTAATATTTTGTGTTATAAAAAAAAAAAAATTCCCAATAGATTATTATTAATTTTTAGAAGGTTGCCTAATATGAGACCCATAAAAAAATATATATTTTCAGCGCTTTTTGCACGATGGACAGGTAAAATGCGCGTCATCTGCTCCGCAATCTTCATGAGCCCAGCGATAACCACTGGATCCATTGTTCGCAATGCTTGTCTGTTGAATAATTGCACCCACAAAAGAGACATTCAGCATCAATATCACTGTCGTCATCGACGCTGTCATCCAAGAATTCTATTACTTCATCAGAAGCGTCGGAAGAAGATGATGTGTGAGCTTTAGGAGTATTTTTGCGATAAGCAGTGGTCTTTCGTTTTATTGTTTTCTTTTTTTCTAGAGATCTTAACACAGATTTTTTTTTAGTTTCGTTAATTTTTGAGAGGCTTGCTTCTAAATTGGCTTTATAAGGTGACGATGTGATAATATTTGCGGTAGGGGAGGCCGGGGCCACAATTAACAGAGGTAAATATTAACAAGCGAATTTCTCTAAAACTATATACACTACAACTATAGCGCGTGCTTTGATATGCCGACTAGACCACGCCGCATGGCTTGGGACTGGCCAGTTGCGCTCAACGCGCCGTGAGAGTGAGTTGAATACTGAACGACATTTTTGGACAGGTAACGAACATTTTTAACTTTACGATTTTTTGATTCACACTTGAAATATTCGGTATTATGATTGTTTTTTTTTTTTCCTAGAAGCGCATTTTATACTGAATAATGCTACAATACTTAATTAACGTAACTTTTAACCAATATTTTGCTATGTCTTTTAATACTAAAAAAGGACCCTTGGGGCTATAATTAACAAATCGGCGGGGTCAGTATTAACGTGTTAATACCTACCCCGGATGTGGGGGCTAGTATTAACAGGATATCTGACTTTTTGTGTATAATTATTGTAGTTTGGTATTTTTTTTTATGACAGCATGAGAACGTATAAACGAAAAACTACGCGAGGCTCAACACCCTTAGAGGTCTACGAGTTGACTGCGCTAGAAGTGATGGAGAGAAACAGAAATTACAGGGATGTAGCAAAAGAATTTCAGCTCTGCTACGTTTCACTCTTCAATTTTGTGAAGAAAAAGAAAGCGGGTGCACCAGTAGAAGTGGGCTACAAAAAAACCCGGTTAGTGTTCAATCCCGAACAGGAAGCAATAATAGCAGAGTACTTGTTAAAGTGTGCTAATATTTATTTTGGATTACTACCCAGTGAAGTAAAGAAATTAGCATATCAGTGTGCTATTTTTTACAATGTTAAGAAGGTACCAGAATCTTGGAAAGTTAATGAGTTCGCGGGTAATGACTGGTTCACGAGTTTTATGAGGAGAAACCCGAGGTTATCGATTCGAAGCCCTGAAGCCACAAGTTTAAGCAGAGCTACTTCCTTCAACAGAACCAACGTGCAAACCTTTTTTGAGAAATATAGATCCGTGCTGGAAAGATACAGCTTTAATGCATCCCAGATTTGGAACATGGACGAAACAGGTGTAACCACCGTTCCAAAGCCGAAGAAGATTGTTGCAGAAAGGGGCATAAAGCAGGTCGGTGCTGTGACATCCGCCGAAAGAGGCGTACTGGTTACACTTGCAGTTGCAACAAATGCTATCGGCAATACTATACCCTGTATGTTTGTCTTCCCTCGTATTCGCTATAATGACATCTTTGTTAGAAACGGACCACCAGAATGCATAGGCGTTGGAAACCAATCGGGATGGATGACTCAAAAAGAGTTTCTAAATTTTATTGATCACTTTATTCGTCATGTGAAGCCGTCAAAAGAGGATCCTGTCTTGCTCTTACTGGATAACCACAGCTCACATGTAAACATGGAAGTGGTCAACAAGGCCAAGAACAACAATATTGTTTTGTTGTCATTTCCACCACATTGCTCTCATCGCTTACAGCCTCTCGATGTCGGGGTCTATGGTCCACTGAAAAATTATATGAATAGAGCACAAACTACTTGGATGACTAGTAACCCGGAAAAAAACATGTCTATATACGATCTCCCTGTAATTGTTAGGGATGCGCTACCGTTGGCATTAAACCCTATGAATGTAATCAACGCATTTAAAAAATCTGGAATCTGGCCATGCAACGAAGATGTCTTCCAAGAATCTGACTTTGCGCCATCTTTTGTTACGGACCGTCCAGATCCCAGCGATCAAAACCAATCACTTGTCACTGAACCACCTGTTGAAAATGAAGTTAATGTTGCTGATAATCTGTCATTAAATTTGGAAAATCCTGAAGTTTTAATCGATATGCCCAATTTAGACATAAGCGTAACTGAAGTGATAGCGCAAATGTCTGATGAACCGGTTGCTGGACCTTAAGGCATGCAAAATGATAATGATTTCTTAATCGAAACCATAAGACCTCTACCAAAAGCTTCACCACGAGCTCAGTCTAATCGTAAACGCATCAAAAAATCTGCCATTCTCACCGATACTCCAGAGAAGAATGCTTTAGAAGAAGAACATCATATGAGAGAACTGAGAAAGAGGAAAACGACAGCAAAAGACCAGAACAAAGGGAACAATGCCAAAAAAGATAAAGGAAAGGGTACAGGTAAGGTTAAAGGAAAAACAAAAACGACAGACGAGAAAGTAGAAAAGGTGAAGAAACGGATATTAGATGAAAGCAGTGACTCTGAAGGAGATGAATATTTTTGTATTGTTTGTGGTGTCTCTTATAATGAAGATACATCAGGTGGTGACTGGATTCAATGTATCTCTTGCAAGCAGTGGGCCCAATCTGGGTGTATCAAAGGTGACACCACATCATTCACTTGCCTGAATTGTGAATCGGATGATGACTATGAATAGATATACCTACTACTCTTTTGCCATAATGATATAGTTCCTAATCGTTGATATTTTTTTAATAATTGTTGATTTAATAATAATTAATAATAATTTAATATATATCGTATATAAAACTACATTTCATCCATGTTGTTAGATTAAAGAAAATACTTATTATAAAGGTAAAAATGTGCCATTTTCTATCTCATCTCGTGATATTGTATAAGTATAAATTAGACATATTTTTATGCCGAATTGTTCGATTCCTATCATAAAAATGATTGCTGATAAGTGTAAGACTGATAAATGTTAAGAAAAAATGACCAAAAAACGTTGATTCTCTAAAATACTTTAACAAATTTTTAGTTTTTGTTCACGTTAAGAGATTTTTGTTTTTTGTTTAATTTAGTTAATTATTAGAAAAAGTGTTGCATACCACTTCCTCTTTTATTAATAAAAGAAAATAATGACATACCTACATACATTTGTTTTCTTCTATATCAGTTGTCATAACACATAATGTTAATTGTTGCCCCTTCTGTTAATACTTACCTCAGACCTGTTAATTCTAGCCCCAAATACGAGGTAAGAATTAACAACTGACTTTTTTCAGAAAAATTGATCTATTTACGATATTATTTTTCTTATGTTTGATTTATGTTAATAACATGATACCTAAATAGTTAAAGCATCATATATCATAAAACTCTAGTCTAAATGTTGAAAAATTTCGAAGCTACAACTAAAAATCCATTTTTTGTTAATTGTGGCCCCGGTCTCCCCTACCTGGTTTTCGACCCCTGTTTCCTGTCTTGTTTTTCGTTGTATTTGGCAGTGGACTTATATCAACTGGTGAAACTAACTGTCTAGATGGCCCAGCTACATCATGTTCAAACAGTCTAGATGACCTTGCTGCATCATGTACGGAAGCATCTTTTTGTGGATCTGAGATCAGTGCATTATCCGACACAGAAGGTTCTTCGCTTTCTGGCAACACAACGTCTTCTTCTGATGTATGTGTGTTGTGTATGGCGAAATCATAGTCTCTGAAAATATTTTTATTACAAGGACATAACCCTGTTTTTCGAAAAGAATTAACTGACGCTTCCATTGTAGCAGCTCTATTATATGCACTACAAAAAAGACTTGCAATGTTAAGAGACGTAACAGATCGATTGGGATGGTTTCGTAGCCAATTCTCAATCTCTTGTGCATAATAAGTCTTTAGAGGTCCCATAAATCCTACATCTAAAGGCTGCATCTTGTGAGTCGAATGTGGTGGCAAACACACAATTATAATGTTGCTATCTCGAGCCTTGTTTATAACTTCTAAATTTCGCGTATGACTATAGTGGCCATCTAAAACCAATAGTACAGGATCATCACTTGTAGGTTTGGTGTATGCGATAAAATGGTCAAACCACTTGGTAAAAATGTCTGTTTGCACCCATCCAGAAGTATGACATGCGTAGATTGAACCTGACGGGGCACCATCCATTAATTCTTGCTTCATGTTTTTACGGGGCCAAATAATCAGAGGTGGTACATAGTTACCAGCAGCATTCATACAAGTTATTACAGTAATTAAAGCACCCCTTTCTGCTGATTGTATTGCTGCCACTTGCTTTTTACCTTTAGAAGAGATTACCTTACTATGTTTATGTTGAACAATGGTTAAGCCGGTTTCATCTACATTATATAATCGATGTGGACGTCGTTGAATTCTATCAAAACTTGGTTCATACATTTCAAAAAATTTAGTTTCATTTTCTGGATTAAACCCTTTAACCCTGGCAGATGATACGCCCTGTGGAGTTCGTATTGATAAATTTGGATGCCTTCGTAAGAACCCACGCAGCCATTTCTTTCCTGCGATACCTTTGTCTAACGCAAAGTTGCCACATCTACCATTCCGTATGGCTAATTGGAAGGCCATTCGTCGAATATCGCCTCTCTTTAATCCATAATATCTTTGGTCCATGTCGATGGAGTAGGAAACCAATTGGTTTTCTAGCTCTTCACCAAGCACGGGTTTACGTCCAAGACTAACAGATACGAGTTCTTCAACAGATTGAGTCGCATTCTTTACGTAACGTTCTAAAGTACCCTTCGGAACATTAAACAATGTTGCTGCACGTTTATACCCCATTTCTTTGTTTCTGACAGCCTTTACTGCTAACACCATGGCATTTTTATCCCATTTTTTTCGTTTTGTTGACGGTGTCATCTGAAAAAAATGACAAAAATAAAGTTGAAAGGTGTTCAAAGTATGTGCCTTTGAGTACCGTAATATGAGACCCTATCTCATATTAGGCACTCGAAGGGTCTCATATTAAGGCCTTTCTAAAATTTTATGAATTTATTTAAATTAGGGTGTCAACAAATAATTACAAACATAAACGCCTTAAAATATTAAAATTAGTAATATTACTTTAAAATATCAATTACTACAATTTACAATAAAGCTTACCTTCTCGCGTAATATTCCAATCAACACACTTAGGTTAAAAGTTTCAAGGTCGAACAAACATAAAAACACGTGTAACACAATTAGACGCTGAGCGACAACTGTCGAATCAGTTGTCCATTGTTTTTAATATGGCTGCTCTACATTCCGATCCATGCTTTTACAATATCGTTCGTAGTTTGTCTATATTACGAGGGTCTCATATTAGGGTAGGGTCTCATATTAGGCTCCTTTACTCTATGTTTTTCTCGATACAAAAGAAAACATTTTTTTTTTCTCAGTAACTATTTAGTCTACAAAAAATGCTATACTAATCAAAGTTGACAGGGAAATTTTAATTGTCGTATAAAAAAAATGCAGATCGTAATTCCGCCTTTTTTTCCCACCGGTTTTCATTATGGAACCACGGATGGATAATACGAATTGATTCGGGTTCTTAAATAGCGTTTATTTTCGAAAAAAAATTCGACGTAGAGCTTACATTTATTACTGTTTGATATTTGAAAAAAACTCATTTAAAATAATTATTTTTATTTATAAACATATATATATATATATATATATATACTCCTATGTTTAAAGAGAAATGTCCCGACCGACTGACTGACTGAAATCTCTGAAGCTAGAAAAATGGAGGGCGTCTTCCATTTCAGTTTATTTTTTGCACTGTGCGTTACAATACTGTATACATTCAGATGGTCACATTTTCCAGTAGTCGGGTGCAAAATTGCATACGGCATAGATACTTTTTTTTATTTACGAAGGTGGCAGACGAGCATGCAGTCCATCTGATGGTAAGTGGTTTACTGTCGCCCATGGACATCCGCGATACGTGCCAACATTAATCCAAAATGACAAACGTTGGCACGGTCCCGGATTCGCTGCCTACCTTTGGAGATATAGGAATGGATTTGGAGAAAGTCTTGGGAAAATGGGGAGGGATAGGATGGGAATGGGCTCTGGCACATCTCAATCACTACCGAAACACGTACACGTACATCAGGGAAATAAGATAAAGTGGGAAATGCAGTACATTTCAAGGTAGTCTTCTATGAGAGAGGTGTAACGTGGACAGTCGAGCGCACCTAGCGGCTGTTGGATTTCAGCGTGCACTCTCCCCCTGACAAAGACAAATGCTTACAAAAATACACTTAAATGTTTCACTTAATTCAAAATATTAAATCTTTTGTAACGCAAAGGACTCACGAAGAAGGGATACTTGATACTTGAATAGTGATAACTTGCGATTTTGTTCATGTTAAATTCAGATTATAAAAGATACAAGTTTATCTGTAAATGTATCGTGACGTCACACGCTTCTCGGCACTATCGACCATAGATTTTCACTATAACCTCCATCTGTTAAATTAGAACCTACAATAAAACCACTTTACTCAGATAATGCCATCTATAAAATAAAAATCACATAAGTAATATTTAACGTTGATTTAAAAAAAAACTGTTAAAAATTGTTGAACTACGAAAACCTCAAAAATTGAGAGCTTCCACGAACAGCCTCGATGTCGCTGTCTTACTTGTACTTGTCGAGATGTATCGCTATCTCTCTCTAATCCCTATTTGGTAACGCCAACTATTTCATGGATGAAATTACGATGGGCGTGTGGTATAAGTTACAAAGATTAGCGGGAGCCGATTCAAATTATATGAAATAATAATATCTAATAATTTTAATGTATATAATACTATAGTATTTAAACGGGGATTAACAAAAATTAAGGAATTAAATTAACGGGGATTAAATTAAGGAAGTTGCAATAAATGTTTTTTTTTATAACGCCACATTGAATGGCCTACACTAGGATTCCCTGTCGTGACTCCAGAGACACATACTGTTATGACTACTTATGACGGTCGTCAATAAAAAGATTCTGTAAATAATTAATTATGTAACACCAAAATTAGTTCTAACTGTCAACACTATATAGCGCTGCATCAGAATGTGCTGGCGTACGTTTGCATCCATTAACTATATCTGACCGATTACACGATTGCACGATAAGGAAGATTAATTACGCTGAGTGTGTACGACTGTTGCTTGGCCTAATGCTAACTACTAACGTTCTTACCATAGTAATACGTACTGTATTGTAGACCATATGTACAGTTCGAAATATATCGCTTTCGTTTGCGACTATCAACTCAGCTGATAGTCAGCAATGCTGACTGATAGACACCGACCGACACCTCACCCGTTACAATTACAATTAATTTATTCGAGCACACAATCACGAGGTCAAATAAATACATTGAGGAGTAGGATAAATTGGGAAATGCAGTACATTTCACGGTACTCTTCTGTGAGAGAGAGGTAACGAGGCCAGTCAAATACGGGTGCATTTGACCCCCTCTTATTATTATATTTATACAAGGCATTAATAATTATAAGAAATAACATATTATAGCAGGAGAGTGCACACTGCATTCCCGTAGCCGCTGGGCGCACTTGACTGGCCATGTTACCCCTCTCTCACAACACTCTCATCTGCAAAAGTGGGCAGCGTATCCGGGCGCGTGCCAACGTTTGTCATTCTGAACTGATGTTGGCATGTATCGCGGATGTCTATGGACGACAGTATCCAGTTACCATTAGGTGGACTGTGTGCCGCCTTTTTTTCTATAAAAAAAAATAACATTTTATTTTCCACATGTACCACACGTAAAAACACATTTCCTAGACCTACAAAATTGGTTGCGGTTAAAATGAACTTTATCTCAATCACATAACGGTGAATATTCACTGTACAATAGTGGAATAACCTTGTAGAACGTTATGGGATTTATACAAGGATTAGGCGGTTTTGATTGTTGAAAATTGTCGTCTCTTTTGTGTTCTGGTATTTAATAATCACCTTATTAGTTTTTTTTATTTCTATTACGTTTGAATAAATCGGTGTAGTGAGGACTGGCGGTTATTCATTCATTGAAGAACCCCCTACCATCTCATCTAACGTTGGAGTATATAGCAGACTTGTAAAAGGTGAAAACTAAAAAGAATATATCTTTGCAGAAAAAGATTCAGGATTTTTTTAAAGCAATGAACCCAGAATCGTGAAAGAAATCGATGGTTTTATGCTTCGGTAAAAATTCGTACACATCCTGTATATAGGCTTGGCTTGACGTGCTTTGGATATCTTTTGAGATACATTTTGATATTAAGCTACTGAATACAAATGGGTGTTTCCTTCTGTATCTTTTCATAACAAACCTTTTATTTCAGATAGTTCAATGAATTCGTTTTTCCTTATTTTTTCCGACAGTTCAAGGTTTGTTACGACCACTGCTGTCTAGTTTTTTAGGTACCCATGGTCAACATTTAGAATGATTTAATCTATGCATTTCGATGAAGTTTTGAAGTTATGTCCTTTTTTTTCCACCATTACTAATCGAAATAAGGATCAATTTTAAAAATACTTTTTGTTATCCTGAAAGACTGTAAAAAACAATAATACGCGCAAAAATAAAAAAAAAAAAAAAATATTTATGCTGTACAGCTGTTTAAATAAATTATTATAAGTTATTATTATTATTATAATAATAAAATTGTTATTCATAAAATAAATGTAAATATCAGGTAACCAAAAAAGTTCGTGCGGTTTTTCACAGATTTGCAATGGATATTTTTTTAGTTATTTATTGATAGCATTTGTTTATATACTGTGATTTACCTTCGTATGAAATTCCTATATCCATTACTATTTCCTATGGCAGCGCATCCGGCGGCGTGCCAACGTTTATCATTTTTTACTAATGTTGGCATGTATCGCGTATGTCTATGGGCGACAGTATCCACTTACCACCAGGTGGATTGTATGCTCGTCTGCGACCTTCATCAATAAAAAAAATTACTCCCAACTTTGTTTACTTAAATATGCATTCTTCGAATAATACAGGAAAGTGTCTGCCTCCACCGCACATATAAAGTCTTATAGATGTGTCAATCGACATATTTATCGACGAGTCCTAGCCGTATTCAAATATATTCGACCGATTTCGATAAAAATTACCCTTTGACCTTACGCAATTAACACGCCACGGAATAGTTAAAGCCACAACAAAATTAGATTATAGTATTACACATCGACGTTAAGAGTGCTGACCCATCACTAGTATAAGAGAAGTTTACATTGGTGTCCAATGTTTAAGATATTGCACTGTAGGAGATCGTGTATGTCGGCTGTCCTTAGGAGAGGTCTAGCACTATATCTAGCACTGGAGAGACACAGACTGATTGTAAAATAATAAGATAACACTACAGAAAGAAAGAAAAAGAAAAAAACTTATAGATATCTATACGTATAATATAATAAATTTATACATATAACAAAATCGTAACAAAAACATGTCAGTGCATTTAATATAATTTCAAAAATGCCGTTGCCGTGTAAATCACGCGTGATACATAGCCCAAATAAACATTTTTAGAATTTTCTATCTGTCTGTCCTGAACGCGCATCGCGCAAAAACCACAGCACTGTTTACTTTTATTTTTTTGATAAAAATCCAACGCAGTATAAACTTCCCACGAGAATCGAGCTAGCTACAGAAAATCTAACGTCTACGCTAAGGAAGTCGCGGACATCAGCTGGTTGTGAATAAAATTTAATAACAAAATAATAATTGTAATAAAAGATCAAGATCGTTCAACTGAATACACAATACATTTCGCTTTGCGACGCGCCATGTGACGACTCTCGAACATAGCCGTGAATGGAGTCGCATTAGACCTTATTTGCTTTTTCTGACTATATAAGGGATGTTATTGGGATATGAGATTGCGTCCGAATCTTTCTCGAAGCCTGAAATCGTGAATTCTACACATAATTCTGTGTTAATTAACATGTAAAAATAACATGTTTAGCAAAAAAATAAATACATAGTTTTTTTTTTAATCCTATGTTTTAAAATTGTTCGATTTTGGCACGACGTATTTTGCTTCATAAATAATTTACACGAAATGTAAGTGTCAAAATAACAAACGGGAATAGTTTTGTGTTATCGGATCAATTGGGAGTTTTCCCAATCGTCACCCCAGGACCGGAATGGGTGGTAACAAATGGGAATAGACGTACAATACCAAAAGAAAGATACGAAAGTGTAAAAAAGGTATTAATTCAAAGAAGGGAAAAAAAAAGATTACTATAATAAAACTGTAGAACCGGCAAGTCTGTACATTGAATATATTTACCAAAAACTGATTGGGGGCGATGGAGGAAGAGTATCAGAATAGAAAAAGACGATTTTGAAATTTTTTTATCTGTCTGTTCGAACACGCTAATTTCTAAAACTACGGAACGGATTTTCATGGAGTGTCCACGGGTTAATTAAGATTAGCTTGGCGCTTCGAATGGGTTTTGTTTCGTCGAAATCGACTGACAGGAAGCAAAGATATCCCAATTTAGAGTTTAAAAATAAAGTTCCCCGCGTACGAAGTCGCGGACACAGCTAGTACCTAATATAATAAAATCATAACTGAACATGAAACATTTTTCGAAAAAGTCATTGCAAAACATGTGATACTGGGTTAGAAACAGAAATTTTTGGAATTTATGTCTGTCTGTCCGTCTGTGTCTGTCTGTCTGTCTGTCTTGAACGCGCATCACACAACAACTGCTGGACGACGAATGTTACTTGACATAATAATAATAACTTATAAATATATTGGGTTAACTTTTTATTGTACTATTTATTCAGATAAATTGAGAAGTTCCTACGAGAATCACGTGAGTTCACGTGAACAAAGTCACTGGCACCGCTAGTGGTATACAATGCAGTGTTTGTTGACGCCGAAAATGACCTCGAGATCATTTCTATCAAAACAGGTCAAGTGCTTTGCAAATATGGCCACGAAGTATCTCTTTTTTATTTATTTATTTAATTTATCAGATAACGTGAATCCTCAATAAGTGTGGTGTGGTTTGTGGTGTCGTGTGTTGGCGGCCGGCTTTAGAATAGCACTACCCACCCCATCTAATCCCGCGGTTGTCGTAAACAAGCACTGAGGAATTAGACCATCTCTTCGCCAACCCGCTTATACTGCGTGCCGTTTTAAAACCACTCAACCGATGCAGATGTCGATTTTTCTAATGGATTGTATTTAAACGAGCAACGAAAAATACTCAACGAGCCGCAAATTAACTTATTCTTGAATAATTGAAGCACAGTAAACGGCCGAAAGTAATACACGTGTCGACTATGATCGGCTAGCTACAATTTTGTAGACCGTCCTCTCTGTCATAACGGCACACGACAGAGACGACGCTCTACAAAACCGAAGCTAGCCGATCATAGTCGATGTGTATTACTTTCGGCCGTTTCCTGTAAATAATTTAATTATGTCACTATCACGTCGACGGAGTGCCGATAACCTAACCCACCTTTTTTGCCACCAGCCATTTGCTGTCCATTCAGTATTTTCTGTCGCTCATTTAATTATCTCTTTTTTAAATCGATAACAAAAGAAACTGTTTAACAATAACAAAAGTAACAAAAGAAACGAAAGAAGAAGGGAACTGTAACCAAAGAAAAGGACCTGTAATCAATGCAGGTAACAATTCAAGTAACTAACAGGTCTCGGGTAAGACAAATATATTAATAAGTTATTTTCATACATCGTCTCGAAATTATATACATAAATAACTGTAACAAAGTGGTGTCTTGTACATATGCGATTTACATTTTTTTTAAATTGAGTATCTTGTGTGTACCCACGTTATAAATTATACAAAACAGGAAATAACATATTTTTGTAATTCTTAGCTTACAGCTCCAATGACGTTTCGATGAAAATCCCAAATTGACATTTGTAAATGTAATATTGTGTGATGAATTCATACACAATGATCTTGTACAAGTTTCGAAAAACAAATTTCAAATTCAAATTTGACAAACCTTTATTTGTTATTATGATCTGTTTTCTCCTTGCCACCCAAATGGTGCCAGGAAGGGATCGCTTAAGTCCCGCCTGTTGTACTTTTAGTGATATTTACTTAAATTGCCTTTTTTCAATATACAATATATTCGTGTACAATAAACGGTTCATCTATCTATATTTAGGGCAATTCATATTACAGTGAAATAAAACGCTGATGATAACAGTTGAAATGACATTAAAAATGAGGCTATTTAAAATTATTACTTCATACGTCTACTATGCCTTACATATATGTCATGTACACATGATATTATTTATCCAAATCCTTTGCAAATTCCTACGAAAATCAATATAAACTACAAACAAACGCAGCCGCAGGCGCAACTAGTAAGTACGAACAGGACAATAAATATCCCATGTGTGCGTTAAGTATTTAACGATATCTTATCTGGTTCAATTCTCGAAGTAAATGCTGATAACGCAGTGTGGATCGCCGAGGACTTGTGTGTAGACAAGTGAAGTTTATTTTTATCATAAACTAATTGTATCGTATGTAGGTAGATCAACAATAATATCGATCTCATCAATAGTCTCTCTCGTATACATACTGCCAAGAGTCAGTATTGCGCGAACCGCCGGCGAATGCGGACATTCACTCCAGGATAAACTCAACGTTCCAGAATAGACACAATACACAACGTTCAAAACTGCAACAGAAGCGTTCCAATAGACTGGCAGATTAGAATGAAGAAATTGCTCAGAAAGAAGTATTTCTTTTACATGATCATTGATAAAATAAACTAATTAGACCATTTTATTGTAAAAATTAAAATAAAATAATTAAGAATAATTAAAAACTCTGAATTTATGTAATCGAATCGAAATAGTCTTAAATCTTTAGTTTCACAGTATAATTTTATCATCGACCGTACCTACCAGATGACTCCAAAATAGCTTATTAATATTAAGATTGTTGTAATTTATTTTTCTTAAATTCAACAACTCATGATAACGATATTATGTTTCCTGTTCTTAATTGGACACTCACTTCCATTTAATTTTTTTTTTGATTATTAATTATTTTGTCCGATACAATATTATTTGTATTGATAAATAATTTATAATTTGATCGGATTTCCAATTGCATTACGTAAAAATCGTTATATACCGCGAACCCGTAGGTTGTGGCACGGTCTGCCTCACGAGGTTTTTCCATTACGCTACGACATTGAGCTCTTCAAGGTGGGTGACGGTGACCACTTCCCATCGTGTGGGCCGCTTGCCTGTCTGCTTTAAAATGAAAAGGCCAATGAAAAATACTTTATCACTCGTCTGTACCAGAAGTAATAATAATAATGATATTTCTGTGAGTTGTTCAAATCAGGCCGGTGACACTGAAATGTAGGTACGTGTAAGTTCGTGACAATTTTTAGGTACTGGCCAATGCTAACATAATATTTGGTAATGCTAGTTGCCAACTTAGTGGCCGGTAAGTGCTCGAGAAAAATACAAATTCCTTTGCAGGTAATTATCAACTTACGGTTAACTATAGTTCGGTAATTTTAGCATGACCTCTGACGGATTGGGGCGTTGTCTATTTCACGCAAAACTTTCTATACCCGTACCAGATTAACCGAAAATAAAAAAAAAAAATTGACACAAACGAGTCGCAAAATTATAATAATTAAATGTCAAGTGTTTATTGTTTCTTTTAATGTAATTTTGTTCAACACAGTTGATAAATACATTTTCCTCGATTAATGTGCAAATTCACATTATCGTATAACGGAATTTAAATAGTGCTTACAATCGTTTTTTTTTTCGATTGTTGATTATCGATTATTTAAAGTAATATAATTTATATATTACATATAGTATTAATTATATATTTTTATTTAAATTAAAAAAGTACGGTATTTATTTTGATTCTTTAATTCCGTTTTATTACAAATATATATATAATCATACAAATCATTATACACATTTATATTTCCTGGATTCCACCTTTCTAGTTTTAGTTTCTATTTGGGTTGTATTTTCATAATAAATGGAATGGATCAAGCATCGATTAACCTTGTATTTCATAATTACAATCAATAATAATTTTAAAAAATCGATTAAAGTCATGAGACTTTCTGTTATTTACTGTTTTTTTCAACTGTCAGCTGTCAAAACTCATGCTATAATAACCAGAGTATACACCTGTGAGTATACTTTGTGAGTTATTACATAATATTACATTTGTGAGTCTTTGTGAGTGAGTGAGCTAGATGATATACGGATATAGTAAGAGAGCAGGTTAGCAAAATAAAGGATGATTCACAATAAGCTAGCTCACATTTATCTCTCGCACGCGAGTTACTCTCATCTATATTTTGATCGAGACAACTATCAATGAAAAACTAGTAGAATTTGATAATCACACAACAAACGAACATAACCCAAACGGTAGTGCTCCTGCCTGCTGTGCAATCAGTACCGGGTTCGATTCCCGGTCGGATAAATCATTTGTTTTAAAGACAGGTGTTTGTTCGGGTCTAGGTGTTGTGTTCGTCTTTTTATGTATCTCTGGACGCACGACACAGGGAATCCTAGTGTGTTATTTAAAAGTTATTTATTACAGACGAGTATCTCCGAGCGATCTCGCCGGACTATTTATTGTTTAGTTATTGAAAGAAAGCGGCAGACGAGCTGACAGTCCAGCTGATGGTAAGTGGACACTGTCGCCCCTGAACATCCGCGATACATACCGACATCAGTCCAGACTGACAAACATTGGCATGACCCCGAATGCGCTGCCTACCTTAGGGGGTATAGGAATGGATTTGGAGAAAGGGTTAGGAAAATGGGGAGGGATAGGATGGGAATGGGCTCCGGCACATGATACTCACTACTGAAAACGTACGTATATTAGGGAAATAAGATAAAGTGGGAAATGCAGTGCATTTCAAGGTAGTCTTCTGTGAGAGAGGGGTAACATGGCCAGTCGAGCGCGCCCAGCGGCTGTTCGATTGCAGCGTGCACTGTCCCCCTCAATAAATGTGCATAGGGCTGGACACTGTCGAGCATAATTTTACATTGATTACACCTGTTCTGTACCTATGATCCACGAAATAAATAAATCTGAATCTATCTCTGTCTATCCATTGATACGGAGTTAGTACGGTCACAATATTTAATTGTCGATTCTCTATCCTTTATTATAATTCAATATCACATCACAGTCCTACGTATCAAACAAGACGGCAAAATTAAGAATAAAGGATAGTGACCACGGGCGTATCCACGGGGCGGCAGATTGGGGCGCTTGCCTGGGAATAATAATATGTAACAGACTTTCTGTATTACACTAACTCTATTTGAATTATAAGAGAATTGCTTGCTTTGCGCCACCCTGGATATAATCCTGACTACGCTACTTGATATTGCGATACTTGATAATTATTTACTGCGACCGTACGTGTCGCAATAAAACAGCTACTAGTCGACAGTGGGTCCTCAGCCTAATATTCGTGTATTTTTTCAAACTGAATACTTGTTTTAATGTCCGCACAGCGATAAAGGATGATAAGGCATTCACAAAATTTTACGGATTATTTATAGATGTACATGTTTGTTTGCGCGTATAACAGTCACGGCATCCTCCCAGTCTCTTTACTGTACTAATATTATATAAAGAGCCTTGGTTTTGTTTTTTATTATATGTGAGAGATACATTGAAAAATTATTCTTATGGTGGGTTTTTTCACTATCGTGTAGTTTCAGTAGGTGTACAATTATAAAAAAATAATACTTTTAGGGCGTAGATTTTATATCTTATATCTCACATTTTATATCTCACAGAAGACTACCTTGAAATGTACTGCATTTCCCACTTTATCTTATTTCCCTAATGTACGTACGTGTTTCGGTAGTGAGTGAGATGTGCCAGAGCCCATTCCCATCCTATCCCTTGCCATTTTCCCAACCCTTTCTCCAAATCCATTTCTATATCTCCAAAAGTAGGCATTCGTTTGTCATTTTGGACTAATGTGGGCATGTATCGCGGATGTCTATGGGCGACAGTATCCACTTACCATCAGGTAGACTGTATGTTCATTAGCCGCCTTCGTCCATAAAAAAAATCTTATGTTGCCTAGATTCTATTCTTTTTTTAATAGAAAGTAGTTCGCAGACGAACTAACCCGGCGGTGAGTGGAGACTGCCCCGCATGAACATTCGTGGTAGGTACATGCCAACATCAGTCCAGAATGACAAACGTTGCCACGCATCCAGATGGATTCCAAAGGTAGGAAGGTATATACATGCCTTTGGAAATTAAGGAATGTATTTGGAGAAAGGACATCTACCTTTGGAAATTAAGGAATGGATTTGGAGAAAGGACAGGATAGAACGGGATGGAAATATGCTCAAGCATATTCCTTCTCACTGCCGAAACACGTATTATGTGCATTGTGGGAATAGGATGTCGTGGGAATGTTTTGTGAGTTCGGGGTAACGTGGCCAGTCGAGTGCGCCTAGTGGCTGTGGCATTGCAGCGTGCATCCTCCCAGTCTAATTCTCGTGAATACGGTTTTTAAATCGTGTTTGTTTTCTCTGTTAACGAGGTTTGAAATATTCAATTTATATCCATAACGCGTTTATGCAAATTATTTTTAAATTATTTGTTTTATTATGTAGGTGCCACAGCTGAAGACACCTGAGTAAATATGACATTTTTGACTTTTATATTTTGATCTAGTTATTTGTCGCGGCTTCGTTCTTATGTATTGTAGCTAGTAATTTATCATATCCTTATTTAATGTTTTTGCAATTTACTCGTCTCATAACAAACAATTACCTACTAAAAAACATCGAACATAACAAAAATGAAATATATTCGAGTCGACTCCACAACTTTTCAGTTTAGCAATTATTTACCAGTGACTCGGCAGTGGCTCAGGGTTGCCAACCTCCGCCGGATTATGTTTTTTTTAATGATGCCAACTTTAAAAAAAAAAATTCTATTGGTAACATTTTTTTTATCTTTTCGTTTGGTTATTTTAATTGTTAATTTTTTAAATAACTGTACTGATCTTGATAAAAAAGACTATTTATAAACTAACAGTGCGCTCAACTTTATACGATTTCAAAATTGATCCAGATGAAAATTACCCCAAATATTGACGCGGTACACAAGTTATAAGGTTATAACTAACACAAGTTTCATTAAAAATACAAATAATTTTATTCATTGCCGTTAGGAGTGGACTTTAAACGAGACAAGTTTTGACAAGTTCTTGCTGATTGCATTTGACTTTGATTGTAACATTATTAAATAACGAACTAAAAATAATTATTATTATTTTTTATAGACTAGTGGGCGGACGAGCAAGCGGTCCCACGTGATGGTAAGTGTTACCGCCGCCCATGGACACCTGTAACACCAAGGGGTATGCGGGCGCGCCGCCCACCTTGCATAATCCCATTCACAGCTCTCTTGAAGAACCCCATATCGTAGCTTAATGGAAAGACCTCTTGAGGCAGTCCGTTCCACAGCCTACGGGTTCGCGGTATAAAATAATTTATTATTCTCTATTTGGTTTTATTTTTCTTTTCTTTCAGTTAGTAGGTAATACAAGTACCTATATTAAAAACCATGTCCGAAATAATTTTACATCCGTATCTTTAACCGAAACCGGTAAAAGGATTATACTATATATTCATATACGAAATAACATATCCCTAACGATTCAACTTTACATTACGACCAATTTTTTTCTACTTGAAGAAGTTGGCCTGCCGTGCATCCTTCCAGTTGGCTGCATAAGAAGAACCGAAGAACAACGAAGATTATATCAATCAATATAAATATAGACAAAAAAAAACAAACAGTATCTTTTTATAGATTTTTTCCTTGTCTGTACTCAGAATGACGTCATCTGTCATTGATTTCATTACAAAGATACGTAATCCTAGTCATACTAATATATTTTATGAATCCGACAGTTTGTTTGTTTCTTTATCGTAATTCGTAAATACTGAACCGATTTTGATTATCTTGGAACTTAACCGAGATATGAGTATAGACAAACTATTTTTCTGGTATACTTCATTTCGATCCGTTAAAAAATCCCCTCCGCAGTTTGTATTACTTTGTACCTGAATGTTATCTATATTTTCTTCATATATGACAATGGTGCAATTAGCACATTCTGCCAGTGTCAAGTTTTCTTCGAAGTGAACAAACTCAAGGTCTGAAACTTATCCCGTCGAAGTAAGTCAGGAGTCGCTCCGTAAAGCGATAGTAGATTTACTGTGGAAAAATGCAGTCTTACGCGTTTATTTGATTATCAGAAACGCCACGCACGAAAAACACTCAAGTTTAATAGACTATCACTATTAAACCACAAAACGCGCTATGCACATTTTTTACGATAATCAAACCAAAAGTCAACTTCACTTCTCGAGTTCCCGCCAAAAAGTCCCATAAACACACTACACACACTACACACCCTCACACTGGGTACACACTCACGCACAACACACACAAACGGACACACCAACGCAAACATTATTAATAATAAAGAATCATCCTTTACTTGCCCACAATCAATTAAATACCATACTTAATGTCAGTGTAATCTGTATTGGCCATTAGCATTGGCAACATAATTGTTAAAGAACATAAAATTTACATAAATGGCATAAATAAATAAATAAATAAAAATTTTGTTTAAACATCCCCCATATAGAGGGTATGTTCAAACTGTTTTCTAAGGCCTCTGTGAGCGTGTAGAGCGGCGAGCGGTTACATATGGAAGTGGCAAGCGTGCATAGCGGCAGCGATACGACGCCATTTCCATATAAACCTACTAATGTCGCCGCTCGCCACGCTAACAGAGGTCGAACCCTGTGCCGTTCATCAACCCTTTTATCGTTCACTGCTGGACACGAACTTCCTTATTGGACATCGGCTCGTACACGAGTGGTGTATCGCTCGAACGGCACGCTAGCCAAACGATGGTGCAGTTCTTCAGTGCTTGTGGTAGCCGCTTGGCTATTCCTTGGTAGCCTTTGGACGACACACACGGGAAGAGATCTGTTGGTGCTATTCTAAAGCTACGCGGCTAATATCTCTGCAATAGAGAAGTTCGACTGAAATCTGATGGCACCAATATTGGAACCAATTTGAGGGAGAGAGTACACGCTGCAATCCTACGGCCGCTGTAGGATTACGTCCGTGCTTCGGTAGTGAGTAAGCTATGCCAGAGCCCATTCCCATCTCATCCTATCCTATCGCTTCCCATTTGCCAAACCCTTTCTCCAAATACATTCCTATATCTCCAATCTCCTTTATAATGTAGGCAGCGCATCGGAGAGTGTACCAATGTTTGTCATTCTGGACTGGGGTTTGTTTCTGGTTTGTCAATGGGGCTGCAGTGTCCACTTATCATCGGGTGGGCTGTATGCTCGCCTGCCGCCTTATTTCATAAAAGAATGAGTTATGTCAATCTCTAATCTAAAACGTCGACAAGCCGTCCGTTTGTCGCACATTTATCAAACGAGTACGCCAAAAGCGAAACCAGTTGCGTAGCTATCGTTGTTATGACAGACAAAACGTCATGGGTCAATGACGGCTTTCTATTAGATCCGCGGCGACAGTAAATGCGCTAAGTCCATTTAGAAAAAAACCTTTTGGAAATAAATTGTATTAAATCGCTCTTCTCCGTACGTTTTTGAAGAAGTGTTTATAGAAAGTTACATAGCTTTATGTGCCCTTTACAACGACATATAGTTTGTATGTATTGACTCCAACATATATATATATTTTTTGGATTATTTGAATAGTTCATTCCGTCATAATTTTGTAACTACTGAACCGACTCGGCTCACCTTTGAACTTGACCGAGTTATGGACACGAGCTATTTTTCTGCCAAATTTCATTTTAATCCGTTAAGAATTGCGTCCTGTAGTTTGTCGACATACTTTATTAATCTATATATATATATATATATATAAATGGATGTTGGTATATCTGAAATGACTTCGACACCGTTTGACCGATCACCATGAAAGTTGGCACATATATGTATTTTTCACGGAGAAGGTTTTTATGGTATCCACTTTGTTGTAACTCGCCACCAGATGGCGCTGCAGCACATCAACTTCTATACCGTTCAACAAATGGCAAAAATCATATCGACGACAAAACAAAATAAATTTGTGATTTTAAATACAGAGGTAAATAAGTATACACAGGCAGGACAACGTCTGCCGGGTGCAGCTAGTACTGTATAAATGCCAAGGATTGAACTGAATTAAATTTGACGGTATGAAGTTAAATTTGACAGAAAATCAGTTCGTGTCTACGAGTATATCTCGATTAAGTTCAAAGAGAAACGGAATCGTGTCACTAGTTGCACCATTATGACTGCGAGAATTTTCGAAAAAATCCAAAACAAAATCATCTTAACATACAAAGAAATACAAACTATAGCGAAATCTACCTTCCAACTGACATCGTTTTTTTAACGCCATTCGTCAGCTATTAGCTTGAATACATTTGATGATGTTCCATCCTTGGCCTAGATACGTAGGCTCTTAGATTAACTGTAGGGTTGAACAAACGATACTTAAAAATGAAAATAAACAACAGAAAATGCTAAATTAGCAAATCGATGGCAGCCAATTTAATGGTGCGTTAGGTTAGAGTTGTCTGCTGGCAGAAGATACAAGAGTCCAATGACTTGGTGGCTCTATGATATTCTTCAAAATTTGTAATTATTTACTTAAGTTATTCAACAACAGATTGTTTTGTTGATTGATTTGTGACTCGTTTATTTTTTATTTTTTTTTGCATTTTTGCTTTATCTATTTACAAAAAGCAACGTCCTTCTAAGACTGTTTGTTCCCTTATAACTTCAGTTCTACTCGATGGCCTTTGATACTGTAGGATATTTCTTCCGGAAGGTTTTACTATACATCAACTAATGCATCAGTGTGTGTACCACGCGAGTGCAGCTAAAGGCTAGTTTTATACAGGCTGAAATAAAAAGTACCTACACCCCCTTATCACTAAATTTCTAACATAACTAACTAACAACAATAGCGTTAGTTAGAATTCTAACATAATTTCTAACTAACAATTTTTGTTCTACGACATTTTTCTGAATTTGATATATTCCCCGAAAAAGTTACTTTTTTAAAATGAAATCTCTGCCTTTGTTACTCTGTACTACTCACTGTACGCTGATACAGCCGATAGTGGAACCGCTTCTATTACACACTTACACGTATATAAATAACTCGATGTGCGAGTGTATGTGGAAAAAAGTGTTGAATTTTATAAGTCTTAGAACAAAAGTTAGTTTTCATGAAATACACTGAGTATTAAGAAGATGCAGTATTTTTTTACTTGACCTTGTATAGAAACTACTTTTAATTTACTGAAATACATAATAATAAAATATATAAATGCATATATACGGGTTGTATAGTCTTTGTATTAATCTCAATTACACTCTACCTATTTAAAAAAATAAAAGAAATATAACATTATATTTATTATTGATCTTAAAAATCATATGTTCGAGCATGTTTTAATTTAAACGGAATAAACAAGTTATAAAATATTAATCAAAATCAGTAAGTCCGTACGAATATAACAATAAGGCCCCTTTGCTGAAAAAACCTCACATTTACAAATATGTATTATCAATTATCTACAACGACATTTTTTTTTCAAGATCACTACTGAATATCAGAATTTGACCTCTAAAACGTGCAAGGTTTAAAGTCTGTATTACGATTGTAGAAAATAAATTAATTACAGCGAAATATATCATGTTTATATACAAATGACGTCAGCCGCGGCCATGGTGGTGTCGTGTGGCTATGCAGCAGCACCAGCCCATCTCCTCTTGTGGATCTCGTAAAAGGCGACTAACAATGCCGCTAGCATAAGCTCTGAGGAACTACACCATCCTTACAATAGTGGACTCGTCGAAATGGGTCAGGAGTCGCTCAGTTAACCTTGAGAGCACACGAAAGACTTAGTGTCATACTTTTATTTGATTATCACAATTGTTATGCAACACTTGGAAGAGTAATCAACTATCAGTATTAAACCACAAAACCCACAAATAAACAATTTTTATGACAATCAAACAAAATCGACTTTCACTTCTCGAGTTTCCGTCAAAAATACCATAAATAATAATAACGCCACACTCAAATGGACTACACTGGGATTCCCTGTGTCATGGGGCCTAACTCGAACAGACATTTGGCTTTAAACAAATCAATGTACTACCGGGAATCGGAATCGGGACCTTTTGCACAGCGGCCAGGGTCAGTAGCAACTCCAACGTTCGAATCTGAATATCCTTATCTTTTTACTCCACATTCCCCGAAGGAGAAACAGGAAATGTAATCGAATGAGGTAATCCCTCCGTCCCGTGCTACATTCAATTCCCAATCCACTCGCTAATTTCCAGATTACCAATAACGTTTGTTATTCTGGACAATCTGGACTGATGTTGTCATGTATCGCGCATGTCATAAGCCGACAGTATCCACTTATTACCACCAGGTGGATTGTCTGCTCGCCTGTCACCTTCTTGCCATCAAAAAATGTGCGAGAATTTATAATAATTTTAATTTAATATGTTTTTTAATGTGTATCTAAATGTTTTTAAAACCTAGGTCTATTTAGGCCAATAAATTAAAATAGCGCTCGAAACATAAAAATACATTAAGAATTAATCGACAAAGCACAACACTATTTGTCGATAAAGCAACACTCACACATTGAAAAAGTTCATTACACAAACAAAAATGAGCCTAAAGTTATGTGCGTCAAAGTTTGAAATTACTACTTAATTCGATTTAAGTAGGCAGAATTATATTAAACCTTATCCGTGATGCAATAAAGATGACATTTCAACAAACTGTTTCCATAGATTCGACTTACGAATATGCTTTACGTATCGTCACAACGCTCGAAGGACTCAAGTACAACACCTTGTATTGGACTTTGAAATTTAACCGTTGGCGTTAAGGTTTAGTTTTGGAGTGTTAGTTGTGTGTTATTGTATTACACTTGTGTGTGTGACCATAAAATTAGACGCGGCTGTGTGCGTATATTAAAGGTTGCTCTGCTTGCTGCAGTGTAAACGATTGTAGCTCTGTTTATTTAACGGAGATGAACGCTTCAATATTTTTTAAACAAAAATAAATATTATAGTAGGTACTAGATATATTATGTAATTACAATTCACTGCTACTTTATATTATTAGTTTGATTCCGCTGAAAATAAATAAATATAAATATAAAACTGAAATAAGTATCATGTTTTAGCCAATTTGTCATGCAAAGCTATTTAATTACAAAGCAAAAAATAAATGTTTTACGAAAAAATACGTTAAACATTATATGTCGATGAACTGAGAATTATGAGCATATTCTATGGTTTCTGGCTACGGGAAAGGTTCGCACATACACTATATGTAGATACATTATTTCAGTAAAATAAAATAAACAAACATCTATACAAAGTCGTGGACACTAACAATATCCACGCACTACGCCTGCCTTTTCTTGATCCATGTTTCACTGTTCCAGGTCTTTTCTTCTTCCTTTTCTTATCTATTTTATGATGTGCGTTAAATAAAATAAAAATAAATAAAAATATCTTCGTAAGTTTATTTTAAATGCGATAAAAACAGTCAGTAGAATTAATTAAATTCAAAAACGAGTTACAACCTTGCTGCGGTCAGCCGCATAAATATCAATGTACAATCGAGGTAATTTCTCCTTCAAACTATACAACGAGTCGCAACTGGGTTTCCCTGTTGAATTATAGTTATTTTTGGTTTTTAATGTTTTTACATATTATTTATTAATTTCATTTATAAACTCATTTTTTAAATAACGGATCGAAATGAAATTTGACAGAAAAATAGTCTGTCTACTTCTCGATTAAGTTCGAAAATTGGTTCTATAGTTACAAAATTATGACGGTGTACAAGAACTCACTGTATACTTTTCAAGACAGCATTGACAGCCTACAGATATCTATGCTCGAGTCTAATTTAGGAAATTGTGAGTACAAGTCCTCGGCTCGTACCACTGAGTACTGAAATATGGATTTTTATAATTATCACTGGGTCGGAGCGGCTAGAAACATCGTGAGGTATAAACCGCAGGCTTGGGAATTTGAAAAAATCTGGAGTATGTGGTATCTACCGATCCGCATTCGGCCCGCGATTAAGGCCTCCTCTGGTGATTCACTAGAGGCGTGTGCCCTGCAGTGGGACGCTCAAAAAATATCAAAAAGATTATGTTTCTTTATATGTGCGGTTATTGTATATGTGGATGTCAGTAAAAGGCGAGTAGGGCATAACAAAGCCGCTGTATCATAGACCCTGAAGAGCTACACCATCTCTAAGAGTGGACTCACCAACCAGCTTGGCATAAGACAATATGCGTGTGGGCAAGCGAAAGGCAAATGAATTGAAATTAAAATTTGCTTGAGATTTTGAGTACCTAAGATTTTAAGATACATTGGATGTTAATTGTTATTAATAATTTCCTTCAAAATATGCTTTCATTAAAGCGTCCAAATCTATACAATAAGATTATAATAAAACTGTAGAACCGGCGTGTCTGTACATTGAATATATTTATCAAAAACTGATTGGGGGCGATGAAGGAAGTGTATCACAATACAAAAACGACTATTTTGAATTTTTTTGTCTGTCTGTTTGTCTGTTCGAGCACGCCAATCTCCAAAACAACTGAACGGATTTTGATGGGGTTACCACGGGTTAATTAAGCTTAGCTTGGCGCTTCGAATAGGTTATGTTTCATAGAAATCGGCTAAAGGGAAGAAAAGATATCCCAATTTTTGTGTTTAAAAACTAAAATTCCACGCGTACGCTATTCAAATCTCTCAAATGTCATTAAATTATTCTAATTAATTAATTTAATCGGCGACTGCTACAATTTTTTTTTTTTAATAATTTGAACAAATCGTCAAATGTAGGTAGGTATATAGTTCCAGTGATTACGTTGACCGCTTAGCCTCATTGATAAGGCAGTTTATGGGTTTAGCGCGAACTGATAGCTACACTGGCGTGTTATGCAGTTTACCTACGACGGAAGGGAGATGATTATGCGTTTGGGATACTAAATATGACTTCTATTTAGACGAGTAACCGAAAATAATGAATACTAATCATTCCCCTCTCTCACAGAAGACTACCCTGCACTTCCCATTTAATCTTATTTTCTCAATGTACGTACGCGTTTCGGTAGTGAGTGAGATGTGTCAGAGCCCATTCCCATCCCATGGTATCCCTCCCCGTATTCCCAACCCTTTCTCCCAATACATTCCGTAATCTGCAAAGGCAGGCAGCGCATCCGTGGTCGAGCCAACGTTTGTCATTCTGGACTGATGTTGGCACGTGTCGCGGATGTCTATGGACTACAGTCTCCACTCACCGTCGGGTGGACTGTATGCTCGTCTGCCGCCTTTTATCTATAAAAAAAGAATATATATATATATATATATATATATATATATATATATATATATATATATATATATATAGGCGTTGCATTCTCCAGTCGACTTGGATCCTGATGACCTGATGTAATATATCGTACATATAATGATTTTTAATAATGGTTGTTAAGTCACCAATAAGAATTAATTTGCTTACACCCCAATAGAGGGCGCTGTGCACTCTAGACTAGATCACGGTGTTAAGATGCGCCGCCAAAACATGACCTGCAGTGGATGTTCATCATTAAAAGTCTATGTCCTGAGCAAGGTGTTTTCTTTGGAACTTCCACAAATACCTTGCGACTCCTCGGGGCTTTTTGGGAAACTGTACAATGGTTAATAAAAAATCCAATGGTACTGACACCCGCGCCACGTCTGTTGGAGCACGTGGACGGTGCCCATCATCCATTACATATATAAGTAAATTTTACCATATACCTAGGTTTGTACACGCTTAATCTACGCCAGCGCAGGCGAAGTGCCTGATCATTACCAGTGCTAGTGTTCCTGACAATTCCCAGTCGATTAAAAACACTTTTTATATAAATATCAAGTTTTAAAATAAATGCACGCTGTCGGAGTTTAAAGAGAATGATTGTTGTTGTAACTTTTTAAACATTCGCGTTTTGTAGTACACATTTTTGACATTCTAAATCGGGTCTGAACACGTATACTAAAGGTATTTGTTTACCTTGTATTTCCACTCAACATTTCAGCACGGGTTCGTTGCTAATTTTCTCTGAAACGGTTGCGCCGATTTTGATGCGGTTCCTTGCAAACGTTTAAGCGTGTTTTGCGCTTTATTCTCGGATACAACTTATGGTTCTAATTCGCCAGGGGGCGCCATTGTACGGACTGTAATGTAGTTAGTTATAAAGTGTTTAATATATAGGTACCCAGTGATTAATTATCACTACGTCACGAAGGAAATCATCATGAGGAAACTCGCGTATTTTTTTCTTTTTGTCTAGAATAAAATAAGGTAGATTTGACCGAGATATAGACACAAACTGATCTTCTGCCATTTTCTTCATTTTAATCCGTTAAGTAAATGCGCCCTGCAGTCTATCGACAAACTTCATTGTATCCCAACTAATATAAAAATCACATCGAAATGGATGTACCGATTCCGTTAAAACTTTGCAGATAGATAGATTGTAATCCGGATTAATATATAGTCTACTATTCATATAGACCAAGCAAACGAAATCGCGAGCAAAAACTAGCGTCAGATATATCCTTATACTCAGAGCTCGTGACCTTTAGTGGAGATGTAATGAATTTTATCTCTAAGATGTAGTATCTCTTAAAATAAAGTCGTTGTTGCTCTTTATTGTCCTTATAATGTTACAATAAGACATTACAGTATTACAATAAGTACAGGAGGCGGACTTATTCCTAGAAGGAATCTCTTCCAGTCAACTTTAGAATAATCGAGACGAGTTACCTATGTCTAATAGTACATATATTGTTTTCGCCGACGCTACCCGATAGTCGCGGTGTATTGTAACCAAGGACATGTCGAGGCAACGCGATACAAACAAGGTACATATCCACATAATGGCGTATTAATATATGTACACGGGTTTGTCTGCTACACGATATAAATTAGAACATCGTCTAATTATTTCAATAATCTTACGTGTCTACCGATTTTAGAGTAGCGCCATCACCTTCACAAGAGGGTAACAAAGCTGCTTCAATCGAGGAGCTATAAAAGGCTGGACCGCGTGTCGTTTTAAAGCCACGCCATACATCCGTCATGTATAGTAATCGTAAAACTTCTTGGGCGTTGACCTTGAATGAGCGTCAACAATCTGCGCGTGCCCGTCCCACAAGTTCAAACGACACTCAATAAGGCGAGTTGTCACGTGATATCGCCAGAGCCCAAGAAGTTTTGCGTTATTTATACGAGGCAATGTGCATGAAGGGGCCAGTTACCAGCAGTGGACGATAGAATGGCTGAGTACGGATACGGTATCTAGAATTATCTGTATACCTAGAGTGTGGGTAGGGGTGTGGCATTAGAAGCTACAGAACCTAAATCTAGGTTTTAAAATGTTTATCTGTATGTTTGTGTCTATGTATGTTTGTTTGAGTATCATGTAAAAAGTACTGAACGGATTTTGATCGGGTTTTCATTAATGTATAGCTAAGTATTCAGAAGGAAAACTGGTACACGTCTAATGTTCGTATGACGCAAGGAAGTTGAGTTATAGAGAAAAATAAAAAAATAACTTTTTAATTGGAATTACTCAAAAACTACTCGGTGGATTTTCATCCGTGAAATCTCCATCATGTCGGTGCTTCTGAAGGTGTTAAAAATCTTTTACAGCTGCTTAGTCCACGCGAGCGAAGCCGCGGGTAGAAGCTAGTAATTATATATGAAAATAAATATATGTAATTGCTTATATAAATATATAATAATTTATCATATCACATAACATTCAGATCATAATCTGAAGCCAATATAAGATTTAAAACACAAGTTTCAATTGATTAGAAATTTGTATTAAAAAACCTTTTTTGGGCGTTTGTTTTTATTTCAATACCTACCTAAACAATCAGACTATGTTTCATTATTTAAACAACAAACACATTACCTCTCCCACACCTGTCGGTTAAAACTCACCTATCTCGAATAGCGAGTACGAAAAAATGTGTACATTTAAATAAAAATAATACGAAAAAAACATTAACGTCACACAGTCACATGCTCCCGCCCGTTGTGTCTTTGGGATGCCTTGTGGTATGTAGCTGTCTGAAATGAATAATAAATAAAATCTATATGGTTCCACAAAAATAGTGTGAAATATTTTAATATGTCAATCAGTACATTGAAACTATTATATTAATAATAAATAATTGGTGATTAATTTACTCGCTTTGTGCATATCACTATTCGCACACGCTTGCTTGGGTCTTTCTTTAAACGCGCCCACTTCTCTTAGTACGAATACGAAAGGAGATACCAACCACGTAACATTTTATGCACAGACAAGTAAATTAATCAATTATTTATTTTTAATGTAATAAAAAAATTAAATTCGTGTTAATCTTTACTTAGATATATATAATTGTTTTAGTATACTGATTGACAGATTAAAACATTATACATTATATAAAATATAGTATGTATTCAGTTATTATATTGTTATCAAATATATTTTTCATAGAAAAAAGGCGGCAGACGACGCATACATTCCACCTGGTGGTAAGTGGATACTGTCGTCCATAGATATCCGCGATACATGCGAACATCAGTCCGTAATGACAAACGTTGGCACGACCCCGGATGCGCTGCCTGCTTACCTTTGCAGATTAGGGAATGGATTGGGAAAATGGGGGGGATAGGATTGAATGGAAATGAGCTCTGGCATATCTCACTCACTACCGAAATACGTACGTACATTGGGGAAATACGATAAAGTAGGAAATGCAGTAGGTACATTTCAAGGTAGTCTGAATAATATTAATTATTTGGATATTCCTGTTAAAATTGTGTTCAATGAAGTGTATACCCTGCGTAACATGAATTCAACAGATCGGTTCGGATATTACGTCAAACGTGTTTACAAACTTTGTAATTGCATTGTTACAATATGACGCCATTTAAACGTTTCCTATTATTTGCACGCCGTTACCAGATTTCTAAAACAGTGTGTACAGTGTGTTTAGATAGGCAGGTATATATATATGTAGATTCCTTCATTTTTTACAGAAGGAAGATGGCACGCGAGTAGACAGTCCACCTTGTGGTGCGTGTGTACTGTCGCCCTGCGACATGTCCGACGACATCAGTCCAGAATGACAAACATTAGTACTTACTTTTGGAGATTTAGGAGGAAGGGTTGAGAAAATGTGAAAGGATAAGATAGGATGGGATGGGAACGGGCTCTTGTATATCTGCTCACTCATCTCACCTACGTGCATTAGAAGCATAGAATGAAGTGGGAAATGCAGTACATTTTATGATAGTTTAGTGCATATCCCGGTTCAGTTCAAAGGTGAACCAAATTGGTAGTTCCAAAATTAAGACGGTGAAGAATTTTCAGATCAACATTCAAATTAGTAAATGTTACTTGATCTAAACCCAGATTTTATTATTTTATTAATAGGATTATACCATGAATAAAATAAAAACACATACCAAAAAAATCGAGGTGTATACATATAATAATAAAATAATAGTGTTTCAGGCAATTGACACGATAAAATAAACAATATTGAGTTTCTCTATAACAAAAGTAACGTTTATTGTTTTTTCACATTGAATTATTTACAATAATGGTGGGTTTAGCACAGTATTATAAAATAAAAATCCTATCTGTAACAAACAAACGACATTAAAGTCTATTCTTCAATTAATGTCAATCCCTTTCAACAACACACAAATTCACAATATTAAACTATATTCGCACTTAAGTTTTATAATCAACAACGCCATCATCATGTCACCATAGATTACCTATGGTGATATACCATAGATTATAGACCATAGATTACCATACATCGTTATACAAGATCGATAACCTTGTATATCGACCGCGCCTGGAATGCGTGGCAAATTCAAATTGAAGAAATAGATTTTCTTTACATACATACAGAATATATCGTTGTATAGGGCTCGTAAAGCTCTAAAACTTTGTCAAAACAATTTTTTTCTAAAATGTTTTTTAAATAGTGCTATCTTGCGTCTGGTGCTAACATTGACCTTCTTAATTATGTGACTATTAACTTAATTTAATTCATTTAAAAAATCTTGCGTCTGGTGCTAACATTGACCTTCTTAATTATGTGACTATTAACTTAATTTAATTCATTTAAAAAAGAGATAACCATTTAAAATCAAATCTTTATTTATTTATTAGACTTTCTGGCGGAAATATGAGAAGTGAAGTTGAGTTTCAGTTTGATTGCTATGAAAATTGTCTATTGTGCATTTTGTGATTTAATAGTGATTGTTTATTATTCTTCAAATTATTTTTTGTACATGATGTTTGTGATGCTCAAATAAAAGCGTTTTTCGAGTGCCTCCGCGGGATCCTCTTCTGTCCTCCTCAGTAAACCTACTATCGCTTTACGGAGCGACTCCTGACATACCTGCAGGACTGGATTGACAGAATTCGTTTTAGACTTTAAAATTGTCTATTGCGAAGCCAACTTGACACTGGCACATGTGCTAATTGCACCATTGCCATCTATAAAAAGAAGAAAAAAAACATTTATTTTGCGAAAACAAATTTAAATAGGTGTTAATTACAAACGTGACCCAGTACATTCTGCCCCAACAGGCCAGCAAAAATTAATTGTAAATATATAAACTGAAAAATCATAATTAAAATTCACTTTTATTTATAATAATAATAAAACTAATAGTTCAAATGAACAATTAAAATAAATACAGCTACATACAATAGAGCGGCTTTGAACCCTTCGCGGTGGGAGGGGGGAGGTTGAAAATAACGTGCGAGCGAGACGAGAAATCGATGCGAATAGAGCAGCTGTGGAGTAGTGCAATTGCTTATTGATATATATATATAGTATTGACGTCCGATTGGCGCAGTTTTGTACCCGCTGTACAAAAGGTCCCGGGTTCGATTTCCGATCGGTGTACTAAAAATGTAAAAATATTATTCTTATATTTTTAATACAAAAAACTCCATCCCTTCATCGGTTACAATTGCATAAAACGATCATCGTAAATCATAACAAACACATTTGTCACCAATTTTGTCGTCCTTTTAACATTTTTTTTTTCTTTCAACAGCAATTAATTTTAAGATTAGTTAACTTTAGCCCATCGATATCGGAATAGACTAGATGACACATTATACGTTCTTATCAGAGAAACCTGGTTGGAAAAAGTCAAATTTGAAACTTAAGTACTACATAATAAGCATGTTTCATTTTCAAAAACACATATCAATTACATCAATCGAGAGCTACTCAAAATATAACACTATTTTTTTTTATCGACGAAGGCGGTAGACGAGCATACAGTCCACCTGATGGTAAGTGGATACTGTCGCCTATAGACATCCACGATACATGCCAACATTAGTTCAAAATGACAAACGTTGACACGCCCCCGGATGCGCTGCCTACCTTTGGAGATGTAGGAATGGATTTGGAGAAAGGGTTGGGAAAATGGGGAGGGATTGGATGAGAGTGGGCTCTGGCATATCTCACTCACTACTGAAACACGTACGTACATTAGGGAAATAAGTTAAAGTGGGAAATGCAGTACATTTCAAGGTAGTATCCTATGAGAGAGGGGTAACGTGGCCAGTCGAGCGCGCCCAGCGGCTGTTGGATTGCATCCTGCACCCCCCCCCCCCCCTTTGCAGGTATTTGAAAATTGAAATTCGACGGCTCCAATACTTTTTAATAATTTGACATTTTAGAAAATCTTGTGTTGAATTTTTCACAAAATGAATAAAATTGAACAAAGAGCAGTGATAAAGTTTCTTCATATGAAGGGTTTAAGGGGATCAACAATTTTTGACGAGTTAAAAAATGTTTTAGGTGAAAGTGCTCTTTCATATGCCACAGTCTAGAACTGGGTTGCCGAATTTAAGCGCGGCCGTACAAGCGTCCAAGATGAATCCCGATCCGGACGTCCAAAAAGCGTCACCACCCCAGAAATGATCTCCAAAGTCCATGAGATGGTCTTGGACGATCGAAGATTGAAATTATCCGAAATAGCTGAAAGTGTAAGCATCTCGAAAGAACGGGTACATCACATCCTGAGTGAAGAATTGCATATGAAAAAGCTATCCGCCCGTTGGGTGCCGCGCTTGCTTACTCTCGATCAAAAACAAATTCGTATGCAAGACTCCCAACACTGTTTGAATCGTTTTAAGAGTAATAAAGTGGATTTTTTGCGAAGATTTGTAACAACAGAAAAAAAACGTGGGTCCACCACTATACATCTGAATCCAAAATTCAATCAAAGCAGTGGACAGAAACTGGGTGTTCGGCTCCAAAGTAAGCCAAAGCTGTGAAATCGGCAGGGAAAGTGATGGCATCTGTATTTTGGGATGCGAAGGGAATTTTGATGACAGATTACCTTGCGAAGGGTCAAACTATTACCGGCGACTACTACGCTGATCTGTTACACAAGTTACAGGAATGTATTCAGCAAAAAAGACCAGGTTTGACTCGAAAAAAAAAAATCTTTCACCAAGACAACGCACGGGTTCACACATGCGTTAAGGCAATGGCAAAAATCAACGAATTACACTACGAATTGTTGCCCCATCCACCTTATTCGCGTGACCTAGCACCGTCGGACTTCCACCTGTTCCCTAAGCTCAAAACTTTTTTAAGCGGACAGAAATTTGAGACGAATGATGCCGTTATAACTGCTGTAGAGGAGTATTTTGCCGGCCTTGAAGAAACGCATTTTATGGAGGGCATAACTGCTTTGGAGCGAAGATGGACTAAGTGCGTAGAGCTTACAGGAGACTATGTCGAAAAATAAAAACCACTTCGTTACGTTAAACTGAGTATTTCTTTCCTAGGCCAGGTACTTATCATCCCGCCCTCGTATCTAGTATGTATTCTCAAGTCGACGCTTTAGCCACTGACTAAAATGTGCAGTATATGTCATTCAAACAACTACATTTCTCAATTCTAACTTTTTAACTTTACACCAGAAAATCTAGACGCAATTCCCAATTCCAATTAAACATTCCTACTTAAATGTAAACGTGAAGGACGCACCAAAATATTTCATAAAAAAAGAGTTTCTAAAATTTTTATATCTTTTTTATATTTAAAAAAAAATCTATTAAATTTGATAATAGTTGAGACTCAACAGTTTTTCCTGTTCTACAGTGAAAAAAATATCGGCCGGCGCATACTTGCTGCTGAGTGGTCAGGGCTGCCGCTCGATGGATATTATTATTATTATTACTTTTTAATTTATTTAAAACAAATTATATCTTTGTATATGACTAATAAATTAAGAAATATTTAAAGGGAAACAGATCCTCTATCTTATATGGTCTTATTATTCATAAATTATATGACCCTGTGTGCTGTGTAATAAGAATAAATTTCGAGTTTGATTCCCATTCGATTAGGACAAACGTACAAACATTTGTTTAAAGACGGGTGTGTATGTTCGGGGCTGGATTGTGTTGTGTTCGTCTTTGTACTGCCGAGGATTTGAACTCACGATCACACGTATGGCAAGAATACAGTATATTTTGTATATAATGTAATAACCCGTTTATTAAAATTTACATGAAAATTCAAAATATTAATAAAAAATTTGGGACAGCCCTGTGCCCTCGAGTTTGCTTCGTTTGCTTGCTTTACTTAACACGCACTAGCGGCATAGGGGCGCAACTGATAACTGCCACTTGTTTTATTGTTATTTTATTATGTACTTTTGTATTTTATTATTCTTCGCAATAATATATATTTTTGAAAGAATATATATGTGTATATCTTCATATAATATAAAGGATACAAAACTTCTGAAAGCTGATAGTTTTCAAACTACATGAACACAAGAAACTGTAGAAGAATACTTTAAAGACAAAGAAAAAACAATAAAATAGAGTAGGCACATAATATTAATATTTAATAGGGACTTGCATATGAATTTAAACTTAGCTTTATAATTTATACCTAGTTTATAAGAAATTCCGACACAATATATATTGTTTGTGAAATAAATAAATAATATAAATAAACAAAATCAACCCTTTTTCCTTGAGTCCTTGAGTTCTACCTTTAATTCTGGCTTTGACTCTGTTTCCCTGTTTAATCTGAAACGCTTTACTAAATTCTAATGGTCATTTAAAAAAAATTCATAACCGAATCTGTTCTAGAGATTTTTTTTTGTTCGCAGTAAATTTGTGAATTATTCGAGTAATCAAAAAATAGTTTTCGATCAAGAAGTCCGTCCAGAATCAGATTTTTTTCCAGAACATTGAATAGTTATAATTTTAAATTAGCCGTCGTTTCAGATGTACTCCCTTTAACTACAATAACAAATTACCCTTGTTATTGATACTGCCAACAACTCGAGTTGTTGAGTTGTTGTGTATGGTCAGTTGTTTATGGCAATTATTTATATTTAGACTATTTTTCCTAACAAACTGTGATGCAGCTCATAAAACACTGCATGCTCCGTTCTTCTGTAAGGGAGCCGCTATATAATAACATGTTAATGTATAAGTAATTTATATTTATAATGTAAATGTATGGTAGCTTGTTGGAGAACTAATAATAAGTTGGAGAATAATGTAATAATTAAATAATAGGATTTTTAATAGGTACTAACATTTTTTTTTAAATGGATAGGAAGTTTCTTATTTGTATACCAAAAAGAGAATACTAAATGAACGACAAATCAACCTATTTTGTAACAACTAAAGCAAATCATCATATGTACGATATTATGGTACATCAGGTCATTAGGATTCAAGTCGACTGGAGAATGCAACGCCTATATATATATTTTCTTTTTTATAGATAAAAGGCGGCAGACGAGCATACAGTCCACCCGACGGTGAGTGGAGACTGTAGTCCATAGACATCCGCGATACGTGCCAACATCAGTCCAGAATGACAAACGTTGGCACGCCCCCGGATGCGCTGCCTGCCTTTGCAGATTACGGAATGGATTGGGAGAAAGGGTTGGGAAAATGGGGAGGGATAGGATGGGATGGGAATGGGCTCTGACACATCTCACTCACTACCGAAACACGTACGTACATTGGGGAAATACGATAAATTAGGAAATGCAGTACATTATTTCAAGGTAGTCTTCTGTGAGAGAGGGATAACGTGGCCGGTTGAGTGCGCCTAGCGGCTGTGGGAATGCAGCATGCACGAAGAGTGGTCACCAGACCCTACAAAATGACCGTGGTCACCAGAGAATTTAAACCCAACCCATCTTTAAATTTGCTACCATCGATTTGCTGTCCATTCACTGTTTTTCTTTGTGCTCGTTTTAATTATTTCTCATAAGGAATGTGTGTACCAAAAAATATATTAAAAGTGATTTGCAAAATTCTCACTCACAACCTTCTGCGCATACAGCGTAGTAACATTTCGTAAGCGACGCGCGACTGCGGATTCCGGCCGATGGACTAGACATTTTGATACTTTGTTATATCGCACTTATTTTATGAAATTAGTTTATTTATTTTTTTTGGTTTTACGCGTTTCGAGTTTGATGTTCCCATTTTAGTATCTAAAGAACTAAGTCAACTCGTTATTAAACACGATTGAATTAAAATTTATTGAAAAATCTTGACGTCTGTTACATACTAAATACTTAAACGAGCGGAATGGGAAACTTGGGCAAGCTGTTGGACGCATTACCTCTTACCTAACGGATTGAAATCAAATTTGGCAGAAAAATAGTTTGTATGTATATTTAGATGATGTTCGAAAATGAGCTAAATGAGTTCAGTGGTTACAATATTATGACCGTATGAATCAAAAAATCTCACAAGAAATCAATGTGTATACGTATAAACTATATGCCGTTGTATAGGGCTCGTAAAGCTGGACAATTTCTTTCTCATTGACTCGCGATCCCGCGGTACCCTCCCGAAGCAGCGCCCTAAGCCGAGGTCCGTTCCTTCCGCCGGTATTACCGGCTGGGAAGCCCTTAGGCTTGTTGCTGCACACACTCTTTGCTCCCCGGCTGAGCGTCTTCTGCGCTCGCCCTAAACCATACATATCCGGTGACTCTTGAAAGGCCATTAGGGCCACAAGAATTTAGCTATTCCGAAGAAGTTAAAAACAAATATGTTGACGACGACTGGCCCAATTGGTAGTGCTGTGCGAATGGTCCCGGATTAGATTCCCGGTCGGACAAACATTTGTTTAAAGACGGGGTTTGTTCGGCTCTGGGTGTTGCATGTTCATGCGTCCTTGTATGTGTCTCTGGACCTTACGACACATCGTACGACAAACGTACGAAAAATAGGGACGTTTTTACGTTTTTAACTGGAGTGTCTAATAAGTGTATTTGATATTTGACGTTGCTTATTTCGTAGTTAAAACAAATGAGTCATTGTATCTCACACTTTATACCTACACGTTAATTATCATAAAACACGGTGTTTAATGCAAAGGTCGCGGGTTCGGACGTGGTTTTATGTATTTTTTTTTTTACCGTTTTAATATTTTTAACCGACTGAGTCATGGCAGCATAAATTTTATGTTATAACATCTATACGAGTACATACAATAAAACATTAAAAGGGTCGAGTCTGTACATCGACTTAATTAAAAAAAAAGGGTTAACTCTTTAGAAGCAGAACCCAAAACAATAGTTTTTAAAAAAATTGCCTGGTTGTTTGAGCATCGTGTAAAAGCTACTGAACTGATTTTGATCGGGTTTTCACTAATGTATAGCTACGGATACAGAAGGAAAACAAGTATATATGTCATATGTATGTCATATTATGGAGGAAAATGAAAAAAATGACTTAATGGAATTACTCGAAAATCATTCGATGAATTTTGATCCAAGAAATCCATCATGTCGGTGGTTTTGCAGGTGTTAAAACTCTTTTACAGCTGCCTAGTCCACGCGAGCGTAGTCGAAGCCCCAATATGTTTTTTTCAAATTAATAAACATTTGTCCCTTTCTTACAGTTTTGTTATTTTGTAATTAATTATTAATATTTCAAAAAAATAGACAATAACCTTAGATCTATTTCCAAATTCTTCCTTTTTTTTCTCTTGCATCCATTTCCTTCATTGTTAATTGGACAACGGGGGACTTTCTGGCGGGAACTCCAGAAGTGAAATTGTGTTATTGTTTGTGTTATTATAAAAATAGTGTATATTGCGTTTTGTGGTTTAATACTGATAGTTTTGTTAAACTTAAATGTTTTTTGTCCGTAATGTTGTGTGATAATCAAACAAAACCATGGGAGTGCGTTTTGGAGTCCTCTCCTGTCCTCAGTAAACCCACTATCGCTTTACTGAGCGACTCCTGACTTACTTCGACAGGGCTGGATATTGACAGGATATGTTTTAGATTTTGAAATTGTTTATTACGAAGAAAACTTGACCACTGGCAGAATGTGCTAATTGCACCATTGCCATGAAGGAAAAAATCTTACTTTTGAATAACTGCAATACCTAATACACCTACTATCGCTTTACTTACTTCTACGGGACTGGACATTGAGAGGATACGTTTTAGACTTTGAAATTGTTTATTACGAACAAAACTTGACACTGGCAGAATGTGCTAAATGCATCATTGCCATATATGAAAAAAAGTAAAAGTAACTCTTGACATGAACCTAGGTTAAAATTAAAATGGCGGCCGTTCAACCCCATAATTTACAATCATAATTAGAACAATGACCGGTTCGCGCCGAATTTAACCGGATTTAAGTGGATTTAACTGGATTGAGGGGTGTTACAATGTTATATACAGGCTGTCCGAACCTATCGCGACTCCCGCATTAGTTCTTAACCCACCTCTAACCAGAACAAATTATGCGAAGAATGCATTTATATACCATACAGAGCTTGTCTTGTACATAACGAAACATTTTCGTACATAGCGAAAAGATATTTGAATAAAAACATTTTTTTTAACTTTTGACATCTGTATATTTTTAACTTTTGACATCGGTATATTTTTAACTTTTGACATCTGTATATTTTTAACTTTTCACATCTGTATAATATTTTTTAGCAGCATGCGGATCGATGGCGACTTTTGACATTTGAGTCAGAAGGATAGTATCACACAAAAGCTGACACAAAAAAATAACTCCATCGGAATTATTCCCAGGTGTTATATTTATTTTGACTGGGCTATAAATAAGTATCGCCCACACTAGGATTCCGTGTCGTGGGTCCAGAGGCACAACACGTGCAAACACCCAGCCCCGAACAAACACCTGTCTTCAAACAAATGATTGTCAATGATTGACATATGGTAGGTACCAACGTAAAGAATAAATAAATTGCCCGTTTTAAAAAATTGGAATTGCTAAAAGTATTACTGTATCATTCAACGCAAGATATATTCGGAGTAATCCGTACACACAAACAGACATACACACTGTCACATTTAAGACAGTTTATCGATTGGATACTAATAATAGAACAGTATTGTTGTGTGGTGTAATGTCACAGGCGGAGCGGGCAGCGGATCAGACAGAGACTTTCGTTCTCAAATCATAATCAGCCTATCTATTGTCTATACTAAAATCTATACTCGTCTCGTATAGAGAGAAATGTCGTGATTCTCAAATTGTTGATAAGAAATAAGAAACATGATAAGAAATTTGTACAGTAGTTTCTTTTTCTAACATAAAGACTTACTAAAAAGGGATGTCCCAAAAATGAACCCTTAAAGGGGTGAGGCGGGGTGTCAAAGTTGGTATGGAAAGAAAAAAATCGATGATCCTATTAACTTGAAACTTGGTATAAATATACAGTTCACCGACCGATTGGCACAGTTGTTAGTGACCCTGCATGCTGTGCAAAAGCTCCCGGCTTCGAATCCTGGTCGGACATTCATTTGTTTCAAGACAAATGTTTAGTCGCGTCTGGGAGTGTGTTTGTGTATCTGGACCCACGACACAGGTAACCCTAGTGTGAGCCGCATTCAATGGCGATATTTATTTTAAACATAAAATATACATTACAAGTAATTAAAACGTGTTTTATCGGTTTTTAAAATTATGACAGAGGTTTAAAATACAACCTGTCTAATTTTGTATGGTATCATAATTGAACGCAATTAAATCCACGAGAGATTGAGTTTTTATGAGGGGGAGAGTGCACGCTGCAATCCAACAGCTGCTGGGCGCGCTCGACTGACCACGTTACCCCTCTCTCACAGAAGACTACCTTGAAATGTACTGCATTTCCCACTTTATCTTATTTCTCCAATGTACGTACGTGTTTCGGTAGTGAGTGAGATGTGCCAGAGCATATTCCCATCCTATCCCTCCCCATTCTCCCAACCCTTTATATTTATATTTTTAAACACGTTCATACTTAAATAAAAGTATATTTTTTGCCTGGGTATAATCCGGTGGACTGCAATCGGCCATCATCTATCTTTTCTCCATTTTTTTTTTAAAAATGTTTCGAGCTCTAAACGTGGCACATACACGTAGTTAAAATATAAAATGTCATCCATGTTTGAGATCTGTCTCGCGACTGAGAACTTGGACTCGTGAAATTGGACGAGTGTGTGGATGGCGTTACGTCGCCGCGGCAAACCTTGCCGAGTACCACGTTCGAGGAACTTCGCCCAGAGTGTCGAGGAGCCATACCAGTTTTTGCAATAAGTAGTTTTTTCTTACAACTTACTGCCCATTTCTAGCATAGTTTTTATTTCACACGCAGTTACGCAATCCCACACTGCGGCGGATTGCCGTTCCCCGGTGAATACCTCTCGGTACTGAGCAATGAGAGCTACGAACGTTTTAGAGAGAACAGCAAAACTTTACATGATTGTAACATTTCATTTATTAAATATATATTTTTTTTAAATTATATATATATATAATATTCTCGAATGGAGACCACGTACCGGCGGACGAAGCCGAGGACGTCCATCTGCTAGATGGACAGACGACCTCATAAAGGTTGCGGGCACCCGCTGGATGCAGGTCGCTGCCGATAGGTCTAAATGGCGGACAATGGGGGAGGCCTATGTCCAGCAGTGGACGTCCAAGGGCTGAGATGATGATGATGATATTTTTTTATACACAAGTGGGCGGACGAGAAAGCGGTCCCACCAGGAGGCATGTCGGTGCGCTGCCGACCTTGCAGAATCCTGTTCACAGGTTCAGTAGCAACAAAATTATGACGGTGCAAACTTTCAGAAAATCTCCCAAAAAATATGTCTAATGAAAAATGTATACGTATAAATTATATGTAGTCCGTGAAGGCTCGTAAAGCTCTACAAGTTTTGTCTAATCACTTATTTTCTAAAACTTACGGGAATATAGCCGCTGACAGCGGTCTTTATGAGGTCAAAAAGACCGTACGAAGACTGCTGTGCCACAGCTATGGACATGTAAGAAAATTCACACCAGATTGATCCGTTTCTTTGCCGACTCCTATAGAAAATATCGCCGCGATCTCCCAACTTGCCACTTTACTGGCACTAGTACACGAGCTAGCCCGTTAGGGCTGTCACAACAACAAATGCAATTATTATTGAACTGTTTATTCAATTTTATAAGCAAACGGCATAATAATCTACTAACTAAATTTAGTTGTTAAAATAGTTATTAATTATTTAAAAATGAATTATTTTAATGAATGAAATAAACGACATTTAAATAAATATGCCCCCGATGGCTTCATGTATTTCCTTTTTTTTTTGTTATGTCTACGAAAAAAAAAAAAAAAACATTTACACGCTAGTAAACGGCGGAGCATTGTATCCATGTCATTTTTTTTTATAGAAAAAAGGCCGCAGACGAGTATACAGTCCACCTGATGGTAAGTGGATACTGTCGTCCATAGACATCCGCGATACATGCCAAAATCAGCCCAAAATGACAAACGTTGACACGCCTCCGGATCCGGAAGGTATTCACCTTTGCACATTAAGGAATGGATTGGGAAAATGGGGAGGAATAGGATGGGATGGGAATGGGCTCTGGCATATCTCACTCACTCACTATCGAAACGCGTACGTACATTGGGGAAATACGATAACTTAGAAAATGCAGTACATTTCAAGGTAGTCTTCTGTGAGGGAGGGACTACGTGGCCAGTCAAGTGGCCCAGCGGCTGTGGGAATGCAGCGTGCACTCTCCCCCTTACAACAGTTTATGTAGAAGTTATTTTATAGAATAATTGACAGACTAGCGCGCTGGACGCATGATGGTAAGTGGTCACCGCTGCTTATAGACACCTACAACACCGGGGGTCTTACAATGTTAAAATAATGGTATTCTTCAACCTTGTACATATAAAGAAAATATAATTCAATAAGTGAGTAGATTTTATTGTACATAATATTGACACAAAAGTTTAAATAAATGTACAGAAGATCTCTAAAGCCTTAATAATATTATTGTTAATAACATAACATAATTGTTAGTGGCAACCCTATACCCGGTCCGGGCCAGATCACTGACCGGCGCTGACTTGATTTAACCGGGTTTGAGGATCCAGGATACGAAGTAGCGACCTATATAACCGATTATTAAAAAAATCTCCCAACGCACGTGCCGGTGTGGAACCAGGACTAGGATTTTAGGGATATATCCATTTGTCCCCGGGTTTGGTAGACTCATGATTGAATGTAAGGAGAGTGCACGCTGCAATCCAACACCCGACTGGCTACTTCCCGAAGACTTCCCTTGAAATGTACTGCATTTCCCACTTTATATCTCATTTCCCTAATGTACATACGTGTTTCGGTAGTGAGTGAGATGTGCCAGAGTCCATTCCCATCCTATCCCCCCCCCCCCATTTTCCGAACCCTTTCTCGAAATCCATTCCTATATTACCAAAGGTAAGCAGCGCATCCGGGGGCGTGCCCACGTTTGTCATTTTGGACTAATGTTGGCATGTATCGCGGATGTCTATGGGCGACAGTATCCACTTACCATCAAGTGGACTGTATGCTCGTCTGCCGCCATCGTCCATAAAAAAAAGACTATAATCGATCTGGATAAAATGTATCCTAAACGTTACCTCCCAACTAAGCTATCATTATACCAAGTTTAATTAAAATGTGAGTAAATTTTGAGCGATGCGCGTCCGAATAGACAGATAGATATAAATATCAAAACTTATTGTTTTGGACTGTGTATCTTATACTTTATTCTGAAACATTTTTTTTAAAACTATTAAACCTACAGACACGACGTTGTTATATACCTATATATATATATATATATATATATATATATATATATATACCTATATTGTATATTCTGTAAAAGTTGAGATATTTCTTTAATCTAAGGCCCTCTCAGTTATATATTCTGCTCTACATTCCCTATGTAATGTGTTTGTATAAATTAAACAAACATGCACTAAACGCATTACCCATCTTTACGTGCCGCTGTTAGGACAGTAAATCAATATGAGAATTTTATCTGGAAAATAACAGCCACAGTATAATCCCTCGATTTCGACGCTCCATGCGCAAAAGTAAGTAACTGAGATTTTTGTGAGTTTTTTAAAACACTGTTAGTTCACAAAAAACACTTAACATGAATCAATTAATTGAGTATCATGAGTAGAATCCACGGTTTCGGGCTTCGGGAGAGATTTGAACACAGCCTGTATACCGTTCTTAGTACTACAAGTATTAACTATTGCAGAGTAAGCTAAAATACTTTGTGACTCGCTCTACAAAATTATTAACTGACTAATTGACTCATATTACTTACTAGAAAAAAGTAGTGTGGAGTTCCATGTGCCTCGTCACGTTTAATTATTCATTTATTTATTTGAAAAACAAGTCAGCACATACCTAATTTTACATTTCGTCCAATAACAGTGTCACATAAAGGTCTCCACAGCTTTTAAAGCTTATATATCCATATATAAATAGATATTATATAAGCTCAAAGAAAACTACTATCTTGAAATATTACTACGAGTTCAATTCCCACTTTATTTTCTTTTCCCAATGTATGTACGTATGGCAAATCAATAGTGAGATATGCCAGTGCCCATTCGCATCCCATCCTGAAGTATCCCGCTTCAATTTCCCAACCCATTCCTACGTCTCTGAAAATTTTTCATTTTGCCATTTGTCATTCTGGACTGATGTTGGCGTGTATCGCTGATGTCCACGGGCGACAGTGTCCACTTACCATCAGGTGGACTGTATATGCTGGCCTGCCACCTTTTTTCCATTAAGAAAAAAAAGTAAATTTAATAATATTCATTTATATATTAATATATCAATTTATATTTTCGGAAATCTTACAATTTACATTGGTAATTTCAAATTAGAACATACAAGTCATAACAAAAGGAATATACGTAATAATTAATAACTTATTAATACTTATTAATATTAACTTATTAATAATTAGTTAACTCAATGTATACCTAACACATGATACTATAATACATCAATTATTAAAAATCTTCAATATTCAACAGGAACGTTTCCTATTCTTTTGGGCGGATTTAATAATTGTGTAAAGAACAGTTTTTTTCACACGTGTTAAATTATAACTTCAATATCGATATTTTTGGGCTGTCGTTTCCCAAAATCAAAAGTAGCGTGGTGAATCTTTATTTTGTTTTGCAAATTTTGAACTGACGCGATAACGCCTTACTTTTGTTGTTAAGGGACTGTGGATCTAAATGTAAATCTTTTCAACTTAACTATGTTCAAATTACTATGTGACTGTTCGTTCCTAGATAAATAAATATTATAGTTATTATATTAAATAATATTATATTAAACACAGTGGTTACTCCATATGCCACTAGGTATAACAAAAATGTAACGCAGAAAAATCGAAAAAAAAAAAACCCGGTTTTCTAATCTCCAAATTCTGTATAAGCTAGGTATACTAATAACTTAGGCAAATATTTACATTAAAATGGACTTAAACGCGTAGCGTTTCGGTACAAATTGTGTTGAAGTTAAAACGACTGATTTTGCAGTTACACCCTTTTGTATTCATTAAGCTTTCAAAACTTGGTGAACAGTTGCTTACGGCAAACGAATAAGTTTGATACTTGGCAAAATAATACTTTTTCTACACTAGGATTCTGCGTCATGGATTAATAACTAAGTTAATATGTAAAGGAAGCTTTCAATTTGCATGGCTTCCTCCATAAAAATGTTGCCAATCAAACGTTTTAACAAAGTACTGTTTTTGGCATGTTAATCGATAAATGCTTTTATACAATTACAGAATATTTTGAATATAAATTTTGACAATATGCATAGATAAATTATACATGTGGAGAATGTGGTTATTATTATAAATGAAATTGGTTTCCTTAGTTGACTTTAATATATTAAGACATTGACACCACATCCGCTGAGATTTTAATTTGCATGTTTTTTTTATATATTAGCATGCCACTATGTGACGGTACATTGTACCTACCGTTTATAATTATATAACAACTTGTTGACATGTTCTGTGCAAATAACATATCTATCAATCTATCGAAAAAACGGCCATTATTTTAAATAAATAAATCCACTCTCAATGATGTTGAGATATCTTCTTTGTATTTCCTCTACCATTTTGTTGCTATAATAATAATATCTTATGTCACTGTCTCATGTCTATCTGTAATGTCCTGTTAAGAAACATCATATATCAGAAGAAGAATCTTTTATTTATAATGAAATAATATAAATCCTCTACGTGCCCAGCCACGCTCTTGCAAACCTTAAAAACTGACCCATACTAACATTCCCTGGGTCCAGAAACACACACAAACACAAAAACGCACACCCTAAGCCGAACTAACGCGTGTCTTTAAACTAATGAATGTCCGACCGGGCACCGAACCCGGGACCTGTTGTAGCAAGTAGGATCACTACCAACTGCGCCAAAAGTCAGTGATCGGAATAAGGCGAGAGGTCTGGATTAGGTAGTTTTACATGAGTATTTTTTTGGTTTCAGTAAATTTTGGCATTTAAAGAATCATATGTATTTTTAATATTTTCTAATAGTATCCTTTTCATTTCATGCGATATCCTATTTATCTTATTCCATTATATTCCCCACCTCCTATATCATCTGTGTCATCAAAGAAAGGAGAGGAAGTGGAAAACTCGATACCATAATAATTTCATAATAAGCTCCCGAATCTGCAATGACAACGCTGCACTCGGGGGCGTGACAACAATTTGTCACTCTTGACCGTTGTTGACATATACAAAGATTTAAGATTTTTTTGAGCATTTATATTGCATATTGTTAATAATTAATTTTCATAATTCTTTTTATTATTATCATCTATAGGCCTATATACCGTAACCAGTCCTCTTGTCGTTCACTGCTGCCTCCTCGCAAAGTTGTCTTGCCATTTTTTAGAAAACGTCACGCTGGCCAAGCGGAGTGGCCATAATCCACCTCCACCCATGGTCCTACCAACCTTTTGGTTATGCGGACCAAATCGTCGGGAGGTACGCGCCGTTCGCCTGCTAGGGCTATGTTCCGGCGCGTATCTGCTCTGCCTTCCTACAAGTATTCTCTTTTGCCTGTGTCCCATAAGCACTCTCCCCTTTCTGGGGCTGTTCTACTCCACTAGACGATGTACTTCAGTGCGTGCCGAACAGCTCTTTCGGGCTCCTTTTCCTGTGCCATCGGTGTGCAAACTCTCTGAGCCCGCGGAAGCGGGTTGGCCAGTCTACTCTTATAGAGGTGGTGTAGTTCTTCGGGACTTGTGCTGGCTGATTTGTTATCTCTTAGTCGCCTTCTTTCTAAAGCCCGCCGACACCACACGGCCATTATCGCTCATCGTGTTTTCTTGACAACCATTTTTTTTTTATTTTGGTTATTTTTATTATCGATTGAATATAAATTAGGATAGCATTAAAATATTAATCCCCGTATTTGTGAGTAAAATTGTTGACGACCTCAGACGTCTAACTATTCAGTTAACAATCTATAATCGACTTTAAATATATAATTAAATATATGTAAAAACGTATTATATAATTGTCAAATATCAATAGTTTTCGGTCGGCGTACGCGACCCGACTCTCATCTTTCACTGCTTTCCGCCAGGGCCGCACTCGGGCATTATTGGTATTGTTTGTTTTTATTAATTTGATAATGAGTTTAAGTTATTACGGTTAGGTTTTTTTTAAATCAAATCTCATTTTTTTATTTGCAGTAAACTGGTATCGCATATAGATTTGAATTTTCAATGACAGTGATATGTGATAACGAGTACATAAACTAAATGTGTAATGTTTCTGGGATTGTTTCAATATCGCAATAATTTAACCACATTGCTATTTACGTTTGCATGCCTCGCGATATCACAGAAGATTTTTCATGAACTGTTTCCGTCAACGTAATTATCTGTTCCATAAATATATTATTGAAAGATTATTTATATATGTATGTTTATTATAAATTATTATCTATGTATATTTAGTATTTAAAGTATTACTGCACCCGAGTTCTGTTTTCTGTTTGATCTGGTGGTTGATCGGTGGAGAATGCCTTTTTGTGCATGTCAAATATTTGTGCAATGAAGTTAAATAAATAAATTTGTACTTAATTGATTGAAATGAAATCTGACAGAAAAATAGTTTGTGTATATGTCGTGGTTAGAAGAGGAGCCAGATCGACGCTGTATTTTTTTCACAAACATCCCCAATACCACGAATCACAGTACCAATATACAGAATGAGCAATTAACGTGAAATGTGACGTGATCCTGTAAAAATATTTTTCAGTCGCATCGCTTTTTTTAATTTTAGTTTAAAAAAATTAACAGAAGCTCGAAAAAAATGTTTTTCTTCATATAAAGATTTTTTTAAATCTTGTGTCAATTGACAGTTAATCGTGAACGGAATTCATGGCTTTATTCTTCTGGAATACTTCTGATACATTCTGTACGTAAACGATATTATATTGTTAAATAGGGTTCGTGTAAATTTTGTTTATAGGATCTTAAAATTTTAAATAATACTTTTCAAAATAATCTATTATAATTAACTTTGTAACTGAATAAAAAATAAAAATAATAATAATAAGACCATATTTTTTTAACTAAAGTGTCATTTATTTATAGTTAATAAAGTGTCATCTCCGTACAAATTTCACTCCGTTTGACAGTTCTATATGTCATATTGCTGACTCGAATAAATAAATTAGTTACTTTATTTATTAACATTTATTCTATATTGTAATCTTTTGGAATCCACACGACGAGATGACAATTGTTTTCGTCTTATAAATTAATCATTCACTGATTCATGGCTACGACTGAATAACATTATCAATATAATGCTATTGTTTTTATACAATGTTATCGTAACTAAACCTAACTTATATTATAAATGCGAAAGTTGGTTTGTTTGTTACCTAATTCAGTTTTAACTTTAAAAGAGAATTAAACTGTGTACACAACAATCTTTTTACATGGGTACTACTTTTAGTTAAATTAACTGTAGATATATTTGCAGCAACATTTTCAATAATCTACGATTTTTTTAATGTTCAAGGCAAATATTAAGGCTGGGTATATTGGTAGGTAGGGTAGACGATAAACGACGGTCTAGGCGAACCCTCGAATGGAGCCCACGCAGTGTACCGGGAAGCGCAGTATTGGACACCCTCCGACCGGGTGGACCGATGACTTAAAGAAATTGTGGTAGTTGGATGGTGAGAGCCGAGGATTGTGTGTAGTGGCGAGCCAAGGCAGAGGCCTATATCCATCAGTGGAGAGACATAGGCTGATGGAAATCTTATTAGCATAGGTTACATTTATCTGGCAATTAATAAAATAACAAGTTATCATGCACACTATTATGTTTCCTACGTTTGTATAATTATCTATTTTAAAACTAAAACTACATTCACATTCTTTTATCTCTTTGATCTGTTGGTTGACAGGTAAAGAATGCCATAACGGCATTAAGTCCGGTTTTTGTTCAAATCTAATACATACCTACTTGTGCAATGAAGTTTATATAAATAAATAAAAAAAGAGGTACTAAGAAAACGATGAAAAATCTTTATCTTAGGAGTCCAGTACCTTGGTAAATTACAGAAATTATTAAAATAATTTACAATGTAAACATCTTTGAAAGTGTAATTTAAGCAATTCAAGATCGATACAAAATTTGTTGGACGAATTAATACATAGTATATTTTTTATCCCCTACAATGTGAAAGAATGCGCCATTTTGTAAATGCAAGAGTCCAATTGTTTGTTTGTTACGTAATCATTACCAAACTGGATATACTTATAGGTATAGTTTGTGAGATTAACACATCCCAATTGTAAACGAAAGAAGATGCAGGAAACAACTAAGTTATGAACTCTAGGATTGCTGCTTTCACTTGAATTAAGTTTTAGTATCTTAACAATACGTATGTAACTTAACCATCGGAAAATAGCGGTTAGAAAGTAGTTGCCCTTTGAACAAAAAATAAACTAGAAATAAGATCCTGTTTAAGAAAAAATAAGATCTCTAAGCCCTCTAAAATCCTTCGTTTGTTTCTTTTTAAATAGTTTGTGTTAATTTAGTAAAAGATATACCTAGTGGTCTCTACAAAGTTGTTAATACTGTTAAATGAATATGTATCAGAATCCATATTAATTAATTATAATCAGGATTCCCGATCAATATATAAAAATGAAACTATGTATGTTTGTTTGTATATTTAAAAAAACTTTCACTTGAAAAGTTTAAATGGTTCCCCTGCGATAGCGAGCACGAGGGCGAAACCGCGGGAAAAAGCTTGTTAATAATGTAGCTACACCAAACTTTCTCAGCAAATAATATATTTTTCTAAGCATTTTCTTCAATTTGCAGATGGTGCTTAGATAAATAATTATAATAAAATTAATCGTAATAATAATAATAACATCAATATGCGTAGTGCGGCTCTGTACGCGCCCCGCTCCCCTCACCCCGCGCCGCCATTTCGTGTTATTGAGAATTTATGTCGGTAAAGCCGAGGACACACAGTATTCTGTTGACTAGGACATAATAATACAATACAAATTGTAATAATACAATTTGAATTTTTTGGTTGTATAAGTGACGTTATCTGAACAAAGGGACCTTATTGTCGGTACGGAGTTATTGACTTTGGTTAAGGTTTTATATTTTTTTTTAGCAAAAGGCGGTAGACGAGCATACAGTCCACCTGATGTTAAATGGATAACTGATGTCCATAGACATCCGCGATACATGCCAACATCAGTCCAGAATGACAAACATTGACACGCCCCCGAATGCGCTGCGAACCATTGCAGATTAAGGAATGGATTGGGAGAAAGGGTTGGGAAAATTTGTTAGGGATAGGACCGAAACACGTACATACATTGGGTAAATACCATAAAGTAAGAAATGCAGTACATTTCAAGGTAGTCTTCTGTGAGAGAGGGGTAACGTGGCCAGTCGAGTTCGCCCAACGGCTGTGGGAATACAGCGTGCACTCCCCCCCTACATAACTTATATAATAACTTTATAACTTAAACTTCGTTGTTTTAAGATTTTGGTCAAATAGAAACATGATTCAACATTGATTATTATTTATTCATTTATTTTGAAGATTATTGCATTTTGTACATACTCGTATATTTATATATTAAACGCAAATCACGTTTGCTTACATTTTTTCATTTTTCCGATCCCATCCTATCCTATCCTTTCCCCATTCTTTCAACCCTTTCCATTTCTAAATATTCAGAGGTGGGCAGCGCATCAGGCTCGTTCTGTCATTGTTTGTCAGAACGTTTGTCATTGTGGACTGATGTTGTCATGTATCGCGCGTGTCGCAGGACGAAGGTATCCATTTATCACTAGGAGTCTGTCCGCCGACTTCATTCTATAACACATACCCTATTTATGCATTTACATCAATCCTGTAGTTGACAATAAGTATATATATATATAAATATAAATATAAATAAATTAACATATGCCATGTGCCCAGCTCGTATCAAAAAAAAAAAGAAGTGTTTATACTTATTGTCACTAGCTCGACGATGAGAGGAAAGCATCGCGAGGAAACGCACATGCTTCAGAAATAAAAAAACTGGTGTATCCACAAATCCGCCCTGGGCCCGCGCGGTGGATTGCGGCCCTAAACCGCCCAGTGATTTACTAGGGATGGCCTGTGGGCAGTGGGACATTAGAGGACATTAAAGGTGGGAGATAAAACTGTCGATACTGTATTTTCAATTTTTACGTTATTTTACTAACAAGTTGTATATTTTTTCGCGAGATATATATATGACAGTCTGTGTGTACTCAGCGCTATTCTAGGGGCGTTGCACCGCATAGATCCAACACGCTATCAATCCTGTACACACACGTGGACCGGCGTGTGCGCGTTGAATGTGTGCGTGTCACATGTCGCAGGCTACAGGATGTTTGTATAATGATATTGATTATTGCAAAATATTTTTAAAAAATTTAGCGACAAATTTAAAAAACAATTAAATATGCAACATTGTTTTAATGATTTTTAAAATCTTGCATTATTACAACAATTGCATTGCACTTGCACATTGCAAATGCATTGCAACGCTACCTTCGGTGGACAAAGAATACTTACTAATCGATCTTCCGGATTTATTTGATTTTAAGATTTCTTTTCTTCAGGAAGTAATTAACGAGTAAATTTATTACTATCTATACAACTTACGTAATAAGATATTTTTTTAAATATTTTTATAGAAAAGAAATCCTCGCATTGAGTGTAGAGGTACACTGTGAAATGTAACAGAACCGAACCATCGTATTTTTTTTTTTTGAAAATTCGTCCCTGTTTGTCTGTGCACCAAAATCACTGGACGTATTTTAACGAAACTTGGCATATAGTGAGAACTTCCGTGTCGCGTCAACATTTAAGGTACTTTTTCATCCGGACCAATTATAAAGTTCCCATGGGAATCCAGCTTTATCTTATTTCCCCAATGTACGTACATGTTTCGGTAGTAAGATGTGCCAGACCCCATTCCCATCCTATCCCTCTCCATTTTCCCAACCCTTTCTTCAAATCCATTCCTATATCTCCAAAGGTAGGCAGCGCATCCGGGGGCGTGCCAACATTTGCCATTTTGGACTAATGTTGACAGGTATCACGGGTGTGTATGGGCTACAGTATCCACTTACCATCAGGTGAACTGCATGCTCGTCTGCCGCCTTCGTCCATAAAAAAAAATGTCGCACAAAGTCGTACAGCTATAATTGTATTCACGTTGTACGACACCGAAAGACAGAGTTAGACCGACGAGCTTGGACACTAGCACGAGCGAGACGAGCACTACTTCCCGGTCGTATATCTCGTTCACTCATTAATGGCCGAATGTAAACTAATAAGTTTAATTAACCTCTACAAATTATTACTTTTTGGTGTACACTTACGCGTGAAAAGTGATTCCATGTGTCTTGTTTTTGCTCCGTGATTTGTGCACAGGAAGGCATTTTTAAACCGTGTGAGGCGTATCACGTGCAAGCAAGTTCCTGTTCTAACGGGGACTAAACAAAACAGGTCCATTGGACTCGGTTTTGTAAGAGCACGCGCGATGAGTAACGTATCTTCTTCCTTTTGATTTGATCTAAGCCATAAATATAATACATAATTTATTATATTAAAATCAACAATAAAATAATCAACCTGTATAAGTTCACCTTGTGGACCCACACTGCTGCATTACACTACATTTATTACACGCAAACAGAACTTTATGTCTGTATGTATGGCTGTATTTGTGTGTCAAGCTAATTGTAAACGTAAATCGAATATCTTTGTATTTTTTTTCACCTGTTCAGATATTCTAGATTGCTTTTTGTATAAGTATAGGCATGTATATTTAAAAAAAAAAGTATTTTTAGGTACATTCCTATAGCGTCCAATCACCGATATGGAAAGAGACTAGATGATAAAAGATACGTTCTTATTAAAGAAGCCTTGCTGGCAACTTACTTCTGGTAGGGGGTAGGGTGGGGGGGGGGGGCGAAGCAGATGAAGAGGGGATCATTAAAATGTCAAATTTGAAACTTATGTACTACGTAATAAGAATGTTTGGTTTTCGAAACACATAAAAATTAGAGAATCTCTAGCGCAGGGATTCCCAAAGTGGTCGATATCGGTTTCCCAGGGGTCGACATAAACGAAAACTGATTTTGGGGGGTCGACGAGGTCTAAAAATCGATCCCTATTAATTAACACAAGTTCTTATTTGAAACTTTCAAGATACTGTATAAGTTGTGTTACGTGTACCAACTTGTTATAAGAATGACAAATATTTTAGTAGGAAGTATCATTGTTGTACTTTTAAATGGCTATGGGCTTGTGGCTATGGGAGTCTGAGGTATCAGTTCATTTTGGAAAAGGGGTCTCTTGCCCAAAATAGTTTGGGAATCCCTGCTCTAGCGTGTCCGCCCTAGAGTGTTTGTATAACATATTTAATATGTATTGTCAAACCGTTTCTCCCGGTTAACCTTTGGGCTATGCAGAAATAGAGAGATAGGTGCTATAGCAGGTGAGATTCAGTAAAGCTATAGTCAATAGTGACGCATACATAAATATTTACATATCATACATACAAATACTTAACTATAATATACGATTAATTATACTTCCCTTGATTGCATTGTACTCCACTTTGAGTAAATGTTTCCGGAGTTTTTTTGAAATCTGTACGCGACTGCGCCTTCCTACGGACGCACAGTGTGATAAGATACCCCTTTTTTCGAACATCCCCCATTTTTATTCGTTAGATCTTATGGTTTTCAATGCTAGAACGAAACTCCCGTGTGCCGATATTACGTATATTTCAAGATTTTTTTTTAAAGTCAGTTTTATCCGGACTATATGAAATATATATACAATATTTTCCAAAATTGAGCTATTTATTTAAAAAAAAAAAGAAACTTGAAACATGAAAGTGCATTCAAAAATACCATTTTAAACAATGACTTCAAAACTTCCAGCTGTATGAATAAATGACTTATTTAAAAAAATAAATTTCATTTTATTTATTTTTTCTTCGGCTCTGGGACGATCTGACCATCATGACGGTGAGAACGTTCCAGAGCCGGGCAGCCTGCATGGAGAAGGAATCAGAAAGAAAACCAGTACGGCGCCGGGGAATCTGGGACCAGATTTTGGCTAGAATTTTTACAAATAAATCCGAATACAAAATTTCCTTATTGATCCTAATTAATTAAATGTAGGTAGGTAGGTACACAAAGTTCATATTGGACCCCGCACCAGTATATATCTGAATCGCAAATTATCTAAGTGAAGTTTCACTTGGATTCAATTATGCACAACTAGACTAAGCGCCAAATTTGATATTTTTGTTTTCTTTGCGTCATTCGACTCCATTTAGCGTAACCCACAGGCCTTATAAATGATTTTGAATTTTTACTTATATTTTACACGATATCTTAGTAGGAGTCCAGGCGCCTTCGAAAATAATCTAGTAAAAAAACAAATACAAAATCTTGACTTGGCTCAGTTCTGCAGAATGGTGTCCAATTTTTATTACAGTTTTGAGACAAAAAAATGAAAATTAATTGTTATGTCATAACTCATAAGTTAATAATAATGCTATATATAAAAGAAATAAATGACATACAAATCAATATTGTACCCTAATTAATATATGAAAAAAGAAATCGTAGTTATAAATAAATAACGCCACACTCAGTGGCCCACACTAGGATTCCCTGTGTCGTGGGTCCAGAGCCACATACAGAGACAAACAAAAACACACACCCAGATCCGAACATACATTTTTTTTTTTTTTTTTTTTATAGTTGCATAGAGGCATGCTCTGACATCTGATTGTTAAGGTAAATCTATAAAAGAATTATGTTATTTCTTTTCAAGATTTCTAATATCAAGAGGTCTTTCCACTGAGCTACGATATGGGGTTCTTCAAGAGAGCTGTGAATAGGATTTTGCAAGGTCGGCGGCGCGCCCGCATACCCCCCAACCAACCGAGTCCTCCGCACTCTTGCGCGCTTTCAGCGCGCGAGCGCAGGTACGAGTGTGAGGAACCCCTCGTACTCGGGCGTCATCTCAGGGGGCAACAGCTCCCCTGGTCGTTGGTTGCTGACCTGTGTCAGCTTATGTTGGCCTTGAATATCGCCACCCTGTACTGTCTGACCCTAGGGTGGCGGTGATTGCAGGAGCTCGCGAGGCAGCGGACGTCCGTCCGGCGGCCGCGAGTGCAGAGGCGCTAGATTTCTTAGGTGAGTGTGTGGTCCATTATCGGCGCGGTTGTAAAGGCTCCGCGCCAATTGGACCACGAATTCTTCTATCGAAGGCATCTGCACGTCGCGGGCGATGACGTCATTGCGTACGTAACGCCCCGCTCCTACGATTATACGCAGAGCAACGTTCTGCTGGACCTGCAGCCGTTTGCGCTGTGTTTGCGAACACAGCGCGTACCATGCCGGCGCAGCATATGTGAGACGCGAGCGGACGTAGGCTTTATAGACCCTCAGTCGCGTTCGGAGAGGCAGTCGTGATGCCAACACAGGTCTCAGAGTCGCTCGTGCAGCCTTCGCCTGGCGGACCATTTGGTCCACCTGCGGAATCATGCGCAGCGAGCGATCAATGTGGCATCCGAGGTAACGGACAGAGGACTCCCATCCTACGTCCTGACCTCGGAACTTGAGCGGTGGCGGCATGGTACGTTTTAGGCCAGTAAGCAGGGCGGCCGTCTTCGGCCGTCCGGGCATACCCCCCGGTGTTGCAGGTGTCCATGGGCGGCGGTAACACTTACCATCACGTGGGACCGCTTGCTCGTCCGCCTCCTAGTCTATAAAAAAAAAAAAAAAAAAAAAAAAAATCAAACTAAACTCGATAATAAGGTTCCATTTCTTAAATAATCTTACAAATATATCTTTAGTAGCTCTTGGTTTTGTCTAGTACCCCCAAATGTTAAAGCTTAAATTTAATTGAAGCCATATAAAAACGATATGGCGTAGAATTTGCAGAATAACCCGCCCGGGTTGCTTACTTATTTGAAAGCAATTTTAGTTCGCCTCCCTTCATTTAAAATGACGCAGGGACGAACTCAAAACATGTAATTATACACTTACGGTTTATATAAGCTTTTTTTGGTACATTATTTGGTTGGCCTTTCGAGCCGTGATGCTGCCTCGGGATTTCATCCTGCCGCCCCCGCGATGAGGAACCAGCGGCGCGGTACACTGCCGGACATGGGCCTCTGTGCATGACCGATGTATGGCTGTAAAACGCCACGCTGGCCGAGCGGTTTGTCGGCTCCACTTAGAGGTGGTGTACTTAGTTCTCCAGGCCTTGTGGTTTGCCTTTGTCGCAATTTACGTCACCTATGAGAAGAGATAGATAGAGATAGTTATTCTACAGCCAGCCGACATCACACAACACCATACAATATCAATTTTATGATGTTCTCTCTATTGACTCGCAACACAACCTCAGTTATATGCCCCTAAAGATAAAAAAACAAAAGTAAAATTTTAAATTTTTGTTAAGTAAACTTATTGTAGGTGACAGAAGTTAGAATGATACCGGTCACAATTCATTTTCCTCCCCAACTACAATAATTGTTTCGACATTGATATTAAATTTATTAAAATGTGTAATGTGTACATTTTTTAAACAACTTTACAGTAATTAAGATTTAATTACAAAAATTACGATTTTAGACATTTAAACTTCCTTCCTTTCTTGTGGAAGCATTTTTGTCGCCTTGTAACATCAAGAAACGTCAAAATACCACGGAATTAAAAATCTGAGTATAATTTAGAATTATGCAGTTATTTGTGACACGTCAATATGTTTTTCTTTATGATGTTAAGTCTACTTCTCATATATAGCATGAAACCGAGAATTCATGTCATAATTTTGACTTCATGCAATAAAGTTAATTTCGATTTTTTTTAAATGACGCCACACCACGTTCCCTGTTTCATGGGTCCAGAAGAGACTCACATAAAGACAAACACACACACACAGACCCAAACAAACATTTGTCTTTAAATACGGAATGTCCGACCGGGAATCGAACCTGGGACCTTTGTGCCAAAAGTGCCAAAAATAAGTATGAGAAGTATGAGAAGTTCACTAGGTTTAGAACTAACGGATTTTGCGTAGTTTAATAGAAATATACCCTAAAATATTATTAATGTTGAAAGAAATATACAAATCCGTTGGAAAATGACCGATATATAGTTATTTAAATATATGACAAATATATTCAATACATGATATAAATGACCGAGATATATCGTTGGAAAACGCGCTACTCGCGATGATGACGTCACAATGTATATAATCCTTAAAAGAACTTACTTTACTATCTTTAAGGGAAATTCAACTTGGTATAAAAAATGCTTAGACTACCGTTGTAGTTTCATAAACACTATTCAAAGATATAATAATATGTATATGTATATATGTAAATGTATCGTGATTCGTCATTTATAAAGACATGTTAAAAAAATATACACGACATTTTTGTAATTTTTCAAACCTTTTTTTAGATAAGAAATAAAAGCATGGTAGGTAAACTTCTCTATTACAACGTTGGATATTAATATTGAATTATATAACTACTTCAGAATTTCATAAAAACATTTAATTATTTTAATTAATATTTCTCGCCAAGTCTGTCCCTGTCTCCTCCCCATGAACGCCTATCGAGTAATCACCCAGGGTTGTAGCTAGTGTGGGCGATTTATTTAAAGAAATCCGAATTGGATGGAGATCGTTGTGCGGTTTTCGGGATTTTTTTTAATTTCGTTTTGTATTTCTTATAACACGTTGATTTTCCTTTTGTAATTTGAAATTAATAGTTCCAATCGAAAAATATCCATTGGTGGTTATTGTACTATATATATCGTAATAATTTGAGTCTAATAATAATTTTAGTCTGACTCAATGATAAATAAAAAGAATATATGTCACACACAATCACACACACACATATAAAGATGCCATTATTATCTTTACATGTTATAATTAGTAAGTAACCTGTCTTCATAAGCTTAGAAATCTTTTTTTACATGTAGTTTAATAAAAAGTGTATTTAATATTAAGCAATCACTTTTTTTTTATAGAAAGAAGGTGGCAGACGAGCATACAGTCCACCTGGTGGTAAGTGGATACTGTCGCCCATAGACATCCGCAATATATGCCAACGTTAGTCCAAAATGACAAACTTTGGCACGCCTCCGGTTGCGCTGCCTACCTTTGTTGATGAAAGAATGGATTTGGTGAAAGGGTTGGGGACGTGGGAAGGGATAGGATGGGAATGGGCTCTGGCATATGATGAATGACTTATCATCTGTTGAAATGTTAATATGCATGTTTTTTAGAGATTTTTATAATTTAAGTTTTATACTGTATTTCATGTGAAATAAAATGAATATCAATTTTTTTTTCTTTCAAACTGCATTTATGTAATATTTCATTTTTGTATATGTTCGGTTTTACATTTCTGTCATTGATTTGCCGTCAACTGCCTTAGCTGTATTTTAACTATTGCCATATAGACTTATTAATAACGATTTAACATATTTAATATTAAATAAATTATTCAAAATAGCCGATCTCACAGTCCGTCCTTGTGGCGTCTCCCTGCGCGCCCGCCCAGTAATTTACCAGGGACGTATCCGCGATTATTTTACATTATTAAATAAAAAATATAATAAAGTTTTTATAATTATGAGAACGCTTTTACAATATGTGTTTATAATATATATTTCTTTATGGACGAAGGCGGCGGACGAGTAAATTTATTTATTATTATTATTTGAATCAAATTTATTATTATTAGCGTATTAAATTTTTAATATTTTATTTTATATTTGGTCGTGTGGCTATAGAGACCACCCCGATCTACCCGCGGGTGTCGTACGAGGCGATTAACAAAAAACAAAGAAAAACAAAAAACAAGCCCTAAGGAACTACACCAAAGGTAGGCAGCGCATCTGGGATCGTGCCAACGTTTGTCATTTTGGACTAATGTTGGCATGCATCGCGGATGTCTATGGGCGACAGTATCCACTTACCATCAGGTGGACTGGTCTACCGCCATCGACGATAAAAAAAACCTCTAAAGAGTGAACTAACCAACCCGTTTGGCCAACGTGGCGGTTCAATGTCATACATCCCTCATGCACAAGACCATGACGCCTACGTCCAGCAGTGGACTAAAAGGCTGGTTATTGTATACAACATGTATACAGAAGTGCGGTCCATCCGCATTTCCTTGATAGGGAGGTGTCGCGCACTGTTCGGTCCAAAAATTATTTTATAACCCGTAGGCTGTGCAACGAACTGCCTCAAGAGGTCTTTCCATTATGCTACGATATGGAGTTCTTCAAGAGAGCTGTGCAAGGTCGGCGTCGCGCCCGCATACCTGGTGTTGCAGGTGTCCATGGGCGGCTGTAACACTTACCATCACGTGGGACCGCTTGCTCGTCCGCCCACTTTTTTATATATAAAAAAAAATTAAGGATTGAATTTAGAGAAATTCTTTCTTACGTCATAAAAGGAATCCGCTGTCCAAATCTCTTGTTTCTAGCTTTAGCGGTTCGGCTCGGCAATGATGAGTCAGTCCGTCAGACAGGACATTTCTCTTTATATGTATGTATTCGCAAGTAGCATCTTATAAATTTATATGGCTTGTGTTTAAACTTTATACTGTGAACCCGAAACTTGTGGAATGAACTGCCAGTCGAGGTTTTTCAATTACGCTACGATATAGGGCTCTTCGAGAGAGCTATGAACAGGATTCTGTAAGGTCGGCAGTGCTATTTTCCGTAAATTTTAGAAAAAAAGTGTTTAGAGAAAGCTTGTAGAGCTCTACGTGTTCTATCCGACGACATGTGTCAGACTTTTTTTTGTGAGATTTTCTATAAATTTGCACCGTCATAATATTGTTGCTACTGAATCTGTGAACAAGGATTCTGCAAGGTGCGCTAGCCCGCTAGCCTCCCGGTGTAACAGGTGTCCATGGGCGGCGGTGACCACTTACCACCATGTGGCTCGCCTGCTCGTCTGCCATCTGTTCTATAAAAAAAAAGAGCAGCAAGTAAATACTAAACGGGCAGTAAATCGGGATAAAACCAACAAACTATTTTTGAGTAACTGAAATAATCAATTTTTAATTACTGATAATGTCAACACAAAGTCGTCGAAGAACTCTATAGTCACCAGAGAACCTATACCTAACCAACCTTTCAATTTGCTGCCACTTTCAGTAGTGATCATTTAATTAATATTTCCATGTGCACAGTCCGTCCCTGTCCACTCTCCCTACCTACCGCGTAATTTCCCAGGGCTGTATCGGACAGTACCCGATTTCGCGCCATTTAATTATTTACAGTCTTTTAAACATAGCTTTATTAGAATGACAGCTGTCAAAGTGCCTCGAATAGTGAGTGCTATAAAAATAATAATTCATCTATAAAAACCTAAACATCACAGAAGCTTTCTGCCACACTTACACGCACGACTTTTTTTATTTTTAGTGATAAATAAGTCTATAAATAAACGCATTACCTCGATTTGATCATTATTGTCGCAACACTATTCGAGGCACTTTGACAGCTGTCACTCTAATCAAACTAGGTTTAAAGGACTTATTTTATTATTATTATATTACACTTAGTAGGTATATGTTTGTATTTATCTAAAAGTGGTGTTATAGAATTCCTTTTTTTAAACTCTGGGAATTAATCTATTACATCCTGCATAATACCCATATACAGGTTGAAATAAAAAATACCTTCACTCTCTTAGCACATAATTTCTATCATTGAAACTACCCATTTTGTTGTACGACTGTTTTTAACTTGATATTTTCCCCAATGAAGTTTTTTTTAAATGAAGTCTCTGACTTGTTTTACTCTGTATTACTCCCACGTATATTACGCGAATAGCGAAAAATCGCTATTCGCGATTATGAATTGTACCTAACCCACTACGCACGCCCTTGTAAATCTAGGAAATAGGTAGTTCAATTTAAAAATGTGCTATATATTTTTTTTTTAGTTCAAGCAATAAGTATGTTTGTTTAAATTAAACTAAAAACACATTTTCAAATGAACGTGTGCTTTTAATGTAGGTATTTCTTTTTGCAGAAAACCTCTTAGGGGGCCGTCCATTCCATTAATTACATGAGCTCAAAATATGTCCGGCAAAATCTCATCAAATCTCATTCAAAGGGAGCGGGGGGTCATTGAAAATCTCACTTCAACTGTTTAATTCAGAGAATATACATTATTAGTACAGATAACATTTCGTATTAGAAAATCAATCCGGGCCATAAACAATATTAAATATTTTCTATGCCAGGGATTCCCCGAATTGAGACAAGTGGCGCACAAGTGCCATTCACAAGACTCCATTCGGGGAATTCCCCACGGGATTTAAATGAATTCGTTTTATTGCACCTTAAACGTAGTATTATTTTCGTCCTCTTATTTCATCAGTATTAACGCTTAGGTATTTAGTGGTTTATGTAACAAAATACATGAATATATCAAATAAATTTAATTATTTAAAAATGATAGGGTAAATGTCACGTGAGGGGAGGGGTGAGGGGGGGGGGGGGGTCCTCACCACATTTTTTACCAAATCTCACCAAGGGTGAGGGAGGGGTCCAAATTAAAATCAAACACCTCACGTAATAAACGGATGCCCCCTTACCTACTACTCACGTATTTATTTGTTATAAACTTATTTTATTCGTTTTAGTACATGGCAAGCATACAAGCTTGTTTTTAAAAAACGGTTTTTTTGTATTATTTTTTTTGTTACTCTAATTTTACTCTTACTTTTTGTTTTATTTTATAATAAATAAGTCTATTAATCAAACTCCAAAGTTTCATTTAACAATTTTGACGCATTAAGGGTGTAGATCGTGAAAATCACCGAAAAGAGTGTTACGATTTTTCATATTTAACCTATTTACATATGATTGATATCAATGATAATTTGTATATATTACAATCAAAGACCAATAAGTATGTTCATGCTTATATTAAACTCTTAAACCTAATAGTTGTTATATAATAAACGTCAACAAACGCACAAAATTGAGTAAAAATGCAAAAACATGACTTCGTATTTTTCAGATTTAACCCCATAAATCAACACAAATTGATAAAAAGAAACACTTTTTGAACACTGAAGAAACCAATAAGTATAGCTGTATACTTCTTTTTATACCTTTACAAACAAAGACTTCCTCTTTTAAAGCCCTAAAATCTAGATATATTTTAAGGTAAATTTTTCATACACAAATGTATGGGATAAAACGTTCGTTTCATTCGTGCAATCTCGGTGGTCTGCAGCGGCAGTTCCTTTCTGTAAGTGAACGCGACACCACGCTTGTCGGCTGCAGACAGCAGAATTACGTATTGTGAATTTGTGTTTTTTGTAAAAAACTGTAAGTATAACATTTTTATAATTAATTTATTTTCAGTTAGTAGAAAGTATCGATATAATGAATGTCTGAAAGAAAACCATGATGGAACTAGATATAAATCGTAAAAAATACAATATCTACACTAATAGGTATTATAAAGAGGAAAGATTTGGATTTTTGTATGTAACGAATAAACTCAAAAAGTACTGGACTGATTTTAATAATTCTTTTATCATTCGAAAGCTACATTATCACTGAGTAACATAGGCTATTTTTTTCGCAGGACTGATTGAATTTGAGTGGCATGCCAGGGAAAAGAAAGTTTTGTACGCATTATAAAAATATGAAAGCCAAAAGATCTCGGAATAAAATGTAAGTTCCTCCCTACTTATTTATTATCGCATTTGAACAGGGTACATTACAAAGCTAATACAATATGTCATATGATTTAGATCGCCCGATTCAGACATATACCTACAATAACATGTAAATATTGGTTTGTATTATCTATATCTATACTGATAAATAAAATTGAAGTATCTGTATGTAATATCAAAATAATAGGATTTTTAAAAAAAAAAAAGGCGATACGGAGTTCGCCGGGTCGGCTAGTATTGTCTAAATATCAAATTGTGGAAGTAGGTAGGCGACAGCGCAACTTTGTCGACATACCTATACCGCCAAACAGACGCGAGGCGCCTAGCGTCTGGCTTAGGGTTGTACAAAATAAATAAAAAGTGGATAATATTGATGAATAATATTTCCAGTATTGAAAATAAAGAAAACCTTGGGGCCGAGACTCTGAGCAACAATGCTACGCGCTGTATAGAGGTAAGTTGTTATACGTAATTCTTGTAGACTTGTTACATAAATAAACAAACTACTTAGTTAGTGATGGGCGAAGACAAAATCTCAATACCTACCTATAGATTTTTCTTGCAATATTTATTATTTTCATCGAGAGACAAACACCTTAGTACCGAAATACTTCTCAATTACTTTCTCAAAAGAAAATTTACGGGGCGACGGGGCGGCCGTAAAAGTAAAAGACTGTAAAAGACTGTCATATCATTCTAGAAGTTTAATTCATAATTGTACAAGTAATATAGTTGAAAGTTTTAACGCAGTGATTGCCAAATTAGTAGGGGGTAAGCGTGTAAATTATTCTTCCCGTGGTTCTTATGCGGGCCGATGCGCAGCTGCTGTTGTGTCTTTTAATACAGGATCGATTCATAGTAAAACTCATGAAGTAATATTTAAATCTAGTCCTAATCCTTTGATCGCGAAAGTGGAAAATTGTAATCGTAGAATCCGTTTAATTGCTAAACCTAAATTAAGATTGAAAAAGAGCCACAGCGCTGTATCGAAAGACGCTCACTATGGACCAAACTGCGAAAAACCTGATCTGAGTCCAGAATTATATGAGAAAGCCAAGTCATCTTTTTTAGCCGATTTAAAGTTGTCTTGTGCTGAAAGAGAGGAGCTTGAAAGGTCGACCCATTTGCAAAGAAGTAGTTCTGAGTGGATGAGTACAAGGAGAAAATTACTAACCTCATCATCGTTCGGGGAAGTTTGTAAAAAACGAGAGAGCACAAGTTGTGCTGTTCTTGTTCGTAAAATCGTTTATGGTAGTAATATCTCCAGTTTGCCTGCTGTACGGTACGGTATCGAAAACGAAGAAACCGCAATTAAACAGTTAGAAATTCAAGAGAATATTAGTATACAAGGTTGCGGTTTGTTCGTCGACGATCAATATGAATTTCTTGGTACTACACCAGATGGCATTTATGCAAACGGTTTAATTGAAATTAAGTGCCCACATTCTTTAGCTGGCATGACTCTTGATGAAGCAATGGCCAAACATACCTTTTGGGTTAAGGACAAGGCTTCCAAGGGTTATGTCATAAATAAAAATCATAACTGGTATTTCCAAATTCAGGGACAGGTACATATTACTAAAAGAAACGTTTGCATGCTTGGCATCTGGTTTGGTGCTACTGTACCTATGAAAGTTTATATTATAGAAAAGGACGACAAATTTTGGGAGGAGAAAATGGAGATGAAATTAGTTAGGTTTTATTACGATTGCCTACTTCCAGAATTAGTTGATCCTCGGCAGTCACGAAGCATGCCCATTCGTGACGCGCCCAGTATCATAGAGGCTATGAAAGAGAGGAAAGAAAGAGCTTTACGTGTTATAAAAGAGAAGAACGCCTAATGATTTTGAAAGATACAGGTAACTTAACTACCCAGCCAGTCGATTCACGTAAACACGCCAGTCCAAAAGTCGTTTTAACTTAGGAACTTAGAAATCGCCTTTTGGTTTTCTGTTTTAAACGCACTTACTTATCTAGTCTTGGATTGTCATAAATCTTCCAATAGCTCAATTACTATACAATTTCTGAGTTACCTGGTGTAAAGAATCATAAAAATTGGTTCAAAAATACAGCGAATTGAGAATTCTCCTTTTTTTAAGTCGGTTAAAAGGGCTAAATTTGCAAAAAACGAAGTGACGTCACTGCGCTACGGTTTTTATTACTTACGTGAATCGGGCAGCTGGTAACGTTTTCATTCTGATAGGTTTTGTGATAGCCATTGATTTTATCATCAAATTAGCAGAAATCAGAACTTGATCCGTAATCGAATGAAAAACCATTAGAATTTTGAACTCATATTTCGTTATTGTTTAATTACATACTTTTAATTAGTATATTAATAATTTACAAACTTCTGTTAAAATTAGTAAATAAATGAATTATTTACTAATTTTTGTACAACCCTAGCACGCTTTTGAGATAGCGAGTAATGGCGACTCATATTTGTTATTGTGTAGTAAATAAATCATTTTTATACTTGTGTTTCATTTATTGACATTTTTTTTAAAACCCTAGGATTTTTTTTAGATATCGACGAGGTGATCGTAAACAAAAAGTAAGTATTTGAGTTTACGCAATAGGCACATTTCCTTGCGTAGAGATAAACACACTTCCTACTGAATTTGCAATTATTTTATTGAATGAATATTTTACGAATTAGAATAAATTTTGGTAGTGAAATTACAAATAAATAAATAGTTGGAATTTTAGGTAAGTAGAATACAAAAATGTCAGATGTCAAATGATAGAAAAACATAAAAATTGTGTCTCAACTACTCTTATTAATCTATTAAAAAGAATCAACAGCTAGTTTCCAAAAATTCAACGTTATTGTTATGCTGTAAATATTCAAGTTCAATAACAATTTCTCAACGTGGAACGTTTGTTGCAAAACATTTTGAAAATCGCGCTCTCTAGGTCATTCATCCGCCCCGTCGGATGTTACATTAAACTTTGGCGCTGCGGTCGCTCGAAATCGAGATCTCAGGCCAACAATCTACACCCTTAAAACCACTTACGGAATGAAATTCGCATCTTTTTATATACATGATTTTATATACATGATATACCATAATATATATCCGATATACATATCAAATATCGGGTATTTTGATATTTATTATAAATATCGGATTTTTACGAACCCTGCTATTGAGTAAAGTAATTTATTCTGAAAGATTTCAGATTATTCTCTTATCCAAATCGGTCGAGTGGTAAATGGTCGATGTTGGGAGTCTTAAGTGATAAAACTATAATTTCCCGGGGAGAAAACGTGTTCCAGGCGGGTGAAGTATGTAGGTACATATGATGTAGGTGCATACTAATGTAACGTATACCGAGGATGGAATGTATACCTACTCACAGGTGGCGGGTGGTAGAAATGAAATGCATAGAACTTATACACTAATTCATCTACGTCGGGGCGTCATCGCCAACAACTAGACGGTCACCGCTGTCGTCACCGGCCGCTTAATCATCCACTGTTGCCTCGAGCACGGGACATGACTTTAAACGCCGTGCTCACCAAGTAGCGGTCAAAATTGGTAGGGGGAGATGCAAAGGGGGGGGGGGGGGGGTGTCAAAATTGGTGCACGCTGCATTCCCACAGCCGCTGGGCGGACTCGACTGGCCGCGTTACCCCTCTCTCACAGAAGACTACCTTGAAATGTATTGCATCCCCCTACTTTATCGTATTTCCCCAATGGTACGTACGTGTTTCGGCGGTGAGTGAGATATGCCAGAGCCCATTCCCATGCCATCCTATTCCTTCCCATTTTCCTAATCCATTCCTTAATCTGCAAAAGTGAGCAGCGCATCCGGCGGCGTGCCAACGTTTGTCATTCTGGACTGATGTTGGCGTGTATCGCGGACGTCTATGGACGACAGTATCCACTTACCATCAGGTGGACTGTATGTTCGTCTACCGCCTTTTTCTGTATAAAAAAAATGTCTTGGGGAGACAACTTTATTAGAGGCGATCTTTAGAGCTTGTGGTATCTCTTATTGCCCTTTATGGCGGGTTGTGTTATTTTAAAACATTGGCACACGGCCAACCCTGATACTCTGACCTAGACACCCTCTAATTCTTGCTTTCTCTTCTTTTCAGGACGAAGTTCTAGCCATCAACGACAAGGTGGTAGTCAGAGCGGAAGATCTGCTAAGCTGGGTGTGCAATGGGGCGGATTGGCGGTGGGGATTGCGCGCGGTGTGGCGGGGGGCGTGTGCCCCACCGGCGGACCCACGCACCACCCAGGCACTGCATCATACCAAGTTGGACTTCAGCGACGTTGAACGGGAAAAGAGTGCTATTGGTAAGTTGGGAGTTTTTTTTTTCTTTTTTTCATATATGGCAGTGGTGCAATTAGCACATTCTGCCAGTTTCAATTTCAAAGGTTAAAGCGTATCCTGTCAATGTCCAGTGCCGTCGGAGTATGTCAGGAGTCGGTCAGTGAAGCGATAGTAGGTACACTGAGAACAGAAGAGGACTCCTTGAAATCATACGAAAAACGCAGTCCTATGCTTTTATTTAATTAACACAAACATTACGCACGAAAATCACTTTGAAGTTTATTAAACTGCCACAAAACGCACAATACACATTTTTTTTATTTTTTTGCGGACATCCACATTTCCTAGATACGGAGGTGTCGCGCACTGTTCGGTCAAAAAATTCTTTTATATCGCGAACCCGTAGGCTGTGGAACGAACTGCCTCAAGAGGTCTTCCCATTAAACTACGACATGGGGTTCTTCAAGAGAGCTGTGAATAGGATTTTGCAAGGTCGGCGGCGCGCCCGCATGCCCCCTGGTGTTGCAGGTGTCCATGGGCGGCGGTAACACTTACCATCACGTGGGACCGCTTGCTCGTCAGCCCTCTTCTCTATAAAAAAAAAATCAAACAAAAATTCAACTTCACTTCCCGAGTTTCCGCCAAAAAGTCCGTGTATTGTAGTTTGGAGCCATCGTATTGAATCTCTGAAACAGCTTTCCCAACCTTATTTGCACTCCTTAGGAAAAAAAATATACTCAAACCCCTCACCATGATTTTCTCTTTGATGGGCGTTTCAAGTTATCCAGAGCGCGCAGTGGACTGTTCTTGAATGTTATGCCGCGTTGCATATGATTAAAACCACCCGATTTTTGATAACGGGTACATCCATCCACAACGCGTTATATTTTTCTTCGGTCATTGAGCGATTTCGATGTTTGAGAGTAACATGCGATAAGACCGCCTATTGTGCGTTCAAATCAAATCAATTTTTTTGCAGAAATATAGGTCAGTAGATTTTGCAAATGTGGTTTGTGCCAACACATTTGCCATTATGTGCAAAATATTGGGAAACAAGAAAACAATAATTATTTGAGAAAAAACCGCAGCAATAATAATTAGAATAATAATGTCATTTAAGTCAAAAGGTTTCAAATTTTAATATAGGATATTCATGAAACAAATTTAATTTATTAACTTATTACAAAGATGCTACAGTAAGCCCGACAAGACATGAGCTTTGTGTTTGTGTGAGTGCACACTGATAGTGTACAGTGCGAACCATTTCGACAATCGGATTAGACAATTCGGCACCCACTCACACACAAGCAAATCTCATGTCTCGTTGCGACAATCGAATTGCACAATTCGGCACCCATTCGCACAGATGCAAAGCTGATGTTTCGTTGCGACAATCGGACCGCCCAATTCGGCACCCACTCACACAGATGCAAAGCTCATGTCTCGTTGATTTCACTGTATCTTTCTATTTATTTTAGGTTGAAGTGATGCTACGAGTACTTGAGGGCCCAAGCAACCTTCACTGAAATAATAATAATACATTTTTTTTATTACTCTTTATAAATGCATGTTCTATTGATTTCAGGGGCCCAATAAATTGCTCTGGGGCCCTCGCCTGCTCATGTTCACCTGCGAACTGGTTCTTTCTGTTCCAGTGGACACGGAATGCGCCGGCGTGGTGGTGTTCTCGTACCCGCGATACTGCCGGTACCGCGCGCTCCTGTCCCGGTTAGAAGGCATCCAGGCGGATTGGCTGCGGGATTCCCTGGTGGCCGCCCTGGGAGGGTATGCAGCGCCTACTAGAAACACTAGGATTTTGTATTGTAAGGTGAGGATCACTATTAGATCGCGTTATAAATTGATTCAATTTTCGTTTTATTAAATTCGGTCACTGTTGGACAGCATTGGAAACTATCGGTGGATAATTATAAATATCTCTGAGGAAATATTCGCGGTGTGCCCAAAGAACATCTGTTTATGTGGCATGAGGAAATGCACCGGCCATGTGGATTGTATTTATTACTGCTGGCATATCACTGGAGCGACAAAGGACAATGGAAACGCATAGTACCCAAGTTTGAAAGGCATGTTGCTTATTCCACCCATTTATATCCAAGGTGCATTTCTTAACAGATTGAAATAAAAATCGGCGCAAAAATAGTCGCCAGTAGTGGCTGGATGAGAAGAGCAGACGACCGAGTGTGGCGGCGGCCCTTAGGAGAGGCTTGTATCCGGCAGTGGATAGACTCGAGATTATGGTATGCTATATGCACAGACAAATGAGCAGACAGACAATATTAATTGAATCTTCCGGGCTACATGGCCGAAGCCGAAGAGATAACATCTCTCCGAAAGTGAATGCAGTCACCACTGAAGATGTCAACGGCAGTTGTTGACGAAACGTTTGGAAGAAAGAGAAGAGATTCCAGAAGACCTCGGCCAAGTAGCCCGGAAGATTCAATTAATATGGACACCGGCCGAGAAAGCCCACACTCCACAGACAGTCAATGTTACTTGTGATCGTATCAACAGTAACTGCATACGCCACCATTCTCCTATAAAACTGTCTCTTTTGTTCCAGGACACATTCGAATACCCCGAGCTGGAAGGACACGAGTTCGTGTGCAACCATCTAGCCCCTAAGCTAAAGGGGCGGCCGCGAGGGCGGCGGCGGCGGCGCGCGCGCTCGCGATCCCACTCGCCCTCCTCGCCCTCTAGTGACAGCGAAGGCAGGGACGACATGAAGGAGACACCACCGAGAGTTACGGTCAGTGACAGGGTTTTTAATAATTATTCCGATTTTGTGCCATGTGTTAAAATATCTGTTACAGATACATTACGAAAACATTGGCCATCGGCTAATCCGGAAACATCCGAACGCGTCATCCACATCTGTGAATTACAGTACCTCTAAAGGAGAGTCAATTTAATAGGCCACTTTTGACAAGTGTCAAACTGGTTGTCATAGTGAGGTGATCTAACAGAAATTATCGATTAAAGACAAAAATCGATTTATAAGTCGTAATATTAGTGAATCGATTTTAGTGTTCATAAAAAAATAATTCTCCAGTAATATTTTTAGAGTATGTATACACAGCATTAGAAACCTTGTACACATTTCACATGACCTCAAAGTTGAGTGTAATTATGGGAAATATAATGAAACCAGTTTATATATGTAATCAATTATGATTTATTAGTTGGAACTATCAGATTCGTTGAAACTGCTATCGTTGCTATTATTATCAATTCTTAAATCACATTAAAAATATCCCATTATATTTTTTTTTGTTATTTCTACTACTTTCTTCCAATCATCTTTGGAAACATTTGTACACGGTTTTTATTAAAAATGATATTCCACCAGAAAATAAGCCTGCTTTTTTTATGAACATAAATGTTTTTTTCTAGATGGATACTCTTTTCACAATAATAAATAACCATAAATGTGGTTGGGAATTGCATCGGCATTAAAACTATCGACATCGACAACTGGCATAATTCTTTTCCTTTTCTTCCTTTTCTTTTTAATTTCAGATATAGTTTTAATATACAATATTAAATGAGGTATAGATATATTAATTTAATTACATATATATTTTTAATGTATTTACTAATTAATAATTGTATTTATTTAAATTATGTCAATTATTTAATAATTTTATTGTTCTCTTAATTTGTTTATTTGTCGTAATGGTAATTTTGTTCGATATTCCTTTCTCTCTACAAGTTACTTCGATTATAAAGATCACATCCCTATTATTAAAAAAGGAAAAATGTATACAGGCGTAACCTTGTAGTGGGGTTCGAATTTCTTGAAATGTAAATTGATAATGATGTTTAGCAACCAAATTAACGTTCGAACTTATTAATTTAGATATAAAAAGACGTTTATATTTTTTTTATTAAAAATGTTACATAATTTTAGTGTTCAGTAATGCATTTATAAACTTAAATTTATTTATGGGACCGATGCAAAGTTATATCGTCACAAAGTCAATGAAATGTCAAAAGTGGCCTATTAAATTGACTCTATTGTAATTAAGAGATACTTTATTGCATAGACGTGGATGATGCGTTCGGGTGTTTCCGGATTAGCCGATGGACAATATTTTCATAATGCATCTGTATTTATCTATTTAAACGGGTCTCAACGCGTATGTTCATCTTATTTATTTTTCCCAACGTTTCGCTTGGGTTGCACCAACCATGGTCACGAGCTGACTGAAGACACGGGTAGTCCACATCGAGAGTTGCGAACAGTTTCATCAACTACCCGCATTTGGTTTTCATAGTCCGGATAGTTGCGGCACACAACACTTACAATATCTGAAATAGCGTCAGACTACAAATTTCATTTTATTAAATCTACATATTAATCACTGGATTCCATGTCGAGGACAATTCAGTTTCTGAGTGACACCCACGACCATCATCTTCGTTCCGCTACCCATTCCAAGTCTCTTCTTGCTGTACTGGCTTTACGACCAAATCTTTCACTGCGCAGGCAGCTAGATTCTGAACCCACTGACATCAGGAAAGCTTCTAACAAAATCTCTTTTAAAAAGATGCTTCGGGAACACTATCTCTCCATTTCTCATCGCTACTGGCTCAGTCAGTTCATTCCGTCTTTTCTTTCAATTTTGTTTTAATTTTGTCTGGAACATGCTTTTTTTTTAATTTGTTTCTCTTAATATAACTTATGTAAATATTTTTTCATTTGTATAATGTATTCATTGATTATATATAACTTGTAGGTATTATATTTATTCTTATGTATGTGTGTAATGTTCAAGGCGCATTAAGTTAATTTAGTACCACCATTTCAAGGATGATGTGGCTGTACCTTGCGGGAACATGCTATCGTTAGGTCGCGTCGGAATGTATGAGAAAGTTGGGCAATTTTTATTTTTCATTACAAATTGAAGCAGTCATAGTTGTTTAATTTACACCCAAATCAACTATAGAGGGCGCTCTAGTGGAAATTTGGGCAAGAACAGTAATGTATTATATTTATTATACTACACCATATAAATTGTGTCGCATAAAATTTATAAAATTATTTGTTTTTGTGTGCAATCATTTAAAAGCATTTTTATTTATTAACACCTCTGACAGCGTGATTAAATGAAAATTGCATGGGTTAGTTTGGATTACTTTTATTCTGTATTTTTACAATGAGAGACAAGAAAGAAGGACATAGATCTTATTATTTATTTAATAAATAGTGTACTTTACAATATACAACCAGCTAGGGATGTTCATGCAAAAAATACATCGATGTTTTTTTCGATGTGATGCATCGAAACGTTGCATCGATGTTTTACGATGCATCAAATAAAAAAAATAGATGTTTTCGATGCATCAGTTAAAAAACATCTATGATTTGTATGCTTTCTGACATCATTTAGAAATATAGGATAGGAAAATGAGACGTAATCCAAGGTTTTCAATTTAATTGAGATTTATTAGAAGAATGAATGAAAATTTTGGAAATTACAGATCCCAATACTTCTTCTCTAAGCTTTGCATAAATAAGATTTTATTAACCCGTTTTCCTTGTATTCTGTTCTGTTACGTTGTTAATTCAAACCTTGTGAAGCTTTTGAAAAAAGTCTTTCTGATGGTACTGAGCTGGCTACCAAAGTTAAATATTTATAGGCTATTTTGAACAATTTCGGAAACTGTTGTTTATAATCTGACCATACTTATAATTCATATCATTCGTGTCATACATTTTTATTTTGTATATATTTTTGTGTTGTTTGTCTATATTATATGTTTATCTCAACCAATGAAATGCCGCGTTACTGTGGCCCCATAAATTTCTCATGTACTTTTATTAGAGGATTATAATGCGTGCGTCATTCGATGCATCGAATAAAATACATCGATGCATCGTTAAATAACCAAATTAACCGATGTATCGGATTGATCCGATATATCGGATAGTAAACATCGATGTTTTCGATGCATATCGAGCATCGCTACAACCAGCCCTTTCAGTATCCATGGCTGGATATGGATTTTAAGGATGTGTGGCCTTAAAACGCCACGCTAGGCAAACAGGTTGGCGAGTCCATTCCTTTAAAGGTGGTAAAGTTCCTCAGGGCTTGTGGAAGCAGCTTTGTTATCTCTTAGTCGCCTTTTACGAGACCCGCGGAAAGAGCCAGCCGGACACCACACAGCATATACATATACAATAGTTTATTGTATTTAATTATTTTAAAAATCATACTTTCACTTATCAGCAATTGTAATAATCGAAATACAATAAGACTTAAGATATCTAAGTAGCTTAAACCAATTTTAGTAAGCTCGTATTAATTTTGCAATAATAAATGAACAAGGTAAGTAATAATAATTGCAGACAGCGCGCCGGCTTTCCCTCCGAAACGGCCCTCCGGAAGTGAAGCAGAGCGACGAGGAAGAGTTCGAACTGAAGCCGGAACAGACCGCTGAAGACCAAACCTTCGTGCAACAACTGAAGACCTTCTACAAGGAGAGACACGAACCTGTCAAGATCAACAAGTCTCTGGAAGATGGTAAGTGATCACTGCCACGTTTCACTGTTGGATACATTGTTGTTTCACACCATATAACGCTCTCTTCATACAACACGTTAACAAGCCTAAATCTTCGGTTATACCATAAGCGCGTATCTCTCTACTGCTGGATACAATTCTTCTCCATGTCGTCACGTCACACACCATCTAACGCTCTCCTCATACAGCTCACACAATACAAGACTTTTAGTTATCGGTTAAACAATCAGTGCATGAATCTCCGGTATACAATCCTCATCGTTGCTGGATACAGTCCTATCCACTGATAGATACAGTCCTCTCCCCTGCTGGATACAGTGCTCTCCACTGCTGGATACCGTGCTCTCCGCTGCTGGATACCGTGCTCTCCGCTGCTGGATACCGTGCTCTCCGCTGCTGGATACCGTGCTCTCCGCTGCTGGATACCGTGCTCTCCGCTGCTGGATACCGTGCTCTCCGCTGCTGGATACCGTGCTCTCCGCTGCTGGATACCGTGCTCTCCGCTGCTGGATACCGTGCTCTCCGCTGCTGGATACCGTTCTCTCCGCTGCTGGATACCGTGCTCTCCGCTGCTGGATACCGTGCTCTCCGCTGCTGGATACCGTGCTCTCCGCTGCTGGATACCGTGCTCTCCGCTGCTGGATACCGTGCTCTCCGCTGCTGGATACCGTGCTCTCCGCTGCTGGATACCGTGCTCTCCGCTGCTGGATACCGTGCTCTCCGCTGCTGGATACCGTGCTCTCCGCTGCTGGATACCGTGCTCTCCGCTGCTGGATACCGTGCTCTCCGCTGCTGGATACCGTGCTCTCCGCTGCTGGATACCGTGCTCTCCGCTGCTGGATACCGTGCTCTCCGCTGCTGGATACCGTGCTCTCCGCTGCTGGATACCGTGCTCTCCGCTGCTGGATACCGTGCTCTCCGCAGCTGGATACCGCGCTCTCCGCTGCTGGATACAGTGCTCTCCACTGCTGGATACAGTGCTCTCCACTGCTGGATACAGTGCTCTCCGCTGCTGGATACAGTCCTCTCCACTGCTATATACAATCCTCTCCACTGCTATATACAGTCTTCTCCGTTGCTGGATATAGTCCTCTCCACTGCTGTATACAGTCTTCTCCGTTGCTGGATACAGTGCTCTCCACTGCTGTATACAGTCTTCTCCGTTGCTGGATACAGTCCTCTCCGCTGTTGGATACAATCCTCTCTATTATCTCGATAGTTGGTCCATATAAAAATACTTAACTCAATAATAAAAAGACGGCAACGCGGGACGAAACGCTGTATATTAACACCGAGTTACACAACTTTCACTCAACGCTGCTGCCTTTAATTACATATTAATTTCCCATTTCATTCCCTTTCCCATCCATTTCCATCCCAACAATTTGCGAATATAATTTACATTCCTCAACTATCTCAACATTGTTTTCAAATCAGAGATCAGTATATCTAACTAGCGACAATACGGCTACCACAAGCCCTAAGGAACTATACCATCCCTAAAATAGTGGACTCGCCAATCCGCTTGGACAGCATAGCGTTTTAAGGGTTCATAAGGGTTCATCGTCCTCATATTCATAAGGAAGCCCATGTCCAGTAGTAGATACTGAAAGGGCTGGTTGCATAGCATATTGATCTTGTAGGCACAGGCACAGGCAGGACTACAGGCAGTGTATTTACCGTCGTGCCAACATTTGTCATTTTTGAGACTGACGTTGTCACATACCGCGGCTGTCACAGGGTGCACTTACCACCAGGTGGACCGTCTGCTCCTCCGACGCTTTCTTTGTGTAAAGAAACGTGATGCTTTTTCATGGCTTGTGTTTAAATGAGCGGCAAATCGTAATCTACAACGTCCCACAGGCCTCCCCTAGTAAACCACTGGGGAGTTTCGGGCCGCGATACATCGCGCGGGCCCAGTCCTCGGGGATGCGGGTTTCCTCGCAATGTTTTCCCTCACCGCCTAGCAAGTGCCATTTTTTAAAATCGGTACTTAAGTAGAAACTCAGTGGTACGGGGCGAGGATTTCAACTCACGACCACACGAATGTGACTAGACTTGTAATTACCCAGAATGTCATCACCAAGTCGACGATCGCGGAACTTCTCATTGAATTATTTCCCGCGTTTCATTGCAGTGTCGCTTCGAAGTCTATACACATGTGTCGTATCTCGCGGAGGCTACGAAGCAGTGTGTCGACACAAACTATGGCGATCTCTAACGGAAATACCCGATCAGCCCGCCAGAGCGAGACGGATATATGAACGGTAAGTTTACATACATACACCTATTTGCTGATAGTCTAAATAAAACTAGGCGATTTATTCTGGCAACTAAAATACGCAATAAACATTTTTGTTTTCTTTTATGCCATGCCGTCGTCGCCTTTAATTAGAGTGACATATATATAATTAACACTTTTGCATGTAACTCTAACATTTATATGATACTTGGTGACCTTCCATAGATAAATTTATACATACACTCACTCCGATCTACATAGTGGTAGGCAGAGAACACAGACCAATTGATCACCACACTCAATGGACGTACACTTGGATTCCTTGTGTCGTGGGTCCTGAACAAACATTTGTCTTTAAACAAATGAATCGAATCCGGGACCTTTTTCATAGCGAGCAGTCAACATACAACATACATATACTTAGGAAAATTGCAACACATATTTCTTCAAGAGAGCTGTGAATAGGATCTTGCAAGGTCGGCGGCGCGCCCGCATACCCCCTGCTGTTGCAGGTGTCCATGGGCGGTGGTAACACTTACCATCACGTGGGACCGCTTGCTCGTCTACAAACAAGTCTATAAAAAAAAAAAAAAAATTTTGAAATATCAGTCTCCACTAGATTGACATTTCAAATTTTTTTTTTTTTTTTACTTAAGTACCCTCTTTATTAAGAATACACATATGAAGTTTACAAATGTTTGATTGAACCCAATCAATGTGTAACTTGATGTATTTTATGACACCAGCCCAGCTTTTCCCGGGGGCTGTTGTAAATGGCGACTACAGGATAACAAAACGAATACAACAAGCCCTGAAGAACTACACCACCTCCAAAAAAGTGGACTCGCCAACCCACTTGGTCAGCGTGATGTTTTACAGCCATACATCCACGGCACGAGGATGCTGTATCCGGCAGTGGATACCGGAAGGGCTGGTTGCATTTAACCTGGCAACCCTGTAGTCGATTGTCATGCCTTCCTCCACGTTTATTAAAATCCCGGTACAAAGTTCATTGTTCAATCCTTCAGGTACCTCCTCTCATTTGAAAATTACGAAAGGCGAAACGGCTCAAAGCAATTCTTCAAACTACCCAACGGCAAAACCGAACCGACGACCATAGACACAATTGACGTAACAGACTCACCCCTCAGAGAGGTGGAAAACACAACCAACCTCCCGGAGAAAAGGCTACGCACCCCCAGTCCAAAGCTAGACAAAAAAGAACCAAACTTCCACCTACCAATAGACCAAGAAACGGGAGAACCGCAGAAAGACGAACTGAACATAATAACGAAACCCGCCGAAGAACTAAACAGAGAATTCTTAGATTCGTTACCGAAAGAAGAGAAACCGTTAAAAATCACAGTTAAGCCGGTAGAGAAACTTATAGAACCGAAAATAACGGATTATTTGCAAAATAACGACGTCGCCAAGTTATTTGAGGAGAACAGTCTTCTTGTTAACGAACTGGCGGCTAAGCACAATCTGAAGGACTCTAGTAAAGTGATAGCTGAAATTGTGAGCAAGCAGATAAGCGATGGGAGTGCGATGTTTTTGAGAGAGTTGGCGCAAAAATTGAATTTAGGTAAGTCTTTTATATAAAACAAAATGTCGGACGAACTGACAGACAGATAGACAGCAAGCGTATCTGCGATACATGTCAACATCAGTCAAGGATGACAAACGTTGGCATGCAGTCGCGCTTCCTATCGGAAGATTTGAAATTGAGAAAATAAATGAGAAATTGTTTTTTACGTCGTCGTGTATAAGTTATATACTATATACAGGGGGTTGCCGAGTTTTCTTTTGAAGAAAAGAAAAATACAATTATTGGTGAAAATTCAAAATCAAAATTTCATTTACTTACATAAAAATTCGTAAAATTTTTAATGTCGATAAACGAAGTCCATGGCACCATGGTTTCCTTCGAGAAAGGTTTGGACACAGCCTGTTGGACACAGTATTTTCGTAAACTTTACAAAAATATCCCAAAAAAGATCGAAATTATATACAAATTTATAGTGTTAATAATAAAATAGGGTTATATACAAACTTTATAGTGTTGGATAGGGTTATATACAAACTTTATAGTGTTGGATAGGGTTATATACAAACTTTATAGTGTTGGATAGGGTTATATACAAACTTTATAGTGTTGGATAGGGTTATAGGTTAACGATTTTTTTTTTATATATAAAAACATTTTTCTGCTAAATTTCATTTCAATCAAAAACTTTTTTATTTCAAAATTTTTTCACATCTTACAGGTAATAATACACAGTCTAGGCTACTCAGCCAGTTAAATAAAACTCAGCCAGAGCTCTCCGGCAGCCAGGCTCTGAATTCCTTATCGGCTTTAGGGGACAAATATGCTGTAAACGGTCACGCGCACACACCGCCTACGGACCAGGTATGTATGGTATATACACGCTGAAATTGTAATGGTGACGCATGTAATGGTTTTATGGACGAAGGCGGCAGACGAGCATACAGTCCGCCTGATGGTCCACCTGATACATGCCAACATTCGTCCAAATAGACAAACGTTGGCACGCCCCCGAATGCGCTGCCTACCTTTGGACATATAGGAATGGATTTGGAGAAAGGGTCGGGAAAATGGGGAGGGGTAGGATGGGAACACGTAACGTACATTGGGGAAATAAGATACAAGTGGGAAATGCAATACATTTCAAGGGTAGTCTACTGTGATAGTGGGGTAACGTGGCCAGTCGAGCGCGCCCAGCAGCCGTTGGATGCAATCCATGGATGCGTGCACTCAGAAAACAGGTTTTAGAGCAGTGAGCAGTGATTCTATAAAGGAAGTACACATAACAATATGTAAGATTAAGAAATACGTACAAATTGTTTCACTTGGTAGCGGTCGACGCGGGGGGTCAATGCACTCGTTACATTCTACGCGGGCCTTACTATACATACGGGTTCGCACCAATTTAATTTTGGTATATTTTTCTAAATTTTTAATTTAACATTTGTGTGACCCCCCCCCCCCCCCCCGCCTGATGTGACGTCACATTATTTATCACTTTGCAAATTTAGAAATTATTAAATTAAAACAAACCCTACAATAATATTGATGAGTTGGTAGATTAGAGTTGATGTTTAGTTTTAATACTTTAGATTTATACATGTGACGTCACGGAAGTTTATGACTCGTTCCCTCCCCTTGTCACACTTTGTTGACCCCCCCCCCCCCCCCTTAACGTGTGACGTAATTTATGGATGACTTCTAGTCATGACGAGTAAACTCCCTGCATAAACTCCTTAATGTCATAAAATTGCATATTCGCTGTTAAGTATACGAAACATCTGCATTGGACTCGGTTGACCGCTTATGACGAACTTTTGCAATTGATTTTAGGAGCTAGCTTAAGTGGGAGCTTAACGCCAACTTCGCGCACGCGGCGACCCACAGTTTGCGTTATTTAACCCTCCATATATCTGTGGTTAATGCTGTAGTTTTAATTTAAAATGATACATTTGTTATTTCAGAAGAGCTTGCGTCCCGCGGGGCGCAGTTCCCTGCGCGCGGTCAGAGTTAAACCCGCGCGGCAACCGCACGCGCACACCCGTGAGTATCTACTAGTGTTGAACCCGGTCCGAGTACCTAATTGAGAATAGGGAACAGCGTTGACTGCTGACCGGGATGACTGGGGACAGCGGCATGGGGTGATTTGGGACAACGCTATTTGAGGGGCGGGGGTGATTGGGTAAAAGAGTAATTGCGATTAGGGGTAATAGCGAGCAGGATTACATTAATTGAGTAGTTAGTAGTCATGTTTGTATTGTATGTATTGATTTCATAATGATTGTGCGATGCACCGGCCTCCCGTATTTCTATTTACCCAAATGTTGACTATCGGAGAACGCCCCTAAGCGTTAAGTCTGCATTTTACAATGTTTCTCTGTACATTAAAATATAAATAAATAAACAGGGGTAATTATTAACAACGGTAGAAGAAAATAATTGCGCGGCAAAAAACAGTAGTAAACGGGTCCAGGGGTAATTTGAATACAGATGTTGCAAGCAAAGGTCATTGTGAATATTGAGAATTAAAGTATACGTAATATTCCATTATTATTTTTTTGTTATTATTAAGTCCTATCAATAATATATTATTTTTCGTCGACAGCGCCCATCCCCCCATCGCCCTTCCGTTCGGAAAGCTCTACATCCCCCCCGACAACCACCATCAACAACTTCGGCATCCACCGTCCGCCCTCGCAGCCACTTACCACCAACACGAACAGCGATGATGAAATTGTAGAGGTTAGTACATTTGGACAACTGACCCGGATACAACACTCCATTTACTTACTCCATTTATTATTTTATTTATCTGTATTTTATTGTACACACAAATGATACAAAATAAAATACATACAAAAGGCGTGCTTATGGAGATTTCTACCAGCACACCTGGGAGAGCACTAGGTGAGCAATGAAGGGGGCACACATAGAGTGTACCTAAATAATAAACTACTATAAACTTTATACAGTACATACATAAATTTGCTAGAGTGCATAAAGCATAATAAAATAGATATACTTCGATAATCAATATTTAAAAAAGCAATTTTGTTACAGGTACCCTACAAGCCTAAAACTCCAGAAATTATCGACTTAGACGAGTACCCTGAAAGCCCTCAAGCTGTCAAAAAGAAAAAACTTGACATTCTCAAAGAGCGGGGACTAGAAGTCACTGCCATCCCCACCACTAACTGGGGAACAGTAACCCCTGTAATCAACCCAATCACCCCCTTAATTCCCAACCAAATGATTCTAAATCCCGCTGTACAACACCAAATAATGACTCAAGCGCAATTATTCCAAATGTACAACATAATACCGCAGAATTACGCGAATGGTATTCAACCTCCGAAAGTAATTCAAGGCATTAGCGCGTTTGGGACTGCTGGCCCCGAAAAGACTGTCTACGGGAACCCGAAAGACCCATTCATGCCCCCACCCCATGTGTTACACGGGGTTCCAATTAAACCCCAAAGAACTGTGCAAACAACGACTACCCCCGCACAAGATATTTTAGATTTAAGCAAATCTTCCACTCCTCCTTCTCAAAAACCCGCAGTCGAAATAGTCAGAATTCCAACCGTCCCTTCCCCAAAAATCCCGACAACAGCGCAGAATTTATCATCGAAAAACTACACTTTAATCGACGGGAAAGCCGTCGTTGGCTCCAACTTAGAAATTACTTTGGTGAACCCAAAATCGCAAACGCCGACGAAGAGTAGAAACCCCCAAAAAAGGTCCTCAAACGGCAAATTCCTGGCGAAAACGCCCACTCCCCCAAAAGACTACCCAAAAATGCACCCGTCTCCTTCTGGAACCCAGAAGAAGCCTCCAATAATCGTTCCAAATTACCAAATAACAAGAGACGACGCGTCTCCGACTAGTTCAACGGGTTCCAGAGATTCTCAGACGAGTGGTCTTTTGAAAAGTCAAAACAGTTTGGCTCAAATGATGGAGATGCAGAAGAACTCCGTTCCAAGCATCAGCCCATTCATGGATCCGATATATATGAGCGCTTTATACAGCAGCTTGACCGGCCAAGTCGATCAGCGGCAGTTGGCCGTTTATAGAGATTTAATGGCCAATCAAGTGCGGGGCTATTCGGGACTGTTGAATATGGGGGCAGTTGTGACGCCTACAACGAAGAATTAGGGTTTATATCTAGTCTAGATTTTTGTGATAGACTCGGCGGCTAGCGATTTTATGCACTGTTTTAAACCCTGCGTTTGCGCAGTCGACTGTGAAGAATATTGCATTTCACAGTCAACTGGGCACAATACAACGGTTATAGTGTTACAAACAATGGTATTCAGCAGAAATTTACATTATTGAAACATTATGAGATGGGGAAGGAGATTAAGTTGTAGAGCTTATTTCCCTTCCTTTATCCAATTTCCCATACTTCCCAACCCATTTCCCATCTTTCCTAATCCACTTTTCATCTTTCCTAATTCACTTTCCATTCTCCCCATTTCACGTGGATTGGGAATAATTAGAAGTGGGCTGGGAAGTCCGGGAAGTGGGATGGGAAGAAAAGGATTTCCCTTTTCTCGCAACTGACGCTCACCCCCCATCCTTTCCAACTCATTCCGTCCTTCCCAATCCACTTCCCGTCCTTCCTAATCCACTTCCCATCTTTTCTAATCCACTTACCATCCTCCTCAACCCACTTCCCATATTTCCTCCTCAGATACTCCCTAGTCCGCATCTTTGTAAATCTTTTATTCAAATCCTGACACCTCCCAAAACCCCGTCAATGTCATTTATAAATACAAAGTTATTCAATTTTTAACTTTACTGTCCCGATAATAAGGTATAAGTTCCGTTGTGTGTGTCGCTAGTCGCTATATTGTAATGTCGCTCACAGTCCTTTATGCAAATATTAATTATTATTGAGATTCCTTCGATTTTCTCGCGTTTAGTTCTACAGTATCCGGTGATTTATACACCAAATTATTATTTCCAATTGTCAGTTTTTGCATTACATGAAGTAGATGGTTCTTACCATACACACGAACAATAGGCATGATGACAGTATCAAAGAATTAAAGAATAAATGATTTTAGAGAAAAAAATATGTTGAAAGAATTCTAATAAATTAACCAGTTTTAATGTAAACATTGAGATTAATAATATTTTCAATAAAATAAAAGTATAAAATACTGCATTCGGCCATGTTAACTAAAACGCCAATCAGAGCGAATGACGTCACGCCTCAGTGAACATCACCGTGTCGCTTGAACTTCCATTGATTTACCTACCGACGTTTACCTAGGTGTGACGTCACAAGCGACGCCATGACACCTGCGAGTGTTTTCGCGCATAATTCAAAGTAGATAGAAAGAAAATGCATAATTTGCGTTAAAACTTATTTTATTGCTGAAATAATGTTATTTTCGGAAACAGTAGACGTGAATCTACATTATAGAAGCGGATTTCAAAATCCGTCATCATGCCTATTGTATGTGTGACCGCGCGTGTGACGTCACGAGTAAAATGTAACCACTCGCTGATGAAACGAGACTTGACCCTTGGACTCGGCTCAACACTGAAGGCGAATTTTTACAATTGATTATAGCGTAATTAGGCATTTTTGTATTTTGTAACAACGAAAAGTAGGAGCTTAGCGCCAACTTCGGACACGCAGCGAACGACAGGTTTCATCTATATCCGTGGTTCTTAAATACTGGATAAATCATGCAATTACTGAAATGTTTTCTTATGGCGATCGATTTTTCGTATCGCCGGATACGTTTTTACTATACAGGTTGAAATAAAAAGTACCTGCAACCTCTTAACACAGAATTTATATCGTTAAAACTAACAACACTTCTTCTAAGACTTATTTTTGAACTTCATATTTCCCCCCAAAAAAAGTGTTCTTACACGGAGTCTCTGACTTTCTTACTCTGTTGTATTGTTGAAATGAAACAAGTCACACGTATTTGCTTGAGATTACGTGTTAATTGTTATTAATATTTTCTTTCGATATCTATATAAATAAATAAAAATGTAAACGTTCGTTTGTTCAAAATCATAAATCTCCGAAAGTTCTTCGCCGATTGCTTTGAAATTTTAACACAACGTTGCATTCGAATACGCGCGTGTTTTTATATACCTATCATGGGGTATGGTTTTTACCCAAAAACAGGTAAAAGCAAGGTAAGCGCCATCTGTTGGGCAGCCACAGCAACGCGTGGCCGGGCACAGCTAGTACCAAATAACCCTCCAAATAATAAAATAATAACTATTATGATCTCTCAAATGTCATTAAATTATTACAATTATCAATTTTAATATTAATAAGTTTAATAATTACAATGTATATTTGGATTCATTTAAAATGTCACATAAATTATTTTTGTCCTGATTTAATATTGGTATTCCTTCAATAGTGACAATTGACTGGCCATTCGTGTAGTTTCTTTTTTAAACAATGCCCTCGATAGTGTACGTACGAGATGTATTTTTGCAGCCCGAAAAATGTACATTTTCTGCGCTAATGCAAGTTTAAATGTGGGCCCTTAAACCTTAATTAATACACACGGACAGAAATTTCTATTATCTAACGTCGTGTATTTTTCACTTCACAGAGTAGATTACATTTTTAGGTAGCGTGAGAATGTTTTTGTGTAAAAAAAAAGTGGCCAATTTGAAAAGTCGTTAGTTTTGATGATTGAAATTCCATATGATTAGAGTAGTGATGGGTAACTCTGGAGTTAATGAATCAAAAGAGTCGAATCCCGCGAGCGGAGCTGAATCCCTTAATTGTTCCATCGAATTGTTATTCAATCCGATTCATGAGTGTAATCGTGGCGCATCGCCACTTGTCGAGGGCCCAAAATCGAGATGCAACGATGGCATGACCTTTTTTTTGCTTATGCATCAACCGTTAGGGGAAGGGAATGAAACGCTCTCGGAAGGTGATTAAGTAGGTGAATGAAAAGAGTTGAAGAGTAACTAAGAGGAGTCGGATCCGCGAGCGGAGCAGGATTAAGTGAGTTAAAACCCTCCGAGGAGTCTTGATTACCCACCACTAAATTAGAGAGTGCAGTTATTTTTTTATTCAACCGTACCTACTTTTTATTCAATTGGAAGTTTGGTCTGTGAGCGACATAAAGAGTCCGTTTAGTTTTTAACATTCATTTTGATCTCTGGGATTTTATTTTAGTAACGAAAAGGGGAACAATTTGGAAAAATCTTCGAGTTTTTTTTTCTTTGTAAATACTTTGTGCTATTATAGGTGAATTAGAGTAATTGTTAGTTTAAATATGAATGTCGTAGGATATTTGCAATTTTTTGTATATATATATATATGTTTGCAGTCCATTTGTAAGATAATACGCTGTACAAATAAAGATTTCGAAAAATATTTGCTTCATTTCTTATTACGACACACGCTTAATGGACAGTAACCTCTGCTACTGAGGAACTACACCACTAAGAAAATGGACTCGCCAGCGTGCCGTTTGAAGGCCACACATCCTTCTATAGGCCTGTATCCAACAGTGGACGATACGAGGGCTGGTAGCTAAGGAGAAACTACACAAATAAAACAAAAACGTTGTGTAAAATCCGTATATTTTTTAGAATAATTTTACAATTAACACGTATGTTTGTTTGTTTGTTACGCTAAATCCGGCGCCCACAGTTTGAATGTCCTGTCGTACGAACATGTTGCGATATACTTGTTGTCAAACGATATGTCCGCGCTCGTAACCTGTAAAACATACATGTAATTTAAAATTATTCAAACATTCGTTTTTTTATCATGATTTGATCCTCGTTTAGTGTTTTTGAACGGATTTCGTAACCACTGAACCGATTTGGCTCCTCTTTGAACGAATTTCGTAACCACTGAACCGATTTGGCTCCTCTTTGAACGAATTTCGTAACCACTGAACCGATTTGGCTCCTCTTTGAACGAATTTCGTAACCACTGAACCGATTTGGCTCCTCTTTGAACGAATTTCGTATCCACTGAACCGATTTGCTTCCTCTTTGAACGAATTTCGTAACCACTGAACCGATTTGGTTCCTCTTTGAACGAATTTCGTAACAACTGAACCGATTTGGCTCCTCTTTGAACGAATTTTGCAACCACTGAACCGATTTGGCTCCTCTTTGAACGAATTTTGCAACCACTGAACCGATTTGGCTCCTCTTTGAACGAATTTCGTAACCACTGAACCGATTTGGCTCCTCTTTGAACGAATTTCGTATCCACTGAACCGATTTGCTTCCTCTTTGAACGAATTTCGTAACCACTGAACCGATTTGGTTCCTCTTTGAACGAATTTCGTAACAACTGAACCGATTTGGCTCCTCTTTGAACGAATTTTGCAACCACTGAACCGATTTGGCTCCTCTTTGAACGAATTTTGCAACCACTGAACCGATTTGGCTCCTCTTTGAACGAATTTCGTAACCACTGAACCGATTTGGCTCCTCTTTGAACGGATTTCGTAACCACTGAACCGATTTGGCTCTTGTTTGAACTTAACCGAGATTTAGACAAATCATTTCTTCCGCCACGTTTAACATCGACCCGTTAAGAAATGCCTCGTGCAGTATGTCGACAAATTTCGTTATATGCCCATATAACATAGATTTTTGTAAAATCTCTTTAATGAGTCCCAGCGAAATCTCTCCAATAGATCCCCGCGAGATCTCCTTAGTATATTGCGAAATCTTCAAATTATTTTTTTCCATTTTGGAACATAAAATTATACAATTAATACTTAAAGATAACATACAATATGAATGTTTTGCTCGTCTCTACTCGTAATCAGTCTCGCGAGCAATCTGCCCAATTCAATGCACAATCTCGCTTATTTATTTCTGCCAAATCTACCTAATTCCCTGCTCAAACTCCCTTAACTCTCTGCTCCATCTCCCCAATTCCGCGCTAAATCTCTCCCCAACTCCCCGCTCAATCTCCCCGGATAATCTCTCGAATTCCAAAGCCAATCTCCTAAAATTCCGTGCTCAATCACCCTGTTACCTTGTTATCGTGCCCGGAGAGCGTGCGCAGCGGATGCCACGTGGGACTCGACCACAGTTTGGCACATTTGTCGTATGACGCCGTTAGAAGGAAGTGCCCGTGGCTTCGTTGGTACCTTATGTCTAAAATACAACAATCAACGCATTAATATAAAAGGTCCTACAAAAATAGTGTGAAATATTTTAATATATCTATTAGTACGCTAAAAATATTATAACTAACTGAAAATTTATGTATATTTCAGTATTTTTTTTATTGCATAACACTATCCACACTGGCTCGGGTCATTGCCCTTCGACCGCGTCCGCTTCTGTCAGTAGGTATCAACTACGTGACAATCAATCAACGATTATTAATTTCTAACGTTATCAAAACAACACGAATTTTAATTTTTAGCTAGATACTCGTTCCAATGTACCGATTGACATTATTAAAATATTTCACACTATTTTTGTAGAACCTTATACATATACTCATCTGTTTCGATATGTTCAACTTTTTGTTCAATCAGTTGAATATTTCGAATAATGACATGAAGAAAAAATCGATAAACGATTCAATTATTCAAGACTTAATTGAACAGTTTGAAAGAAATATGTTCGTGTTGTTCAATTAACTTAACTTTATTAAAAGTTAGAATAACATAAAAGGGACTTTATTTAAAGTTAGAATAACGTAAAAGGAACTTTATTAAATGTTAGAATAACATAAAAGGAACTTTATTAAAAGTTAGAATAACATAAAAGGAACTTTATTAAAAGTTAGAATAACATAAAAGGAACTTTATTAAAAGTTAGAATAACATAAAAGGAACTTTATTAAAAGTTAGAATAACATAAAAGGAACGTTTCATGTTAACTTGTGAAAAATAAACACTGAATTACTATATATTATTGTAAGGAAAATTATTCAACCAATTGAACAAAAAGTTAAACATCCAATATGTATATACAACTATATACAAAACATATATACAACAGATCATATACTTGATACTGAAATGCAAAACCGGAAAATAGATTGTTCATTGTCGAGAGTAAAATCGATTCTAACAGTTTTTATCGGTCCTGAATTGTTCATTTCTAGCATATCTTTAATTCTATGCACGTCGTCCGGTCACTGCCCTGTACTGAGTAATGAACGCTACGAACGTATTAGATAGAACAACACTTCTGATTAGTTGTCTGAAACAATTAAATTTTTCGCCAGAACTGTTTTATATATTTTAAATTATGTTAAGTTTTGTGTTACTTCGGCGATACGTTTGATTTAAATTAAATTAACATTTTAATTTAAAGGAGAATATGCCCACGAAAGTGTGGAGCACGGATCGCTTTTCGAAAATTCCGTAGTGTTAAAATTTTCACAATATGTAGGCACACTAATTGCGTAATTTCAATATATATAAATACTTTTTGAATCCGACGTGCGATTACGCAGAAATTAATATAGGAATTAATTATTTTTAGGTCTTTTTTTTTATGTTGGTTTTTGTTGTTTTTTTTTTTTATAGATTAGTGGGCGGACGAGCAAGCGGTCCCACGTGATGGTAAGTGTTACCGCCGCCCATGGACACCTGCAACACCAGGGGGTATGCGGGCGCGCCGCCGACCTTGCAAAATCCTATTCACAGCTCTCTTGAAGAACCCCATATCGTAGCTCAATGGAAAGACCTCTTGAGGCAGTTCGTTAAACATTACGAAACAAACATTACATTGATTTAAAAACATTTACAAAGTTTTTAATTTAATGTATACTAACCAAGTAACATTTTTATTCAACATTGTAATTAATATAATATTTTTCAAAATACGAGAACAATAATCTCAAACAACATTCGTAAATGCTACTTTAGTGTCAAAGTCATAACTCTTTTTTTATAATCTGAGTGAACACAGTGAACACAGTGAACACACAGTTACTGACACACAATTAATGAAAAATTATTTCCTATAACCAAATCTTTCCCACGGATTCCCTAAAAGTACGATTCAAATTTATATTACAGTTGCCCCCACTGTACTCCATCGCAAAATTAGGGGCCTACAAATGGGCACTCTCTATTGTCTATCTCTTTAAAGTAGTGTTAAGAATGTTCTTACCACTCAACAAATGCGTGTGTGAGGGTATGGTGTATATGGCCGCTCGTCGCCTTAAGTCCCAGATTTTTGCCTGAAATAAACTTTAATTTAGCTATTTTTGATTGAAATGAGCATTCATTTAGCTATTTTTGATTGAAATGAGCATTCATTTAGCTATTTTTGATTGAAATGAGCATTCATTTAGCTATTTTTAATTGAAATGTACATTCATTTAGCTATTTTTGATTGAAATGAGCATCCATTTAGCAATTTTTGATTGAAATGAACATTCATATAGCAATTTTTGATTGAAATGAACATTCATATAGCTATTTTTGATTGAAATGAGCATTCATTTAGCTATTTTTAATTGAAGTGAACATTCATTTAGCTATTTTTGATTGAAATCAACATTCATTTAGCTATTTTTGATTGAAATGAACATTTATTTAGCTATTTTTAATTGAAATGTACATTCATTTAGCTATTTTTGATTGAAATGAGCATTCATTTAGCAATTTTTGATTGAAATGAACATTCATATAGCTATTTTTGATTGAAATGAGCATTCATTTAGCAATTTTTGATTGAAATGAACATTCATTTAGCTATTTTTGATTGAAATGTACACTAATTTAGCTATTTTTGATTGAAAGGAACATTCATTTAGCTACGTTTGATTGAAATGAACATTCATTTAGCGATTTTTTGATTGAAATGAACATTCATTTAGCTATTTTTGCTTGAAACAAACATTCAGAGATTTTTGCCGTAAACAAAGGATCACATTAATTTAGAGACATTTGTGACAAAAAATCATTCATTCAGCAATTTTTTTGTAACAAATAAACATTTAATTAACGATCTTTGATTGATACAATAATTCATTCAGCGACATTCGCCTGAAACTAACATACATTCGAAAATTGTCACTTGAAATTAACATCCATTCAAACATGAATTCGCATTAAATCATTTAGAAGAAACATTGATTTCGCAAGGGAAGCTGAATCCTAAGGACAATACAGTGATTGTAACCTGATGGTCAGCGGACGCGGTGGCCAGCTGGTAACCAGCGGGCGAACAGTCAACGGCCAACAGCGGCTCCCTGTGACCTTCGAGGAACATCACGCAGCGACCTGTGCGTAGGTCCCAAACGCGACCGAATGCGTCCATGCCACTAGGAATATGAATGATTATAGTGATACTTTTATTTATTTTTCTAAATACATAATTAATCCACAATAAATTTAATATGGCAGGCGCTTTGTTATCTCTTCTCATGAAACATCCACAGGAACAGATGAGGTGATGGCCAGTTCTATAGCTGGCCATCACCACACTGCACTTGAGCCTCGAGTGGATTAGTCCAGCGTGGCGTTTCAAGGCTATATACAAAACAATGTGCTCATGCAGAACGTTTCGGCACGGGTTACACCAGCCGTGGTCAGTCTTGACTGAAAGTAGTAGCGGGAGAGTGCATGCTGCATTCCCACATCCGCTGGGCACACTCGACTGGCCACGTTAGCCTTCTCACACAGAAGACTAAATTGATATGTACTGCATTTCCCACCCACTTCATCGTATTTCCTCAATATGTTTCGGTGGTGAGTGAGATATGCCAGAGCCTGTTCCCATCCCATCCTATCCCTATCCACGGGTGGTGTAACCCTTGGCGAAGCGTCGAATAGGAATAAAATGTAAACAGATACGTTTATTATACGCGTACAGACCGGATTTAGGATATAAATACTTACCCAGTGACGGCCAGCGATCCATCACACTGGAATGCTATACTGTATACTGGTTTCGCATGACCTTCTTGATGTAGGACTTCTTTACCTAAAAATCATTTCTTTTAACTAAAGATGGCAGCAGACGAGCTCCAGTATAATGGTAAGATAATGTGGCCTATGGACATCCGCGATACATGTCAACATTTGTCAAAGTTGACAATCGTTGGCGCACCTATGAAAACGGGCGCCGACTTTTGCAGAATTGAAAGTGGACTAGATTTTTTCTGTATTAAAAAAACTGTGAGACAGATACTTCATCTGACGGTAAGTGGATAATGTCACTATGGATATTCGTGATGCATGTCAACATTTGTCAAAATTGACAAACATTGACAACAAAGATAGAAGCGCCGTCTACTTTTGCATAGTTAGCAATGATAATGTCGCCGATGGACATCCGCTATAAATGTCAACATCTGTCAAACTTGACAAACATTGCCACACCTTCCAAAGCATCTACTTTTGCAGACTTAGCAACTAAATTAAATTAATACTAATAAAATAGACAAATATTGGCGCGTTAATCTGTAGATATAATAATTAATACACATATTTGTTTAAATAACCAGATAATAAAGTACACGACGTACCTGTCGTCAAATCCCACAATCTCCAGGAGTGGTCAAAGACAGTGGTGGCGAGGAATCTCCCGGAGGGGTGAAACTCTACCCGGGCCACTCTCGAGGGGCTATGACCCTCTAACGATGCCAGGGGAGATTCACTGAGAGATATTTGTATTTAAATGTTATTTATACACACACACACACACACTTGTAATATGATGGTACGTGGTAACATGGTGGTACGTGAGGACATCATGGTGGGTTGTGACATGGATAGATAAAACTGTTTATTGCAAAACAAAACAAAACAAGACAGTAAGAGACATTGTAACACACGAAATGCGATCTCTGACACGAATCACTAATAGCGATCTCTAACAGACAACCTTTGGGTAGAGAGGAAATATATTTTAATCACAGGTAGATGGTGTACAGTATGCATAATTACATATTTTACATATATTTTTGAGGGGGAGAGTGCACGCTGCAATCCAACAGCTACTGGGCGCGCTCGACTGGCCACGTTACCCCTCTCTCACAGAAGACTACTTTGAAATGTGCTGCATCTACTTTATCTTATTTCCCTAATGTACGTACGTGTTTCGGTAGTGAGTGAGATGTGTCAGAGCCTATTCCCATCCTATCCCTCCCCATTTTCCCAACACTTTCTCTAAATCCATTCCTGTATCTCCAAAGGTAGGCAGCGCATTCGAGGGCGTGCCAACGTTTGTCATTTTGGACTAATGTTGGCATGTATCGCGGATGTCTATGGGCGACAGTATCCATTTACCATCAGGTGGACTGTATGCTCGTCTGCCGCCTTCGACCATATCAATATACATTATATACATAAAGCAGTAAAATTAAGAATAACTAATAAAATAATTCAAATAAGAGGAAATGTAGTAAGACTAGATGCTCAACCAACAGAGCTACGGAAGCTATGAGAGCAGTCAGTAAAATTTTGTGACACATTCAACAAGTCACCTAACGTCGTACCTATTTAAATGTGTAGTATGTTTATTTATTGTATACAAATTTCATCATAGTGTTAAAAAAATGTTAATTATTAAATTAAAAAATTTCACGCTAATGTAATCATACCATAATTTTTGAGGATGTGTACGTAGAATGACACGCTCTTTCAAATGGCGTGGCCGAAATTGGGGGTTGCTATTTAAAAAAAATGTCGATGACGTCATATCTCGAACAACGATGACGTCACAAATATGGGTCGTATGTCAAAAAGTGGCTTTGTTTAAAATAAAATCGACGTGTCAGAGGATTTTTTCGAAAAACTCTCAATTTCAGAAATAATGAATATATTCGTTACTTTTCGAAAGCACTGTATATCTTCAAGAGAGTAAAAGCAAACATCTTAAAAGAAAATTCTTTAATTTGCGTTTAAAATCATTGGTGAAATAGACGTTTTTATCAGCCGGCAACTGCGTTTAGTTTGGGGGTTACTGTGCAACTAAAATCTTTTGTGCGATCCTTACCTCCTTCATCTTTCCTCGTTCGTTTCATATTCATAAATGTACTTACAAAACGCAGTTAAGAGAACCATCAGATAAGAGGCCAGGGACTGTCAATATCGTGAGTGTTTTGAAACATACTTTACACGGTTCTTGTTGTGAAATAACGAAGTGAGCAAGGCCAGTTGCCTGCAAACTTATCCATTTTGCCGTGTGTACGTTGTGATACAGATAAAACTATTGCACACCAAAATAAAACAAAAACATGATGACACGATTGTTGCATAGCTATCAAAATAGTATATTTTGCGATAACTTTAGCTGATAATGTGATCATTTCATTTGATGTTATGCACTGATTTGTAAATACTTGAAATATGTAGATTGCCACAAGTGTTGGATTCCTCAACGGTGAGGATTTTTCAAATCGAGGCTGGTTAAATGGATGTCGATGCAAGATTAATGCATTTACCACCACAAGATATAGGCACGTCAGCTGTTGGCTGCCCACCTATCATATCATAATAATAATAATAAATAGCCATCTTCACGTAGACGCATTTTTTTAAAAAGAGGTAAGCGGCATGTTCGCATGGTACGTGGTAATAACATGATGGTACGTGATGACATAATGGTACGTGATGACATGGTAACATAATAGTATGTAGAAAGCTCACCTCTTAAAGTTCCATAGATGTACAGTGCCGTCGTAAGCACAAGACGCCATCGTGCAAGCTTCCGAAGCTTCGCTCGTGTCCATTGCTTGAGGTTCGAAGTTTGGATCCTTGGCGTTGTTTATCTGAAAACAAAATACATTTATTCATTCACTAGCGGTGTCAGCGACTCCGTTCGTGTGAAATTGTGATTCCCGTAGTGAACAAACTTAGGGCTCCGTTAGGCGAGAAATAATAACACTTCAGTACAACTCACTAGCACTCGGCGTTTATTCTTTGAAACGGTTGTCCTTAAAAATATTCCTTACACTACTTATACTAACAGAGGTAACGAAACCATAGCGAGTTCTAACCTCGACGTCACAACGCCATCTATCGAGCGCATAGGAAAACTTCTAATAATGAATAAATATTAGAACCCGCCGTGGTTTCGCTACATACTTAAACATCTACTTAAACATACCGCCCACCAAGGACATAATGCAGAATGTCCTTTAAACCGCCCACCATGCCACAGTCAAGGTAAGCAATGCTAAACAGAAATCTTATTTTGCTATGGGCAATATCGATAATTTTGATGTAGGTCTTTTAATTATTGCATTTTTGGTACGGATGGTAACTACCCGTGTAATTTTATCCGGACCAGGGTGCTTTTGCTCCACTTTGCCCAACAACCACCTTCCAGGAGGTAGATCGTCCTCCTTAACTAAAACTACATCGCCTAGTGATGGTTCCGGGTTCTGGTATTCCCATTTATTCCTTTGCAGAAATTGATGAAGATAATCCTGCGACCATCTGCGCCAAAAGTCCTGCATCATTCGCTGATGGAGTTGCCATCGACGCAAAGTATGGATGTTCGAAGTTTCATAATTTGAATCTGGTACTACGACGAGTGGTTCCCCCACCAGGAAATGACCAGGAGTCAATACAAAAAGCTCATTTGGATCCTCTACATGTGACATTGGCCTCGAATTTAGACATGCCTCAATTTGCGTTAACACTGTGGCCATCTCCTCATAAGTCAACGTAGAGTTCCCTATGACTCGCTTAAGATGGAACTTCATGGACTTTATGCCTGCCTCCCAAAGTCCCCCAAAATTGGGTGCGCGAGGAGGAATAAAGTTCCAATGAGTCCCGTTGCTCGCGAGATATTCTGCCAGTTCCGGTTTGAAGTTTGATTTTTCTTCATTAAACAAGCACAATAACTCGCGAGCAGCTCCTACAAAATTTGTGCCGTTGTCGCTGTACAACTCAGCACATCTGCCTCGTCTTGCGACAAACCTTCTAAAGGCAGCCAAGAAACCTGGAGTGCTTAATTCGCTGACAGCTTCGAGGTGCACCGCTCTTGTCGACATGCATACAAACAATGCAACGTAACCCTTATAAGACTTATTGCCCCTACCCTTGGACACTCTTATATTGATAGGCCCTGCGTAATCTACGCCACTAATGAAAAAGGGCTTGTTTGGGGTCACACGGGATAAAGGTACTTGTCCCATGAGCTGAGACGTGGCCTTTGTTGAGTACCTAATACAAGTGACACAGCCTCTGTAACACTTTTTAACTAAAGCCTTGACCCCTACAATCCAATACCTTGATCGCAAATACGTGATCATGAGTTGTGGACCACCGTGCATAGTTTTTTGATGCGCTTCTGCAATCAAAAGACCTGTTAAAAAGGATTCCTTTGGTATAAGAATCGGATGTTTCTCATTAAATGTTAAAGAAGACATTTCCAATCTGCCACCAACTCTTATTATACCGTTTGAATCTAAAAATACGTTTAAGGATCTTAGCTTCTTCTTTTTCTTATCTAAACTTCCCTTTCTTTTCAGTTCTTCCAACTCTTCCGAAAATCCTTCTTCCTGACATCTTATAACACAAACTTCTACGGCTTCCTCGATTTCTCGTCTGGACAAGTATTTAGTGTCGTGCCTGATATTTACCTTTCCTCTTACATTCAACCATCTTCGACAGTAGGCAATCACTCGAACAAGCCTGGAGAACGAGGAAAACCTTTGCCAAAAAGCAACGTCAAAGACAGCCGTTTGTACTCTAACTTCTTCGAGATTAGTTATGAGGTGCTTAGGCCTTTTAAAAATAATCAAGTCCTGTCTTAAAAAATCCGGACCTTCAAACCATATGGAAGTTGTTGAAAGCTCTGCAGGAGATATACCTCGTGATGCACAGTCCGCTGGGTTTTTCTTGGTCGGTACATGAGACCAGTGCTGGGTGTCTAGAGTTAATAAAATTTCTGAGACCCGATTCGCCACAAAAGTCTTCCAGCGGCTCGGATGATTATTTAACCAGGCCAGAACTACCTCACTGTCGGTGAAAGCATGCAACTGATCTTTGGCTATTCCCATAACTTCAGCTACTTCCACAATGAGCTTAGCCAACAGTACAGCCCCACAAAGTTCGAGCCTGGGTATCGATACTTGCTTTATAGGCGCGACCTTCGTTTTAGATGTCAATAAAGAGACGTGGATTTTTCCCTGGTCATCCACTACTCTGAGGTATACGACAGCAGCATATGCCACCTTTGAGGCATCCGAAAACCCGTATAATTCGCGTTTATTCTTACTACACGTGTGTAACCAACGCGGAATTTTTATCTCAACTAAAGCAGCCAAGTTTCGACGGTAAGTAAGCCATTCACTTAATAAATTGTTTGGAACTTCTTGATCCCACCCAATTCCAGCTAGCCACAGCTTTTGTATTAATATTTTAGCTAAAATAATACTGGGCGCTAACCATCCGAGTGGGTCGAATAAACGTGAAATGTCAGAAATAATTTTTCTTTTTGTTGCAGGTTCAACTAGCGGCGTGAGATCGACGGAGTACTGAAAGAAGTCACCACTTGGATTCCAGGTAAGTCCCAAAATCTTTGTTATGTCATCAACCTTAATACTTAAACCCTCATCCTTGCCACCTTTTTCATTCCTTATCTTATCTAACAATTCTCGGCAATTGCTTCTCCATTTCTGCAATGGAAACCCTCCTTTGCCTAGCACCGTACTTAACTCTGAGTAAATATTAAAAGCACCTTCCATATCGTCAGCTCCTGTCATCACATCATCCATATAAAAATCGTCCAAGATTATTTTTGCAATACCTGGCCTATCCAAGCACTCATCATAGGCCAGCTGTTGTAACGACCTTACCGCCAAATATGGTGCTGATGCAGTACCGAAAGTAACGGTAATCAGCTCATATTCCTGGAGCTCCATTTCAGGACTATCTCTCCAAAGTATTCTTTGGAATGGAGTATCTTCCCTATTTACCAACACTTGCCTATACATTTTGATGATATCCGCTACCAGACCTATCTTATGTGATCTCCAGCGCATAATGGTATGACGGAGTTCAGGTTGCAACGCCGGGCCAACCATCAATTCATCGTTAAATGCCTTTCCATTGGTTCCCTTACAGGACGCATCAAATACGACCCGGACCTTCGTCGTGTCCTTATCCTCCCTGACAACTGCATGGTGAGGTAAATATATTGCTGCTTTATTATCCTTTTCTTTATCGATAACCTTGACCATGTGATTTAATTCTAAATATTCTTGCATGACCTTTGTGTAATCTGCCTTTAATTTTGGGTTTTTTCCTAACCTTATCTCTAAACCTTTTAATCTTTTTTCAGCAATACTCCTGGACTCACCAAGCCTGCTGACCGGGTCAGCGTCACGTAGCGGTAATTTCACAATATACCTGCCCTCCTTATTTCTAATCGTGGACGCTGTAAATAGTTTTTCGCATTTAATTTCATCCTCTGTGAGCATTCTTTTTGTTCCTGATGTTTCAGCCTCCAGTTCCCAGAACTTTTTCAGCATGTTGTCAGCATCAAAACTTGAGTGCATCACATGGATGTGAGAATGTATATTGGATGAATTATCTACCTCACAGACCCCTGATATTATCCATCCAAACGCAGTATCCTGCGCCAAGAGAGAACCACCCAGATTTCTTTGAATGCCTTCTTGAATGATTTGGCTGTATACCTCAGCACCTAATAAGATATCGATCTTATTAGGTCTGTGATATTCAGGATCAGCCAAATCATCAACTGACAGATTCACCCATTCTACCCTGGTTACTTTGGTAACTGGGAGAAGGGACGTAACTGATTTCAAGATATAAGCATCAACCTTAACCTGAAACTGGGGATCTACTCTCGACCTTATATTAATTTTGACCGTGGACTTCGAAGTCACACTTTTGTCACCCCCTACACCTACTACAGTGTGTTTGGCCGCAATCTTTTTTAATCCTAAGTACTGAGCCATAGCTTCTGTAATAAAAGATCCTTGCGACCCTTGGTCTAATAATGCCCTAACCTGAAGATAAGTCCCGTCTTTCGACTCAGCTTGCACCACAGCTGTAGTTAATAAAACCGTTTTACAACAGTTCCCTGTCGAAAGACAAGATACAAGTGGCTTACTAGACCCCTCCGCTTGCGCGGTAAACTTATTGCTGTCTGATGCAGCGTTTTCCTCAATCGACTTTTTACTCGTCGATGAAGCTCCCTCGTGAACCGTCTCAATTTCTGCACTAACAGAACCAGAATCACCACTAGGGTGCAATAATGAATGGTGGCGGCGTTTGCACACCCGGCATCGGACCATGTTTTTACAATATTTAGCAGAGTGGTTGCTGTTCAAACACACAAAACATAACCTTTTCTCCATTGCAATATCACGTCGTTTGTCGTTAGGTTCTTTAGCGAATTTTTTGCATGTAGTTATTTTATGATCTGCAGTACAATACGCACACGACGCAATTTTATTCTCTTTCACAATGTGAAAAGATTTTGTATTTTTGCTCTCTACTTTGTTAGACTTTGAATCTAAATTTTCTAAACCTCTAAAACGCCCTATCAAAAAATCAGAAAATTGCACAAACGTTGAAAATTCATCAGTTGGATCTGAGGCCACTTTTAATTCCCATGCTTTTCGGGTATCTTTATCTAATTTAGCGCTTATTAGATGGATAATCAAAATATCCCAAGAGGAAATATTTACACCTAGATTTCTTATAGACTCTAAACAATCTGATGTTGTACTAATTAACTTCTTAATTTCAGAGGCAGATTCAGACCACAAACTTTTTTGATTTAGCAGCCGATTCAAAATGCCATTAGCCAAAAACCGCTTATTGTTGTACATACTATCCAATTTCTCCCAAGCAACTTGATAGCTATCAGATGTCACTTTAATGTTTCGTAACAACTGTTCCGCTTCACCTGTTAAATGTCCCCTGAGATAGTAGAACCTTTGAGCATCATCCAGAGACTTGTTTTCATGCACAAGCCCTAAAAACAGATCTCTGAACGTCTGCCACTCAGTATATTTCCCGGAAAACGTTGGTATTTTAATTTCTGGCAACTTGAAACGTCTAGCTAAACTTTCACATTGATTATTTGAACTTGAATTTAACTCTGCCTCTGGTGTTTTTAACTTATATAACATTTCTTTTAAATCAGTCTTAAATTGTACATACAATTCTTCTACATCATCATAGACATTGTTTTTATGATAATCCGAACTATACAAATCACTTCGCTTAACTTGACTAATAATCTCAGTATGAGTGCTTGTAAATAAACTCCACTGTTTCTCTAAGTTATCTAGTCTAGTTTCAATATATGGAACAGTCAAACGCTCTTTAGGAGACTTTTTAAAATTAGTCTTAACTTTCAGCATTTTTGCTCTAATATCCTCCTGTAAATCGTTAAACGCTTCCATTTTAAATTGTTTATCAAACTCTGTAATTGACTTAAAAACACTCAAACAATAGTCTCACAATACCACAACAAATAAAAACAAAGCTAAACAGAAAAATGAGCAGAAGTCTTTTTGTCCGTACTTCCAATAAATGTATACCAAGTTAAAACACAAATTGGGCAAACTTTTACAAGTCTTTTTGCAAGTAATTCTGGTAAAAATTGGGCATGGATTCCCCGTCTCAACCAACTATTACTTAAAACTATTACAAGTCCAAACTAACTAAATTATTCTAAGTTAAATCTGACTATCTTGCAGGATTCTTGAATTTTTCTAAGTTCCACCTAGTCTTGACTTTAAAGTTCAAATTTGCATGTACTTCTCAAAATTTCAACTTTATTTCTTCTAGTAAATAAGAGCGAAAATGTACTCACGATTGAACACTGCACTCACTGTCACTGATTTTCTTCGACGACACGCGCCTGCTACCAGTGGCGCCCTCTGGCGCTCCGCAACCTGCTTTTCACCTCCCGAATTCACCACTCCTCCAGATGTTGCCACCCGGCTCCACCACTGCCTTGACGCCTTTCCAGCCGCCTTGCTGTGGGGATGATCTGGACAGCGATCCACTGCCCAGTAGCGACGAAACGGGTAGTAACCACTACCACCACCGATGATTACCAAAAAACACGTCCAGCCATATCCGGCTCGAAGGACCATGAACAAACTTAGGGCTCCGTTAGGCGAGAAATAATAACACTTCAGTACAACTCACTAGCACTCGGCGTTTATTCTTTGAAACGGTTGTCCTTAAAAATATTCCTTACACTACTTATACTAACAGAGGTAACGAAACCATAGCGAGTTCTAACCTCGACGTCACAACGCCATCTATCGAGCGCATAGGAAAACTTCTAATAATGAATAAATATTAGAACCCGCCGTGGTTTCGCTACATACTTAAACATCTACTTAAACACGTAGTGTTAACGACGGAATGAATAAACGACGTAAAAGCTAGGGTACCTGTATATGTATAGATGATAGTTTCGCTTGTATAATTGTTTCTCTTTAGTGTCTTATAAATGTATGAATATATCTTAATATCATTAGGTTTACACTATCTATAATGTCCGTTTTATAAGTATGTATTGTGTAATTGATATTAAAATGATCCCTAGTGTGTCTTTTATTACCCTATTAGGATAATTATTGGTGAATAGGGTAAGTAGGGCATGCTAGGGATAAGTTGTGGACGCTATGGCGTTCGGGGAACAACTGAGCGCTCCGCCACCTGGCGGACGAATATAATATTTATAGTCCTGAAGCGGGGGACGGGGTTACGTAAATATGTCGCGCAAACCGCGCGCCCCGTCCACTCGAAACCGAACGTTATAGCGTCATGATCTTATTAGATCCCCCTTAGGCTAGTTTACATCTAATAAGTATCTTATAAGAATCCAATAAGAATATGTAAAATGTATAACTGTGTATTGTATGAATAAATGATCCCCCGCGGGGTAGCGGGAGGGGTACACACGTAGAAAAGTAGAAGGGGAAGCCAAAATGGAATAAAAGACGGACCATTTTGGGCTTCCGGCATTCCGATCAGCGGCACCACTCCGAACACTACAAACGGTCAACCAAGTGACTAGGACAAGTAGTAGAACATACAAGTACCTCTGCCCCCTGCCCCCGGCTCTGCTGATATTATCGAAGAAAGAAAGAAAAAGGAAATAAGGCGTTATTATTGTACAACATCCCTATATACAGTCCACAAAAACCCGGCGATCTATAAGGTTGTAGCGACAATACTGTCCTCGATCTACTAAGAGATTGCAGTCGACAAAATTGTCCTCAACATCGATGGTCCTTCGAGCCGGATCAGAAGAATCAGCGTCTACGGTTTATCAAGTCGCCGAGTCAAGAATTGCACGGCGTTGTTTAACGAAGAAACAGCGGGAAGAGACGACGCGTCGTACTCGTCCGTGCATACAAGTCTTGACTTCTACGTCTTGATTTCCACGTCCTGATTTCCACGTCTTAAACGTCTCGATTTCCACGTCTTAAACGTCACAATTTCCACGTCTTAAACATCTCGATTTCCACGTCAAAAACAAACCGTTGTTTTCACAATGCCGTCGACAACGAGATCACAGAGCCGGACGGGATCGCAGAGCGGAGCACAAACCACTACGGAATCAACATCGGCCACCACGGAGTCCACAGCCACGACTTCCGCTACCACGGGCACAGGCACGACAGCAACAGGAACGACGACCACCAGCGACGGTACTACCAGCACCGGGGCCACAATGAAGACGACTTCGGCGGCAGCGGACGTCACGATTGTTCCACGACCCGCAAGCGTCGCGGCAAGGTCACATCGCTCTACCGCATCCGCCAAGAAGAAGGAGCGTCTGGAGGTCGAACGTACCCTATTACAGCTGCGCCTGCAAGCCAAGGAGCAGGAACTCAGGCTAGCGGAGTTAGATTCGGGCTCCGAGGCAGATGATGAAGAGAAAGAAGACAAAAACCAATCGTTCCGGTTAGAAAAATGGTTGAACCGGGACGACGCGCCCCCCCCCCCCTGTACCCCCGCAGGAGGCGGAGCCTAAGTCTCGCAAGATCTCGCCGATAAAGAATGAAGGAGGACGAGGACGGGGAGCTTACACCGCCAATGATGAAGATGACGGAGATAAGCACCGAGAGCATAGTACGTCTCGGCCCGCACGCCCTACCGCAGACATCGTGGAGCAAATGGCCTCTGCGATCTCCAAGGCGGTGAAGATATCGGCGAGGGAGACACCAAGGTATATAACCGAGCTGCCTACGTTCGACGGACATGGCAGCGCATGGTTGGGGTTCAAGGGCGCCTACGAGGACTCGAAGCGCGCCTTTATAAAAAGCGACAACCTGGCACGGCTAAGGAAGAACCTAAAGGGTACCGCTATGGAGGCGGTGGCAAGCCTGTTCACCGCCCACCGAGAGCCGGACGAAATTATGGAGGCTCTCGGAAGAAGATTCGGGAGGCCGGATGCACTCGTCGCGTATGAGGCAGAAAAGTTGCGATATCTGCGCAAGCTGACCGACGAGCCCCGCGACCTCTGCGTATTCGCCAGTAAGGTGGCCAACGCCGTGGCCACCATACAGGAAATGAAGAGGGAGAACTACCTCTATAGCCCCGAGTTAGTCCGGGCTATAATGGACAAATTCACCCCGATACTGAAGAGCAAATGGTACGACTTTGCAAGCGCATGGGAATACGAGGTGCCCACACTAAACCTACTATCGACGTTCCTGAACATAGAAGCCGATAAGTGCAGTGCCTACGCACCACCCGAAGTCATTAATCCCATCGCCGTACCTACAAGAGAAAGGTCCGTACCTGCGAAAGGAAAAGAAAGGGCAATAAGGAGGAAAACCGAACGTACATACAGCGCCACTACCGACGGAAAAGGGAAGCCCCAATACAGCGCCCCTACCAACGGAAGATGGAAGTATGAACACAGCGCCTCTACCGACGGAAAAGGCAAGTTTGAACACAGCGCCTCTGCCAACGGAAAGGGGAAACATGATTACAGCGCCACAACCGACGGAAAAATGAAGCTTTGCCCACTATGCAAGGAAGATCACAGCTTACCTTCGTGCAAACAATTTGCAGACAGCGATATCGACACCCGCTGGGAAATCGCAAAAAGAAATAACGTCTGCTTCCGTTGCCTGTCTAGCGACCATCGCCGGGGCAACTGCCGAGTTAAGCCATGTGGGCACAGCGGTTGTGGAATGGCACATCATCGGCTGTTACATCATACGCGTCGAACTCCATCGCCAATAGTGAAGTCAGAAGAGCCCAAAGAAGAGATAGTTACGTCTACGACGGAAGTTGTCAACAAGGCCACCGCCGCGAATCCAATACCGCATCGACGCCGAGCTTATCTAAAGATAGCACCCGTAGTGCTTGCCGGACCACACGCGAAAGTACATACGTACGCGTTGTTCGACGAAGGCAGCACCGTCACTATCATCGAGGATGCTATAATAGACTCCCTTGGCATCAACGGGCCAGTTGACACGATGTCCATACAGGGCATCAACGGCGGAGAAACAAAACACGAGAAAAGCCGCACTATCGACGTAAAAATACAAGGGCTACATTCGGACAGCGTGCACACATTGAAGGGCGCACGTACCATCAAACGTCTGAACTTCACCTCGCAGACTGTCGGAGAAACGGACCTAGAAGATTGCATACACTTAGATGACGTCAAGGACGAGCTCATCTATAGAAATGCATGCCCTAAGATTCTCATCGGACAGGACAACTGGGAGTTGATCGTCTCCCGTCAGATCCGAGCGGGAAAAAGGAACAAACCAGTAGCATCGCTAACGCTACTGGGATGGGTACTGCATGGATGCCGCACTTCAGTATGTGAACCCGTCACCTTCTGCGGCCACATCAGCGAGAAACGCGACGAAATGGAGGAGTTAATGAAGAACTTCTTCAAATTGGAGTCACTGGGCATCGAGCCGAGGCAAACAAAGGATGACCCGGAGCAGCGAGCTATCGACATTTTGAGTAAGCAAAGTCGACGGTTACCTGACGGGCGGTTCGAAACCGGACTCCTATGGAAAGAGGATAATATAAAAATCCCTAACAATTATGGGGATGCTCTCAAACGGCTGCACAACTTGGAGAGAAAACTCGACCGCGACCCGGAGCTTAGGGAGAAGTACAAGGAACGTATGACGAACCTGTTAGTACCCGGATACGCCGAGCCTGCGACTACAGCGCCACCTGCAGACAAGACGTGGTACTTGCCACATTTCGCCGTCATCAACCCGGCAAAGGAGAAGATCCGAGTCGTCCACGATGCCGCTGCGAGATCCTTCGGCCGCAGCCTGAATGATATGCTGCTGTCAGGCCCTGATCTACTTCAATCACTGCCAGGAGTCATCATGAGATTCCGCCAACATCCCATTGCAGTATCAGCGGACATCAAGGAAATGTTCATGCAAGTAAAGATACGACCGGAAGAGCAAGACGCACTACGCTTCCTATGGAGGGACGACGAAAGAGGCAACACACCGCCACGTGAGTACAAGATGACGTCAGTCATATTTGGGGCAACGTCATCACCGTGCACAGCGCTGTACATCAAGAATCGCAATGCCACCGAGTTCGCACATGTAGACGAACGCGCCGCCAGAGAGATCCAAACAAACCACTACATGGACGACTTCATAACCAGCTTCCCAGACAAGGAGGAGGCTGCGAGAGTCGTAAAATCGGTCGACGAGATACACCGTCGAGCCGGCTTCCAGTTACGGGGATGGGTGTCCAACAAGAAGTCCGTCGTCAAACAATTTTCATCGGATCCCGGAGCCACGACAGTCACCATAGGCGGGAGCGAGATCGAGAAGACACTCGGCCTCCTATGGCAGGTAAATGAAGACTGCATCGGCTTCCACATAAATGCTATGAAGACACCACCCGACGTAATAGAAGGTAGACGTCCACCCACCAAGAGGGAAGCACTCAGCGTGATAATGTCGCTGTTCGACCCGCTCGGACTCGTATCGCCGATAACTACTCCGGCGAAACGACTTATGCAGGATACATGGAGTCATGGAACGAGCTGGGACGAACCGCTTCCAGAAGAGCTGCAACCAAGATGGAGCGCGTGGCTTTGTACACTACGCGCTCTGGAAGAACTTCGCATTCCCCGCTGCTATGATGTAGAACCGGCCGTAAGAAGAGAACTGCACACTTTCGTAGACGCAAGTGAAGAAGCCTACGCAGCCACCGTGTACTGGAGATTACAACGAGCCGACGGCACCGTAAGAATATCACTAGCCGCTGCAAAGAGCCGCGTCACACCGCTCAAGCCCGTCTCTATACCACGACTTGAGCTACAGGCGGCGGTACTCGGAGCACGACTAGCCAAAAACGTCGCGAAAGAGCACAACTTCACGGCTGCAAGGCAGGTGTATTGGAGTGATTCACGCACCGCTCTCGCGTGGATCCGAGCCGAACCACGGACGTTCAAAACGTTCGTCGCACATCGCGTCGCCGAGATTGAAGATACTACAAAGAAAAAGGACTGGAGATGGCTGCCGTCACAACTCAATGTAGCCGACGACGCGACACGAGCGACACCCGCGGATTTCAACGAGAATCACCGATAGTTCACCGGCCCGCCTTTCCTACTATCACCTGAAGAGCAATGGCCGGTCGAGACAAGCACGACAAAGGAACGCACCGGGGAAGAAAGGGAGAGATGCTGCGCAACAACGAACGACATAAAGGGGCACGCACACTTGCCCGATATCACGCGCTTTTCAAAATGGGAGCGCCTGATCCGGGCCACCGCACGCGTACTACATTTCATCGACTTATGTCGGAAAAGGAGACACACCGTGGCAGCAGCGCGTCGCAAAAGGACCATCGCCAACCCGACATCGGACCCGGCATGGTCAAGGACAAAAAAGGGCGACGCAAAGGCGGCAACGGCAAGAAAATCCGCATGCGACCAGCACAAGTTCGTGCCATTAGAGGCGCATCATCTCATCCAAGCCGAATATCTCTGGACGAAAGCAGCGCAAGAAGACAGCTACGCATGCGAACGCAAACGCATCGAGCGTAGCACCACACCGGCGGGAGACGACAAACTCGCCGGTCTAAGCATTATCATGGGAACGGACGGACTACTAAGACTAAAAGGAAGAATCGCTGCCACAGAAGGGATTAGCGAGGAAACGGCAAATCCAGCTGTACTAGACGGCGCACGTGACTACACAAAGATGTACATAGATCATGTACATAGGAAGATGCATCATGGGGGCGTCGAGCTAGTGGTGAATGAAGTACGACAGCGATTCTGCGTTATGAAAATTCGCCCTACAGTACGGGGCGTTTTAAAGGTATGTATAACATGCAAATTGAAGAAGGCGAAACCAACGAGTCCAGCCACCGGGGATCTGCCGCACGCGCGTGTAGCACATCACGCGCGCCCGTTCACCTTCACCGGGCTCGACTACTTCGGTCCACTCGAAGTAACCGTGGGCCGACACCGAGAAAAAAGGTATGTCGCCCTATTCACCTGCATGACGACAAGGGCCGTCCACTTGGAAGTAGCGGCATCACTCAGCGCAGACTCCGCTATATCTGCGCTGCGAAGATTCATGGGGCGACGCGGCTGCCCGAAGGAGTTGTGGTGCGACAACGCCACCAACTTCAAAGCCGCGGAAAGACAACTCAACGAGGCCGCACTCACTGCGGTCCGAGAAGAGACAACAACGAAGCACATCGCGTGGCGTCACGTTCCCCCCTCCGCCCCCTTCATGGCCGGGGCCTGGGAACGCATGGTTCGCACAGTAAAAGAAGGCCTGCGAGCGACGCTACATGAAAAGTACCCGAGCGACGAGACACTCCACACACTGCTCATCGAAGTAGAAAACACGGTCAACTCCCGTCCACTCACACACGTGGCAGTGACACCAGGGGAACCGGAGGCGCTCACACCCAATCACCTGCTGCTGGGACCCAATTCCCATGTCCCAGCACCGGGCGCCTTCACCGAAGAAGACATGGATGCACGCGCGCATTGGCGGCGCGCCCAGCGGCTAGCCGACATCTTCTGGAGCCGCTGGGTACGAGAGTATCTCCCCCTGCTTCAATACCGGCGGGAGCCCCGCACGATCGGCGAGGCACCACGCGTCGGAGATTTAATCATCGTGTGCGACGCAAATCTACCGAGGAACACATGGCCGCGAGGAAGAGTCATCGCTACGTACCCCGGGCAAGACGGCGAAGTGCGCGTCGTCGACCTACAAACGAGCAACGGACACGTTCTGCGGCGACCCACAAAGAAAATCGTCGTTCTACCGGTTAGGTCGCGAGACGGCGACGGCGGGAGTATGTTAACGACGGAATGAATAAACGACGTAAAAGCTAGGGTACCTGTATATGTATAGATGATAGTTTCGCTTGTATAATTGTTTCTCTTTAGTGTCTTATAAATGTATGAATATATCTTAATATCATTAGGTTTACACTATCTATAATGTCCGTTTTATAAGTATGTATTGTGTAATTGATATTAAAATGATCCCTAGTGTGTCTTTTATTACCCTATTAGGATAATTATTGGTGAATAGGGTAAGTAGGGCATGCTAGGGATAAGTTGTGGACGCTATGGCGTTCGGGGAACAACTGAGCGCTCCGCCACCTGGCGGACGAATATAATATTTATAGTCCTGAAGCGGGGGACGGGGTTACGTAAATATGTCGCGCAAACCGCGCGCCCCGTCCACTCGAAACCGAACGTTATAGCGTCATGATCTTATTAGATCCCCCTTAGGCTAGTTTACATCTAATAAGTATCTTATAAGAATCCAATAAGAATATGTAAAATGTATAACTGTGTATTGTATGAATAAATGATCCCCCGCGGAGTAGCGGGAGGGGTACACACGTAGAAAAGTAGAAGGGGAAGCCAAAATGGAATAAAAGACGGACCATTTTGGGCTTCCGGCATTCCGATCAGCGGCACCACTCCGAACACTACAAACGGTCAACCAAGTGACTAGGACAAGTAGTAGAACAACAAGTACCTCTGCCCCCTGCCCCCGGCTCTGCTGATATTATCGAAGAACGAAAGAAAAAGGAAATAAGGCGTTATTATTGTACAACATCCCTATATACAGTCCACAAAAACCCGGCGATCTATAAGGTTGTAGCGACAATACTGTCCTCGATCTACTAAGAGATTGCAGTCGACAAAAGTGTCCTCAACACGTAGAAACCAAAATGTTAAACCTAGCATATAAATTATAATTATGCCCGTTTCATTAAAATTCGTCCAACTGTTTTTGTGTGTTACGCGTTCAGACAAACAAAAATTCCAAAAAATGTTGTGTTTGAAATTGGCGCGAGCGTCTTTGCATACCCGCATACATTGAATATTTCGAAGCAACATTTTTTTGTCCCCGCCATATTGAAGGCGGTTTGATATTTTTGAGTAGTAACACGCGCTCGGCGGCGAGCAGAGTTAAGTTGTGAATTGAGTAAAATTCACACCGCGGCCTCGGACAGTTGTTTTTTGCTATTCGCGCCTAGTAATAGGTGAGTTGCGGAGCTATAGCGGCCACCGGCTCACCACGGAACGAGACTTGGATTACTACACAAGTATCTATTGGGAATTTATGTATTTATTAATTACACTAAGATAGGTCACGTCTAGTAGGGACTAGCGTAGGTACACTTTCCAGATTTGTGCGTGGGCAAAACCACCTTTAAATTGTGTAAATTGTTCTTTATTGTGCTTACCCACCTCTGGTGGATATATTGAGTAAGTTTACATTTGGGCCCGAGTGCACATTCCTCGGGCTGCTTTCGCGTAACGCGAGGCAGGTGCGCGCCTAGTGTGCGCATCGTAAACATGTTGTCTTGAGCTCTGTATCACGTTTACTTTACACGTGAAATATTTTTTGAAAAGTAGTTGCAGACTTTTTTCAAAAAATATTTCATGTACAGAGACAAGGGTCTGTTACGATTTCATGATATGTATACAGGGTGGAAAATATGAACGGGACATGGAGGAAAAGTACATTAAATGTTGAAGATATCAAAATTCACTCAAAGGAAACATTCTTTTGTTTTTTAAAATAAGAATAACCGCATTCAAACATTTTTTAAAAAGTTTACCTGAGCCGGGAATCGAACCAACTAAAAATGCAAAAAATGGACAGTCACTATTTTATTAAACCAATCGATAGGGTCTATGATAAGGATAAAATCTCTCGAAGAAACATTGTATTTTACAATTAAAGAAGACCTTGAAATCTAACAATTCGTACCTATCGAATTAACCTGAAGGACACGTACCTAGATAGATAGATAGATAACTCTTTATTGCACATAATTAGAGCGAATGCTTACAAACAATATTACAATCTGAAAAGGTACAATCGGCGGTCTTATCGCTAAGTAACGATCTCTTCCAGACAACCGTTTGATACTGAAGAATTCTTAAAAAAAGTGCTAGAGAAATTATATCGACTAATACAAAAGTTAACTAAACATAGGTAACTTAATAACTAGATACATTAATATGCAAATTATTACCTGCAGTAAACTATTGTAAATGGTTACCTAAATTAGACATTGATTAAAATTATAATTTCGATAGAACATTTTTATTAATTAACTGATAAGTTGCTCGAAATGCGAACCATTTTCTTGAATGCAGAGATTGAGCCTTTTCAAAAATTCATTTCGTGTAACCTTCTGCAATGGATTGTGATGAATGTTCGTGATAAAATTTTGAACCTGAACTCTTAACTCTTCAGCAGACTCATAGGATTTTTTGTAAATTAATTTTTTTACATGGCCCCACAAAAAAAAATCCAGCGGCGTAAGATCTGGAGATCTCGCAGGCCATTTAATTGTCCCGTTTGTACCTATCCAGACATTGAAATTGTTATTAACATAAGCAGTGGATATTCTACTATCTATCTATCTAGGTACGTGTCCTTCAGGTTAATTCGATAGGTACGAATTGTTAGATTTCAAGGTCTTCTTTAATTGTAACATACAATGTTTCTTCGAGAGATTTTATCCTTATCATAGACCCTATCGATTGGTTTAATAAAATAGTGACTGTCCATTTTTTGCATTTTTAGTTGGTTCGATTCCCGGCTCAGGTAAACTTTTTAAAAAATGTTTGAATGCGGTTATTCTTATTTTAAAAAACAAAAGAATGTTTCCTTTGAGTGAATTTTGATATCTTCAACATTTAATGTACTTTTCCTCCATGTCCCGTTCATATTTTCCACCCTGTATATTTATTGTACAGAATACAGTCTCTAGAAAATACATAACAGATTATATCGTTTAACGAACTAATGGCCGCGACTTCATTAAAAAATTTCATTCATTCTTAAAATTTTTTATCATTTTAATAAGCCTCGCGTTTTTGAATCCCCTTTAATTACTCATGTTAAATTCCAGAATTATTGAATAGCAATCAAAAATTCTGTAAGGTGATCTATTCCAATCAGTGGTTATTACATCACTGGCTGTAGTTTTCAAAGATGGCCGCGTGGGACAATACACCATCTTCTAATTTTCAATCTTTTTAACAGATTAAATCATTGGCAACGTAGAAAAAAATATAGTTTTTAATCAAAATGAAATAGTTTTAACAATTCATAACACTGGTATATAAAACAAATACATTTTTTAATAAATATAAATTACCCTGAGGGTAGGAGAATATTTGAAAACATAAAAGCACCCACCTGGTCTTGAAAATGTGGTGGCAACACCGCGTCTGGATGGAAAGTTGCGCCACTAACGTTACACGTGTGTCCTTTTAGGGTCTGCAGTGGAGTACAGTCTGGGACTGACCACACTTTGCTCAAACCTGACCTGTGGGTAGGTGGAAAATTATAATATATGTATTGATCTGTTGAAACGTGCCTTAAAGCGAATTTCTCCAGGATTGTGTGTGAAGCAAGCAATTTCAACGGAGACGATGGATACAAATTGTCCTCGCCGCGGAAACCGGTGATCAATGAATTGAATAAAATTAAACCTCGCGATTTCTCGTCTGACGTTAATTCTGATATTGTGTGTTGTGTGCCGCAACTTTCCGGACTATGAAGACCAAATGCGGGTAGTTGATGAAACTGCTCGCAACTCTCGACGTGGACTACCCGCGTCTTCAGTCAGCTCGTGACCATGGTCGGTGCAACCCAAGCGAAATGTCGAGGAAAATAAATAAGGTACACATTCACGTTGAGGCCCATTTAAATAGATATAGGTAATGTGTGAGAAACGCGGAAATCTCAAATGTTAGAAAACTACAATATTTGAAATAATAAACTAGTTGTAACCGCGACTTTGTTCGCGTGCACTATAGAGTGATTCCCGTGGGAATTCAAAAATGAATCTGGATAAAATGTAGGCTAAATTTTTATTAAAATCCGTTCAGTAGTTTTTGGATAATGCGCGTTCAAACAGACAGACGGAGAGAAATTAAAAAAAAATGTTGTTTTGTAATCTCTATCGCTCCTACTTTCACTGCAATTACTCTTTTTTAAATATTGAGTCTACAGACACGGCTTGTTATGATTTTATTATATGTATAGATAAATGACAATTTTGAATTTTTTGTCTGTCTGTTTGTCTATTCAAACACTCTAACCTCCAAAACTACGGAACGGATTTTCATGGGGTTTCCACAGGTTAATTAAGCTTAGCGTGGCGCTTCGAATAGGCTTCGTTTCATCGAAATCGACTGACGGGAAGAAAATATATCGCAATTTAGAATTTACAATAAAAACTAAAGTTCCACGTGTACGAAGTCGCAGGCGCAGTTAGTTTTCCAATAACTTTTCGAACCACATCCATGTAAGTTGTAAAATATTTACTTAAGTTATTTTTAAGTATTTGTTGTACAATTGTTACTTTGTGTTGTACAAAAACTAAATACTCACCAACTGGCGGTGATCAACATTGTGCTGTCATTGCTAAATCTGCAGTAACTTATTGGTCGCGTGTCGCCGATCTGAAACAATTGTCAGGTTTCTATTACACTAACTAACAGGGGCGTAGCCAGAATTTTATCCAGGATGGGACAATGCAAACAATTTTAACCAGGGCGGGGCAATGCAAACAATTTTAACCAGGGCACGGCAATGCAAACAATTATAACCAGGGTGGGGCAATGCAAACAATTTTAACCAGGGCGGGGCAATGCAAACAATTTTAACCAGGGAGGGGCACAGCAAACAATTTTAACCAGGGAAGGGGCAAAGCAAACAATTATATCCAGGGCGGGGCACTGCAAACAATTTCCTTATAATTTAAATAGAGATGGTGTAATGCAGATAGTCTGTTACATATTCAAACACCTCCACCTGTCCATTTCGTACCCATTCGTGTCCATACTTTCATGCTATACCTTATTAAGTACACTTTATTATGCACCAAAGAATATAGTTAAAGTGATTCATAAGTTTAAATAAACAGTTATTATAAAAATTGGCAATCGCCAAAGCGTACCCGGACCCTTTTGCACAGCAGGTTATGTCACTACCAACTGAGCCAATCCGTTGTCAATGTCAAATATTTACCTGGCTACAGTATATGGACATAGCGGAAGCCTTCCTCTGGGATTCTTGTTTAGCCGCCGCTCTCACACTACCCGCTAATTGCATTTCTTCTCGGGCTTTACTTAATCTGTGGACAACATTAAATTAATTGAATCTTCCGGGCTACTTGGCCGAGATCTTCTGGGATCTCTTCTCTTTCTTCCAAACGTTTCGTCAACAACTGCGGTTGACATTCTCAGTGTTTCGCAACTGACTGGTTGCGCTCGACAAGCCGAAGAGATAACATCTCTCCGAAAGTGAACGCAGCCACCACTGAAGATGTCAACCACAGTTGTTGACGAAACGTTTGGAAGAAAGAGAAGAGATTCCAGAAGGCCTCAGCCAAGTAGCCTGGAATGTTCAATTAATATGGACACCGACCGAGAAAGCCTACACTCTACTATAACATTAATTTAAACATAATACATATGCAATGCATGCATTTAACATGCATTCGTTGGTGGTGGTTGGATGTGAAGAGCCGAGGATTGTGTGTAGTGGGGAGCCTTAGGAACAGGCTATAGTCAGCAGCGAAGAGACTAGGCGACTGGTAAATATAATACGGTCACCAGCCAGTCGCAGTGTCGTCAACTAGCTATAAAATTGCACCATCCCATTTCTAAGCGACTAAGAGATAACAATGCGGCTACCACAGAAAACTACATCAGAAAAGTGTGGACTCGCCAACCTGCTTAAGCAGTCAGCATGGCGTGTTAAGACCATACCAGAAGCTACCAGAAGAAAAGACGTTCCAGAGACAGATAAACCGAGACTGTATAGCGGAACACTCTGTGAAAGTACAAGCCGTTAAACTGTTCAACCAGCTGCCATTACATTTAAAGTCAGTAACCAGTGTGATTGTCTTCAAACGTGGTATAAAATCCTTTTTCCTAAAAAAATGCTATTACTCTGTAGAAGAATACTTTAAAGACAAAGAAAAAACAATAAAATAGAGTAGACACATAATATTAATATTTAATAGGGACTTGCATATGAATTTAAACTTAGCTTTATAATTTATACCTAGTTTATAAGAAATTCTGACACAATATATATTGTTTGTGAAATAAATAAATAAAATAAAATAATAAATACAGCCCTCAAGACAAAGTACATGACGAAGTTCATGTCCAGCAGTGGATATTAAAAGGCCTGGTTACAATTTAGTCAGGAACAGTAATAATGGTAAATACTTACCGCTTCTTGGCCCTCGGTAGGGAGTATCTCGCGATCCAGAGCCTCGCGTCCCTGAGTGCGGAGGGTCCCTCGTGGTACCAGGTCCCCTCGCGCCCCCTGTCCCGCTCTATACGAGCCTCCTCCTCCTCCATCTTTTTGTGGATTGCATCTTCACCGAGACTGGAAAGAAGATAATAGATAAGCATATCTACATACAGGATGCAGCTAGGGATCTAAAAGAGTTAAATAAAAATTATCTGCTTCGCGGCACTTTGCACACGCGCCACTTTGATGGGGTTCGGTTCATCTTGAAAGACCCAAATGGTCGATTGCTGCTTTGTTTCGGGGTCGCAGCTGTAAATCCATGTTTCGTCACCTGTTACTATGTTCCACACTAAATTTGACGCACCTTCGTTGAATCTGATAAGCATGGCATTGCACCAAGTGACGCGTTCCGGTTTTTGAGCCCGAGTCAAATTTTGTGGGATCCACCGTGAGCACAGCTTTCGCACAGTCAAATATTTGTGTAAGATTGATTGTATCTGACTCATGATTATGCCTAAGGATGCCCGAATCTCATGGTAGGTCATATGCCTGTCTGTTTCGATCATATGGCGTATAACATTGATATTTTTGTTGTGGGCGAGCGTGGAATTCTGCAAACCAGCTATAAATTGTCGTCTTGCTTGGGGCTTCATCGCCAAAGGCAGTTTGAAGCCGAGCGAGGTTCTGCTGAGCTGTCAAATTACACTTAAAATTGTAGAAAATCATACAGCGAAAATTTAAAATTGTATTTAATTTAAAATGACGCCACAATGAAAAAAACAAATAACTGTTAGATGAAACAAACTTTATTTTACAGCCAAAGAGTTTCATTTTCAAATATTGTAATTACTTTTTGAATATTGTTTATGTAAGTGGACAGTTCCGCAAAATTTTCAGTGTGACCTATGTAGTAGTAAAGTTAGCTATACCCTAGTCATCCCTTATCGGCGGGTCTGCAGGGAGCCACGTGAAGCTAGCTTTGTATCCACATTTAAGGTATACTAGAATATAAATAAGTACTTACTAACTGAGTAAGTCCCTCAGTCTGACTCTTCTCTCAGCTGGCCCTTCGCCAAACAAACATACAGGCTCACCCAGTTGTCGGAGACTTCTACGGACCTGTGGAAAAAGTAAAGTAATTACATTACCACACCATCAGTGAGACCGTGTGATGTCGGCTTTAAAATAGCACCATCCCGTCTCATTACGCGTGTCTTGAAAGGCGACAAAAGGATAAGGATAACAAAGCCGCTATCAGACCCCCTGAAGAAATACACCTCCAAACGTTTTAAGGCCATACATCTCTCACGCACAAGGCGAAATTCGGTATTGTATTTCACACTCACTCACTCGCACTGCACTGCACCAATATACATGTAATGCAGGTCTCTAATAGTAGCGGTTCCAATAGCAGTTGTTTATAAATGTAGTATGCGGCGTTGCCGCCAGTAGGGAGATCCTAGCTAAACTGTGAACGGGAGCCTTTTTTTGGGGGGGTAAACATCAAATTCAGAAAAAACTCAGAAGAGATGCCTTAAATAAAGTTGAACCACAGTATCTCCACCTCCAATCCAAATATTTTTTTATATATTGAACTGTGTAGTCAATGAGTGGAACCAGTTGGCAGAAAATGTCATAGATGCAGATTCAGTGATCTCGTTTTGTTTTTATAGGAAGAAGGCGGCAGGCCAGCATACAGTTCATCTGGTCCATCAATAGTCACCCATGGACATCCACTGTACATGCCAATGTCAGTCCAGAATGACAAACATTATCATGCCACCAGATGCGCTGCCTGTTTTTTAAGATGTAGGAATAGATTTACAGGAAGGGTTGGGAAAATGGGGAAGGATAGGATGGAATGGGAATAGGCTCTGGCATATCTCACTCACTGGCGAAACACATACATACATTGAGGAATGAGATAAAGTGGGAAATGCAGTACATTTTAAGATAGTCTTCTGTGAGAGAGGGTTAATGAGGGCAGTTGAGTGCGCCCAGCGGCCATTGGATTCTTGCATACACCCTTCCCTTCCTAAAAATTCAAAAGTCGGCTGGACAGACCCTTTCGCAAACTGACGCACAAGTCACAAAAACAAGATTGGACACACCAGCTTACATTGCCTTATTACAGCCATAATAATAATAAATAATCACCTCATCATCATCAGTGGAGACATTAAGCTGTCGAGCCTTCCGTCTACGTTCAAACTCTTCAAGAAGAGCCTTCTTGTCACGGGACATCTCTTCTTCTAACTCCATGTATTCTGCCAAAATATAATAAACAAATTTATTAATAGGGCAGATTAGTGAATATTCCATATTATTATTGTTTGTTTAATGGTTCCATATCTTGAAACTTGGCAAGACCCAGATTGAGATGTTAAAGTGGTTGACAATTGTGGTTGAAAGCAGTTGAAATTGAAAATAACGATTGGAAGTGCTGAAAGGATGAAAGCTATGGACTTCCGTCCATGGCTATTATTTGGAGAAACATTTTATCTCTTCAGACTCTTTATTTGGAGAAACTTGCTAAATTAGGCCCAGGGCCATTGAGTTTAGAACCAAGGAAGAATAGACTCTTTCATGACTAAAACGGCAGATCTATACCATAGAGTAGTACTGTAATCCTACTGGGTATATTCTTTAAGTAAGTTTGTGTTACTTAAAGCATTTTTTATAGAAAGGCAGCAAATGAGCATACAGTACACCTGATGGTAATCTATGGTACATGCCAACTTCAGAGCAGAATGACAAATGTTAGCATGAGCCTGGATGCACTGCCTACCTTTAGAGATGTAGGAATGAATTTGGAGAGATGGTTGAGAAAATGGGGAGGGATAGGATAGGAGGATCCCCTGGCATGTTGACATGCCCCCGAGTGCGCTGCCTATCTACCTTTGGAGATATAGGAATGGATTAGGAGAATGGGTTGGGAAAATAGGGAGTTATAGGATGGGAATGGGCTCTGGCATATCTCACTCACTTCTGAAACACGTACATACATTGGTGAATTGGATAAAGTGGTAAATGCGTACATTTCAAGATAATCTTCTGTGAGAGAGAGCTAACGAAGCCAGTTGATTGCGCCCAGTGGCTGTTGAATTAGGGCGTGCAACCTTCCCTCCAAAATTACAATCAAAAGCAAGTATAGTACAATTTACTTACCGCCAGAAATCTGTATATCACCCAACTCTTCTTCGCCTGTATCTTCCGCGCCCTCCTTGGCAGCGGTTGCCAAAGCCACCAGCCTTGCCTTCTCCTGTTCTTCCAAGGATCCATAGTGTATTTGTTTACTCTTCTTCACGAGAATGACATCGTCGTCGTCAGACATTTTGAGGTTATGTATTAAATGTAATCAAATTTATATGCTAACAGTAAAAATTGTTGAATTGTGTTAAGAAGTACGACTTAAAGGGGTTTTTATGCAAGCTTTGTCGATGATTTGTGTTAAACTAAGGATTTTTAAGAGATAGAAATATTAGGGGATTAAACTAACTTCGTTCCTGTTAACTCAGACAACAACATATAATAATATTTTATAAAAAATGTTCTGGGTGTGACTTTAATTTCTTAAAATTATTAAACATACAGGAAATTAATATTAAATTACAACATGTTTAATTTGAAACGGTGTTGATTTAGATGAATTTTTGGCTTGTTATAAATTAATTTATAGGACGTTTTTATTTTAAAAATATTACGTGTAACGAAACGAATTAATACCATAGACAATAGGGATTGCTATACATAAAATTGTATCCCTAAAAACGAGACAATTAGTTACAAATTAGCTCAGCCATGCCCATGGTCCACCAACAACAGTGGGCCATAAGTAGTTCGCCGAATATGGGTATAAGTACGTTACGGCCCAAAGCATGATGAAAAAATTACACTAATGCTTAAATGTTAGTGCGATTTTTGGTTATTAATATCGCTGAACAGAGAAGCAGGAAAAATAATATTGAAAAAAATATTTTTCTATTAATAATCGTAACTCTAATATTGTCTATGCTTAATAATTGTTTACGTCAATTGGATAATTCCGTAAAACAGTTTAAATATGGAAATTATAAGTTTAAAATGATAATTCGCCCTTCAATTGGACCTTAAACGTCTAATTTTCTAATATTCTACCAAAAGGATAAAACAAAAGCAAGATATTACTAGGTATTAGTACATAACCTCAAAAGCTGATAACTTTATTTTACTTGATTTTGCGCCCTTGTTATTGTAATTATGTCGCTGCAGCTCTCGCGGCGGGAAGTGGACGAGCTTCGTTCTTCTCTCGACCGCGCCATTTACAGGACTATCGGTAAATCTGATAGTTCTCTGTTATCCACAGTATCTTACTGCTTGACTAATGGGTAAGTGCGTATATATAATTAAATAAATACATTAATTAACTTTCGTATTTTAAACTATAGTAATGTTGTTTTCTCCTCTAAGTATAGAAACATTACAAATTCTATTTAAGCATATTTATTGATAATTTAAGTTTGATGAATCCTAATATTGTTATTATGGCTGTAATAAGCTAAGCAGCGTACTCTGATGCGCCCAATCTGATTTTGTCACTTGTGCATCTGTTATGCTATGCTATGCTAGCAGAAACATAGCTGGTTGACACAAACAAATAGTTTTCTGAAAGAAATTACATAAATGTGTGGTAAGTGTTTTAAAAAAACAACTAAAAAGGTAATTGCCGTAAAACTAAAGAAAATTAAGTGAATCACTAGGGATGAAAGGCTTGAAGTAAAATAAAAAGGTTAACACATCAGAAGGCCATTCGTGTGTTCCGTTATATGAAACAAAATATATACAGCTATTTAGAAAAGTAGTTAGAAAATGCAAGAGATTAACAGTTCAGAAAGTAGGCAGATTTGGACGATTGTAAACAGTCATAGAAACAAAAATAAGGCTACTAACATAGTTAATAATATAAACCTTAAAATTGGAAATAAAATATTAGAGAAACCTTCTGGAATAGTGCAAGTATTGTCAGAAAGCTTTGACCATGGCAAAAACAATTCTCTGAATGAGAAGACAGGTGAGGCAATTACAATACTTCAAAATTGCACTAGCAGCATAGAAGGTGATATGGAATTCTGTCTAACCAATGCTCAAGAAGTAACTAAGATTATATCAAAAATGGTAAATAAGTTATCACGTGGTTATGACAAAATTTCAATAACTGCATTTAAGAAGAATATCAATCTCTTGGCAGTACCCCTAGAAAATTTCTTTAATAAATGTAAAGAAAAAAATGTCTTTTTTTTATGGACAAAGGTGGTAGACGAGCATACAGTCCACCTGATGGTAAGTGGATACTGTAGCCCATAGACATCTGTGATACATGCCAACATTAGTCCAAAATGACAAACATTAGCATGCCTCCAGATGCGCTGCCTACTTTTGGATATAGGAATGAATTTGGAGAAAGGGTTGGGGAAATGGGGAGGGATAGGATGGGAAAAAGGAGTCTAAATTGATCTGAAGAATTATGATCCGGTGTCACTTTTACCAGTAATGTCTAAAATCTATGAAATGATAGTAAAATATAGACTTAACTTCAGAAGTATTGTATTCTGGATAAATGAATTTGCCATCAAAAAGTTGCCGATTGATGTGCTGAATCAACTAAATGACAGAATGAGCCTATGAGGTAGTAGGCCTATTCCTCAATCTTAGCTCCACATTTGATATGGTGGACTATGATGTGTTATTAAGAAAACTTAAGCACTATAAAATTGGAGAAAAAGTTTATTTAATAATAGCATGTAATTTGTTGAGATTAAGACAATAGAGAATAAACAAGAAATTGTCACAAAAAGTTCGGCAAGGCTCTATTCTGGATCCTATATTTTTTTTTTATTTTTTAAAATGACAAAGTGACAACTGTACATGTAATATAGTATATGCTGATGATACTAATGCAATAATATCAGCATTCTAAACTTAATGACAGAAGTGTGAATTGACTCACTCTTGAATTGGAGGACTGAGCTAATAGCAATCAATAACCCATGCTAAGCTGCACTACACCATTAATTTCTGGTTATGCATACAATATTAATAGGGCATTTGTATTGCAATACTCACTATGGTAAGAATACCCCAGACAAAGTCAAAGAGAACACTATAAAAAGTCAGCAAGCAAAGCAAAGAATAGAAAATTATTTGGTTGCAAACTAGGAGGATTAAATTGCGAGATATTCCCGAAGTTAACAGTAGTGAAACAGAACACTAGATATCAGAGTATAGGTACAATCGACAGGCTAAGGAAATACCAGCCCATGTGTTGCTAATAATATCTGAATAATAAAGTAAAGCTACCTAATCCAGCTAGCCAGCCCATGTGTTCCCGTGGGTATCGTAAAAGACGTCTTAGGGATAACAAAACCGCTACCACAAGCTCTGAGGAACTACACTACCTCTAAAGAGTGGAACTCGCCCATCTGATTCGCGAACATGCCGTTTTAAGGCCATACGTTCCTCTGTTCCTCTCGTACAAGACAATGTTTGGGAAGAGATCCATGTCCAGCTGTGAACGATAAAAGGGCGGGTGACGGATAAAATGACAGTCTTCAGAAGGTTCCTTTATCAGAAATCAAGCTGTAGGTATCGCTGAAGGAGTAATAATGGTTCACTGGTTCGGGATATTTTTTTTGGCATATTATTTTTTTTTAATTTAAGTAATTAACAGTAAAAGCTTTTTGATTAAATTAATAACGTAGGTAATACTTGAAAAGTTTTGTGCAAAAGCCCTACTTACAGTCTTCACAATCAATAACATTAAATATATGTCAACTCAACTTAATTTTCACCTAACTGGCTTCTATTGTGACAGCCACAATAATTTTGCCACAACCACCTGGTTGACAAGAACACGGTAGGGAAGCTAATTTTAGCGTATAGATAATTTTGTATCAGAGTTGTGGGAATGATCTAAAACAAAAATAAGAGAATACATACGTACCAGATCACATTTATAGATGTCCTATATTCTTTGATTTTTCAAAATATCTCCTAATTTTTCATAAACATTTTATTTCAGATACGAACGTCGTAAAATAATAGACAAAATCTCTTCGCATATTGACTCCAAAAAAGCTAGCAAACTCGCTGACAAAGTCATAGCTCTCGCTCAAGAGCAGATCACAATATCAAAGTCACAGAAACGGAAACATGAATCTGACAAAGAGCGAGATACTAAGAGATCTCGGCACGAAGAGCATGATAGAGATAGGAGTAGAGAGGAGAATGGGAGGGAGAAAGAGAAAGTGGGAAATGGAGTGGAGATTCCTTCAGTGTTGCCGGAAGGAGAGACGATTGGGTCAAAGATGACGGGACTTAGCGCTGATAGGATTAAGGTAAGTTTTACAGCATGCTGATTGTTGATCACGGAATGACTATATTTGAAATTCTTTATATGGCAGTTTCAATAGTAATTTTAATTTACTGTACACAGTAAATGTGTTGATACTTGTCATTTCTTTTTGTATCTAATGATTGATTAATACCATTGTACTTGTAACATCTTTTCATCTGTAATTATCACAATGAATAAATATCTTCAACTTTCACCTAGCCAGTTTCTATTGTGACAGCCACAATAATTCCGGCCACAACCACGTGGTTGACAGCACACGGTGGGGGAGGTAATTTCAGCTTATAGATAATTTTGTATCAGAGTTGTAGGAATGACCTAAAACATAGGGGTGTTACATTCAGTGTTAGTAATGTTAGCAGTTTATAATACTAAACTAGGTTTCGTCGGCGCCCCCCGGGCGCCGGCCTCCCCCTGAGAGGGGGATGTTCCGGGCTTCGCCCTACGCCCTACTTCGGCCTCGCGTAAATTACACACTGAGCGAGATCGCTGTAGTTGATGTTGTGCGGGACCTGCATAGCGGCCATCTTCAAAAATGGCGGAATCGAATTAAAAATTCAAAATCCTTAATCAGGCTCCCCCGAACCCCCCAGATATCAATTTTCATCCGGATCGGATGAATACGAAAAATAGCCGCCATCTTGGATTCGCCATCTTGAAAAAAAAAATTCGTCCAGTGGAAGGACATCGACTTGCCCCACCATATTAGTTTGAGCACCGATCCGATATCTCCAACCGTTCGGGAGAGACCGTCAAAATAAATATAAATATAAATTATAGTTATTATATAGTTATATTATTATTATATAAATTATAGTTATTATATGTTATTATATAGTTATGCGATCAGAACGCACAGTCAGCATAAATGCAGCTGCATCCCAAACCGCTTAGTTAACATGTTTTATTAGATAAGACCCTCGGGGGCATAGTATTAAGAAATAAGAATTAAAACAGTCTCATATCGACCATGTAACGGAATCGGAATCGTTCGTTTATTATTTTAATAATTTTGTCTTTTTAAAATGACCTAATCCCGCTCGCGCGTTTTGACTACATATATAAATATACCTATGTTTATATTTACAAAAGGTGTATTCACAAGGGATAGGAGACATATGAGATTAGGGGGACGCGGGATGTTGGGAGTGTCCAATGATTCTTCAATAATTTTTATTTATTTAACTAATCATTGTGGGTATTTATAATTTTTGCACTTATCCTTTACTGTGTGACATTGTTTTTACTAATGCTGATTTTTTACTTGAATAAGCCAAGCTGTATGCAACTTACAAGGTTCAATAATTGTAGTGCAGTTATTTGTTTTTATATTTGTTGCACTGAGGGGGAGAGTGCACGCTGCAATCCGACAGCCGCTAGGCGCACTCGACTGGACTCGTTACTTCTTTCTCACAGAATACTACCTTGAAATGTACTACATTTCCCACTTTATCATATTCCCTAATGTATGTACGTGTTTCGGTAGTGAGTGAGATGTGCCAGAGCCCATTCCCATCCTATCTCTTCCCACGTCCCCAACCCTTTCTCCAAATCCATTCTTTCATCGACAAAGGTAGGCAGCGCATCTGGGGGCATGCCAAAGTTTGTCATTTTGGACTAATGTTGGCATCTATTGTGGATGTCTATAAGCGACAGTATCCACTTACCACCAGGTGGACTGCATGCTAGTTTGCCACTAACTTTCTATAAAAAAAAATGTTGTGTGTACAATAAATTGTTAAATAAAATTGTTGATCGAAGGTACATTTGACATTTTTAACATACAACAAACTAAAATCCAAAATGAACATCTGAATAGGTCTGCGTTTTATGTCTCTTCTTTCTTCCAGCTAATGATGGCAAACGCTCAAAAGGAAATAGAGGAGCGTAAACGTGCTCTTGTAGCGATGAAAGGCGAACAGAAGCCTGGTGTGAGCGCAGCCTTAGCTGCCGCTCAGCAACTGAAAGTGCAGATGCAGCAAAACAATGCGATTCCACCGCCGAGTGTGATCAAACCCATTTTGTATTCTAAACCGGGTAAGTTAAACAACATGCTTCCTCACTACACATTTCTCTGACATACATGCACGTACACCCTCACTCTCAGACATCAGAATCATACACGATCATTAACTGAGCCATGAACGTTTTCACATCTATTCTATATACATAGAATAAAATCGTAACAGTCTTGTCTATATATTAAATATTTTTGAATAAAGTAATCGCTATATAAAGTCCAAATTATAACCAAAGCATCACGAAAAATCTACAATTGGTTATTACACGTGCACAAATAATAAATGACAGAATACAATAGGCGACCTTATCGCTAAGGCGATCTCTTCCAGGCAAACTTAGGATAGAAAAAAATAAAAGGGATATAGGTAGTGCAAAAGACCAAAATCCACAGATGGATCATGTTCAATATATACTTATCGACAATATTGATAATAAATATATGTTAACGACGGAATAAATGAAAATGTAAAAAGCTAGGGTACTTGCATATGTATAGATAATAGTTTCGATTGTATAGTTGTTTCTCTTTAGTGTCTTATAAATGTATGAATATATCTTAATATCGTTAGGTTTACACTATCTGTTTAATGTCCGTTTATGAGTATGTATTGTGTAACTGATATTAAAATGATCCCTAGTGTGTCTTTTATTACCCTATTAGGATAATTATTGGTGAATAGGGTAAGTAGGGCATGCTAGGGATAAGTTGTGGGCGCTATGGCGTTCGGGAAACAACTGAGCGCTCCGCCACCTGGCGGACGAATATAATATTTATAGTCCTGAAGCGGGGGACGGGGTTACGTAAATATGTCGCGCAAACCGCGCACCCCGTCCACTCGAAACCGAACGTTATAGCGTCATGATCTTATTAGATCCCTCTTAGGTTAATTTACATCCATTAAGTATCTTATAAGAATGTGTATAATGTATAACTGTGTATTATGAATAAATGATCCCCCGCGGGGTAGCGGGAGGGGTACACATGTAGAAAAGTAGAAGGGGAAGCCAAAATGGAATAAAAGACGAACCATTTTGGGCTTCCGGCATTCCGATCAGCGGCACCACTCCGAACACTACAAACGGTCAACCAAGTGACTAGGACAAGTAGTAGAACAACAAGTACCTCTGCCCCCTGCCCCCGGCTCTGCTGATATTATCGAAGAAAAGGAAATAAGGCGTTATTATTGTACAACATCCCTATATATACAGTCCACATCCCCCGGCGACCTATAAGGTTGTAGGACAATACTGTCCTCGATCTGTTGAAGAGATCGCAGTAGACAAAAGTGTCCTCAACAATATATATAAATACATAATGTGACTTGGTATAGTTATAGCTCATGTGCCGAGTTAGCATTTAGGGTACTTTTTATCTAGATCCATTGTAGAGTTCCCATGGGAATCACAAGTACATGCAAACCAAAACGCAGGCGCCGCTGGTGTATACTTGAAACTTATATAAATTTGTACGTGTAAATTAATCTGCAAAAGACCTTATTTTATGTATTTCACATTGTATTACACTTGTAACTAGTCACATTGATGTGTGTACAAACATGTACAGCTGATGTGTGTGTACGAGATATCTAGTTAATTTATCCAAAGGGGTTTGAGTAAAAGTAGCGTCGTTTTAATTTTTACGCGGACATCAATGAGTCTTAGTTTTTTTGAAAGGTCACATTAAAACTAACAAAAAATGTCGTATGAAGTAAGTATAGCTTTAAAGTGTAACGAAACCGAGATATTCAATTGTGAATATTTCATACTAGGTAAATATATTCTTCTTCAATTTCACGTTATGTCTTCGTCCTGATGAGGTGCTGAGTTCCAAAAACCCTTTTCATTACTTATTTCAGTTAACTGGATACTAAAAAAGACAAAAAATTGAAGCACACACAGGGTCGCACTGGGCCGGAAGGGCCCGGGTGGCTCACAAGCCCGGGGCCCGAGACTGGATGATGGTAGATGGGATACTATCGGACCTAGCCTGCGCGGGCCTCTTATTCTACCTACCGCCTAGCCAGGCCCGTGGGGGGCCCCGCGCAGGCTGGAGCCCGGCTGGGAAACGCCATCTCGACTATATGGCCAGTCCGACGCTGAGCACACATTCATTTTATTGATTGCTATTGAGTACAGTCAGGCGTCCATTTCATATTTTCAAAGTTGAATATCTCTTATTCCTTACAGTTTAGGGCTCCACCTTTGGCGTATTATTACACGTTTACGCGACTATGATGCCTATATAAGGCCTATGAACGACAATAACTTATAACAGTGGCCGCGCAAAAAAAACGACGCCAACGTCCATACAAAATTACTCATTGCCCTTTGGATAAAAACATAGAAATACAGTCGAGTCTTACAAACTATGTTCAAACTAACAGCTAAGACGCTGAAATAATCTGAAATTAGATAAAGCACTTGCCAATACAAAAGCGCGCCAAAATATACTCAGTGACAGAGTTGTGGACACATGGAATAAGTTACCACAAGACATTGTTGCATCGTCAACTATTTATAGTTTCAAAAACAGTCTTCACAAATGGCTTCCAGCTAACAATAGCTTTATTGTATCAATTAAAACACACTGATTACTGTAATATGGATTGTAATTAGAAGATAACAGGTTAACAAAATCCAAACAATGGCTATGCCCTGTTATCTGTTCCGGCCGATGGTATCCGAGGACGCTGTAACACATATCATTGGAAACAAACAATAATAATAGAATTCTCTTATTTATAGAAGCGATGCCCATGAGTCACGAAGAACTTGAAAAGCAGAGGAAAATAGCTGAATTGCAGGCCAGGATACAGAGGAAACTCGCTGGTAAGTAGCAACTATCTGTTTGAATGTCTTTCCTCTTTATTCCATTTGGTTTCCGCTCTTAATCAAACTCAGTAATCACTGTGTGTGCCCATACACTATCTCTAAAACAGTGGACTCGACAACCCGCTTGGCCAGCGGGCCATTTCAACGCCATTCAAGGCACAAGATATATATATATATATATATGTGTTATATATTCTTTATATAATGCAACTCCATCCTTACTAGAAACACTCTCTCATACAATAGAAAATATTGTGATCTAGACCCATTTCATCTTTAGCCAGGGCCATACAAAATGCAGTTATCAAGAGTCAGAGCACACATACAAATATCACTCTAAACCACTCAACAAGCACACACACACACACCAACTAAACACATACTCACAAAAAATAGCAATTCTCATTTGTCCATCATATCTCTCGGTGATCTCTTCAAGTTTTATTTAGTAGTTTATCAATGAATCTGTTATTGGTTATAAAATATTGCAGCCAGCTCTTTCAGTATCCACTAGCTGGACACGGGCGTCGTGCACACGTCACGCTGGCCAAGCGGGTTGGCGAGTCCATTCATTTTAGAGATGGTGTAGTTCCTCAGCGCTTCTGGTAGCGGCTTTGTTATTCGTTTAGTCGCCTTTTACCACGCCCCCGGGAAGAGTTGGGGTGGTGTTATACTATAGCCAACCCACACGACACGGCACTTTAAAATATTAGTTTTGTATACTACATATATCTATACATATAATGAAACTGTAAATACAGTGTGTCTGTACATTGTATATATTTACCAAAAACTGATTGGGGGCGATGATGGAAGAGTATCAGAATACAAAAAGACGATTTTTGTCTGTCTGTCTGTCCGAACACGCTAACCTCCAAAACTACTAAACGGATTTTCATGAGGTTTCCACTGGTTAATTAAGCTAAGCTTGGCGCTTCGAATAGGCTTTGTTTAATCGAAATCGGCTGACGGGAAGATATATATATCCCAATATAGAGATTAAAAACCAAAATTCCACGCGTACGTTGTCGCGGCTATTCAGTAATAAAAATACCAAAATGAAGATAATGTCTCTCCTCAGGTGGTGCGTTAGCTTCATCAGCGGGACCAGCACCTCTAATCCTGGATCGTGAAGGTCGTACCGTTGATATCAGTGGAAAACGAGTCCAACTTACACATGTCGCACCTACCCTCAAGGTGAGATACACACTTGACGACCCACGCTGGGTGTTCACGTGTCCTGCGTTCAGTATCTAGAATAGAATCTATTCTACCAGTTTTATATGTTCCTTGTTTCGTAACTGCGTCGCCCGGCCACTGCCCTGTACTGACCAATGAGCGCTACGAACGTTTTAGATAGAACAACACAATTTTATTTGTCGCCAGAACGGTTTTATATCTTTTAAATTAGTCGATGTGTTTCGGGTTCTCTCGTTATGTCGGTCACGCCAAAGTATATTTTTCCTTGTATTTCGTTGAGTGTGGCGCTACTAGTTTTTTTTATTCCGAATGGCTAAATTCTTGTGGCCCTAGGTGGCCTTTCAAGCGTCACCGGTCGTGTTTAATTTAGGGCGAGCGCGGAAGGCGCTCAGCCAGGAACAGAATGTGTGTTGCAACGAGCCTAAGGGCTCCCCCGCCGGTAAACCGGCGGAAGGAACGGACCTCGGCTTAGGGCGTTGCATTGAGGGGATACCGCGGGATCGCGAGTCGGTGAGAAGCGCCCGGGCACGTGCCGATACCTGGTGAAAGCGTTGGCTGAGGGCCGGTGTGTGTTGACGGTGTAGCGAGTGGGACGTCTACGTCTCGCTGCTCGTGCTTACGTGCGAATTAATTTTTTTTTTTTTTTATGGACGAAGGTGGCAGACGAGCATACAGTCCACCTGATGGTAAGTGGATAATGTAGCCCATAGACATCCGTGATACATGCCAACATTAGTCCAAAATGACAACGTTGGCACGCCTCCGGATGCGCTGCCTACCTTTGGATATAGGAATGGGTTTGGAGAAAGGGTTGGGGAAATGGGGAGGGATAGGATGGGAATGGGCTCTGGCACATCTCACTCACTACCGACACACGTACGTACATCAGGGAAATAAGATAAAGTAGGAAATGTAGTACATTTCAAGGTAGTCTTCTGTGAGAGAGGGGTAACGTGGCTAGTCGAGTGCGCCCAGCGGCTGTTGGATTGCAGCGTGCACTCTCCCCCTCAAATTATTGAAACTTATTGAAATTCAATCTAAAATAACATTTTTTTTTTGCTATAGTCTGAACATATGAACCCGGGGTTCCTAAAAATACGATATTTGTAATAAATATCAAACCATCCGATATTTGATATATATCATGTATATAAAAAAGGCGCGAATTTCTTTCTGTAAGTGGTTTTAATGTCATAAAAGTGTTAAATGAAACTTTGAATTTGATTAATAGACTTATTTGTTATAAAACAAAGCAACAAAGTAAAATTAGAGTCTTTGAGATTAATAATCAGTCTTAATCAACATTCCACTAAATTATAATTACAATCTTTAGTGTTGGATCATTGGCGGTGGCACTGATTATAATTTTTATTTGTTTGACACAAGGTGTCAAACTCAATTTTTTTTTAGGGGGAGAGTGCACGCTGCAATCCAAACAGCTACTGGGCGCGCTCGACTGGCCACATTACCCCTCTCTCATAGAACTGCACTACCTTGAAATGTACTGCATTTCTCACTTTATCTTATTTCCCCAATGTACGTACGTGTTTCGGTAGTGAGTGAGATGTGCCAGGGCCCATTCCCATCCTATCCCTCCTCATTTTCCCAATCCTTTCTCCAAATCAATTCCTATATCTCCAAAGGTAGGCAGCGCATCTGGAGGCGTGCCAACGTTTGTTATTATGGACTAATGTTGGCATGTATCGCGGATGTCTATGGGCGACAGTATCCACTTACCGTCAGATGGACTGTATGCTCGTTCATAAAGACATAAGACAATGGTGCTAGAGGAATTCCATGTCCGGCAATGAATACTGAAAAGGCTGGTCGCTATTAAGACCTGTCTTTTTCACGGAATCCTACCTGTAAATAGCCACGTGAACTTCCATAGCGTCTGCTCGTCTGCCGCCTTCGTTCATAAAAAAAAAAAAACAATTTAAAAGCGTGCGACGCGTCGTGGATAAACACAACGCACTCGTATTTATGTGCCCATATGTGTATGTGATTAGACAGTGGTATATAATACAAATGGCATGTAATCGTCGTATGTCAGGCGAACATTCGGGCGAAGCGTCGCGAGGAGTTCCGCGCGCAACTAACCGGCCCGACGGAGGCGGCGCCGACGGACGCGCCGTGGATGGACGCGCGCGTCGCCACGCGGCCGCCGGTGCGCGCGCGCCGCGCGCTGCGCTTCCACGAGCCCGGCAAGTTCAGGCAGATGGCTGAGCGGTTGCGGATGAAGGTATTGTTGTGTTTATTTTTCTTCTTTTCAAGGAACTTTTATGCGTTGGCACATGTCAGTTCCATCGTATCCTAAACTTACATTCTACAACATTAATGTTGGTACCAATACATCAGTCCTGGTGAGGGCTCACCGATCTGTACAAACTAAATCCAGCTCGTGAATTAGGTTCTCCTAGTGTCTTATGGAACATAAAAACATCATTCCTGTTCAGATCGAGAGCCCTCACTAAGGCCTCCCCTCTTCCTGTTGATTTTGGACACACTCCACCAACAAGTGTTGGACGTCTTCAACAATTGCACATATATCGCAATTTTGAAGAGCTAGTCTTTTTTCATGAGGTATCCAAACTTATTGAATGGCATGTGTCCAGAACGCAGCGTGAATGCAAAGACCGGTTGTTTTCACTTGTCGTTCTGTTATACCCGAGATCCATGTCATTAATGACCATATTCCCACAGCCGCATCCGCCTTATGAATGGTTTCTCCGAAACCATACTTAAGATAAACCTAACATGATCTTATATTGCCCGTCTTATTATCTAGCTTAGATTTCGCCATGGGAAGCATAAGCTCCGTGGTTTCTCATTCAACTCAAAGATTCAGTCTTCCTTGAGCTCGCGACGCGTCTAGACATTTACTAAAATCATCCTGTAATCCTAAAATAAGTTTGAATTGAAATAAATATATGTGCGTGTAAAGACAACCTTTTTTAAAAAAGACTTCAAACATTCCCCGTCTAACAGTTCGTTCGTTCATTTCCCAATTTTTCTTTATTCGTCCTATTCCTCTGCTAAGTCAGTAGTCTGACGATAGTCACCAGTGGATAAAGCTATACGCGCTATTTAAAAAAAAAACCGTAAGTGTCGTTAAAATGAAACTGTTTCTAAATTCAGTTCAATTCATTTAATAAATCCTCATAACAGTTTGTTCATTAACTTATTCAAATAGTCCTTCATTCGTTCGCTATTTGTATTCTGTTATTTAAAGATTTTGTATGTGTACACAATCGATATCGGTAACAGACTAGAATCTCGATCACACATAATACGTTTTTATCAAAGAAACCTGGTTGGCAACTTCTGGGGGGAAGGGGGGGGGGATAAGGGTAAAGCAGATGCGGAGGGGTTCATTGAAAAGTCAAATTTGTTCCATTTCCAAAACACGTACAATTAAATAATTTATACTGAACATTGTACAGTATTAGACTGTAGCAGGCTGTATAGTGCTTGTATAACATATCTAGTGTGTATTCTCAAATCTATCATGTACATGTAATAACCATTTGTAAGCAGTAAATCGTTTTATTATTATCTATACATAACTTTCATACAAATGAAAATTTCTCTAAAAATTTCCTCGATGTGATAGAAAATGATATGAAAAAAAAATATCCTGCAAACTCTTAATAATTGAATTTCTTCCGTGAAAACGTAAGAACTATTGTTGTACGACTTTTTAAAATTCAACACTTGTGCAACAGTGGACAGTGAAAGGGCTGGTTGCATTGCAGATGTCTAATAGTAGCGCTTCGATTTGCAGCTGTTAACGTATGGAGCGTTAGTACTTTAAAGTAGAGTCAATGTAATAGGCCACTTTTGACAACTGTCAAAGTGGATGTCATAGTGTGGTAATCTAACAGCAATTATCGATTAAAAACAAAAATCGATATATAAGGTCATATATTAGTGAATCGATTGTAGTGTTCATAAAAAAATAATTCTGCAATAATATTTTTAAAGCATACACAGCATTGGAAACCTACGTATGCCACATGACCTCAAAGTTAAGCGTAATTAGGGGAATTATAACGAAACTAGTTTATATACGTAATAAATTATTATTTATTAGTTGGAACTATCAAATTCGTTGAAACTGCTATCGTTGCTATTGTTATCAATTCTTAAATCACGTTAGAAATCTTCAATTATATTTTTTTTGTTTTTTCTACCTCTTTCTTCCAATCATCTATGGAAACATTTGTACACGCAGTTTTTATTAAAGATGATAGATATTCCACCAGAAAATAAGCTTGCTTCTTTTAATGAACATAAATGTTTTTTTTCTGGATGGATACTCTTTTCTCATGTAATAAATAACCATAAATGTGGTTGCGAATTGCATCGGCATTAAAACTATCGACATCGACAACTGGCATAATTATTTTCCTTTTCTTCGCCGTGTAAAATAGGCCAGATACGTCGTACTTTTTCTTTTTTAATTTCAGATATAGCTTTAATATATTAAATGAGGTTTAATTATATTTATTTAAATTATGATATGTCAATTATTTAATAATTTTATTGTTCACTTAATTTGTTTATTTATCGTGACGGTAACTTTTTTCGATATTCCTTTCTCTCTACAAGTTACTTCGATTATAAAGATCACATCCCTATAATGAAAAATTGTGGACAGGCGTAACCTTGTAGTGGGGTTCAAATTTCTTGAAATTTAAATTGATAATGATGTTTAGCAACCAAATTAACCGTCGAATTTATTAAATTTGATATAATAAGACAAGTTTATATATATTTTTTTTATTAAAAAAGTTACATTATTTCAGAGTTCAGTAATGAATTTATAAACGTAAATGGATTTATGGAACCGATGCAAAGTTATATCGTCACAAAGTCAATGAAATGTCAAAAGTGGCCTATTACATTGACTCTACTGTAGTGAAAAACATTAATTCCGAAGAAAAATCGTAAAGCAAAAGTGTTGAGGACACTTTTGTCTACTGCGATCTCTTCAACAGATCGAGGACAGTATTGTCCTACAACCTTATAGGTCGCCGGGGGATGTGGACTGTATATATAGGGGATGTTGTACAATAATAACGCCTTATTTCCTTTTCTTCGATAATATCAGCAGAGCCGGGGGCAGGGGGCAGAGGTACTTGTTGTTCTACTACTTGTCCTAGTCACTTGGTTGACCGTTTGTAGTGTTCGGAGTGGTGCCGCTGATCGGAATGCCGGAAGCCCAAAATGGTTCGTCTTTTATTCCATTTTGGCTTCCCCTTCTACTTTTCTACATGTGTACCCCTCCCGCTACCCCGCGGGGGATCATTTATTCATACAAGACACTGTTATACATTTTTATACATTTACAAGATTCTTATTAGATAAAACTTAGATGTAAACTAACCTAAGGGGGATCTAATAAGATCATGACGCTATAACGTTCGGTTTCGAGTGGACGGGGTGCGCGGTTTGTGCGACATATTTACGTAACCCCGTCCCCCGCTTCAGGACTATAAATATTATATTCGTCCGCCAGGTGGCGGAGCGCTCAGTTGTTTCCCGAACGCCATAGCGCCCACAACTTATCCCTAGCATGCCCTACTTACCCTATTCATCAATAATTATCCTAATAGGGTAATAAAAGACACACTAGGGATCATTTTAATATCAATTACATAATACATACAGTTATAAAATGGACATTATACAAATAGTGTAAACCTAATGATTTTAAGAGATATTCATACATTTTCATACATTTATAAGACACTAAAGAGAAACAATTATACAAGCGAAATTAATATCTATACACATATACAAGTACCCTAGCTTTTACATTTTCATTCATTCCGTCGTTAACATACTCCCGCCGTCGCCGTCTCGCGACCTAACCGGTAGAACGACGATCTTCTTTGTGGGTCGCCGCAGAACGTGTCCGTTGCTCGTTTGTAGGTCGACGACGCGCACTTCGCCGTCTTGCCCGGGGTACGTAGCGATGACTCTTCCTCGCGGCCATGTGTTCCTCGGTAGATTTGCGTCGCACACGATGATTAAATCTCCGACGCGTGGTGCCTCGCCGATCGTGCGGGGCTCCCGCCGGTATTGAAGCAGGGGGAGATACTCTCGTACCCAGCGGCTCCAGAAGGTGTCGGCTAGCCGCTGGGCGCGCCGCCAATGCGCGCGTGCATTTATGTCTTCTTCGGTGAAGGCGCCCGGTGCTGGGACATGGGAATTGGGTCCCAGCAGCAGGTGATTGGGTGTGAGCGCCTCCGGTTCCCCTGGTGTTACTGCCACGTGTGTGAGTGGACGGGAGTTGACCGTGTTTTCTACTTCGACGAGCAGTGTGTGGAGTGTCTCGTCGCTCGGGTACTTTTCGTGTAGCGTTGCTCGCAGGCCTTCTTTCACCGTGCGAACCATGCGTTCCCAGGCCCCGGCCATGAAGGGGGCGGAGGGGGGAACGTGACGCCACGCGATGTGCTTCGTTGTTGTCTCTTCTCGGACCGCAGTGAGTGCGGCCTCGTCGAGTTGTCTTTCCGCGGCTTTGAAGTTGGTGGCGTTGTCGCACCACAACTCCTTTGGGCAGCCGCGTCGCCCCATGAATCTTCGCAGCGCAGATATCGCAGAGTCTGCGCTGAGTGATGCCGCTACTTCCAAGTGGACGGCCCTCGTCGTCATGCAGGTGAATAGGGCGACATACCTTTTTTCTCGGTGTCGGCCCACGGTTACTTCGAGTGGACCGAAGTAGTCGAGCCCGGTGAAGGTGAATGGGCGCGCGTGATGTGCTACACGCGCGTGCGGCAGATCCCCGGTGGCTGGACTCGTTGGTTTCGCCTTCTTCAATTTGCATGTTATACATACCTTTAAAACGCCCCGTACTGTAGGGCGAATTTTCATAACGCAGAATCGCTGTCGTATTTCATTCACCACTAGCTCGACGCCCCCATGATGCATCTTCCTATGTACATGATCTATGTACATCTTTGTGTAGTCATGTGCGCCGTCTAGTATAGCTGGATTTGCAGTTTCCTCGCTAATCCCTTCTGTGGCAGCGATTCTTCCTTTTAGTCTTAGTAGTCCGTCCGTTCCCATGATAATGCTTAGACCGGCGAGTTTGTCGTCTCCCGCCGGTGTGGTGCTACGCTCGATGCGTTTGCGTTCGCATGCGTAGCTGTCTTCTTGCGCTGCCTTCGTCCAGAGATGTTCGGCTTGGATGAGATGATGCGCCTCTAATGGCATGAACTTGCGCTGGTCGCGTGCGGATTCTCTTGCCGTTGCCGCCTTTGCGTCGCTCCTTTTTGTCCTTGACCATGCCGGGTCCGATGTCGGGTTGGCGATGGTCCTTTTGCGACGCGGTGTGTCTCTTTTTCCGACATAAGTCGATGAATTGTAGTACGCGTGCGGTGGCCCGGATCAGGCGTTCCCATTTTGAAAAGCGCGTGATATCGGGCAAGTGTGCGTGCCCCTTTATGTCGTTCGTTGTTGCGCAGCATCTCTCCCTTTCTTCCCCGGTGCGTTCCTTTGTCGTGCTTGTCTCGACCGGCCATTGCTCTTCAGGTGATAGTAGGAAAGGCGGGCCGGTGAACCATCGGTGATTTTCGTTCAAATCCGCGGGTGTCGCTCGTGTCGCGTCGTCGGCTACGTTGAGTTGTGACGGCAGCCATCTGCAGTCCTTTTTCTTTGTAGTATCTTCAATCTCGGCGACGCGATGTGCGACGAACGTTTTGAACGTCCGTGGTTCGGCTCGGATCCACGCGAGAGCGGTGCGTGAATCACTCCAATACACCTGTCTTGCGGCCATGAAGTCGTGCTCTTTCGCGACGTTTTTCGCTAGTCGTGCTCCGAGTACCGCCGCCTGTAGCTCAAGTCGTGGTATAGAGACGGGCTTGAGCGGTGCGACGCGGCTCTTTGCAGCGGCTAGTGATATTCTTACGGTGCCGTCGGCTCGTTGTAATCTCCAGTACACGGCGGCTGCGTAGGCTTCTTCACTTGCGTCTACGAAAGTGTGCAGTTCTCTTCTTACGGCCGGTTCTACATCATAGCAGCGGGGAATGCGAAGTTCTTCTAGAGCGCGTAGTGTATAAAGCCACGCGCTCCATCTTGGTTGCAGCTCTTCGGGAAGCGGTTCGTCCCAGCTCGTTCCATGACTCCATGTATCCTGCATAAGTCGTTTCGCCGGAGTAGTTATCGGCGATACGAGTCCGAGCGGGTCGAACAGCGACATTATCACGCTGAGTGCTTCCCTCTTGGTGGGTGGACGTCTACCTTCTATTACGTCGGGTGGTGTCTTCATAGCATTTATGTGGAAGCCGATGCAGTCTTCATTTACCTGCCATAGGAGGCCGAGTGTCTTCTCTATCTCGCTCCCGCCTATGGTGACTGTCGTGGTTCCGGAATCCGACGAAAATTGTTTGACGACGGACTTCTTGTTGGACACCCATCCCCGTAAATGGAAGCCGGCTCGACGGTGTATCTCGTCGACCGACTTTACGACTCTCGCAGCCTCCTCCTTGTCTGGGAAGCTGGTTATGAAGTCGTCCATGTAGTGGTTTGTTTGGATCTCTCTGGCGGCGCGTTCGTTTACATGTGCGAACTCGGTGGCGTTGCGATTCTTAATGTACAGCGCTGTGCACGGTGATGACGTTGCCCCAAATATGACTGACGTCATCTTGTACTCACGTGGTGGTGTGTTGCCTCTTTCGTCTCCCCTCCATAGGAAGCGTAGTGCGTCTTGTTCTTCCGGTCGTATCTTGACTTGCATAAACATCTCCTTGATGTCCGCTGACACTGCAATGGGATGTTGACGGAATCTCATGATGACTCCGGGCAGTGATTGAAGTAGATCAGGCCCTGACAGCAGCATATCATTCAGGCTGCGGCCGAAGGATCTCGCAGCGGCATCGTGGACGACTCGGATCTTCTCCTTTGCCGGGTTGATGACGGCGAAATGTGGCAAGTACCACGTCTTGTCTGCAGGTGGCGCTGTAGTCGCAGGCTCGGCGTATCCGGATACTAACAGGTTCGTCATACGTTCCTTGTATTTCTCCCTAAGCTCCGGGTCGCGGTCGAGTTTTCTTTCTAGGTTGTGCAGCCGTTTGAGAGCATCCCCATAATTGTTAGGGATCTTTACATTATCCTCTTTCCATAGGAGTCCGGTTTCGAACCGCCCGTCAGGTAACCGTCGACTTTGCTTACTCAAAATGTCGATGGCTCGCTGCTCCGGGTCATCCTTTGTTTGCCTCGGCTCGATGCCCAGTGACTCCAATTTGAAGAAGTTCTTCATTAACTCCTCCATTTCGTCGCGCTTCTCGCTGATGTGGCCGCAGAAGGTTACGGGTTCACATACTGAAGTGCGGCATCCATGCAGTACCCATCCCAGTAGCGTTAACGATGCTACTGGTTTGTTCCTTTTTCCCGCTCGGATCTGACGGGAGACGATCAACTCCCAGTTGTCCTGTCCGATGAGAATCTTAGGGCATGCGTTTTTATAGATGAGCTCGTCCTTGACGTCATCTAAGTGTGTGCAGTCTTCTAGGTCCGTTTCTCCGACAGTCTGCGATGTGAAGTTTAGCCGTTTGATGGTACGTGCGCCTTTCAATGTGTGCACGCTGTCCGAATGCAGCCCTTGTATTTTTACGTCGATAGTGCGGCTTTTCTCGTGTTTTGTTTCTCCGCCGTTGATGCCCTGTATGGACATCGTGTCAACTGGCCCGTCGATGCCAAGGGAGTCTACTATAGCATCCTCAATGATGGTGACGGTGCTGCCTTCGTCGAACAACGCGTACGTATGTACCTTTGCGTGTGGTCCGGCAAGCACTACGGGTGCTATCTTTAGATACGCTCGGCGTCGATGTGGTATTGAATTTGCGGCGGTGGCCTTGTTGATAACTTCCGTTGTAGACGTAACTATCTCTTCTTTGGGCTCTTCTGACTTCACTATTGGCGATGGAGTCCGACGCGTATGATGTAACAGCCGATGATGTGCCATCCCACAACCGCTGTGCCCACATGGCTTAACTCGGCAGTTGCCCCGGCGATGGTTGCTAGACAGGCAACGGAAGCAGATGTTATTTCTTTTTGCTATTTCCCAGCGGGTGTCGATATCGCTGTCTGCAAATTGTTTGCACGAAGGCAAGCTGTGATCTTCCTTGCATAGTGGGCAAAGCTTCATTTTTCCGTCGGTTGTGGCGCTGTAATCATGTTTCCCCTTTCCGTTGGCAGAGGCGCTGTATTCAAACTTGCCTTTTCCGTCGGTAGAGGCGCTGTGTTCATAGTTCCATCTTCCGTTGGTAGGGGCGCTGTATTGGGGCTTCCCCTTTCCGTCGGTAGAGGCGCTGTGTTCATACTTCCATCTTCCGTTGGTAGGGGCGCTGTATTCGGGCTTCCCCTTTCCGTCGGTAGTGGCGCTGTATGTACGTTCGGTTTTCCTCCTTATTGCTTTTTCTCTTATATTCGCAGGTACGGACCTTTCTCTTGTAGGTACGGCGATGGGATTAATGACTTCGGGTGGTGCGTAGGCACTGCACTTATCGGCTTCTATGTTCAGGAACGTCGATAGTAGGTTTAGTGTAGGCACCTCGTGTTCCCATGCGCTCGCAAAGTCGTACCATTTGCTCTTCAGTATTGGGGTGAATTTGTCCATTATAGCCCGGACTAACTCGGGGCTATAGAGGTAGTTCTCCCTTTTCATTTCCTGTATGGTGGCCACGGCGTTGGCCACCTTACTGGCGAATATGCAGAGGTCGCGGGGCTCGTCGGTCAGCTTGCGCAAATATCGCAAGTTTTCTGCCTCATACGCGACGAGTGCATCCGGCCTCCCGAATCTTCTTCCGAGAGCCTCCATAATTTCGTCCGGCTCTCGGTGGGCGGTGAATAGGCTTGCTACCGCCTCCATAGCGGTACCCTTTAGGCTCTTTCTTAGCCGTGCCAGGTTGTCGCTCTTCATGAAGGCGCGCCTTGAATCCTCATACGCGCCCTTGAACCCCAACCATGCGCTGCCATGTCCGTCGAACGTAGGCAGCTCGGTTATATACCTTGGTGTCTCCCTCGCCGATATCTTCACCGCCTTGGAGATCGCAGAGGCCATTTGCTCCACGATGTCTGCGGTAGGGCGTGCGGGCCGAGACGTACTATGCTCTCGGTGCTTATTTCCGTCATCTTCATTATTGGCGGTGTAAGCTCCCCGTCCTCGTCCTTCTTCATACTTTATCGGCGAGATCTTGCGAGACTTAGGCTCCGCCTCCTGCGGGGGTACAGGGGGGGGGTGCGTCGTTCCGGTTCAACCATTTTTCTAACCGGAACGATTGGTCTTTGTCTTCCTTTTCTTCATCATCTGCCTCGGAGCCCGATTCTAATTCCGCTAGCCTGAGTTCCTGCTCCTTGGCTTGCAGGCGCAGCTGTAGTAAGGTACGTTCGACCTCCAGACGTTCCTTCTTCTTGGCGGATGCGGTAGAGCGGTGTGACCTCGCCGTGACGCTTGCGGCTCGTGGAACGATCGTGACGTCCGCTGCCGCCGAAGTCGTCTTCATAGTGGCCTCGGTGCTAGTAGTACCGCCGCTGGTGGTCGTCGTCCCTGTCGCTGTGGTGCCTGTGCCCGTGGTAGCGGAAGTCGTGGCTGTGGACTCCGTGGTGGCAGATGTTGATTCCGTAGTGGTTTGTGCTCCGCTCTGTGATTCCGTCCGGCTCTGTGATCTCGTTGTTGACGGCATTGTGAAAACAACGGTTTTAGTTTTTGACGTGGAAATTGAGACGTTTATGACGTGGAAATTGAGACGTTTATGACGTGGAAATTGAGATGTTTATGACGTGGAAATCAGGACGTGGAAATCAAGACGTAAATCAAGACTTGTATGCACGGACGAGTACGACGCGTCGTCTCTTCCCGCTGTTTCTTCCTTAAACAACGCCGTGCAATTCTTGATTCGGCGACTCGATGAACCGTGGACGCTGATTCTTCTTATCCGGCTGCTCGAAGGACCATCGATGTTGAGGACACTTTTGTCTACTGCGATCTCTTCAACAGATCGAGGACAGTATTGTCCTACAACCTTATAGGTCGCCGGGGGATGTGGACTGTATATATAGGGGATGTTGTACAATAATAACGCCTTATTTCCTTTTCTTCGATAATATCAGCAGAGCCGGGGGCAGGGGGCAGAGGTACTTGTTGTTCTACTACTTGTCCTAGTCACTTGGTTGACCGTTTGTAGTGTTCGGAGTGGTGCCGCTGATCGGAATGCCGGAAGCCCAAAATGGTTCGTCTTTTATTCCATTTTGGCTTCCCCTTCTACTTTTCTACATGTGTACCCCTCCCGCTACCCCGCGGGGGATCATTTATTCATACAAGACACTGTTATACATTTTTATACATTTACAAGATTCTTATTAGATAAAACTTAGATGTAAACTAACCTAAGGGGGATCTAATAAGATCATGACGCTATAACGTTCGGTTTCGAGTGGACGGGGTGCGCGGTTTGTGCGACATATTTACGTAACCCCGTCCCCCGCTTCAGGACTATAAATATTATATTCGTCCGCCAGGTGGCGGAGCGCTCAGTTGTTTCCCGAACGCCATAGCGCCCACAACTTATCCCTAGCATGCCCTACTTACCCTATTCATCAATAATTATCCTAATAGGGTAATAAAAGACACACTAGGGATCATTTTAATATCAATTACATAATACATACAGTTATAAAATGGACATTATACAAATAGTGTAAACCTAATGATTTTAAGAGATATTCATACATTTTCATACATTTATAAGACACTAAAGAGAAACAATTATACAAGCGAAATTAATATCTATACACATATACAAGTACCCTAGCTTTTACATTTTCATTCATTCCGTCGTTAACAAAAAGTAAAAAGCTTTAATAATAGAAATCCCGTATTAATGGGGCGCAGCTATTTTCTATTTCACCCTGTATAATATAATATATTTTATTCTCAGGCACAACTGGAAAAACTTCAAAACGAGATATCTCAAATCGCCCGCAAAACCGGCATTTCTTCTGCTACTAAACTCGCTCTATTGGCGGCCGACGCGCCTGACTCGGATCGAGTGCCGGACATCGAATGGTAAGTAGACGATGTCGACTCACGGCGGCGTCCGGTCGACTGGGGGGTGGCTCCTACTGGTCGAGTTAGTCGCAACTCTCACAAAAGACTCGTCACATGGTACCAACATGTTTTGACAGTCGGGGAGAGTTGCTAGTGCCCCCTTTCATTCCCTTTTCATTGTGTTTCTCACCCATCCCATGCCGTCTCTCTCCTTTTCATCACATTTCTCGCTGTCCTATCTCGCTTCTTATTACTTTTACAAAAAATCTCAAAAATTTCGACGTCTATATATACAAACTATATGACGCGATTTAGGGCCAGTGAAGCTCTACAATTTATGTACAGGAGCTTTCGCATTATTACAAACGTTTTTTTTTGCGTTTTTAAAACGACTTATTATGACGCGTTTCGAAATTCGTTGTTCTAACTACTTGAATAGATTTGTTCTACAACGTTATATACAGTCGACCCTCGGTAATCCGGCCCCCGTCTGATTCGGCGGCCTTTGTAATCCGACATGCCAAATATGTATGTTCTTATGAACGACAAATCTTCGTCAATGTTTTATTGAACAGGTTACAACTTGTCACGTAGACGCGTACTGTCTTGGTCAGTTTTCTTGCAGTGAGGGCGCCGGCGTCCACGTAGTTATGTATGACCCAAAAACGGAAGCACAAAACATTAACAATTAGAGAAAAAAGTGAGATTCTCGAGCGCCCACATCGAAATGAATCTTTTAGTATCGAATGAATTACAAGGTACTCCTTTTCAAAAAGTTCCGGACTACAAGGGCTCGGTTAGTCCGACAAATCGGTTAATCCGAAACCGCCTTGCAAAACATTTGTCGGTTTACCGCGGGTCGACTGTAGCTGCAAATGAGTTTGTATTTGTATTCACGCTCGATTGGCCGATATCGTACCGGGCCATCTACTTTTATGGAGACACCACATACCGTCATTTTGTAGGTGGGACAGCGTGATATTAATGACGTCGGAGGAACGACAAGTGAAACGTCAAAATAAAACTAGCAGCGACACACGGACGGACTCGCAACGTGTCGACGCTTGTAATACAGGAGAAGACGATATTATCGATAATTTAAACGAAGACGCCATCACTAATTTGGTTGAACATCCTCAACAACTTAGACCTCCAAGTAAGTGACCTTTTTTTTTTAACAATTATAATTGGACGGTGTTATGCAAACCAGATCCAACCCACGCACACCATCTCTCACACACACACACAAACATACATTAAAAAGGCACTATTGTCATTACATACATATTGTATTAAATAATTTAGTTTTCTGAAAGTTTACTAAGCTAAGCAAATAACTAAGCAAAATAACTTATCTTTTCTTGAAACTTTAATAGGTATATGTTTGGAGATTACTTACAATGTAATTATTATTGTTTTTAAAAAAACGTTTTTAAAAACAAGCTTGTATGCTTGCCATGTACTAAAACGAATAAAATAAGTTTATATTGAATTATTTGTTGTCAACAAGCTTGTAGCGAAATATTCATAAAAGTAGGTACCATATACAATTCGCGCGACAAGCTTGTGGAGAACGAATTATTCAATATAGACTTATTTTATTCGTTTTAGTACATGGCTTGCTTATGCAATACAAGCTATTTTAAGCTTGTTTTTAAAAATGTTTTTATTAAGTATATTATTTTATTTGCACCTTTTTAGTTAGAAATATAAAATAATATATATATATATATAACCAAATTTGAACCACTTTCTCTAAACTTACGATATATATATGATCTAAACATACATGTGAAGTTAAATAAAAGCTCGTAATAAAAAGGCGGTAGATGAGCATACAGTCCACCTGATGGTAAGTGGATACTGTCGCCCATAGACATCCGCGATACATGCCAACATCAGACCAGAATGACAAACGTTGGCACGCCCCCGGATGCGCTGCCTACCTTTGCAGATTAAGGAATGGATTGGGAAATGAGGAGGTATGGGATGCGATGGGAATGGGCTCTGGCATATCTCACTCACTACCGAAACACGTACGTACATTGGGGAAATACGATAAAGTGGGAAACACAGTACATTTCAAGGTAGTCTTCTGTGAGAGAGGGTTAACGAGGCCAGTCGAGTGCGCCCAGCGGCTATGGGAATGCAGCATGCACTCTCCCCCATAAAAAAGACCCGAATTTCATTCTGTAAGTGGTTTTAATTAACACATTAATTGTTTTAATTGTTAAATGAAACTTTGATGTTGGTGCATAGACTTATATTTATTATAAAACAAAAAGTAGGATTAAAATTAGAATAACAAAAAGTGAAATTAGAGTCTTTGAGATTAAAATCAGTCTACTTAATCAAATATTCAACTAAATTATAATCTTTAGTGTCGGATCACAATGGCACTGGCCACTTCGGTAAAAGTAATTAAAATTGTAGTATTTTTGTCAAGTGTTGCCAACGTAAGCGTGGCATCTACCACCAAACATTCTCGTTTTGACGATAAATATCAATTGATTGTATATCGTGTTCATTTCATCGGGTGAGTGGTATCCCATCGCCACAATTAACCGGTGACGTCAGACACGCGGTCACATACAATTTTACGAACTTTAATTTTACGTCTATCTACTACTGCCTATGATTGTATCTAGAGTATCTTATAATCAATATTCTTGTCTTATGTTCATTTTGGTATTGGCACACATCTCATCATCATCCTTTTATAACCCTTTGCGCATGCGCTAAACCCTAAAACGTATCCCTGCACTATTTTTTCTGTAGTTTTATCAGTATTATTGATATTACTTGGCGTACTTGTATTAAAACCGTTTTCTATGTTATTATTTTTCTCAGTATTTCCATTATATCCATTAATATTATTAAAATAACTTGACGTACTTGCGATTCCATAATAATTAATCTGTCCGTTATTTGTAGCATTAGCTATTTCATTATAATTATAACCACTATTATTGAAATAACGTGGCGTACTTCCGACTCCATAATAATAATTATATTGCCCATCACTTGTCACATTATGTTTTCCGTTATTTGTATTATAATTATAACTCGGCGTGTTTGTAACTCCATAATAATTACTATGTCCATTATTTATGACGTTATCTTTTCCGTTATGTCCAATGTATCCGTGATTTTTAAAATAATAACTTGGCGTACTCGTAACTCTATAATTCTGTGCGTTCTCTGAATTATCTATTCCTTTGTAGCCATTTTGATTTTGTATGTTAGGTCCGTTATTTCTATAGAAGTAAGAACTTGTCTCCAATGTTGATGGTGTATTGAGTTCTTTATTTATGAAGTTTTCGTTATATTTGTAATCGTAATTTATATTATGTTTTAGCACATCTAACATACGCATATCTTCTTTATATTTGCCTCTCGTATCTATAACTCCAGGAAACATTTCTGTTTTAGATAATCTATCTATGGAGTTTGCGTTATTCTGTGGTAGGGGAGTATTCTGTGCGTAGTATTTAATCGTTGAATATGGATTATATAGCGGCACGTTTCTATTAGGATCTTTATTATATGGCGTAAGTTGCATCACATTTGTATTAGGAATCTCTCTTTTAATTATCATAGAATTTTCGTTTTCATCAATCGCAGCTGCCAGTATACGTTTTTCATTATTTTCGTTATCTAAACCTAATACGTTATCGTTATTATCCAATCCGTTATTTCTATTATTTTCTTCTTCATTATCCGGCAAAGGTAGAGGTGTATTTTGCGTGAAATATTCCGTGCTTGAATATGGATTGTAAAATGCGTAATTGCCAGATTTGTACAATGGAACTCTGTGTGCATCGCTTCTGTTGAATCCGTAGTAGGCAATAGGACTTTGTTCTTCACTGGATTTATTTTGAATTTCTCTTTTAATCGTCCGATTTTGATCTTTATTACTAGCTGGATAAGATAAAAGATTTACGACATCTAATTTTATATTGTCTTCTGTATTTCTTTGAACAATCTCATCTGGATATTCATGGATACCACTTGAGTGAAGTGAATCTCTTCTAACTCGCACGTCGAAGTCCGGTTTGTTATCTTCATTTATACCATAATTTGCCAAATTTGCAAATAAATTTAGGACTTCGCTTAGCAGTAGAATTGGGAGTATTATCATTTTGTTAAATGATCACAAAAATAAGTGTATAACACCCTTCGATGTGTGGATTGTAGAGAAAAGATATGTGGGACAACCTTTCAGTTATTTCACTTCGGTTAAATGACCTTTTTGCAAAAAAAATAGCGTAGAGCACTCCTTGCTTTTATCTGATCTTTTAGTGAAAAGCACCGTAGAATATACTTCGGTTAAGTGATCTTCCATAGAAAAGTATCTTAAGATACCCTTCGATTATTTGGATCTTCTGGTGAAAATGAGTTAAGTGTTCTTCTAGAAACAAGTATTGTAGGACATCATCACCCTTCGGTCGATTAATCTTTTCGAGGAAAGTAGCATAGGACACCCTTCGGTTATATGATCTTCTGAAGAAAAATAGCGTACTTCAATGAACGCATATGGGGAGTCTGAGGTCACGATCTAACGCTTATGATTCCTGATCGATTACTATATTAAACCCCTCGTGACCACGAGGGGAGGCCTGTGCCGCACAGTGGGACGTTACGGCGTAGGAATTTATATCAAAATATATTTTGAAAACACCAATCACACAGAGTTATTAATCACAGTTTAACATGACCGTATTATGTTGTTCTTTAAATATATTTTAGTCAAATGAGTGGTCAAACAGATAACTTCTGCGATTTATATTTATATATGAGTCAAGGGTGAAGGCGATAAGAATTTATAATTTGTATAAACAATATTAATACGTTTATCCGTACGTCTTGTATAACAACGATACGGTTTGTGTTCCTGCGATGGCTTAAAATCAACCTTGGACAACGTAAATGTAAGTATGGTATGGTGGTACCAATATTACGGTAACCCACTTGTTCACCGCTCGTGCAGTGTCCATATCCCGACACGTGACGTCAAGGTTATCGCGTGAAATGCATACTGCGTATTGTTTATAAGTTTCTAGTAAATGGCAAATCGTTTTTTTTTTTGTAATCAAAAATAATTTATTATATTGTATTAATGACACTAGCTGTGTCCGCGATTTCGTACGCGTGAAATTTTAGTTTTTAAACTCTAAATTGGAATATCTTTTCTTCGCGTCGGCCGATTTCGATGAAACAAAGCCCATTCGAAGCGCCAAGCTAAGCTTAATTAACCCGTGGAAACCCCATGAGAATCCGTTCAGTAGTTTTGGAGATTAGCGTGTTCGAACAGACAAACATTTTCAAAATCGTCTTTTTGTATACTGATAAGCGAATCCTTCATCGCCCCTAATCAGTTTTTTTTTTGATAAATATTTTTCAATGTACAGACACGTTGGTTCTACAGTTTTATTATATGTATAGATAGATGGGGAGACATTTCTGATATTTTTTACACATAATGGAAAATCACGTTACATAAAACATTTAATTGCGATTTCAACTCATAATGCGACATGTGCATTTGAGTACGAGCGGAATCGTTTACCGAAACTAGTTTTTACGAATTAATCAGTACATTCTAAGAATGTTTAATTCGTAACAAACAATGAATTGAACGAGTGAATTACAATATATAAATAATGATTTATTAGCATTTAATTTGCGGTTTCACTTGGAACTAGACACGTAATGTAATCAGCCTATAACAGGGGGGTGGCCAACAAGTCGATCGTGATCGATCTGTCGATCGTGATCGATCGGTCGTCAAAGACAGAGCGGTCGATCACAAAAGGAAAGTTAAATTTTTGATCCGTGTCTAAATCGTTTTTAAGGTTGACATTATCAAATTATACTCCTGATTTTGTTAATTTGACAGAGAAACGACAGCACAAACCTGTCATTAATTTTTGTTACGTATTGGTAGATAATAAATTTTACCTATTAATAAATAATATTATGAAGCTATTTAATTATTTATTCATCCCACTAAAGCACAATTTGAGGTCGATCGCTAGAAATCTGAAGTTTTTTAAGTAGAGCATTGTTCTAAACAAATTGGCCACCCCTGACCTATAACGTCTCACTGCAAGGCGCAGGCCTCCCCTAGTAAATCACTGGCGGTTCCGCGCCGAAATCCACCACGCGGACCCAGCGTGCGGATTGGTGGATCACGAAGTGACAGTGCTGTTGACGAAATGAAAAGAAAAATGAAAACGAGAGTAAGGAAAAAAAAAAAGGAATATAAGATAAAATGCGATTTCTTTTAGTCTCTACTACTCTATTTGATTATTTATTTTTGACACAAATTACATTAATAATAATAATCATTTCTTTTTTGCCATACTGCGAGTACAGATATAGGCGACGTGATATTTTAAAGGCATATGCTACACATTCTACTGATTCCATTCCATTCAATTAACTTTGTCAAAAGCCTATATGCACTGTCATTATGTCGAGCTCATTATGCGCCTAACCAAAAGAGTTGTGAAGATCACACGTATAAATATTTTATATTGTAAATCGGGTCTAAACGTGTAAAATTATATGTTTTGTTTATCTTTTATTTCTACTGGACACCAGCCGTGGTCACGAGTTGACTGAATAGGTGGGTAGTTCAGTATTGCGAGCAATTTTATCAACTATAGTGGAGTGTAGGCTTTCTCGGCCGGTGTCCATATTAATTGAATCTTCCGGGCTACTTGGCCGAGGTCTTCTGGAATCTCTTCACTTTCTTCCAAACGTTTCGTCAACAACTGCGGTTGACATCTTCAGTGGCGACTGCGTTCACTTTCGGAGAGATGTTATCTCTTCAGCTTCTCGAGCACAACTGACTCGACGTTTTTTTTTTTTTTTTTTTTTTTTTAATGTTAGGAGAGACAATCAGGAAAACCCTGCATGGTCACCTGGCACCATCTAGTCTAGCTAGGCTAGCCTAGGTGGTACCAGGTAGTGCCGGACTCCTACCGGCTAAAAAACCTGATTGCCTCAACATCGTGTTTTGTGACTAAATTCTTGTGGCCGTGTGGCCTATTAAAATTCACCGGTCGTAATTGATGTAGTGCGAGCGCTGAAGGCGCTCAAGCCAAGAGGAAAGTGTGTGTTGCAACGAGCCTAAGGGTCCCCCCGCCGGTAAACCGGCGGAAGGAACGAACCTCGGCTTAGGGCGTTGCATTGGGGGATACCGCGGGATCGCGTGTCGGCGGGAAGCGCCCAGACATGTGTCGATGCCTAGTGAAAGTGTTAGCTGAGGGTCAGTGTGTTATCGGTGTAACGATGGGGACGTCTACGTCTCCGCCGGCGGGGACGGTGTCTGTGTGCTGTGTTTGAGTTTAGGGTTACGCCTCGAAGAGGCCAATGGCGCTAAGTACGGACTCGTACTTGATTATAAGGTCCAGACGGGCCGTAGGGTTACCGTTAGTGGTCCTGAGGGCTTGGGCCAGATCTTTGATGTCCTGGAGATTTACAACTCCCAGGAAGTTTTTGATGAGGGCCAGATCCTCCACTATACCAGGACTAGCCTGGCTTTGGGAGGAGGTGGTCTTAGGGACGAGATTGGGGGCCGGCGCAGTCGTGGCTGGAGTGGTCCTCCGCCAAGACTGCGGCGCGGGGGCGGCTGCAGTGGTCCTGCGCCAAGATTGCTGCGCAGGTTTGGGTGGAAGCGAGAGGAAGCTCGCGGGTGTGAGCACCGTGGCTGGGATGGGTTGCGCGGAGGGCGCGGGTGTTGGTGCTCTCACTTGCACCGACATGAGGGGGGGCCAGTAGCGCCTGCGTAGGAGAGCGCTTGGCGGGGGGTGGGGGCATAGCGGGGGCCCTCCTGGAGGGTCTCCGCGGCACTTTGGGGCATCCGCGATAATTCGCGGGATGCCCCAGTTGTCCGCAGAGGATACAGCCAGGGGGGTCCTCGGCGTCCTTGGGACGGGTGCAGTCGCTAGTGCCGTGGTCGCCCAGGCAACTGACTCGACGACTGTGGCGTACCGGTATTTATAGTGGGCGAGGGTAGTTGTGATTGTGTGTGTACCGAGTGTGTTTTTGTCCCCCCCTCTCGTCTCTCTTCCCCGTGAGCTTGATGTCTTCGGAGTGCTGGATACCAGATATTACGGAGTCTACGGAGACTCCGTAATATCTGGTATCCAGCACTCCACTGAAGATGTCAACCGCAGTTGTTGACGAAACGTTTGGAAGAAAGAAAAGAGATTCCAGAAGACCTCGGCCAAGTAGCCCGGAAGATTCAATTAATAATTTTATCAACTACCCCACATTTGATCTTCGCATACGGAAGGGCTGCGAGGGCGTGACACACTACACTAGCAGTGTCCGCGAACGTAAATCGACGGTAAATCGCTAGGTTTAAATTTGTCAATCACTGGATTGCACGTCGACAACAGTTTATATCCATCGTGTTAGATTTCTGAATATCAATTGCTTCACGTACATTTCTGGGTTTAGTGGAGGAGAGGATTTTGGGATTGCAGAGTTCTATCCCAGTGATTAATTCCAGATATGAGAAGTTGTTCGGCTATTGCCAATTTACTGGAACGCGAAAATTCAAAAAAGTTTTATACTTTCCTTTGTCAATAGCGGAGCCCCTCAAGCCTACATACATGCCAGTCTTCCTAACGGCCAAGGAACGAAAGAAGTTGCGTCGTCAATCCAGACGTGAAGCTTGGAAGGAAGAACAGGAGAAAGTGAGGCTTGGACTGGAAACACCACCGGAGCCCAAGCTCAGGTACGTACAGACGAATAAATCTTTGATTGATTATGACCATCCATATCAATGAAACCTGGTTGGCAATTTCTAAGAAGCGCGCGGAGGGGGGGGGGGGGGTCGTGAAACAGATGAGGAGGCGTTCATTAAAAAGTCAAATTTTAAACTTAAACACTACGTAATAAGGTTCTCCCAGATTGAGCGCCGGATTTAAATTTACCGCCATTTTGTTTTATTTAGCGGTTGGCAACTCTGGTTTGTTTATGTCTGCTTGCTGTGCAAAAGGTCCCAGGTTCGATTCCTGCGACATCCACGAACGATACATGTCAACTTCAGTTTACGATGACGAACGTCACGCCCCCGGATGCGCTGCCTGCCTTTGAACATGTAGGAAAGGTTGGGAAGATGGGGAGGAGTAGGATGGGATGGGAATGGACTCTGGCATATCTCATTCACTACCGAAACACGTACGTACATTGGGGAAATAAGCTCAAGTGGGAAATGCAGTATATTTCAAGGTAGTCTTCTGTGAGGGAGGGGTAACGATTGCGCCCAGCGGCTGTTGGATTGCAGCGTGATTTAACCAATACGGTTAACCAATTATTTAAAGTCGCCTTTTGTACGATAATGTGCAATTAGGTATATAAATAACTTATCAACAGGATATCAAACTTAATGCGAGCATTAGGCACGGAAGCTGTGCAAGATCCCACCGCAATCGAAGCGAAAGTTCGCGAACAGATCGCTAAGCGACAGAAGACGCATCTCGAGGCGAACACAGCGAGAGCCCTCACTAAGGAACAGAAGAGGGAAAAGGTGGGTAGTCGGATATATTTTTCTTTATTTACTAGATCGATATACGGTTTGATAAGCTTATTTAAATTATAACAAAAAGGAATATTTCCCATTTTGCCGGGTAGAATTTGTACAAGATTGTACCTTGTACCATAGGAATAATAAATACGCTAAATAAATATAATAAATAATAAATAGAATAATAAATACTATAGAAATAAAAACTCAGCCTACTATCGTGTTCAAGGTCGCGACAATAGCCTACAGTTTCGCATCGCCACCTTGTATTTTTTTTTTGTTGTAAAACTTGATTAAAAAAATGATTTGATGATTTTTTTTCATAATTAATTAAACGTTTTATTAGTAACTATACAATTTACCTAACCTAACCTAAAAGTAATAATTGTTATGTAAACGGGTTACTCGCGATTTATTATTGATGTAAAAGTAATAATTGTTATGTAAACGGGTTACACGCGATTTATTATTGATATAAAAGTAATAATTGTTATGTAAACGGGTTACTCGCGATTTATTATTGATATAAAAGTAATAATTGTTATGTAAACGTGTTACTCGCGATTTATTATTGATATAAAAGTAATAATTGTTATGTAAACGGGTTACTCGCGATTCATTATTGATATAAAAGTCATAATAATTTATTTACAGGTCGATCGCAAAATAAGAGAAGACACCACTATGGGAGTCCACGTGGCTATTTACAGGTAAGATTCCGTGAAAAAGACAGGTCTTAATGGCGACCAGCCTTTTCAGTATTCATTGCTGGACATGGAATTCCTCAAGCACCATTGTCTTATGTCTTTATGAACGCATGGCGGAAGACGAGCATACAGTCCATCTGATGATAAGTGGATACTGTCGCCCATAGACATCCGCGATACATGCCAACGACGTTGGCGCGCCCCCGGATACGCTGCCTACCTTTGGAGTATAGGAATGGATTTGGAGAAAGGCCTGGGTAAATGGGGAGGGATAGGATGGGAATGAGCTCTGGCACACCTCACTCACTACCGAAACACGTACGTACATTGGGGAAATAAGATAAAGTGGGAAATGCAGTAAGTACATTGCAAGGTAGTCCTCTGTGAGAGAGGGGTAACGTGTACAGTCGAGCGCGCCCAGCGGCTGTTGGATTGCAGCGTACACTCTCCCCCTCAAACGCCACGCTGCCCAAGTGCGTTGGCGAGTCCACTCTATTAAAGGTGGTGTATTTCATCAGGGCTTGCGGTAGCCGCTTTGTTAACCCTTAATCGCCTTTTGCGACACCCACGGCAAGAGATGGGGTCGTGCTATTCTTTAGCCAGCCATAGGTCCAATGATGGGCCACGATGGCCCACAATAGGATTGGCTGTTATCTCATTCAATTTCAATATATTTTATTTGTGTAAAACATTCATAAGATGATTTTCGTTGCACAGCTTACTCTCGCGGTCGTAAAAAATTACTTATATTAATTTTCTAACTAAATTAATCTATAAAAGCCACGCTGATGTTTTCACAGAAAGTCCCCGTTGGAGTAAATGCTCTCTCGGATTATCTATTTCCAAAGGTCGTAACAAGATTTAGTGTAAGGAAGTGAACATTTGATTGATTTGTCATTTTTTATCAAATACCAGCTGTTGCCCGCGACTTGGTTCGCGTGGTCTTCAAGTACTAATTCAGAAACGTACGCGCGCGTGCGCACGACAACTCGCCAATGTTTCATCGCAATCGGATGAATGGTATAGGAACGCATACGGAACAAACATACAACCATTCATTTTTATGTATAGGTGTATTTTGTAGATGAAGGCGTACAAGGCATATTTTATGTTTATTTTTTTATTTTATTCTATTTTATCGGATAACACAGATCCATAGCAAGTGTTAGTATAATAAAATAATTAAAGGAAAAGACTTATAAAACTATGTTAGTGCTACGAATTAAAGTTGATAGATACGGGAACACAAATGATAAACATAACTTAGGGTTGACGTGCTTTATTCGCGACTGGGAGCGCGGAGGACAACTCCGCTTGCGTTTGAGGGTAGATGTGTATGAATGGTTGACATCTACCCTACTTGATATTAATACATATCATCCCTTCCACCCTAGTTTGAAATCCTGGCAACAACAAGAGAGAACAACCAATTATATCTACGCTAGAAACTTTTTGTAATCTACTCTTTTTCGTGCTCTTAGTTGGTGACGGGGTGCGGGAGTACGCGACCCCTCTGCGCCTTGATTGATATCACTTGTCTGATATTGCTCTGATGCATTAGTATTAAAATCAGGCAAATCTTCAGGCCGGACACTCCCGCTTTCCGTTCCACTAACTCCTCCCTCCTCACCATTCTGAGCGTCACCAACCTCGTCTTCATTTATAATCGGGTCATTGTTTATAAGTTCACTATTCGCGGTTATGACCGGTGACGTTGAATCTCTGGTTGCTGGTGAGGAGCAAGGTACAGAGGGCGGGAATATGTTTGGAGACCTGGCACAAGGCGGCGGATCAATGGGCGGTGGCGGTGTTGCGCGTGATGACGTTTTACCACACGTTTTACCAATAAATCTTAACAACTGATCTACATGTCTCCTAACATATTCGTTAGTTTTACAAATCGCAACAGAATACATCCTATTACCTATTTTCCCCGCTACAGTCCCCATTATCCAAACAGGTTTTCGGCCTACAAATTGTTTAAGCCACACTTTATCGCCTACATTGAATAAACGACATTTATTGTTTACATTGCCATCGCTATGATCCAGACATCGACCAGTTCGTTTTGGCGTCAATGGGGGTAATAATAAATCTAATTTGCAACGAAATTCTCGCCCATACATCAACATTGCCGGCGTGGAACCTGTTGTACAATGCGTAGTATTCCTATATTGAAATAGATATTCTAAAAGATTTTCGTTAATATCACTATTGGTTTTACTTAAGATGCATTTTAACATCTTTTTACACGTACGTACCGAGTTCTCGGCTTGTCCGTTACTAGCAGGATGATAAATGGGCGAGGTAATGTGTTCGATGCCATTTATTTTGCAGAACCGGTCGAACTCTGCGGTCTTTATCTTAACATCATTGTCGGACACGATGGTTACAGGTAACCCATGCCTGGAGAATAGGTACTTGAGCTTCGAAATTAATATTCGCGAACTTGTTCCGCCGCTCATGGGAAGACATTCCAGCCATTTACTATATGCGTCTACTACAACCAGATACACCTTTTGCCCTATAGTTAGATAATCTATGTGCAAGCGGTGCCAGGGCGCGGGCGGGCGCGGCCAAGGGGCGGGGGTCGCGCGGGGCGGCGCGGGCCGCAGCGCGCTGCACGTGTCGCACGCGCCTACTGTGCGCTCGATATCGGTATCAATACCCGGCCACCACATTCTGCTGCGCGCTAAACTTTTCGTTTTCACTATACCGAAATGTCCTCTATGTAACTCCTGTAGTACCCGCTCTCTAAGTGCTGTAGGTATCACTAATCTATGTCCCCTCAGTAAACCACCGTTACCCGTTTCTAAGTCGGTTTTGCATTTAAAATACGGTTGAATAGACATACATTTAATTTTACGTGGCCAACCACATCGCATATATTTCATGACCGTTTGTAGCGTTCGATCGGCCATCGTTTCGGCAATGACGTCATCAAACGCAATTGGTAACGCTTTGTCATCAAGGAAATGTATGAACGATATATCAGCACTATATCGATAACTATAAGGTGTATCTGGTTTGGGTTTAAAAAATCTTGGCTTTGCGCCCGCTTTTAATCGTAAGCTAACCTTAAATTTATTAAATTGGCCTAACTCGTCTTTCCATAAGTCGGCGTATCGTTTTAGCAACTGATCAATATCGTGATCATTCATCACATGATACAATGAAGCAAATTGTATATTAAAACTAGACATAAAATCGCGTCCAAGCAAAGGAGGCCCTCCGTTTTGTATTACGTACAACTTTAAATTCTTCGTTACGTTTTTATATTCAATCACAACTTTAAAAAAACCTAGCGGCTCGACTTTATGACCAGTGTAATAACATAGTTTTAAGTTACATTTTTCTAATTTATAGCATGAAAAATTTTGTGACCACAATTTCTCTGAAATCACTGATATCCCGGAACCGGAATCTAATTCCATTACCAATGAACAATTGTTTATCGAAACAGTTATTGTATAAGGAGCGTTATGCACATACCTCATATTAAAAAGTTTGCATTCCTCACATTCACTGCTAGAACCGGTTTCGTCTGCCTCAGTGATGTTGTTTACGCGAGTATGTTTACACTTCACATTGCACACCTTTTTTAAATGTCCTTTTATACCACAAATCTGACATTTGTAGTTTTTATACCGGCAAATCTTGCCCGTGTGACTTTTAAGACCACATACTTCACAACACTGTACACGAGCTCTGTTATCATATGAATATGAGTCACGGCGTACCCGGGTCGGCGGCGCCTCTCGCGCCGCTCCCGCACGTTCGCCGCCGCTCGCGCCGCTTACTCGAAACATTGGTTCCTCCGTTAAACGAACTAAGCCTAGAATGCTTTCATCGCCGGCGCCGCTGCTCGCCGACCTTGCCTGCCGTACGCATGCACATTGTTGAGCCAGTTCCAATGCTTTCGTCACTGTCAAGGTTGATGCGTCTTGTTCAAACAACTTATTTCGTTCTAGTCCGTCGGGTAATCCTAAAATGAAGCGATCACGAAGAACGGTGTCCAGTGCCGGTCCAAAGTCGCAGTAGATTGCCAATCCTCTCAATCGCACTAGCCATTCTTCCAGTGTTTCACCCACCGTTTTACTCGCAGCGTAGAACCTCGCTCGATCAGCAAGAGTCGCCCTCTTTGGAGTGAAATGTCCATTTAAAATTTGAACAATTTCTTCATATTGCAAACTGTCGAGGTCGCGGGGATACACTAGATTGCGCGCTAATCTGAACGTATCATCAGATAAATACGTTAACAGCACGCTCCTTTTGTTTTCCGTGATTCCGTTCACTCGAAAAAAATGCTGAAGACGGTTAAGGAATATATTCCACTCCTGTTCCTTATAATCGAAACACGTAATGTTTCCGAGGTAACTCGACATCGTAGATAAGCCTAATTATCCTCGTCGCCACTGATAGATACGGGAACACAAATGATAAACATAACTTAGGGTTGACGTGCTTTATTCGCGACTGGGAGCGCGGAGGACAACTCCGCTTGCGTTTGAGGGTAGATGTGTATGAATGGTTGACATCTACCCTACTTGATATTAATACATATCAAAAGTATATTAACTTAAAATGAATAAAGTGACCCTTCAGCTCGGATGTTAATCAAGTGTTATTTTAATTTATCAACATCCGAATGAAATGTATAGTAATAGGGGGGTCATATTTATCCCCTACTTACTCAGGATACTGTTTGAGCTGGCTCGCACTCTAAATAAAAGGGACGCATTTTTTTTTTTGCGCATAGCGTGTAAACTATCTGTACGCTCCTGCGCGAACATGCCCGAGGCGCTACAGAAACGAAGCAGCCCCATCAGCATCCTGAACTCATTGTTGTACTGGATACGCAGAGCGTTGAGTGAATTCCCTGTATAGCTGGTCCACAAGCTGACCGTATAGAAAGTGTGTCAGTAGGCCTTAAACAGTGTCACCTTCATTTCTTTGATGCAACGGGCATACCTGCTAGCCAGCATGTTACACCTCACTGCCAACACACAAGCACTCCCAGTGTGGGTATTGTGGACCTACTTATTTCATTATTTTTTTTTATAACCTTTCAGGATTAAAGATCTCTTTGAATCCGCCTCGGCCAAGTTCAAGGTCGAAGTGAACGCACAACAGTTGCACATGTCGGGCTGTGTGGTCTTGCATCGCGGCTGCTGCGTGGTCGTGGTCGAGGGCGGCCCGAAGCAACACGCCAAGTATAAGCGGTAAGCGGACCTTCACTTCACCAGTCACAATAGGCATGATGACAGTATCAAAGAATTAAAGAATAAATGATTTTAGAGAAAAAAATATGTTGAAAGAATTCTAATAAATTAACCAGTTTTAATGTAAACATTGAGATTAATAATATTTTCAATAAAATAAAAGTATAAAATACTGCATTCGGCCATGTTGACTAAAACGCCAATCAGAGCGAATGACGTCACGCCTCAGTGAACATCACCGTGTCGCTTGAACTTCGATTGATTTACCTACCTACGTTTACCTAGGTGTGACGTCACAAGCGACGCCATCACACCTGCGAGTGTTTTCGCGCATAATTCAAAGTAGATAGAAAAAAAATGCATAATTTGCGTTAAAACTTATTTTATTGCTGAAATAATGTTATTTTCGGAAACAGTAGACGTGAATCTACATTATAGAAGCGGATTTCATAATCCGTCATCATGCCTATTATGTCACTTAATTACGTCAGGATTGGGCCTATGTAGTGGCATAGTGAAGTGACTTGAGTGAAGTGATTTGTATCAAAATTTGTTGTATGTCACTTAATTATCTATTTTAAGATTAGGCTTTATGTCAATCAAATGATTTATTATCAGGAGTAGATTTGTTGCTTTAGTAATGATTAGGCTTCAAGGTTAGGTTCATATCGCTTCAGCAGTATAGGCCAGCATTTTTTTTTTAATAGAAAAAAAGACGGCTGACGAGCATACAGTCCACCTGATGGTAAGCGGATACTGTCGTCCTGTAGTCCATAGACATACGCGATACGTGCCAACATCAGTCCAGAATGACAAACGTTGGCACGCCCCCGGTTGCTTTGCCTACCTTTGCAGATGGATTGGGAAAATGGGGAGGGATAGGATGGGATGAGAACGGGCTCTGGCATATCTCTCACTCACTACCGAAACACGTACATACATTGCAGAAATACGATAAAGTAGGAAATACAGGTACATTTTAAGGTAGTCTCCTGTGAGAACGGAGGGGGTACGTGGCCAGTCGAGTGCGCCCAGCGGCTGTGGGAATGCAGCATCCACTCTCCCCCTACCGATGTAGGATTATTTCCATATGTCAATTAAGTGTCATAGAAGTTTAATGTCTGTTTTTGACGTGAAACATACGAGTACCAGGAAAAGTGAACCGTAACAAAAAGATCTATATCGTCTTACCTTAATAATTACAAAACTATTAATCTTGGAGACATAAATCTAGTGTCATTATTTAGCTTATATAGTCAGCTCGCTGTTATGACCTTGAGTTTGCGTCAGGGCCGGGCGGGTTGGCGCAGAATGGCCGAAACCGGCGCTCTCGCTCCTTTCTATTCAGTGTAGCTCACGACTCGGACGTGATAGCGCGGTGATTCGTGCGTGCGTGTATAGAGTTTATCTAGAATCTAGACCGATTGATTTAAGCAAAAAATAGTGTGTTTGGACAATATTTATACGTAAAAATAACAAGTAAGTCTATAAAAGTGTTGAAATGCAATATGTCGGCCTGTCGAAAATATAAATCACCCCTATCGTTGGAAAGAGGAGGTTATGGGCCACGCACAGGTAACCCAATGTCCGGCGCCGAGCGAGCGTGGCGGTTTAGGGAGCCACGGCACGGTTAGTGAACGACGCCGACTCCGCGTACACCTGCACCTCTGCTGGACCTGTACCAATGGACATAACGAGTGAAGATACCAGCGAGATGAAAGCGACTCGCCGACATAGACGTTTCACGTTAAACCAACGGCCGTGCGCCCCGACACGGCCCCACCCGACCCATTTAAACCAGGATTAGGTTTATGTTACGTAATTAGTTAATCAAGAAATGTAACCCGAGGCGAAGTTGAAGGTCGAAGTGAAGGTTCCTTAATTTGCAAAGGCAGGCAGCGCGTCCGGGCGCGTGCCAACGTTTGTCATTCTGGACTGATGTTGGCATGTGTCGCGGATGTCTATGGGCGACAGTATCCACTTACCGTCAGGTGGATTGAAAAATTGACATGACTTTTGTCTACAGATTGATGTTACACCGCATAAAATGGGACGAAGACATGGTTAAAGACACTGATGGAAATGAAGTGCCGAACAGCTGCCATCTCGTTTGGGAGGGCACTAACAAACAGCGTGCGTTTGGAGATATCAAGTTTAAGGTGAGTGCCAATCATGCCAAACGGCTGCCATTGCGTGTAGGAGAGCATTAATGTATCGTATTTATGTGTTATTATAAGGCCAGTCCACACAACACGATTCCCAATACGTATTTTTATTCCCCAGGTAATGCCAACAGAAAAGCAGGCTCGCGAACATTTTCAGAAACATAAGGTGGAGCATTACTGGGACCTTGCGTACAGTGGTGCTGTGCTGGGGTCTGGGCTTGACGAGCCTTAGGATGTATAGACGAACAGACAAACAGACACTGAAACGGACAGACATACACACAGTTAAACGGATAGACAAATTGGACGGAAAGAGTGAAAAAAAACAGACAAACAAAGTTCTAAGAGAATGTAAAAACACAAGACAAGACATGTTAACATTAATTGAGTTAGCGGGCATTGGCATATATTAATAGTACTGCAGTCGACCCCCCAAAAAGCCGTGTGAAGACGACTAGGTGACCACGACGAGTCGTGGTCACCTAGTCGTATTTCTTTTGTGGAAATGATCGTTTTTTGCATCATACATGAAGGAACGATATGAGTTTTTCGATTCAAGATGGTAGCACTCTCTCAAAACTACCCGCTTTTATTCTCCATTCTAATGAGTTCTAGTAGGTTGTTACTAGAACTTACTTTCTTACTGAAAACAAGTTGCCACCCACTGTTGCGGAACGAGTTGAATGCGCGCGGAAGGAATTTTCTAGTCCGTAAATAAGATTTGTCTGTGAGCTCCCTTCGCGTACCGCCGAAGAAGTTATTTTGATTTGACAACCCTATTTTTTTTAAAATTATCAATTAAGAAATGAGCAATACGTTCCTTCACAGCTTTAATCGTCTGTTTAGTACGAATAGTGCACGGACGCTCAGACCTTTTTTTATCACAAACAGAGGACGTTTCAATGTATAGTCCCAGAACGAGTTGAATGCGCGCGGAAGGAATGTGACCGTTTCATGTCACTTGTTTTTAGTGTTGTACTACAATGATCTTAGTGAAAGATAGGTATATCGATATCGGTAAAAGTGGATATTTTTAATTTAAATATCACGGTCAAAAGTAAAACACGAATAATTATAAAAAAACATCACTTATTTCTTACTATATTTATTTACTTTCATTATTTATATATTTATTACAATGCGATTGCCACAAACAACATTTGATAGCTTTTCTTCTTCACACAACTTAATACACAACTTAACTTTGACTTAAATACACATTTCGCACCATGTTTCGACTTTGACTTCGAATCACTGATCGTTTTTTTTTTTTAAATAAGTTTGGTCACTCATTTTAACAAGTATATTAAAAACAACCGAACACGTTATATCGATGACGCAAGAGAAACAATAGAAAGAGAGCAAGCGCATCACTCAACTAGCCGGCACAAGTGCGGCGAGAAGGCTGGGAGGGGTGGGGGGGGGGGGGGGGGGGGCGCTCGTGTCGCCCCCACACCTCACACCGCGCGCGCATTTAGCTCATTCCGGGACTGTAGGCGTCTTTTGACAGCTTTTAGGGGGTCGATTGCTGTACTATAAAATCCACGTTTGACGGATGGACTGACTGACAGACACACAGTGCGACCGGGCTTTTAATGAATGGTGACGTTCGACTATGGGGTTGCCAAGTTAAATACATCTGCTATATTTTAGGGTAAACGTAGAAATACAATAGCAAATTATACATATGGTACATAGATTAGGTTTAACCAAACATTTGTAAACTTTGTGTGTATTTTTAATGAATATAGTTTTTAAGTAAAAAAACACTTGTTTCTATTTACAAGAAATTTATTAAAACTCGAGGGTTCGAGTAGTCGAAAAAATATGTCGATATAGTCGGATTTTTTTTATTCGAGGATATGGCATGTAGCACTGTCAAACAAACTGAAATTTGTACGCAGATGACACTTTGTTGACAGTTCTACGTGTCATATCCCTGACTCGAATAAACAATCTGACTTTTTCTGACGTTTCAAGATGGCGGCAATTAGTTAACGTTCTGGCCACGTTCATTAAAACCCGGTCGCACTGTACAGTCAAACGGACAGACAGAAAAGCATATATTCGACACTAGGACAAGGCAGACAAACAAACAGATAATAAAACAGACAAACGTAATGTTACAGAAATAAAAAATGTAGATGTTAAACAAAACAAATGTAAAAATATACGAAATAAATGCATAACAATGTGAAATGCTGTTTTATTTCGACTATAGTCGGAATTATAATTCGATTCCACATTTGACATTAGCTACTGTCATTTTGTAAAATAATGATACCACATATAATAGTGTAGTGATGAACACAAAAATCGATAAACAATCGCGATTTATGTTTATGTAATCATAATATTGGTGTGCCAATTAAAGACTAAATTATTGATTTTTATTTAAATAAATACATAATTATTCATAACAATTATTTATTAATTAGTAACCGCTGCTTTATTTTATAAAAAGTTAATATTTTTGTTTTTTTTTTTATATTAAAAACAAAACTTATAATAAAAGAGCCTAGATAGTTTTCTGTATTGGCAACCCGTGCGCGCTCGTGCAGCTATCGCCATTTTGTTTATCTTGTCATTCGGCTTCATTCTCCTAGTCTGACTGCACGAATATCTCGTTTCATTGCGAATCGATATTTTGTTATTTTGTTGGGTTTTTGTTAAAGTTTTGTTACGTTGTGTTTGTTGTTACGTTTATAGTTTTTTGTGAACTTTGAGTGAATCTATTTGTTTTGGTTTTCCATCAAAATGGATCCTCCGCCAAGTACATCACAAAAAGACGTGGATGTTTTCTTGTCTCCAAGAAAAAAACGTCCACGAAAAGCTTTCACTGTTACTGAAAAAGTAATGATCCGCAACGCATATAAGTACGTGAAAAATGAAACTTCTGCGCAATTGGAGGCCTTTGAAGTTGTGGAAGAAAATGAATGTATGAACAAAGTTGCTCACATATTGGGAATAACCTCACGCTCTGTTTGTAACGTTTTGAAGGAAGTAAATAAAGGTGCGCCGCCAACTCCCCCTAAAAAAACTGGACCAAAGCGAAGTTTCAAAGATAAAATTGATGAATTTACATTCTCCGCAATACGACGAATAGTTCATCAGCTCTTTTACCGAAATGAACCTCCAACCATTGCAAAGGTTAGTCAATCAGTCAGACAGTATTATTTTATACCTACATCTTTTATATATAAGTAATGATTCCAAACTATTATAAAATTTACTATTTCAGATTTTACAAGTGATGAACGATGATCCAGAAATGCCCAAGGTTTCCAAAGACACCCTCAGAAAAATTTTGAAGCATCTTAATTTTAAATTTGTTGCACGGTCACGCAAGAGCACACTTATTGATCGAAATGATATAATAACATGGCGCCAGCGTTACTTGCGATCTATATGTCAGTTTCGACGAGAAGGGAGACATATATATTATCAAGATGAAACTTGGGTTAACGCAGGTAAGGCTAACATTTTGAATTAATATACATTTACATTAAATTTAATAGTAATATTGAATGTTCATGTACTATATGTGATTTAAGGTCATACTGTAAAAAAAACTTGGGTGGACAAGCAAGTCACATCATCTCGGCAAGCGTTTTTGGAGGGACTGACCACTGGATTAAAAAACCCATCTGGAAAAGGCAAACGTCTCATAATTAGCCATATAGGTAGTGAAGAAGGCTTCCTGGAAGAGGGGCTCATGATTTTTGAAGCAAAGAAAAATTGTGAAGATTACCATGAGATGAATGCAGTTTGTTTTGAGGAGTGGTTCGCTGGAGTCTTACCAAAATTAAGACCAAACTCAATTGTGGTGATGGATAATGCACCTTACCACTCCCGAAAATTGGAAACGGCACCAAAAATGAGCTGGAAAAAAGCTGCCATTCAAGACTGGCTTTTAAATAAAAATATTCATTACGAACCAGATATGGTTAAAGCTACGCTTTTAGAACTGATTCCACATAACGAGTCTTTTAATAAGTACGCTGTAGACGAAATGGCAGCACAACATGGGATCACGGTTTTAAGACTGCCCCCTTACCATTGCGAGCTGAACCCTATCGAATTGATATGGGCTCAGGTAAAGGGGCATGTAGCTCAAAATAATAAAACCTTCAAATTGACAGACGTGAGAAATTTATTTGAGGAAGGCATTCAAAAAATTACGGCCACCGAATGGTCTAAATGCGTATCCCATGTTGTCAAAGAAGAGGAAAAAATGAGTAGGCTAGATATGTTAATTGACAATATCACAGACACATTTATAATAAATGTTACAGAAAGTGACAGCGATAGCGATAGCGATGACGGCGACGATTTATAAAATAAAATATTACCATAATACATCTATTTGTTTTATTTCTCATGTTCCTTCATGATCACATTTATTTATTTATTTCACACACAATTATTAAAGAAAACTCTCAGATCCGTAATAAAATTAATCGTCATAACTAAATTATCCGTTCACAAATATTTAATTTCCTGATATACTTAGTTTACGAGAATAAAATTATAAACGAGAAGAATCGATCCGGAAATATTCCATTTCCGTATCGAATAATTTCGCAACGTTACTATTTAGTACTTGTCATAACGTTGCAACACTGAAATTGTCAAATCTGGAATCGAATTAAAATTCCGACTATAATATCTAACGTTTGCGGGGTGGCTTCCCGCGGGATCCTTAGTTTTGTAGCCTATGCCCTTTTGGCTGGGTGATCACTATCCCACGGGAACTTTACTTTAGTAGCCTTTTGTGGCCCCCAAGGTCCATGCAAAATTTCAGTTCGATTCGTTTTTTTTTTTCATACGAAAAACGATGCTGAATGTTTCAGAAATGCCCTGTAGTGTATAGATATAAGCGTAAATACTTACAACTTTTGTACAGATGGTAGACGAACGGACGGACGGACCACGGAAATGGTAAGTGGGCGACAATCTATATGCGAGTGGATTTCCATCTTTGCAGAAACCAATTCACAGTCTTATGTCATAGTAGAGAAACCTCAGTGAGCAATTCGCTCCACAACTTTCGTGTTAGCGGTATAAATGCAGCTCGTTGAAGTCACCGCTGTACGCGGCAGCAGTCTGTCAAGGAAGCGCCGATGAACCGCGCATCGGCGACGGGTGGTGCGATGATAAAAAGCAGAAGTTAGTATCGCATCAAAACATTCCCCATCAGGGGCGCCGACTCCGTGGGTGCTCGGGGGCTCCAGCACCCACGGGAAGTAAATAGTGGGTGCGGAGCACCCATGACCATAGACATCAAAACTAATCAGGAATCAGCTTTCAGCGATACCACTAAATTCTCAGCTTTTAGTGACATGCGCCCTCTTTAAATTTATTTGGACACTGGCATGGCCATTGGTCCACACAGATAACAAAACAATACAACAAATTAATAAGTATGAAGGTAATAAAAACTAGACAAATAGAACTTTATTTACAAACAACAGAAACAACTCGGAAGCAGGCTGATACATAACAAAATAACAACACTAAAGTAAATACAGGAAATAATTAATACATATTTTACCAAAAGTGTTAATTACAAATATAATACATTTGTACAAATAAGGAAGTTTCAAGAAGTCCTGAACACTGCGGTAGAAGCGAACTATTTAAAATGTTCTGACACTCCAATAAATAAAAGCCCGTGGCGGGCTTTTACGACTGTCAATAGGGTTACATTTCAAGATGGCCGCCGTTAGTTTTTTTTTTGACGCGTTTATTTCCTATAGAGCCTGGTGGAATTCTATCGCTGCACGGCGAGAATAAGTTGATAAGTCAAAATCAACCGTTGTTCAAGGGCACAGTTTAGAAGTTCAATGTTTGTATTTTCGCTTTGAATTATTTTATCTTCTCTGATTTTTTTTGTATTTTCTCCGAAGCATCGAGTATTGAAAGAATAGATTTTTTATTGTTTGATTTATAAAGCTTTGTATACACCATCTTTTCTTCCCGTCAGCCGATTTCGATGAAACAAAGCCCATTCGAAGCGCCAAGCTAAGCTTAATTAACCCGTGGAAACCCCATGAGAATCCGTTCACTAGTTTTGAAGATTAGCATGTTAGAATGGAAAGACACACAAAAAATTTCAAAATCGTCTTTTTGTATTCTGACACTTCCTTCATTGCCCCCAGTCAGTTTTTGGTAAATATATTCAATGTACAGACACGCCGGTTCTACAGTTTTATTATATCTATAGATTTGTAAGTAATACAAGATATCAATCCAACCGTGCACAGATATTATTACAATACAATTAATTAAGTAAGATAAAGGTAAAGACGTTAATGCAATCCTATTTATCCAAAATGCAACAAACATGGTGGCCTGAAACACACGGCCATAAATTACAGTGAGGTGATAATTCTTTACATAGACAATTTGTTTTCATCAAGACCGCAAGTTTGCCCTAGATTTAAAGCTAAATTTTGAGACATTTCTATTATTTAAGGCCCTGTCAGGTGCCTCGGGCCGCCATATTTGTTTACATTTTGGACAAATTGGATAGGAATGGAATTTTAGAAACGTTAATCGTTTTGATTTTTAAAATTCTCGTTTTTTCTTGACGTATTTTATGGGTAACTGCTGGTCCCGTGGAATGCCGTGTGTTTTTACCAAATGATTCTTTACAGTGCTTACCGCTTTGTATCTGTAAATAAATAAAACGCATAAAATATGTGACGTTTTCTGAGCAAAGGGACCTTATTGTCGGCAAGCACTTATTGACTTTGGTTAAGATTTTCTACAGTCCTAAATCTAGCTTGATTAGAATGACAACTGTCAAAATACCTCGAATAGTGGTGGGACAATAACGATCAAATCGAGGTAATGTGTTTATTTATCGACTGAGTGCTATGCACTACAAATAAGAAAAGTCGTGCGCGTGCGCATGGCAAAAACCTTCTGTGAATTTTAGGTTTCTATACATCAATTAATTTTGTAGAGCACCATTCGGGGCACTTTGACAGCTGTCATTTTAATCAAGCTAGATTTGAGATTTTGTAATATAAAATATGAATAACTTAAAATTTTGTTGTTTCAGGATGCTGTTCAAATAGAAACAGGCTTTAACTTATTTTACCGATTGATTTTTAATTATACATTTACTTTTAATAGAAAATATTTAATAATAAATGATTTTAAAACGGGTATATTTGTTGAGTCAGGTACCCTCATTGGTGTTGCCCTATTCAATTTGTGTTTGCATAACTGAATAAAGCAAATACTTAAAAACGTAATTACTGCTTCTCGTGTATTGCAACAGTAACATTATATTTATACCACTGGCGTCATTCAATTACACAGTTTTGTCACAAGGAGTTTATTTTTCTTTATTATATGTGCAATGGTGCAATAAGCACATTCTGCCAGTGTCAAGTTTTCGTCATAATAAACCATTTCAAAGTCTAAAACGTATCCTGTCAATGTCCAGTCCCGTCGAGTAGGTTTACTGAGAACAGAAGAGGCCAGCTTGGAAGCAGACGAAAAACACAGTCAAACGCTTTCATTTGATTATCACGAACGAAAAACACTTTGAAGTTTAATAAACTAATCACTATTTAACCACAAATTGCTTAATACACAATTTTTACAATAATCAAACAAAAACTCAACTTCGCTTCTCGAGTTCCCGCCAAAAAGTCCACAAGGAGTTATTAATCTGTAGTATTTTAAATTTAGCTAGATTAGAATGACAGCTGTCAATAAAATCTACGACGTAACTTTTGTACTATGCACCATTGCCATATAAGAATATAAAAACTTTGTACTAGCGTCTGGCAAATTATTTATTTTGCAACATAAAAATTAATGGCATTCTTGTAAGTAAAATTATTATTTTAATGTGTTTTATTCATTAATCTCGATTTGATCATTATTGTCCCAGCACTATTCGAGGCAGTTTGACAGTTGTCATTTAGAAAACTATATTATCATGTATTTTGGTTGACCAATGGATACAGAGTATAAAATATACTCACGTGCCGGGACAAAGGTAGCAGAGGTACGTATACATCATTAGATGCACTTTGTTCCTGTGTCCTGCCAGTTCTGACCGACTGCGGAACATCGCTGGGCAGCGCTCGCACTATAAATCAAAATTATGAACTGTGACGTCACCATCCGAAAGGATTTTTTTTTTATACAGGGTGTCATAGAAATAACGGAAAACCTGAAATATGTCAACTAGTTAAAAATATATAAAATTTTAGGGAATACATCTAAAGAGTTACAACCATGTAAAGTTTTGTTGTTCTATCTAATACGAGATCGTAGCGCTCGTTGCTCGGTACAGGGCAGTGACCGGGCGCGGCGCATAGATAACAAAACATATACTAGAAATGAACAATACTGTTAACGACGACATGTAAATAGGGCTATGGTACTTGTATAGTTAGTTTCTCACCTAGTGTTAAGTTTGAAATATGTATAAAATTTGATATTAAAATATTCCTTAGTGTGTCTTTCACTTACTTATTAGGATAAATGTTGGTGTATAGCGTAAGTTAGGCATACTAGGGATAAGTTATACAATGCTATGACGTCCAGAAAATAACTGATGGCCCGCTTTTTTTTTATGTTAGGATAGACAATCAAGGAAAACCCTGCATGGTCACCTGGTACCAGCTAGTCTAGGTGGTACCAGGTAGTGCCGGACTCCTACCGGCTAAAAAACCTTGATTGCCTTAACATCGTGTAGGTCTAAGTTCTTGTGGCCTTGTGGCCTTTCAAGAGTCACCGGTGATGATGGCCCGCCGCCTGGCGGGCGAATATTTATACTCCTGAGGCGGGGGACGGGGTAACGTAAATATGTCGCGCAGCCGCACGCCCCGTCCACTCGCAATCGAACGTCATAGCGTCAAGATCTTATTAGATCCACCTATAAATAATATTATACAATAGATTCAAATTAAATTATAAGAAGACGATCCCCCGCGGGCAGCGGGAGGGGTACACACGTAAAGAAATGGTGGGGGAAATCCAAATGGTATAAAAGACGGAACATTTTGGGCTCCCAGGCATTAGGACCGGTGACTCTTGAAAGGCCATTAGGGCCACAAGAACTTAGACATTCCGAAAAAAAAAAAACTCCCAGGCATTCCATTTAGCGGCTTCACTCTGAACACAACTCAACAAGAAAATTACCTCTGCGCTACTCCGGCTCTATTTGAAGAACAGTAATTGTTTTACTCAAGAAATCCCTATAATACAGTCCACACCCGCGGCGGTCCAGTCAGCTACGCATCACGTACAAATACTGAATAATTTATTTTTGCATTATTTCACATGTTTTATAAAGGTATCAAATGAGCATACAGTCCACCCGACGGTAAGGCTACTGTCTGCCGTGTCCACAAAACATGCCAACATCTGTCAAAATTGACAAGCATTGACACACTCTTATTCAGTCACCAGTAGTGACAGTAAACAGAAGACCGCGGATGAAGCATGTATCCAGCGATTGTGTGGAGACATACGTTGATGGTATGGTATGCAAGATCGTGTACGGTGCGGCGGGAGAGGCATGTATCCCGCAGGGGAGAGTAATGGTACGAGTACGGTATTCTGTGGTATATAAGTGTGTGATACCTGCACAGTTTTCGTAGCAAAATGCGTGCGCATATGCTGCACGATGCCGGCGCGGATTCGGAACGCATCGCCGCACACGTCGCACGTGAATGGTCTCTCACCTGTGTGCGTTAGACGCTCATGATTCTACAAAATAAGAAAAAATATTTACTTCAATAAAATCTTTTTCATTGTGTGACATAAAATCTGAAATGACTCCATATCTATACATATAAGGTCCAACTAAAATAGTGTATGTTCATCTGCACACTAAAACTATTATATGAAACTAAAAATTAACATGTATTTTATTTAAAAAAGAATTGGTGATTAATTTACCTTACGTAGTTGATATAGTTCATTCGACTGTGGAAGGCGGGCGCGTTCAAAGGTCAAAGACCCCGCGAGCGAGTGTGGATCGCGTTATGCACATGCAAGTAAGTTCATCACATATATACAATATAAAGATATAATGGTTTTAGTGTATCGATTGACATACTAAAATTAATCACACTATTTTTGTAGGTCATTATATACTAACCTGTAATTGATAAATATCTACAGCTGTGTATGAGCACACAGAGCAGGCGTGTTTGCGCGTAGCTCCATGTAGTCTCTGCTGATGGTAACGAAGGTAGCTGCTATTTACAAATTTCTTGCCACATGTCTTTGGAAGATAATAAAATAATTGTATTATTGCAATTGTGTGTACATTTCGCGCAAAGCTTCTTGGTCTCTGATCTTGAATGGCCGTCAACAGTCTGCGCATGTCGCTCCCACAATTTCAACCACACTCATTAAGTTGAGTGTGCAAGTAGGAAGTTATTGATGAGCCTCGCTCAAATTTGCGAATACGTACAAATTGTAAATACCCCCTAACCCCCGACGTCGCACTCCAGTCCGCACCACTAAACGGACCTAAAAATAAGCTACTGCGCAACATTGTCACGTGACATCGCCAGAACCCAAGAAGTTTTGTGTTAGAAGTTTAATTTAAAAAAAAAAAAATTACATCAGAATTGTGGACGGAACACATCAGTGGGGCTTTGAGAATTAATCAATAACAGTCGTCGATATGGGAATAGACTAGATGACACATCACACGTTCTTATCAAAGAAACGTGGTTGGCAACTTCAAGAGGGGATGAAGCAGACGAGGAGGGCTTCATTAAAAGTCAAATTTGAAACTTAAGCACTACATAATAAGAATGATCCATTTTTCATGTTTACATATGAATTAAATAATTCGAGAGCTATTGAACATATAATTACTGTGCTACTGTGCCCGCACTAAGAATGCTCGTATAACATATCTAGTATACTCGTATGTATTCCCAAATCAATGCTGTACATCTGTTATAGATAGACGACGGCAGAAGAGCACACAGTTCACCTGATGGTAAGTGTATACCGGTAGCCCATAGACATCCGCCATACATGCCAACATCAGTCCGGAATGACAAACCTATCCTTGGAAGATTTAGGAAAGTATTTGGAGAAAAGTTTCGGAAAATGGGAAAGGAATGTGATCGACATAGTTTCTGGGATACGTACCTCACAGGAATATTCAGCTTCAAAGTGTGTTTTCGCGTGGCTAATGAAGTACTTAGCCGCTCGTAGCTGCCGGCGACACACCCGGCACTGAACCGGACCTACGCGCGGATACGGTTGAACAGCTAGAGACATGTATTTCTTTATTTGTTCCTAAAATGTAAATATTTGAAAATGTATTTTTGGAGGGGGAATGTGCACGGTGCAATCCCACAGCCGCTGGATGCGCCCGACTGGCCGACTTGTCCCTCTCTCCCAACCCACAAAAACCGTAACTCCACCGCTGGACATTTCTTTTTATACAAATGGACGCCAACGGGCAATTTCAGCGATTATTTATAGTATTCTATTATTAATTATGAGCGGGGATAGTCTAGTGGTATCTATACTCTACTCACATTCGTGTGAACGTGAGTTCCTACTTAAGTAAACTTACTCGGCGGTGAGGGAAGACATGGGGAGGAAACCCGTATGCTCCAGAATAAGAAAAAAATCTGGAGTACGTGATCCATCAATCTACACTGGGCTCGCATGGCGGCCCAGAATGTCCACTCCCTCCTCCCCCGTGATTTATAAAGGGAGGCCTGTGCCCTGGTGGGATATAGGCTGATAAAAGGACTTTATTAAGTATATCTATTACATTGTATCTATTGTCCCTCACGACCGGAATTCAGCAGGTTTCAGCGCTGTATCTTCACAGGCACACAGCTAGAGCTGGACGCACCCACGCGTTAGGTGAAACCCACGTGAAGAGATGTTGTGGTGTTATTTTAAAGTCGGCCAACAGCACATGGTCATTTCCCATAAAGTACATTAGAAAAAAAAAATTTCGATACATTTAAAAAAAAAATAGACAGAAGTTGTGTAGAGCTTCCTTAGACCATGAACCATGGGGTTCATGGTCTAAGGACGACTATAGATTGTAACTACCTGCAATTTCTTTCGGCATTTTTTTTGTAATTTTGTAACTACTGAACCAATTTGGCTAATCTTCGAGATATGGCTACCGAGATTTGATGCAAACCATTTTTGTGTCACAGTCGTGATCTCCGCAATAGGTAGATTTCCTTGAAATTTCCCTAAAAAATAAAATAAGGTACAATACCTGTGTCAGTCTTTTTCTCTTCTTAACTTTATCTGCATTATCTTCTTCATTTATCTGTGTGCTTTCGTGTTTGTTTGCTTGAAGCTCTTCCATACAATCAAAATCCTTTTCAGAAATATCAATTTCATTAGTTAATTCACTTTTTATGTTGCTCTTCAAATTTCTAGAACTTTTATGATAGTTTCGAGAAGTTCTAGACTTTAACAGTCTTTTGGATTTCTTTGTAACACTACTGTTTTTTTTTCCTGTATCATTACCAATGATAAAAATAAACTTATCCACATCGCAATCACTGTTTTCATTAAGTTTTATTTCTAAATATTGTTCTATATTTATCTCGGTATTTTTAATTTTGGCTTTTAAAATTTGATCTGATTGAATACTCTTCTCTCTTAATTTTATTGACCCATTTAGTAAGGTTGTGCAGTTTTGACATATTAACTGTGGGAGGCCATCATTTTGTTGAATCTGTAATCAACAGTTTGATGATCAATTAGACCAATTGGTGGTGTTCTTGGCTGCTACACGAAAAGTCCTAAGAATGAGTCCCAGTCAAACAAACATGTTTGTTCAGAACACTTTTATTAAAAGAAGGTATGTATTTATTTTAGGGTTCATAAAAATCTGATATATATAACAAATATCAAAATAAAGAGACAGTGCGAATTTTGTGAGTTTGTGTGTATGTGGAGGGTAATCTCCGGAACCACTGCACCACATCTATTTGAAAAATTCTTTCACCATTTGAAAGGTACATTATTCCAGATGGACATAGGCTATATATTATGTGCAGAAAAACTGCAGGGCACAGCTAGTGCGATATATGAGAGTGTCTAATGCTACATTTCCTGGTATGTGGTCTTCATTCGAGTATAGTACGGTTATCTATCCTGCTATATATATGGCTTGTCAACTGCAGCATGATGATTCTGAGCTATGTCAGCAACTTTAGTGCTTCGTTGAATTTTGTCCAGCAAAGAAACTCCGGGCATTGTTGTTTCCATCGGCCGCTGAGCGACTTTGAGATCTACCATCATAAAACCACGTTTGGGTAACAAACGTTATAACGGGCAGCACGTACTGACTGAAGACTTTCGTCTTCACGATGAAAAACTTTCGTCAACAATTAGAAAATACATATTTAACAAGAAAATCATATGGTTACACGTACCTTAATACCAGTAGCTAAGTACAGTTGTTCGCTGCGTGTATTTGCATTTTCTTCAGCGAATATTAGACTTAATTTGTCTGTCGATAAACACATTCTACATAAAGACATATTTATCAAAGTTTATTTGCACATTTTCCAACAAGCAATTCGTAAGCAAAATCAATTAATTATTTATTTTGAAGAGTTTACGACGATAGTTATTAAAAAGAAGATTAAAAATTGAATAGTTTTTATGATTTTTCAGTTGACGTAATTATTTGTAGTAATGAAATTATCGTGGTAATTATTTTAAAATATATTGCATCCGTAGTAACATAGTTATAAATGTTGTATCTATAATTAAAAAATCTATCTGCTTAATTATTTTGCTTTTAGCTATCTTCAGTATACACTACGCTAACGTCATATTTGATAGATTACTGGTGTGCATAGATATGAAAATTATTGTCCTCAATTATTTTTCTAAATAACATCGTTTTCCTCTAAATGCATTTAAGTAAAGTCAAAGAGCATTATCTGACTCAGTAATTTATTTCTCTCTATCAGTACTTGTTTATCTACTTAGTTCTTTACTTTGGTCTGTACTCACCTTGTTTAAAATCTTTTTCTTTTTTTCTTTTGGTTCCATGCCCCATATTATGTATGTTTATATGCATCTATGTATTGTATTCATCTGAAGTAGGTTTATTATTAAAATAAAATATTATTATTAAATTATATTATGTTCATTTGATGTTACGTAAATTTCACCATTAAGTACTTATTTTTAAAGTAGTTACCCATTTTCTCGTTATCACTTAAAGGTTCCCTGGAAAAGATCGCTTTGGCGAAAAGGCCGCCTATTATACTTTTCGTGTTACTTACTTAAATTATCTTTTTACAACATGTATTGGTGTACAATAAAGAGTTTATCTATCTATCTATTAAGGTATACATGATTTATTTATTACAAAATTTAATAGTATGTTTAAAGTTTGGATATTTTATGTAATAAAAATAAATAAATTGGTTCCATTCAGAATCTAAACCTTTTTACCAATAATTTATTTGATTTCATCTTCTGGTAATACCAATAGGGATGTACAACAACTTAAACTTTCTATAGTCGGATGTAGAAACAGTCAATAAAGTGTCATCTCACCGTACAAAGTTTACTCTGTTTTAAACTCAACTTCACTTATTGAATTTCCGTCAATAAGTCTCGTTATCACACTTAAAGTGTTTAGAAATGAAAATTGTTTTATTGTAAACTGAACTTCATATAGGTAATAGCTACATAATGACTATTATAGTTTTGTTAGTTATGAATTGATATAATGAAAAGATAATATGATGTAGAATAGTATTGTAGAATTTTGTTAATAATGATGTAATATGAATAAAATATCATATAGATAGATGTTTTCCTCGTTTTGTTAACCTTGTTACTTATAGAATAGGAATATGATATAATATGAATGTGAGCATAGTATATGTTGTGATAGGGAATGAATTTTATTAGTTAGAATTTATAAAATTGCAATGCCCTAGCAATGCAATGGTACCTAGTCTAAGTTCCTGTCTATGCAAATGATAGCAATGAATATATATATATTTTTGCACAAGAGCACATCACTAAATAGGTACTTCACAGTTTCGCAGAGAAACGTCATTTTTGATGTCAATGACTCCTCTTACATTCAGTCATCAGTACGCCGCTCGTTGCAATGAAAAACCTTCTATTTTAATAAACACCGCCCATTAATTAAATACATAGCCTCGCACATCGCATCCCATGTATTGGCTTGCATCTGAATCACTTATCGTGCCAGCGCATCACGTTGATAACGCCTTTGGCGTTCTCTAGAAATATAAGAAACAAATCCAGTGAAAGAATTTTAATTGTGTATATTTAGTCAGTTTTATTTTTATAATAAATTAAGTTTAACATAAAAATGGTTATTGAAAAGATATGTTGTCTCGGCGCCGGCTATGTAGGCGGGCCTACGTGTAGTGTAATAGCTCTAAAATGCCCCGATATAACTGTAACTGTTTGTGATAAAAGTGACGAAAGAATCAACCAGTGGAACTCTGAAAAGCTGCCCATATATGAACCAGGGTTGGACGAGGTAGTTAAAGAATGTCGAGGTAGAAATTTATTTTTTTCCACGGACATAGCCAAAGGAATCCGGGAAGCGGATTTAATATTTATCTCCGTCAATACTCCGACAAAAACTTTTGGCAACGGGAAAGGTCGAGCGGCTGATTTAAAATATATCGAAGGGGCAGCGCGAATGATTGCTGACTTGGCGACTTCGAACAAAATTGTCGTCGAAAAAAGCACTGTTCCCGTCAAAGCAGCGGAAATTATCATGAAAATACTCCGCGCTAACACTAAACCTGGAGTAGAGTACCAAATATTGTCCAATCCTGAGTTCCTCGCTGAAGGTACTGCTATAGTAGACTTAGTAGAGTCTGAGAGGGTTCTAATCGGCGGAGAAGACACTACTGAGGGACAGAAGGCTATACAAGAGCTCTGCTGGGTATATGAGCATTGGATCCCAGCGAAAAATATCTTAACAACCAACACTTGGAGTTCTGAGTTGTCTAAACTGGCTGCAAACGCATTTTTAGCCCAAAGGATATCGAGTATTAACTCTTTATCGGCTGTATGTGAAGCAACAGGTGCTGACGTGTCAGAGGTAGCAAGAGCAGTAGGCAGAGACTCCCGAATTGGCCCAAAATTCCTTGAAGCCTCTATCGGATTTGGTGGCAGCTGCTTCCAGAAAGACATCCTCAACCTAATCTACCTTTGCGAATGCTTAAATTTGCCTGAAGTAGCTGCTTACTGGCAACAAGTAATAGACTTAAATGAATATCAGAAAACACGATTCACAAGAAAAGTCATAGAGTCTCTATTCAACACAGTAACAGATAAAAACATTGCCGTACTTGGATTTTCTTTTAAGAAGAACACGGGCGACACCCGGGAAAGCCCAGCTATATATGTATCAAAGACTTTGATAGATGAAGGTGCAAATTTACACATATATGATCCAAAAGTTGAAACAGAGCAGATTTTCTATGAGCTAACCAGTCCGTATGTCACTGCATCACCAGAATTAGTAAGGAAGAATGTTCAAATCCACGATTCAGCGTACTCAGCCGTCTCCGGAGCCCATGCTATTGTCTTATGCACGGAATGGGATGAATTTAAAGAGTTAGACTTTAAGAAAATCTATGATGTAATGATGAAGCCAGCATATATCTTTGATGGAAGGAAGATTCTCGATCACGAGGAGCTGTTGAACTTGGGTTTCCATGTCCAGACCATCGGCAAGAGGTTGTCCAGGACTGGAAGCATCAGGGCGCAGGGGAGTCAGACTATGCCATAAGTGTAAGTACAGTTTATCATTATTATTATTTTGTGTAATAGGTGAGCAGCATTACTGCTGGTATGCCTATATCTTGTGTTAGCAGCTGTCATAAATGCAGCCATATTTTGTCAACTCATTTTTTAAAATATGTATATTTTTTTAAACAAATGTATGTAACCCGGGACCTTTTGTACAGCAACAAGGGTCACTACCAACTGCGCCAATCGGTCAGACATTGTTTTGTGCACAAGGAATATATGGCCTTAAAACAGCATGTTGGCCAAGCGGGCTGGTGAGTGCATTCTCTTAGAGGTGGTGTAATTCCTTAGGGCTTGATATAGCACCTTTGTTATGCCTTACAAGCCTATTACGATACCCATGGGAATAGAATGGCTGATGTTATTTTATAGATGGCTAATCTGAGACACCCCACACATGCTCATCTCTGGGATGTTATAGGCTGATATTGACACCACCCATTTTGGAGATCTTATAGACTTATACTATTATACTATGTAATGTTGTATTGACAATCAACAGATTGGTTGATCTATATTTCCATCATTTCGATAATCAAATCATTGATCATTTCTAGCACACGACAATTCTCAATTGGAGTAGGTGACAACAATTTCTTGGGAACATAGACTATTGTCCACAGTTCTCAACTAGCAAAAATGTGTCATATATAGCACTACAGAGAATGATTTGCAGAAAAATTAAAAGCTGTATTCTGCCCTCCTAAGGAGAAAAGGCATTAGTAAGCATAAGTATGAGGAAATTAAAAATTAACGAAGAGAATATACAAGAATAACACCACACTCGATAGCCCGCACTAGGATTCCCTGTGTCTGTGCCAGAGACACATAGAAAGACGAACACAACTCCCAGACCTGAATAAGCGAAACAAGAGTAATAGCATAAAAGCCGGTAGTTTTGAGGGGGTGATTTACCCCCCTTTCCCATTTGTTTATTGTTCCTTCATCTATGATGCAAAAGCTATTATTTCCACGGAAAACAAGTTGCCACCTGTTGTGGTCACTAGTCATCTGATTGCAGTACTATTAAATTTGGAGGGAGAGATATCAATTACTATCGTTCTACTGAGGACAGTTGGATTCCTTGGAAGGACATGAGAAACGCAGTCATAAACTTTTTCCTAAGCTATCACTATTAAACCACAAAGTCCATAAGACATATTTTTTATAGTAATTAAACAAAAACTCAACCGCACCTATCGGGAGCTCAGCTCGCGCCAAAGAATCCAACACTGCCCTATGCAATGTTTTAAAAGATATATTAAATCAAATACTTTAATGCGCTAGATAGGCTGTAGATTGGGTCTTCTCACCAGATATACTGGTGAGGAGATTCCCAGCAATCAATGCACAATATTAGTGATAGATATTATAACATACTATGTTTACTACCAACAAACTGCACTGCAGTTTGTCAGTTACAATTTGTAATGATTCAGTGTATGTTGTTTTTTGTATTTTTAAATAAATAAAATACAATAAAACTTTATCCTTCCTTTCTGTAAAGTTACATGTCCTTTTAGTATTTTTCACGTATGTTTTTTTTTTTTATTTTAGTTATAATTTTTCTTGTGTGTTATTTATGTAAATAACATCCAATTAGGTTTATTATTGATCACGAAATCACGTATTTAGGCAAGGTTGTATAGAATCGTGTTTAGTAAAAGACCTCCATATAGCTAATTTTCCTCTTCCCGTATGCAGTCAGAGAGCAAACATTACGCAAGTGTGACAATGGTAGACGGAAGTGTGTCAAGGTTGTCGGTTATTCAATAACGATAATTGGCCGTGTGATGTTGGCCGGTTATTGAATATATCCACTGCATTTGTTCCCGTGGTTGTCGTAAAGGGCGACTGAAGGATAACAAAGCGACTACGAGGACTATTTGAAAAGTTTCCGGCCTCTTTAAGAAAAACACATATATTTCGAAGCAAAACAAAATTTAATTCTCGACGTAGTCTCCCCGCATCTCGATACATTTGGTCCAACGTTTCTCCGATCCTTTGAAACCGTCAGAAAAAAATTGATTGTCTAAACCTGAAAAATACTGGTTTACAGCGTTTTCCACCTCGGCATTATTTGACTTGTATTTTTTTTCCCCCCGAGATATTTTTTCAAATTAGGAAACAGGAAAAAGTTGCTGGGAGATCTAGATCTGGCGACTAGGGTGGGTGCGGAAGCAATTCAAACTTCAATTCGTTCAATTTTGACATTGCGAACCTGAGCGTGTTCCTGGTGAACCAGGATTTTTTTCTAGGTCAAATGCGAACGTTTTTTCTTAATTGTGGCCTTCAATTTATCCAGCAATGCAGCGTAGTACTGTCCGTTGATTGTTTCACCCTTTGCAAGGTAATCGATAAGCATTATTCCACGGCTATCCCAAAAAACTGTCGCCATCACTTTTCCCGCAGAGAGAACGACCTTTGCCTTCTTCGGAGTTGGTTCCCCCACCGCTATCCACTGCATTGACTGTTGTTTGGTCTCAGGCGTATGGTGGTGTACCCAGGTTTCATCGACGGTTACCAGTCGCCGCAAAAGTTCCGCTGGATTTTTTTGATACAGGTTAAGACACTCGCGTCACATGTCCGTTCGTATGCACTTTTAGTCGATCGTCAACAAGCGCGGCTCCCAGCGCGCGGATAATTTTCTCATATCCAAATCTTGATGTAAATCTTGTGCACCCGTTCAGATGATATCCCACAAGCCTCAGCAATATCCTTAACAATCAATCGACGATCTTCCACCACAGTTTGATGCACCAAATCGACCATTTCGTCAGTTGTAGCGGTTTTCGGGCGCCCGAAACGTTCCTCGTCTAAAATGCTCGTACGACCACGTTTGTACTCGGCCACCCAATGTTTGATCGTTGTAAATGAAGGGGAGGCTTCTCTGTATACAGAGTCTAACTCATCTTTTATTTCCTGAGTCTTTTTCCCTTTCAAATGAAGGAATTTTATTACTGCGCGATACTCGATTTTCTCCATTGTTGACAGACAATGTCGGCTGACAACTTTGGAAGAGTGCCATAGACAAAGTAATGATCAGAATGATTTGAAATTTTTACGGTTTACATATGTCAAGGCCATCTATCGGACGGCGAAAGAATTTTTTTTTTCTACACTTACCTTATGTCATTGAGGCCGGAAATGACCTAGGTACCAGGAACTACCGCCTATAAACGAACGAACTCGTCAACCGGTTTGACCAGCGTGCCATGTTACCATGGGTGCCATGGGTGGTTCCAACGGTCCAACGGCAGTGTCCGCTTGAAACTAGGATTCCCGTGGCAACTTTATAATTGATCTAGACTAGATAAAAAGTACCCTAATTGTTATCACATGAGTTGTATTACAACTATGCTAAGTTTCATATCCGTAAATTTTTGTGTGATGCACCTTCAGACAGACAAAAATTCCAAGTGTTGTTGCTTAGGGCTCTTGTGTCACACGTATCATTGCAATGTCTTTTTGCAAAAAAAAATGTATTTATGGATTACCCTCTTTTGTATAACTATGCAGCGTCGTGGCTAAGGGCTGGCGGCAGGGGCGACTGCCAGGGCGCCAGAACCCAGGGGTTGCAAATTTCGACTCTTTCCTAGCAACCCTATCAAAACTACATAGTCAAAAATGTTCGTATAATCTATACTCAGTATAAAATTAGGGATATAGGAATTCTGTGTTTGTAATTTTCGAATTTTAAGGAAATATTTTAAGGGGCGGCGTTGGTATTTAAATTTAAACTATCTATACAAAAATATACAGCACGTGTATTTGACAAAATGTCAACAGAAAAAGCTAGAAGTGTTTTTTTTTTAATGTAAATGTCGTAAATCAGTAATTTCAGTTGAGAGCGCAAAATTCCATCTTGCCCAGGGCTTTCATGACCCTACCTGCGACACTGTGACTATGCAATTTTAATGACCAACACCTAATAACAAAATTCGTTACTAAGCACGTAAAATGTTATGGTACCTAATTATTGTTATCGGCAAATTTTTATTATCACAAACTGCACTATACAATTTCCTTTAAATGGCGATAAGGGCATCGTTAGAACTATATTTAATGTACTAATTTAAAATAACTATTTGTGTATTATATATTTCTCTCTCTCTCTACTCCATCTCTTCTCGTGGATGTCCTAAAAGGAGATTGGGGTATAACAAGGTCACTGCCACAAGCCCTGAGGAATTACACCACTTCTCCAACCCGCTGGTCTAGCATGACCCTTTAAGACCACACATCTCTCCTCCTGTACGAGACAATTTGCTCGAGGAGGCCCGTGTCCTGCAGTAGACGAAAAGAAAGCTGCTTACGTTTACGAACTTATTTAAGTACTTTGGTTAAGATTTTACATGTTAAAAATTATAAAACAGTTTTCACAATTTTTGACACAACGCGGCAGCCGCGCTCGGTATCCCACCACCACAAGAAACCCTCCAGTCGCCTCCCTCTTAAAGGTTCGAAAGAATTGGCATTTGTACCTACAATTCACATTTATCCCATCGTCTCTCTCATCTTGTATATCTCAGTATATCTAAAAAAAAATATTTTCTTTCGTTTCAGGTACTCGTAAAAAGGCCATAAATTTTAGAATTAAGCGAAATACAATTCCAAGATGGCGTGTAAAAGGTAAAACATGATGATATTTTTAAAAAACAAGTTTCATTTAATCGTTGATAATTATCTATTTTGTTATTAATTTGAAAAGAAAAAAGAGTCTGTAGTTTAACTAAAAGCGTGATCATTACTATACCATCAGCCTGTGTCTCTCCACTGTTGGATATAGGCCTCTCCCTTGGCTCGCCACTACCACACGAACCTCAGATACTCTCATCCAGCTAACACCGGTGAACTTCTTCAAGTGGTTCGGTCCACGTGGCCATAGGGTGCGTTTTTACTGCGTTTTTTTGTAATATAACTACTAGCTTCTCTCGTGTGGACTAAGCAGCTGCAAGGTTTAACACCTGTAAAAACACCGACATGAAGGATTTCACGGATGAAAATCCATCCAGTAGTTTTTTTAGTAATTCTATTGTAATTTTTTTTATTTTCCTCTATAACTCAACTTCCTTGTGTCAGATGAGTATGACATATATACCAGTTTTCCTTCTGGATATTTAGCTATACATTATTAAAAATCCAATTGAAATCCTTTTACGCGATGCTCAAACATAGACATAAATTAAAAAAAAAAACTACTCTTTTGGGTTCTGTAGCTTCTAAAGAGATGCTCCTATTTTTTTTTTAAATTAAGTCTACTCAACCCCTTTTAATGTTTTATTATATGCATAAATTTTATTTTTATCCAATTAATAATAATATATTTGTATCCGCACTGCCTAGTATCCCGGAGAGACAATGGTATGATATTGTAGTACTCGTATATACAGGATGTAACTTTTTAAACTTTCGCGTTTCGTACACATTTTACATTGTCAATCGGAACGCGTAAAATTAAAGGTTTTTGTTCACCTTTTATTTCCACTCTTACGTTTCTTCGTCCAGGCCCGATTGACAATATAAAGTGTGTACAGGACAATTCCGAATCTTTCCCAGAGCTCGAAATGACGAGTTCTTCGTCTCATTATTCTGACATTGGCATAATATAATGTTCTATTTGTCAAATATGAAAAAAAAAATATGTAAATACTTCAAAAAAATACTTATTATTCCAAAAAAAAAAAAAAAACAATTACGTCAGAATTATGAACGGAACACGTCAATAAGGTTTTGGGAATTAATCGATAACAGACGTCGATATGAGAATAGACCAGGTGACGCATCACACGTTCGTTCTTATCAAAGAAAAAACGTGGTTGGCAACTTCTGGGGGGCGGCGGGCGCTGGGGGGGGGGGGGGGTGAAGCAGAAGAGGAGGGGTTCATTGAAAAGACAAAATTTGAAACTTAGTACTACGTAATAAGAATGTTCCATTTTCAAAACATACGAATTAAGAATCCGAGAGCACTGAACATATAACAATGTGTATCTATGCTACAAGCATTCTAGGTAGTTTAATAGTGATTAAACTACCTAGAATGCTTGTATAACTTATTTAGTGTGTATTCTCAAATCGATGGTAACACGCAATATAAAAATGCCCCCATCAATATAATGTTAATAATAAATGTCACAAACAAGCGACAAATGTATAGGATAAGATCTTTTTGTATTATTATAATAAATTATTATTATACAGGTTGAAATTAAAACTAGCTGCACCCTCTTAAAATTGAATCTCTATCATTAAAAATATTGATATTGACCTAAAAAAAACAAAATTATTTTTTTTTAAAATGCAGTCTCTGACTTTGTTACTCTGCACTGGGGATGTTTCGAATATTCGTTTTGTAGTATTCATACTCGTATTCGCGATTTTCTAAACGAATACTCGTATAGTGAAAGCCCAATGAGAGTAGATGAAAAAAGTTTTCTACAAAATGAAATGCTCATAAGATTAAAAGTTCACTTGAAAAACAGGTAGCTGTTTTTTTTTTCCGTTTAATTAATATGCGATTTGTTAGGTACAACCTATCCGTAGATTAAACCAAACACATTGGTCAAACACAAAAGAAAATTTTGAATTGGACTAAACATACAAATATTACAAGTGAATTACAAGTAAGTTAGGTTCGTATTTGTGAATAGTGATTTTTTGCTGTTCGGAACATCCGTTTAATCTGTATACTACACTTCTCTGTATCACTACACTGCTGCTGTCGGCGACACCGAGCAACTGCATTCATTAACAGCCACTAACGGAGCCGTTACTATCGGAGACCTACCTACATGTATGTAAAACCGGTGCGAGTGTACGTACGCGGCTCGAGTGTGTGTGAAAGTGCTGAATTTTAAACGGTTGTAAAACAAGTTGTTACGTTTACAAAAGAGGATGTTTATTTTTTATTTAAGCCTGTATAATATTAAAAGAAATGTCAGAGAAACAATGTTTGAACAACTAGTTAATTTGAATTTTAATTTTATTAAAAAAAATAACATTGATAGAAGAATAATAGATTCACATTTTGACGATAGCAAACAATACTGAGCGTAACTCGCCTTCTTGAGATGAAAGAACTATATGAAATCACCTTCCAGTTCTATCTGTAGTCGCTATAGATATCCATATACTTGAGAACGGCCCAGTTGTGTTCCCGACTCCGTGGCGCCCACTACAGCAATGCATATGTTCGAGCGCAATCACTACTCAGCGTAACCCGCCTTCGTGAGATGAGAGAACAATACATTCAACTTTTAACCATAACACCGCAGTGTTAGTGTATTACCAAATGTCAATACTAAATGATTGATAAGTGTGTCAATCGATTATGGCGCGCTTTTTAAGACGGCACCGTGTCTTTTGTATTCTATTATCAATGTTATAATGATTATATTTTTATACTTCACCGGATTTTGGCATTTAAATTCGCCCCTTTTTATGTTTAATTTTTGAAGGGTTATTATCGGTCTTATGTAAAAATGCTTTTGCTTCTCACATATTGACATAAAAAACCTCAGATACACACACCCAGTAAAAATGTACGACAAAAGACTACCATAATCGTATAATCGTTATTTCAACTAAATAAATATGAAAAAGATTTTAACATATATAAGAAATACAAATAAATACGGTTTGCGCACGATTTTGGCATTAACTGTTTTAATATTAAAATGTCTATGGAACAGAAGTTTTTATTTTTCTAGCCAAAAAAAAAATCTTATCAGGAAGACTCTTTAAGACACTTTTGACTGTAATTTTATAGCAATAAGATTCATTATTAAATAAAAGTGATTGTATAATAATAAATATCTATTTGGTCTTAAATTATGGAATTACATATATGAAAAAATTTAGACAGAACTTTGGTTTTTGTAAACTATCAATTTTTTTGTACAATTCTTTACATACATTATTGCATTTTTCATTCATTTTGGAACTAAATAAATTATTTCACAAAATAAAAATAATTATATTTATTTCGTTGTACAGTAAGTATCTTAATGATGTGTTATTATTAATTATAATCTTACTTAGTCATATATTTTATAAACGATACTTACGTGCGTATTTAATAATACGTACTTAATTTTATAAAGTGCGTATTTGGCGTTCATATTTTCGAAGACATTTTTGAAAGGGATTTGTGTATCTTAGGTTTCTTTACAGTTTACATCAATGGTTCGATGCTAAATGCTGGTCCACTTTTTTATTTTTTTTTTACTAATCGGCTCAAATAAAAAAATGCATTTATTTTTTGAATCCTATAATTTATGTGACATCTCAATAAACGGACCTTATTGTCGATACGGGATTATTGAATTTGGTTCAGATTTTCCAACTTAAAATTTCGTTGTTTTAAGATTCTGTTTATATAGACACATGCTCTAACATGTGATTTTTAAGATGAAGCTTTAAACATGTTTTCTTTAACATATTTAATATTTGTGACATCACCCTGATATTTAAATGTTTTAGAACCGCGACCCCTTTATTATTAAGCATTAATAATATCAATACATAATTAATTAAAGGTTGTAATTAAAAATATGAGCATAAAAAATATTAAAATTTAAAATACGCGGGCAGTAGTGACAACTCGTAGTAACACACATAACGAGTGTATTGACCTCCGGCTAGGACGCGGCCGGCGCGCGACGGGAGCTACTACACGTTCCCGTTTTTATCAAATTTTATTTTAATTATATCTTTCTTGATATTATGTATTGATAGTATTTCCCTAATATTTTAAATTAAATAAATAAAATTTCCGTAATAGAATAATCCCGCCACGACATTAAAACCATAAAAAAATCAGCGTATATGAGATTGAGAAAGGGAACTTTAATGTCGATTTTAGTTTCACATGTAGAAATATTAAGGCTCTCGCATATTACGGCGGGAAGCAGCGCAACGCGCATAACATTGCAAAAATGCTCCTGAATAATTTTCTTACATTTTGTATAAAGCATCGCACACTCGAGGCTGGCCGCATCACGTCGCAGCGCAGCGCACTGGCGTTCGCTTGCCAACCGTATGTATTTATGCGGCGATGTTATGCGCTGCGACGCGGCCCGCCTGAATGTGCGATGGACGGTCGCAGTTAACGGCATATTTCGATAGTTATTCGATAGTTCGTAATTCTGTGCGATATCAATTGAATATCAACAGCTAACTAACTTAAATAATAGCGTTGAGGTGGGGCTCTCCGTGTATGTAATGTGTATTGTCGCAGTTTTACAATTCGGCGCGACGCGGTTGTAATGTGCGTGAGCCTTTAGTGAAGTTGTCAAAAATTAGATGTTAGAGAATATTTCTACTTTTAAAGCCTGACCAGAAAAATAAAACACTTGCTGTGGGGGCGCCACATTCGCTTTTTTCATGGCTAGTTAGTGTTGTCAGCAGAAGATATTAGTTCTATTAGTTTTACGCATCATGGCGAGGTTTTTTATTTTCTTGGTTCTATAAACAGAATGTTAAAACAATGGAATTTTAAATTAGAAAATCTACCAAAATCAATAAATCCATAAGTTCAGATAATGTCACATTAGTCAATTAATTGGCATTAAGTTCCTAAATATGTATTTTTATTGAATATTTTTAAAAAGAAGTATTATTTTATTTAAGAATTCATTGATATTTGGCGCGCTTCTGTGCGTATATTATTTTCCGAGCATATATTTCCCTTGAGTAAATATAATTTATTTAAATTAAATTTGTTTTATTTTATACTAGCAACGCCCGTGACTTCATTCGCGTGGACTTTACGGGTGGTGATTCCACTGACTGGTGATTCATTTCCGCGGGAACTTTCTCATGGGGTCCTAAGGTCCATAACGTACTCTAAAGCATCGTTTCTCAAACTGCGGTTGCGACCCCCAGGGGGGTCGTAATCCACGTATGGTCGCAATCTGTCAAAAAATAAGGCACGTATACGAAAAATCCCTTTATTAAATAATGAATTTAATAATGTATTAAATAAAGTAATAATATCTGTAGGTGTGTTAGTTAAAATGCGACGGATGAGTTTGTTTTTCACTTAAAAGTTTTTCTACACTTGGATGGACATTGGAAACACAAGTAAATTTTTTTTTTAATATTTTTAAAGCCACCATAGACGAGACGACGAGAAGTCTTTAACGCACAGGGAACAAGTGGCAAATGGAATCTAATGTTTTCAAAGCATCCGTTACTACGCTTCCTTATTCACATCGCGTGTATTGCTGTGCAAGTTAAAACTTATTTAAATCTTGTGACAAAAATTCTAGTTGTAGAGTTTTGACAGCCGATATTTCATTTAGTTGATTCAATTAGCGAGAAATCATCGTTATATAGCGAGGAGATCGTAAGGTTTTTTTTACTTTATTTTTGACTTTAGGGGTCGCGATACTGAAAAGATTGAGAAACGATGCTCTTAAGTATGTGTGGTTAGTGACCATGAGGTGATGACTCATTCCCTTCCTTGACAGGGAATCGTTGCGTACAGTGAGGTCACCAAGACGCTATACCGCAAACACGAAGGTTGTGAAACGGAACTGCCAGCTGAAGTTTTTCTGCTACGCTACAACATGGGGCTCTTCAAGAGAGCTGTGAACATAATTCTGCAAGGTACCCGCAAGCGCCCTGGTGTTGCAGGTGTCCATGGGCGGCGGTGACCACTTACCATCACGTGGCTCACCCCCTCGTCTGCCATCTCTATTATAAGAAAACAGCATATTATGTACCTTTTAATCTATGTACTTCCGGGGTACTTACGAATTCGATATTTTACGATAACATCACAATTAATTTAAAAAAAGATTAACTGGATAATAGTTATTGACCATTATGACATCATCGTATCGTAGATTTATTAGTAATCGTGGAATGATTTTAATAAATTCATGTTAAGATTCATTCGTTGATAAATAATGATTACTCATGAAGCCATGAATTCGAGTGTTCCCGGAAATCAAATTAGACTTCTATAAACATACATATTTTGTGTCCATATCTCGGTTGTGTTCAAAGAGCCAAATCGGTTCAGTCTATGTACTGACTAGGTAAAATTTGGGGTACTCAAATTTCAGAAAGAGCTCATTTGAGCTGTGCTGTTTTTAAAACATAATTTAATTGAAATTCGAATTCCGAAAGCCATTTAGGCAAAACGAATAAAATTTAAAATCTTCTATTCAGTTTTTATTGCATTTCGCGCGCTTTTCTTTGAGACAATGGAATTCGAACGCGAACATTTTCGTGCAATGATGTTATATGATTTTTAAAGTTGGTTTAAATGGAAGGGAGTGTAAACGTAGATTAATATCAGCTTTTGGGGACCTCGCACCGTCCCGTGTAATAATTTTTAGATGGTTTTCTCAATTTAAACAAGGAAAATTGTCATTGAAAGATGATATGAGAGATTTGGCCGTCCTGCACCTTCTGTAACAAATAAAAACATCGAGGCGATAAAGAAAATATTGCACGAAGACTCAAAAACTACTTACAAACAGATGAGGAGATTTAAAATTTCATCGTCGGTCATCATGAAATTTTACACCAAGTCAAAAAGCTTTGTTCGCGTTGGTTTCCTCTTTCACTGACAGCTGAACAAATACACGGTCGCGTGACGTGGTGCGGGGAAATGATTGTAAAATTCGAAAATGGAGGGACGGAATATATTCAATATTATTACGGGAGATGAGAGTGGGATCTATCAGTGTGGCCCACGAACTAAGCGGTGATCAACGGTTTGGGTGTTTCCAGACGAAGAGCCTCCCAGGAAGGTGAAACGTGGGCAAAAAAATGGTGGTAACATCCTCTGCGGGTGGCCATTTAGCGGCACTTTCTTAAACACACAAAAAGCTGTTAATGCCCAATGGTACAGTGAAGTGTGTTAACCAACTGTATTCGATGTGTTAAATACGTTCCAAAGCATGTTTGAGAGGGTTTTTCTTTCATCATGACAAAGCAAATTTACCAGGAGTTTTTGAAAACCAGAGAGATCCAAGAATTGAGTTTTTGGTTTAGACGAATGAATGGCTGTATAGAGACCAATGGAGAGTATTTTGAGAAGTTGTAATAAAAAATTGCGTTGTAACACAAATATATTTGTGTATTATCTAGTTATCTAGTCAACTAGATAATAGTGTCTATCAAAATTTATCTAGTCACCCACGTATAGGGTTACCAGATCGGAAAATGAGTTTTCCTGGCAAAATCCCTGACTTAAATAAATTTCCTGACATTTTGTGTCAATGATTGAAAGTACACAAACCAATATATTTATGGTAGGTACACAAACGGAGGCAGCAAAAATATCTAATTTTAAAAACTCGCGGGTGAGCTTGACGCATGCGCCTACCCGCAAGAGTGGACAAAGGAGAGAAATAGACTGTCCACAGCTTTAAGGCTTTACTGTTGACACAGTTCAACCTGAAGAACACATCATGTGAAGAGTTTCATAAAATTGTTATGAAAGACCAGCAGTTGCTGAAGGCAATATCCAGCAATACAAAGTGCGAGCCAGATCAGATTGAATGAAAATTAATTTAATTGTTGACATTTGATTCTTTTTTTTTTCTTTTTTTTGTGAACAAACTGCTCAATAAATATTTTAATATTTTATTTCTTATATTTTTCTCTTTCTATTTAAAAATTCGTGACAATTTCAAATTTTTCCCGTTTCCCTGACAGAGGGCTAAAATTCCGGACATGTCAGGAAAAATCCTGTCATCTGGTAACCCTGCCCACGTAGTAATGACGGTGAGAACTTTAAAAATTTCTTAAGACTCCAAACTATTACAAGTAACCAGCTGTTCGTTCACTGCTGGATACAGGCCTTCTCACGCACATTGTGTCGTGCGTGAGGATTGTATAGTCTTAAAACGGCACGCTGGCCAAGCGCGTTTGCGAGCTCACTGCTTTAGTCGTGGTGTAGTTCCTCAGGGCTTATGGTGGCGGCCATGTAATCCCTTAGTCGCCTTTCGCGACCTCTCCTCTTACATGGATCTATAACCAGGCCCCGACCGGTGGATCCATGGACAAGCTTCCCCCTCCTCGATCCACCAATTTAGGAATTCAAATACAATAACATTCTTTATGCCACTTCGATCCACCAATTTCGGGATCCAAATGTAGTTGTATATTTCTAGGCCACTTCAATCCACTTTGCTAAGGCGGCAAAAGTAATGGTAATGATTCGAGAAAAAATACAGTAACCACCTACACATTTTAAGATTGCGTTAAAGATCTTAATAATCTAGATTTTAGGTAAACGCAATGGGGTAAACGCAAGGCTTATTTGGGTCCCAGGGCACGAGTGTTTTAAAGGCAGATGAACTGGCAAGAAGGTGATCGGAGGCCAAATTCATTGAACCCGAACCCTCTGTTGTTGTTACATTAGGAACAATAAATAAGGCATTTAGAGAACAAGCCCAACAGCAGTGGGTTAAAGCATGCAAAAAAGTTCCTTATAGGCATAAATCCAGACTGGTCAAGGGAAATTTTATCCCACAGAAAGAAACAGCTACGGCAACTGACTGGAGTATTCACGGCCACTACAGTACAAAAATGAATGACTGCAGAACGAATTTAGCAGATGATAACATCTGCAGAGCCTGCAACGAGAAGGACGCATCTTTTGTGTCAATGTGACGGTCTGGCGAGATGCAGATGGAATCTTCTAGGCAACCATAATCCTGAGCCAGAAGACTACGGGCTTCTACAACTGCCGGATATCCTGAAGTATATGGATACAATATTCGGGAAGCAAGAGAACAAGGTTTGTTTACGGGAACATCAGCGACCTCTCTAGGTCGAAGCGACAGGGAATCTAAGTGGATGACCACCTCTGATAAAACAAGCAGTGGAAAGATTGAAGCGTGATTCATACAGCATCTTTTCGTATCTATATGGCAATAACGCAATTGCCGCATTGTGCCAGTGTCGAGTTTTTTTCGTGTAACAACTCATCAAATGTCTCAGTTCTGTCGAAGTAAAGTATACATATATGTATATCTGTGATCGGCCGATATAATGATTTTCACAGCTTATTGGTTTCAATTTAACCTATCAAATTATGTATTATTATTTACACCTACCAATAAAGATATGTCTAAATTAGGAAGTAAATTATAAACGGACATAATACTATTTATTTTGCAGACCTGTTATATGTATTTAGTTCCCGTAAATTCCGCAGGACTTCATTGGTGGCGAGCACTCTATGTTAGGAGACGCTCAGTTAGGTTCACTGATGACGGAAGAGTTGGATTCCTTCGAAGTAAACAAAACCAAGTTTTATGCTTTTTTATTAGATTATCATAAACATTATAGTATATATTAAACCACAAACAATCACCCACAAGTTTTCATATTAATCAAACAAAAACACTAATTCAGTTCTCGAGACCCCGCCAAAAACTCAACTTAAACAATCTTTCTGATTTCTTAAAAAATATGTCTGCAAGAAATATATCGTATTACATTTTTTGTAACTCGCTTAAGTAAACATCCGTCGTCAGGTCATTACTAGTTTTTGAACTGGTGGCTTGATGAATCATCATTTTTTACTTAAACACGAAACATGTGTTTCGTAAACGTTCTAATTTTTTTTTTTCGATTTCCTGTAAGAAGGTTGGCTATATAAACCAACCTTCTTGCAAAAGTTGTAAAATAGTTGTTTGTAAAAAGTTTGGATTTAATTTGCAGAAGTGCGCTTCTCATTAACTACTTAATTAGGTATCTGAATTAAATAGTCATATTTCTTCCCGGATAAATGAACGGCTTATTGACGTTTGTATCTACATATTTTTGTACAAAGAAAATGACAAACATACAAAGCCTTATATAAGTGAATAGTGTACTGACGCCCACGAACGAACAGCTGCCATATATACCATCATCGGTTAATAATAACTTTAGAGTATCGTTTCAGAATTTGGGGGTCGCAATCACATATCCAGGGGGTCGCTACCGCCGCGCCGTCCGTCGGTGAGGAAAAAATAAGCACTTATGTACGAAAAAACCTTATATTAATGATTTATAATCAATATTAAACATTACAAAAAAATTATAAACTACTTTTAATAACCCCCCCCTTATTAAAAGTAGTTTTTAATTAATTCTATATCGTTATAGAGCTCGCGGTTTTTACAAAAAAAAAAACCAGTGTAAAGTTCTACGAAATTAACAACTCGTCAATATCCTGTGCCGTCAAAACAAGTCTGGAGTCGCTCAGTGGATTTAAGCACACGAAAATACTTTTATTTGATTATCACAACAACATTACGCACGAAAAAACATTTGAAGTTTAACAAACTATCACTATTAAATCGCAACACCCACAATACACATTTTTTATAATAATTAAACAAAAACTTGACTTTATTTTTAGAGTTCCCGCCAAAAAGTCAAAACTTAGTTTCTGCGGTAAGATTTTTGTTGACGTTTGTTACGCATCGTTTATCTTGAAATTTTTATATAAATAGTTATAAATACAAGAAAATATTTATGTATTTATATTCTTATCTTTGAATATTTACAAAGACATTTATCATGCATCACTTATCTTATCTATTTTTCGATAATTCACTATGCTTTTTAATCTTTTGAACACATTAAAGAAAAATCCCCTCCTAATTTGTACAAATCCAGACTTTATCAAATTGATTAGAATAAATTCGTGGGAAAGATTGGTAATTGGATTATCAGTTTGTAGTTGATATGAATTATCTTTTATATATCAGTCTGAACACCTGTACTCGTATCGGTTACCTATACGAGTATAAAAGTTGTAATTGATCGTAGACAGATTTTTGTAAATAATATAAATGTTGTTCTTTTAATCTCCCACCATTCCTTGCATGGTAGAAATTTGACATTTATTTTTTCATTTTTCAATGAATTTAGTAGTTTTTAAACGGTTCTTTTTTGTTCACCTCCCTTGGGCCGACTAGTCGGATTATGGCACATTTGCACAAGGAGAATTTCTCGATCATGCGTGAGAAACTAGCATAAACAAATGTTATTAATCTGATCATTATCATCAAGAAATTATCAAAAAACAAAATCGTGTGAACAGTAGTAGGCGAGAATCGTAAACAATATTCTCATTCGAACCGTTCGAAAAATTCTCCTTGTGTAAACGAGCCTTTACGTGGAGTTTGTTTTCCACTTGGTCCAAATGATCTGATCAGGAGGAATTTACAATCATTTAGAATTGATTCCTCTGGAATACACTTGAAAAACCACGCTCGTAGTTTTGTAATGTTCCTAAGACTAACACTGTTTGTTATTCCCATGCTAATTATTCATTGTCTACACAATCACATGGACTCGGATCCTATTTGTATTTGTACGAAGTAATGACTATTTAGTTATATTTAAGTGAGGATATTCAGTCAGATAATGTATTTGTTGTTGATAGTTAACAACGATGTTCTAAGTCCGTTCTACTGACGACAAATTGTTTGTATATCATTAAGACAAAAGACAGCAACATGTCCTATAAAAATAGTCTTCAACCCTAGATGAGTTAGTCCTGTTCAAGAGTCCTTTGGAGACAGTCCTATGGGATAGTCCTTAGGAAGTGTCCTAAAGAAACGATCCATCCTCATAGTTCTGTAAGTCGCATACTGTGTTATTATAATACTGTTAAATTAACTTAGGGTTATAGTATTATTGTCAACCCACTCGTAACGTTCGTTCAATAAATAAGACTTTTACTTATAACTCAGCTGCTCTCATTAGAAAAACCCCTTTACTGACAGCCCGTACATTACAGTTTGAGTAGTCAAATAATCCAGTCGGACCAATTGAAAAATGACCTTACCTGTCAACTTTTGATTAGCGGGAAAATGCAGGTTTAGCAAAAAAAAACAATTCAATTAAATTACAAAATTCTATTTATTTATTAAAAATTACACATGTTATAAACATCGCGACCCGTCCACTTATACAAATAATAAAATAATTATCAAATATTTAATATACAGAAAGAAATACAGTTGATATTAAAAATAACATTAGGCTGCCATTATCACAACTAAAAATATTTTTTTTTTGCTGTGGCAACGACGCTTAGTAAAGTTTACAAGCTAAAGGACCTAACATCCAGATCCAAACTCTTAAGAGTAAAGATGGCAACATGAAACAAAGATTTGGCGGGCTCTTATTTGGCCTCGTGGTGTTGTGTCGTGGTGATTAAGAAATAACAAAGCCGCTACCATAAGCGCTCAGGACCTAATCCACCTCTAAAAGCATGGACTCTCGCCCGCTTGTGCATAAGGAGGCCCGTCTCCAGTACTGCACGACAAAATGGGTGGATCCGGTCTTTTATCGAGCACAGTTATGAAGTAACGCTGGCAGTGTAATACGCGGTTGCCCTTTATTAAGCTCAATACCTTTTATCAAGCTCACAGTTGTAAATATAATGCTTAAAATGTAACTATTACACTATTCACCTTTATAAAGGTTAGAGTAAAATAATCAGCATTACACATTTGCATTATTATACAATTAACTTTTACAAAATAACGTCTGGTTACATAATAATATAGGTATTTTATAATAACGAGATCAAGATAATTTATTAATTCGTCGCGTCCTTTAAACACCTTGATCTATTTCACGCAAGCGTCGTTACCACAGGAAAAAAATTATAATAAATGCTTCATGATGTGACCGTTAAAATGAGTATTTTATTTTTAATATTTAAACTATATACAAATTTATATCGTAGGTTTTAGAAATGTTGCGTTTTGTTAAAGAGTAAAAATCTCGCTAATTCTACAAAAGAATCTTTCTTTTCATTATTATTTTTTTATTTTAAATCATAAAATACTTTTCCTAACTATTGGGGCAATAAAACGTCAGCAAAAAGTTATAAGAAAACATATGTCAGCAAAAAAAACAAAGCACGTGATGTCGTGCGAAATCCATTTACTTTACTCCATATTTTGTAGAAAATTATAAATATGTCTTGTTAAAACATTTTATTATTTCATATAGGTAAATCTGAGGGATAAAAGTAATAGACGGCTTCATAATTATGAAAACTATGTGATAATTGGCTACTTTGTTATCGTGTTTCTGCCAGTGAAATGCATTTGTCATAATTACAGTTTAGTTTCTCAAAGTTTTAGAAAGCTAGACTAATGTAGATGTATACATAGGCTATGTATAGGTTATCTAGGAATCGTGCCTAGGAATAGGAATGCTCAAACACCTTGTATTCAGATATTCACAAATAAAAAAGAACAATGCATACAACGGTGTTGCTATGTAATAATAAATTGCGAGATTTTTACTCTTTGAAATTGCATTATTAAAATGATAGGGTGGGTGTTTCGAGTTTATTTTAATTGGTGGGTATTTTTATATCCCCAGCTACATTTCAATCGTCCAATCTCAATCGTGGTATTGGTTGTTCAGTAAACTGATTATAATCGAAGCATTTGTTAAATGAAGCGATGGCGGATAATAATTTCACATGACCACGATTGAAGTATTTGAAAATCGAGCATTTTTCAACATATACAAACTCTTTTTCGAACGCAAAATAGTTTGTAATTGTGCTAACTGCTTTCGAAATATAGCTTGTTACACCCGTGTTTTATGTCATATCCAAATTTAAAATGCGCATGAAGATAAATATCGTAATTATACACAATTCTTCTAATATTTTTCAATTTCCTAGTGAACGCTGAGTTTTTTGAACATCAGTCAAAAGTTAGTCTAAACAACTGTTATACTAGTTTTTGACCGATCCACATATCTCTGTCATTTATCACCGAGTTATTATCAGTTTGTAGGCAACAATTGTATGTAATTTGATCGTATACTAGAATCGTATACGACATTCTCGCCGGAGCCGTTCGAGAAACTGTCCTTGTGTAAATGTGCGTTAAACGTTCGGAATGTTTGCGTACTAACTGTAGATATAGAGAAACATTATTTTATTGTTACGAATAACTATCCATAATGTAATAAAATTAACAATTCCGTCCTCAATGTTGATACTAATGTTACTATTTAAGATGATACAAACCGTCATAGGTTGCCTTGTTTTTAGTATGTTAAAAATGTACGATATAATCACGATATATATATGAATCATACATACAACAATTCTATAAGTAATAAGCATATATATATAATTTAACGTTATCCGATAGCAGAATAATATGTTAGTTAACAAATATAAGCCTAACAGCCTATAGCTAACCTCTTTATTTAGAGCTATTTGTTATTCTTAAAACATATTTTGGATTAGAAGTCAGCATACGCCTTGATATGTAACACAATAATTTATAAAATCAATCATAAGAATATATTTATAACAGGTTGAATGTAACGCCTTTTAAAAAAATAATTTACGCGCCTAAATTTGACATAAAAAACTTAAATTACAAATAAATACGCTGAATAATGACGCCGTTGTCTGATAATTTAAAAAAAAGAAGGAAAAAAATTCCCGCCTAAATATTACGTTATTTTTAGATTACACTGGATATTTTTTTTTCGATACATCCATTACTAATACTTTTTTTTTTTAAATTTATTACACTAATGTAGTATATAATAGTTTCAATAATTACGTTTCTTCATTCAATAAACAATTTCTACGTATACGTTCCGTTTCACCGTCCGTGTGCCCTAATTTTCGAGTACGATCACAATAAATAACCTTAAAAAAAAGTAAAAATGCAAAATTTTAAAATGGAATATAAAAAGGAAATTAATGAAAAAAAAAATAGATTGATTGTCAAAGGAGATCAAATATTTAGCACAATTATGTAATTATTTAGTAAATAATAATATGTAAACGTAATTTGTACGTTAAAAAACAGTATTCACAAGACTAAATTTAATTTTCGCGCCTTTTTTTTTTCCACAGGTAAAGCTAAAGTCGCGTAACACAAACTGCTTTATTTCTCAGCTTTTCATTCCTCATCTATAAGTCAATACCATTATCAAAGTGGAAAACTAACAAACACTGACAAAAATCAGTATTAATCAACAATGATAATCAACTAAAATTCGTATCATAATTGAGTGTATTAAATCGAACTCTTATAATAATATTTCCTTTATTATTATTTTTTTCTCATTTTAGTGATTTTATATATTTATGATTTTGTTAACTGAGGGTTTATTTTAATATTCACTAGAGGGCAATACTGCGGCGTTTGGCGAGTTTTTGTTTATACTTCATGGTTAAATCTCATGCAAACTGTTGTTTTTTGTCCAGCAATGACCAAATGTAATGTCTTAGTTTATTAATAGTTAAACTTGAAAGATCTTTAGCTTGTGTAATATGAAGTTCAGTCTGAAACTAAATAGGACACGGCCAAAAGGACCCCGCATCCAGGCCAACTATTTAAACTCTTTTTTAAAAGTTTTAATTAAATTAATTTTGTATATTCTTTTTCAATAAAAACGCTGTTATTTTTTGTCAAGTAAATTGTAAAACTTAATTTAAGAACACGCAATGTCTTCCAATGCTCTTCCTAAATAAATATGCTGTTATTTTTTATCCAGTAATTTAATTTAAGAATATGTACGTATTTTCTGGGTATTTTCTTCCCCAATAACTTCTATAAAGTATTTAAAGTAGAGATGAAACGGATATCCGGTAACTATCCGGTATCCAGTCTAAATTTACTATCCGGCCGGACACCGGATATTCAAAAACTATGATAATTTCCTAAAATCAACTTTAATAAATGAATCTTTGTGAGGTAAATAATAATAAAATGGCTTATAATTATGACGGCTTTTATTTAAAGGGGAAAAAGTTACAAAAATTCCTTCCAAAAAATTATAAAATTACCTTCCGAGATATTATTCACTTTAATAATAAATATTTAAACTAAAAACATACAAAATCCTCGCAGATTCTCAAAATCATAATCACCACAATAGTTAACTAAAAAAACGTAAAAAACGCATTCTTAAAATTCCCTCTCGTTCGTCTTCTTTTTATCAATGAGAATATTTAAAATTAATACTCAAAATTAACAAGTGGTAGATTATGGTGAATAAAGACTAAATTTTCAGCGTTCGCGGGCAACGTCTAATTGCATACGATTATAATAATCGTATGATAGGCATGATGACAGTATTAAAGAATTAAAGAATAAATGATTTTAGAGAAAAAAATATGTTGAAAGAATTCTAATAAATTAACCAGTTTTAATGTAAACATTGAGATTAATAATATTTTCAATAAAATAAAAGTATAAAATACTGCATTCGGCCATGTTAACTAAAACGCCAATCAGAGCGAATGACGTCACGCCTCAGTGAACATCACCGTGTCGCTTGAACTTCGATTGATTTACCTACCGACGTTTACCTAGGCGTGACGTCACAAGCGACGCCATCACATCTGCGAGTGTTTTCGCGCATAATTCAAAGTATATAGAAAAAAAAATGCATAATTTGCGTTAAAAACTTATTTTATTGCTGAAATAATGTTATTTTCGGAAACAGTAGACGTGAATCTACATTATAGAAGCGGATTTCAAAATCCGTCATCATGCCCATTGCACGCAAATCACGTAGCAAGTAAACAACTAATTTTCACTAAACAATCGCTCACTCACGTCACGCACGATCACTCGCGATGACACCCGAAAGTTCCGAAACCGCCTAAATTGATTCGATGGCGTTCGCTGCATATTAAACTCGTTCTAAACTCGTCACAACATGAAACGAAACTGTGAGCCGTATATCCGGTCATCCGGCTTCGCAGCTCGCCAAATATCCGGTATCCGGCCAAACGACTATCCGTTTCATCTCTAATTTAAAGCCAAAAATTTAGAAGCTAAATAAAACAATAGTAAAACTAAAATTATTAAATGTATGTATTTTGAAATTTCATAATTTCAGTAGCGCCCTCTAATGGAAAAAAATCCTAATAACCCTCATATTGAGTCATGAAAGGTATAATACATCCAAATTTATTTTCAAAAACGCCATTTCAGATTTATATCGATTATCGTCACAAAATATTTATATTAATATTTTTCATTAAAAAAATATAATTATATACAAAATTATAATAAATGTACATTTAGACTCGTTCTCTATATGGCCTCTAAAATATAAAATTGGCAATTTATTAAAATATTAACTTATAAAATATAATATATAACCAAGTTACGTAATCTTTATCCAGTTAATCTCGTTGTAAATACTTTTATGATATAATTAGTGTTGCACGTCGATAGTAAACAGTCGATCGATACTAATGTAACCTCGACAGGCTATAAATATCGATAGTATCTATAATAAAAAAATAAAAGATGTGTCGACATTAAAAAACATTAAAAAAAATCATTTTTCCCTTCCCTTTCAATGTAAAGTATAAATAAAATGTCTATACATCCGCTCATGTCAAGACAATATACGTGACGGTTAAAGAACTGGTAAAGGATTACAAAAAGTAGTCTAAATTTATCTATCGATATTGTCTCTAGTTTTCGAGGTCGATCATCGATAATCAAACTAGCAATAGTTGTACAACACTAGTTATATTTGTATTCAAATAGAAAAAAAAAAAACATTGTTCATATTTTTACGTTCCGAGTATAATAAGCAAATACCACAGACACATTGCGAGTAAATAATCTTATAATTGTCAACAGGCGTCACGTAATTATATAGGTGAAGTGAAAAACGCTTGCATCCCTCAATGTCTTTCGTGAAAAGTAACAACGTCTGTTCCATGTTTTTTTTTTAAATTCAACCCCTTTTCACATAAACCACTTACTCATTCGCGCCGCGTACGTACTGTTATACCCGAGATCCATGTCATTAATGACCATATTCCCACAGCCGCATCCGCCTTATGAATGGTTTCTCGGAAACCATACTTAAGATAAACCTAACATGATCTTATATTGCCCGTCTTATTATCTAGCTTAGATTTCGCCATGGGAAGCATAAGCTCCGTGGTTTCTCATTCAACTCAAAGAGTCAGTCTTCCTTGAGCTCGCGACGCGTCTAGACATTTACTAAAATCATCCTAAAATAAGTTTGAATTGAAATAAATATATGTGCTTGTAAAGACAACCTTTTTTAAAAACACTTCAAAGTTTCCCCCCCCCCCCCCCCCGTCTAACAGTACGTACACTCGCACTGGTTTACAACACGTAGGTGTTTAATAGTAGCGATTAAATTAGCAGCTGTATATGAATGCAGTGCGCGGCGTGTAGCGCGAACTGCAGACTACCAAAGTCAGAGATTTCATTTAAAAAAAAAAATACCGTTTATTGGGGATAGTATAAGTTCAAAAAAAAAAAAGGTTATACAACAATAGTTGTTGGTTTTTAATGATAGGGAATGACCTCTTGGTGCAAGCTTTTTTATTTCCCTGCATAATTATTGTTGTTTCTACACAAGTCAATTTTATTCGGCTTCGTAATTAGTATAATGAAACGTAGCGTATCACTCGGGCCGCTAGATGGCGTTGTTTTTGCCGCCTTTGGAAATATGTACGAGAACTGTCAAAAGTTTTTTCATATATGGCAATAGCACAATTAGCGTATCATGCCAGTGTCAAGTCTTCTTTGTAATTAACAACTCAGCGAGGCACTTTAATACGACGATACGAAGAACGCACTCTTAAGTTTTCATTTGATTATCTCAAATAATACGCACTTTTTAAGTTTAATGAACCATAAAGCGTCATTATTAAACCACAAAAAGCCAATATCCATTTTTTTTACAATAATCAACCATAAACTCTCTTTTCGAGGTCCCGCCAAAAAAATCCTTTCAAGAGTTGCGCGTATCTACTCGTAGTGTCTATGGTATTATGGTCTAAGTCTAGTATTTATGATGGCATTTTTTTAATAATGTAAACTGTAAATGGCACATCTCAACCGTCAATTCCAATGTATTAAAATTAATTTCAAATATAATATATAAAGACATACGAAAAGATTTTCTAATTTTACATCGTATAGGTATATGTTTTAATTTTTATGCTCATAGCTAAAACTGTACCGAATTAAATGCGATTTTCTTTAAAATGCACTACATTGTTTTGTTTTAAATTTAATTTTCACTGTATAATTTGCTTTCAAATGTTAAAAAAAAAATGGCAGTGATTGCTACAGGCTGTCCCGATTGCTATAGTCCGTTATGAATGCTACAGCCTGACATATCCCGTACACGCTACATACATCCCCGCAGCCGCTGGCTCCACTGGCCATGATACCCCTTTCTTACAGAATACTACCTTGAAATGTACTGCATTTCCTACTTTATCCTATTTCCCCAAAGTACGTACATGTATCGTTAGTGAGTGAGATATGCCAGAGACCATCCTATCCCTCCCCATTTTCCCAACACTTTCTCTAAATCCATTCCTATATCTTCAAAGGTAGGCAGCGCATCCGGGGGCGTGCCAACGTTTGTCATTTTGTACTAATGTTGGCAGGTATCGCGGATGTCTATGGACGACAGTATCCACCTTACCATCTGGTGCACGCCAACAAAGTTGACTCACTATATTTATAAATGATTGGAATTTAATTTAGCTGAAACCCATGTCTATTTTAACCTATAACATACCATTTGCAAGACGGCCTTCCCTTGTTACATGATTCCCCACTAGGTCCAATCCTATTCCCGATTACTAGACAATTGCGTTGTGCAGTGGGACGTTATAGGCTATCTGAGTTGCAATGGCGAAAATCGCATCAAAATCGGTACATCCATTAACGAATCGCGGGAAATAGACAATACTACTCACTACGCAGCATATATATAACACTAGACACTATGATTCTATGTACAATGACCTGTATTACTCCTTACACTACCATTTTTGAAAATTTTTTAATTGAAAATAAAGTCAGCTCGGGGATTTTTGGAGTGATAGGTCAAAATTCAGGCTAAAAATAGTTTAGAAAATAGGATATTTGACTGTTAAAAATATATCTATAGAACATGTAAAACGCGCCTAGTGACTGGACTCTTCAACGCCGATCCGAAATCGCTGAAGCCCTAAACGTGAAATTTAGACGATTTTTATTTTTATATGGACGAAGGCGGTAGACTAGCAAACAGTCCACCTGATGGTAAGTGGATACTGTCGCCCATAGACATCCGCGATACGTGCCAACATCAGTCCAAAATGACAAACGTTGGCACGCCACCGGATGCGCTGCCTATCTTCGGAGATATATGAATGGATTTGGAGAAAGGGTCAGGGAAATGGGGAGGGATAGGATGGGAATGGGCTCTGGCACGAATGACACGATGGTTTCCTTTTATAACGCAAGGCTTGCTAAGAGGGGGGGATTTCTTGAAATTCAACCCGTAAATGGGTGAAACGGGGTGTCAAACTTTGTATGTGAAAAAATATTTGATGGTCTTATTAACTTGGAAACTTAGTAAAAATAAATATTTTACAATACAAATACTTAAACACGTGTTCAACAGTTTTCCAGAATTGTGTCAGGGGGGGCTAAAATACAGGTTGTCAAATGTATGGAATCACGTGAGCGAAGCCGCGGACAATAGCTAGTAATTAATAAGAGTCTAGAACTTATACTATGAAATCGAAATTAAAACGGGACATTATTTGAGAAAAGTAACTCTAGGTTGATCGATAAATAATATCGATCTAATCAATACTCTGTTTTCTGCGCATGTGGGTAGGTTGTAACGTTCAAAGCTAAAAAGGGTGTGAAGCGTCAGTATCGTGCGAGTCGCCGCCGAGACCAGACGTGCACCATTGCCGTAGCCAAGTATCACATCTTTAAACTTATTTTTTTTTAATGCTTTCTCTTAATAATCCCGATGTTAGAGTGACACAGTAATAACACGGAACGAAAAAGTAGTTTGTAATCAGGCGAACGTTTTTATAATGTTTTATCGCCATGAAATATGTTAATTCTATAGATAGACAGTCAAATACCCTATCGTATATTCAGTAACTTTTCATAGATCTGTCAAAAGTGACCCTACAAAATGATAGATATAGCCATTTTGTAACGTTTTACACAGGGTTGAATAAAAAATACCTCTCAACAATGAATTTCTTTCGTGAAAACTGATCACATTAGTACTTCGACCTTTTCTAAAAATTCAATTTTTTCTTTACGTCCCACTCGCGCCGTGTACGTAAACTCTCACCGTACCTACATATATATAGATGTACATACATGTAAGTGTATAATACCTAGCGGTTTTATTAGCGGCTGTTGTGACTAGTAAAGGCGTTACCACCAGTAACAGTAGAGAGTAAGAAAGTCAGACTTGAAGAAGAAAAAAAAAAAAACACTTTTTTGGAAAGTTCAGAAAAAAAAAAATCTTAGTTTTAATGATAGAAATCCAATGTTAATAAGAGGGTGCACAGATGTTTTTTTATTTCACCCTGTATATAAATTCCCATTCCTTTACTTAAGATTTCACCGAATTATCCCCTGAGAAAATATTTGAAATATTGTTTCCTTTTTGCAGTGTTTTCCTCGGAACAAAACAAAGTGCTTAAAACAAATGAACTGTTTCAAAGTCCGCCGGCGGGAGATATAGTCTCAGAATTATACTTTCGACGTTTTTTTTGTAGTCAAATGCGTAGTTATCATTACTTAGGGTATGTACCTTAAAATAATTACTACCAATATTTGAAGGTACAGCGGTTTTTGTAGTGACATTTTGAAGCAATCGCTTAAGATATAATGATTATTATCAGCTGCATTACGGTTTTTTTTTTTGTAGTAAAGAACACAAGCAACCGCCAAAAGTATCAAGACTGCGTATGCGCGGTGGAATATAAATTACCAATCTTAACCTCCGTTATGCCAGAGCACGTTATTGTGCACTCATTCGGTGCTTCCTTTGTGTATCGGAACACGATATAGTGCACCGGCACACGATTAGTTTGATTGTCCTATTTTACGATTACTGAACGGTTACGTAAAAATTATAGTGCACTGCTTTCCACGTAAAAATTACATTTATCTTTGTTAAGTCACCAATAAGAATTGATTTGTTTACACCTCCATAGAGGGCGTTGTGCACTCTGTCTAGTTCACGGTGTTAAGATGCGCCGCCAAAACATGACCTGCGGTGAATGTTTATCAATAAAAGTCTATGTCCTGAGCAAGGTGTTTTCTTTGGAACTTCCATAAATACCTTGCAGACTCCTCGGGGCTTTTTGGGAAATCTGTACAATCTTTTTAAAAAAAAAGTTACATCTACTATTTCGATTTTTGTATAAATACAATTCAATTTCATAAACAATTATTAAGTGCACAACTCGCGCGTGGAGTACGAGCGAAGTCGTCTGGCATACAAAGGGCACGCCATTTCTGATAGCGCTCGACACTCGGCCAGAGAGAGGTTAAAGCCGTCTCGTGCGGTGGTTTTTCTGTATCGGTGTCTTCAATAGGCATGATGACAGTATTAAAGAATTAAAGAATAAATGATTTTAGAGAAAAAAATATGTTGAAAGAATTCTAATAAATTAACCAGTTTTAATGTAAACATTGAGATTAATAATATTTTCAATAAAATAAAAGTATAAAATACTGCATTCGGCCATGTTGACTAAAACGCCAATCGGAGCGAATGACGTCACGCCTCAGTGAACATCACCGTGTCGCTTGAACTTCGATTGATTTACCTACCTACGTTTACCTAGGTGTGACGTCACAAGCGACGCCATCACACCTGCGAGTGTTTTCGCGCATAATTCAAAGTAGATAGAAAAAAAATGCATAATTTGCGTTAAAACTTATTTTATAGCTGAAATAATGCTATTTTCTGAAACAGTAGACGTGAATCTACATTATAGAAGCGGATTTCAAAATCCGTCATCATGCCTATTACGCCATGGATTTATTAAAATCTAACATAAACAGTTTTAAATGATTGCTTCGAGCTATAACCACTGAAATCATTAGTTCCGTTGGCGAATCCATGTCTTCGATACTAATAATGTAATTACTCCGACACGCATGCGCGGATGTCTATGAATTTCAACACACGGGGCTGCTTGCGACGGATTTTTAATTCACACGATTCAATTCCGCCGGCGGACGTTTAGTCATAACTCAAAAAAAGAGTTTGAAATCCTTAGGGCTATTATTCAAGTATGCCAAAAATTGTACTTAAAAAAAACTATTTCTTTGTCACTGTAAAAACACGTTTACTTTTGGGGGTCATTAGAAGTAATGAATATGTGAAAATCTTGCCATCTGTCAAAACTTAACAGTTACAGTTTGTATTGTGGGGGCAGTGATTAGATATTTTCGCGTTTTTCACTGTTGTATAGGGGTTGAAGGCCTCATAAATTGTGGTATATTTAAGAAATTATCGGCTGCCTCAAATCAAAACCCAGTAAAGAACAAATTTAGAGAAAAAAAAAAGATTTTATTTACAAAGTTAGCCTTCAAGCAATGCAAAGACACGTAAATTACAATGTTTTGTATTTATGGAGATATGAATATCTCTAAAATTAGTGCTGCTGATAAATAACCAAAGAGCTATATGAGATAACTATAATATTTTTTATGTTAACTTCCTAGGTTTAAACTTGGCTACTTGAATGTTTTTTGGGCTCTCCCGTAAAAATTGTTAAAATTCAGATTTGTTTGGGGGTGAGAATGCTACGGATCCCTATTAGTTATAGGTGCAGCTTCAAGCTCGTTAGTGCTGATGTAAAAACGTCGGTATCTCAACCCCTGTTATTATATAGAACAGGGGTGGCCAACAAGTTGATCACGATCGCCAAAGAGAGCGGTCGATCGCAAAAGGAAATTTTTGACCGGTATCAAAATTTTCGTTAAGGTTGACATTATTAAATTTCACTCCTAATTTTGTTAATTTGACAGAGGACTTCGCATTATTGTTTTTGTTATCTATTAACCTCCGTTACGCCGGGGCACGTTATCGTGCACTCATTCGGTGCTTCCTTCGCGTGCCGCACCGCTATATAGTGCTCCGGCACACGATTAGTTTTGATTGATTATTTTACGTTTTCTGAACGGTTACATAAAATTTATAGTGCACTGCTTTTCACGTAAAAATTACATTTATCTTTTTTAAAAAAATGTAACATCTACTATTTCGATCTCTGTATAAATACAATTCAATTTCATAAACAATTATTAAGTGCACATCTGGCGCGCGGAGTTGTCCGGCATACAAAGGGCACGCCATTTCTGATAGCGCTCTTGACACTCTTGACATTATTGATATTAATAAAAAGCTATCTAATTATTGTTTTATTCATCCCACTAAAGCACAATTAAGACGATCGCAAGAGGTCAGATTTTTGTTAAGTAGAACACGGTTGACCACACCTGATATAGGATTTAAGTTGTGTTGAATGACATTTCTTTATAATAAGCTAGATAATAATGAAAAGTATGTTTGATAAATGGCAACATTTTCACTGTAATTTTGCGCATGATTGCCATATATAAATAACAGCTATGTATACAACGACTTAAATATAAATTATACATAATATGTTGTATGTCCTATGCGTATTTGGCAGTATCAATGTTAAATGGAGTGTGTTCACAACTTGGTCCTGTAAAAAAATATATGAATGACAGTTTTCTTTTAATGTACGATGGCGGCAGACGCGCATACAGTCCACCTGATGGTAAGTGGATACTGTCGCCCATAGACATCCGCGATACATGCCAACATCAGTCCAGAATGACAAATGTTGGCACGACCCCGGACGCGCTGCCTACCTTTGGAGATATGGGAATGGATTCGGAGAAAGGGTTGGTAAAATGGGGACGGATAGGATGGGAATTGTCTCTGGCAGTCTCTGGTAATTGTACGTACATTAGGGAAATATGATAAAGTGGGAAATACAGTACATTTCAAGGCAGCCTTCTGTGTCTGTCTTTAAGGTCCTACAAAAATTGTGTGAAATATTTTTAACATGTCAATCATCACACTAAAACTATTGTAAGTACCTAAAAATTAACCTCTTTTTATGGCTAAAAATGGCTGCCCACGGATAGCGCTCACCCTGTTTTTGGGTATAAAGCATGTTTTTACCCTGTGATAGGTGTATAAAAACACGCGCGTATTCGAATGCAACTTCGTGTCAAAATTTCAAAGCAATCGGTGTAGAGCTTTCGCAGATTTAATTAAGATTTCGAACAAACGAACGTTCACATTTTTATTTATATTGATAAATATAATCGATGATTAATTTACTACTCGCGTGTGCATAACTCTATCCACACTTCGCTAACTACTCAGGTCCTCTCCTCGAACGCGACCGCCTCTGTTTACGTTACGTAGGATAGTGTTATGCACGTACGAGGATATTAATCACCAATTATGACACTATGTTTGTAGGACCTTTTAAAGTGCTAAATATAGTTTTTATGTTAATTACTAACATTTGTATCGATATGTGTTGTCTGAATAAATGTTATTGTTACTGATAAATAAATGTTACTGGGAATCACGCAAAAGCTGAAAACTGGTTGTACAGTATCGAGAGTACAATCTATTTTACCAATACGCATCCCCCCCCCCCCCCTTCCACACACACACACACACAACTTATTGTTAATTTCTAGTATATCTTTTAGTCCACACGCAGTTGAATTCTAGGTATTAATTTTGCAAAATGGTAACAATTACTATACTAATCTTTTTAAAAATCACTATAAATCCCAAACGTTAATGGATATAATGTCACTATAATAGATAACTTTAATCTTCGGGACAACCCATTATGGTTATTTATGGTACAATCAATACAAAATTAACCGCAAGTAATTGTAAAATATTTTAATCGTCACAACCCACTCGTATCCCCGGCCTCAATATTGCAGATTATTTTCGGGACACCACTGTCCCACAAATCCGAGCCAACCAGTCTGCGCGTGTCACACTTACCGTTATAGGAACAGCACGGGGCGGTCGTTCCTCTCGGAGCCGCTCGAGTGGGAATGAGACCGTCTCCCTCCGCCTCCCCCTCCCTCAGCTACAACGGATGTTCCGGAACCACTCGAGGTGGACTTCACTTCGCCCTCGCGGGTCACTGGGAATGATAAAAAGTCAAAATATTTCATATACAAATATCCCGATACATTATCAGAACGGTGGTGAGAAAGGCCCTAAAACTATTATTATCTAATATTTTCTTAGGTTTTCGCGATTACTATATAGGAATATATGTGTATAGGAAACCCACCCATACAGATAAATATCTCAATGGTAACTCCCATCACCATCCATGTCAGTTGACTACCGTAGGCAAATCTTTGTTACAGAGAGCACACGGCATCTGTGACACTGACCACCTCGAGGAAGAGCTTCTGCATGTGAAACAAGTACTGCGAAGCAACAATCACAAACTCCCACGAATGCGTCACAGAAGCCGCCCCAAGCCTCCTACAGTTGAGCGACAACCTGCCATCTTACCATACATCAAGGGCATCACTGACAAAATTGGCAATATCTTAAGACGAACTTCAATTAAAACTTACTTCATGCCGCACAAGAAGATTAGCCAATTTTTAAGACCGGTCAAGAGCAATATCCCCCTACAAGATGCAGGTGTTTACAAGCTTGATTGTGAATGCGGGTTATCATACATTGGGCAAACAAAGAGGAGCATCGGTATCCGGATAAAAGAACACATAGCTGACATGAAGAACAGACGCTCGACCAAGTCTGCAGTTTGTGAACATGCTCTGGACAAACCCAACCATTACATTCGATTTGATAATCCACAAATCCTCGCTAGAGAGACCCGGTACATGCCAAGAATGTTACGCGAGGCTATTGAAATTAAGAAACACCCAAATTTCAATAGAGAAGATGGTTGGCAAGTACCACCGGCTTGGGATCCAGTCATTAAATTAATTAAATCACAAGGCCAACGCCATACTGCAAGACCTCTGGACACCGTGAGCGAATACTGCGTGCATAGGGAATGTTATGATTAAAAAATTCAGACGGTAGTTCAAAAAATTTCAGACGGTAGTAATAATTTCTTAATAACTCAAGTGACAAATAAAATCAATTAGTCACCCCGTGACCACGTCCACTGCAAAGTGTTCGAAACGTCGGGATATAAATCATGTCAAATATACGCGATTTAAACCGTTAAAAGTTATTATTATCTAATTAAAAATGAACATCTATTTCATGTTCTTTTTATTATATTAAAAATAAATAATTGGTAATTTATTTACTCGTATGTGCATAACACTAACCACACTCGCTCAGGTCTTTGCCCTTTTGACAGTTTCTGCTACTGTTATCACCAGGGCCGTCTTAAGTCTATTCTGCGCCGGGGTGCGGGAGTGTATCCTAAGACAGTCAAACATCCTATTGTGTATCCTATGACAGTCAAATATCCTATTGTGTATCCTATGACAGTCAAATATCCTATTGTGTATCCTATGACAGTCAAATATCCTATTGTGTAATTGTTTACTATAGCGTTATATTTTTTCATTACCTTTAAAAGGTGAGCGCCCGGGGTGCACCGCACCCCTTGCACCCCCTGGTAAAGACGGCCCTGGTTATCACTATAATAGGCATGATGACAGTATTAAAGAATTAAGGAATAAATGATTTTAGAGAAAAACATATGTTGAAAGAATTCTAATAAATTAACCAGTTTTAATGTAAACATTGAGATTAATAATATTTTCAATAAAATAAAAGTATAAAATACTGCATTCGGCCATGTTAACTAAAACGCCAATCAGAGCGAATGACGTCACGCCTCAGTGAACATCACCGTGTCGCTTGAACTTCGATTGATTTACCTACCTACGTTTACCTAGGTGTGACGTCACAAGCGACGCCATGACACCTGCGAGTGTTTTCGCGCATAATTCAAAGTAGATAGAAAAAAAATGCATAATTTGCGTTAAAACTTATTTTATCGCTGAAATAATGTTATTTTCGGAAACAGTAGACGTGAATCTACATTATAGAAGCGGATTTCAAAATCCGTCATCATGCCTATTGGGCCGTTCTAATGGGTCAGATTTGACATATGACAAACTGTATAATCCACCGATGTGAAATATTAATTGTCATAGACGCAACGCTTCCAAGAGAACGACGCTTAAATTTGATCGAGTTATATTAGTATCGTGTGGTGGTGTAACTCGATCAAATTTAAGCGTCGTTCTCTTGGAAGCGTTGCGTCTATGACAATTAATATTTCACATCGGTGGATTATACAGTTTTTCATATGTCAAATCCGACCTATTTGAACGGCCCAATTATATAACGCTTCAGTAACGTCCTATGCACACATGAGACAATTAATCAACAATTATTTATTTTCAATGTAATTAAATAAAAAATAGAAATTAAATACATGTTCATTTCTAGTTATATATGAGGACCCCAGAGGTAAAGGGGTCTAAGTGACAAAATTTATGTTTTGAGATAATTGAACAAAAAGTCAACAAAATTTTGTAAGAGGGAAAGTTATTTTTTTTTTGTTTTGACCATTTTAGGCCAACACTTTGGCCATTTTCTTCTAATTAGTACTAACAATAGATTATTAAAATCACCTGTGTTACATTTATAGGTAATAAAAGGTAGATAACGTGTACCTAGACCAAGCAGCTTAGACCTTAGCGCTCTAAGCAGTGTTAGCATGCACTACTAGTGGTGAAGCGCAACACACTAGGTAGCAGCACCTGTCAGGGAAATCACTTGGATCTCCTCACCACTAAAAAGAATAGTATTTTAACAGTCTGTTACTGCATCTAACTCAATTCTTTCGAAAATGTCACTTAGACCCCTTGACCTCTGGGGTCCTCATATAATAGTTTCAGTGTACTGAGTGAAATGTTAAATTATTTCACACTATTTTTGTAGGGCCTATATTATTAAACACGAATAACCTTATCGCCTTAACGAATAAATAGCGGCCTTATCGCTAAAGCGATTTCTTCCAGGCAACCCTTGGGTGGTAAGAAGTCTGTAGACAAACTAGAAGGTGCAATAAAGTCATATCTCTATATACATACATAGACACATGAATACATACAGAAATATATTGATACATTTTTTTTATTTTATGGTCGAAGGCGGCAGACGAGCATACAGTCCACCTGATGGTAAGTGGATACTGTCGCCCATAGACATCCGCGATACATGTCAAAACATTAGTCCAAAATGACAAACGTTGGCACGCTCCCGGAAGCGCTGCCTACCTTTGGAGATACAGGAATGGATTTGGAGAAACGGTTGGGAAAATGGGGAGGGACAGGATGGGAATGGACTCTGGCACATCTCACTCACTACCGAAACACGTATATAGATTAGGGAAATAAGATAAAGTGGGGAAATGCAGTACATTTCAATGTAGTCTTCTGTGAGAGAGGGGTAACGTGGCCAGTCGAGCGCGCCCAGGGGCTGTTGGAAGCCTCATAAATTGATATCAGTTAACATCAGTGAAAAGGAACATACCAGGATGTTCCTTGGCAGTGAGATGGTCTGATCCCGCGCTGGAGCCCCCGCTGCCGGATAGCACGCTTTCCTCGCGGTTATAACTGGAATTATAATAAACAATAATAACCTGTAATAAATAAGGTAAGTATATGTTGCGTAAATTAGATTAACTGCACCAACAAATTGCCGACTATGTTAAAGGGAAGAGGTATGTACTCACAGGACGATGAATGCTTGTCTCCAGCCCCGGGGCACCTCGTTGTTGGTTATGAGCTGGTTCGCTAATATTCTCTCCACACAGAATTTTTGATTTTAGTTGATTTTTGAGTCTAAGCGTAACCAGCGTCAGTGTTACCAAGTTTGGCGGAATAGGACGAGGCGGGAAAAAAAGGAACATAGTCGGTTCTCTAACAGTATATAATTCTAAATTCTATATTAAAAAAATACGTTCAGAGTGCTCATTACTCAGTACGGGGCAGTGACCGTGTAGAGTGCAAATGCCCTAGAATAAAAGATACATTAGAAATGAACATTAAAACCCTATTGGAAAATGGGAAATAATGAAATCGACTTTATAAACAATTAACAAAAAATCACACAGATCTGTTCCATGCGATTAATAGGTTAATTGGTGGAGTCAGCACGCTCCATTTTTTAAAAAAATCTTTGAAGCCCACAGCAATAATAAACAAAAAAAGTTTGATTGAATGTTAAAATTACAAGAGTGCCAACACACCACGTTTGAACACCAGCAGTGGACATTTTGGCGGTAACTCGAGAAGCGAAGTTAGTTTTGTCTTTGATTATTGTAAAAATTGTGTTCAAACTTCAAAGCGTGGGACTGCATGTTTCGTGTGCTTCCAGGGAGTCCTCTTCGGTCCTCAGTAAACCTACTATCGCTTTACTGAGCCACTCTTGACTTACTTCGACAGGACTGGACATTGATAGGCCACCTTCCAGACTTTGAAATTGTTTATTACGAAGAAAACTTGACACAGGCAGAATGTGCTATTTGCGACATTGCCATATATGATAAAGAAAACAGCGGCAAGGAGTCGCCAAAGATATCAATGCGATTGCTATCACAAACAGTGATATTTGTCTCAGTTTGATTCTACGAAGAGGTACATCAGAAGGTTATTAAACAATAATGTACACTTCCCGGCCGAAAGTAATGAACATCGGCCTTTAGAAAGAGACTATCGGATACTTACCCACCTCCACCCATGGTCCTACCAACCTTTTGGTTATACGGACCAAATCGTCGGGAGGTACGCGCCGTTCGCCTGCTAGGGCTATGTTGCGGCGCGTATCTGCTCTGCCTCCCTACAAGTATTATCTTTTGCCTGTGTCCCATAAGCACTCTCCCCTTTCTGGGGCTGTTCTACTCCACTAGACGATGTACTTCAGTGCCGAACAGCTCTTTCGGGCTCCATTTCCTGTGCCATCGGTGTGCAAACTCTCTGAGCCCGCGGAAGTTCGCTTCGGAGGAGACGAGGTCGCAGTAGTATGCCGGATACGTGTGCCGATACACACGCACACGACAGAGACGACGCTCTACAAAACCGAAGCTAGCCGATTCATGGCCGATGTGTATTACTTTCGGCCGGAATGTATAGTTTGTTTTGTTGATTACGGCCCATTTAGTAATTTGCCGCTGCTCTATTAAATACAAGCCGTAAAGAAATTAGTATTTTTTATACAATGTGACATCGAAACAACGCAAAACGTAAAACACGTCTAATTACTATTTAAAAAATGTATATGTATAAAAACATTCTAGAAGAAAATCAAAATTATTTTAATCAATAAATCAAAAGTTCTATCTAAAACGTTCGTAGCGCTTGTTACTCAGTACAGGGCAGCAACCGGATGACGAAGCGTGTAGAGTGCCCTAGAATTTCAACTTTTGCGTTATTTCAATGTTACGTATTTTTTAAAAATACTTTGGGTCCTGCGGGATAAATTCAAGCACTCACCCGTATATGGTGTGTTCGCTGGTAACACAGGAATACTTGAATGGTATTGGCTGGTAACCATACGAGCCTGCATACGGCATGTATCCCGGACCAATCAGACTGCAACACAACAAACTCAGTTGGTATAGTTCGTGCCATTTAGCATGGCAATAGTGAGCATTCGCATCTCCCTACTAATATACTCGTGTTTACAACGTGGTAACAGCCATATTGACATCGAACGCGGGTGCTACCACGATACGCTGGCGATGGCTACCTTCGCTCATTACGAGGAACATCAAGTGTCGCTGTCGTAAACGCGATTACATTAGTTCGGGGTAAAAGTTGAGGCAATGACTGCCATTCCCATGCTAAATGGCTCGGTGTGTAGTGTCCCTACACTCAGGGGAAAACCAACCTAATGGCTAATGGCTAAAAGCTAATGGCTGAAACCAACAATCAGGGGATTGTTGTGTAAATGGTTGCGGGTTGGCTTCCCGGTAACAAAGACACACTACTTATTATGTTATAATTACTTATTAATTTTATGTGAAAAACTAAGAGAGGTGATAAACTTATAAGAGGTACATCAGTATTATTATTAAATAATAATTATAACTGATTATTAAATATATCAAAACAAACTGTATACAAGGCCTACCAAAAATACTGTCAAATATTTTAATATGTCAATCGGTACACTAATAACAATTTTATCTAACTAGAAATTAATATATATTCCATGTTTTTTTAATTAAAGTAATAATAAATAATAATGATAAATTATTCGTACTTATGTGTATAACACTATCCACACTCGCTCAGGTCAATGCCCTTTGACCGCGTCCGCTTCCGTCAGTGAGTGCGCGTCAGTAGGTATCAACTATGTGACGTGTTATGCACATGCGCAATATTTACTATTTATTTTTGTGCAATAAAAAATATTGAGAACAAATTTTTAGACATTAAAATATTTTACACTATTTTTGTCGGACTTTAACTTTTATATTGTTCTGTTTACTACAGGGGAGAGGAAAAAGTACTTGCAAACATGAACTTTACTTACTTGGGATTAGGTAGCTTATCGCTCAACAGACTATCGGTCTCGCCGCTGCGGAGCCGCAAGGCCGCTAATTCCGCGCACAATTCCCCAGCGACGTAGTAACATTGTTCAGAAAAGGTGATCTTGTTGACTGTGTGCCGAATGAAACCAGCCTGTAAACAAGAAAAATGAATTAATAAAATAGTAGAGTAATTAAAAAACAAATTATACGGGGTTAAATAAGAATATACGGGGTAAAATAAGAATATACGGGGTTAAATAAGAATATACGGGGTTAAATAAGAATATACGGGGTAAAATAAGAATATACGGGGTTAGATAAGAATATACGGGGTTAAATAAGAATATACGGGGTTAAATAAGAATATACGGGGTTAAATAAGAATATACGGGGTTAAATAAGAATATACGGGGTTAATAAGTATGTATTAATAAGTAAGTATAAGTATTAATATATGACATTTTTTGTAACCCGTATGGCAAATATCCTGACATAAAATTATGATCAATGTCGCTGCCAATGATTATAATGCTGCTAACACTAAAGATTATAATTTAGTTGCATGTTGATTAAGTTATTAAACTGATTATTAATCTCAGACAATTTTTTTGTTTTGTTTTATAATACATTTTTTGCACATAATATATAGCCTATGTCCATCTGGAATAATGTACCTTTCAAATGGTGAAAGAATTTTTCAAATAGGTGCAGTGGTTCCGGAGATTACCCTCCACATACACACAAACTCACTAAATTCACACTCTCTCTTTATTATATTAGTATAGATTATTATTATTAGTATAGATAAGTCTATTAATCAAACTTCATTTAACAATTTCGACACATTAAAACCACTCACAGAATGAAATTCGCGTTTTTTTAATATACATACATGATATATATCAAATATTCATATGTAAATGAAGATCTTTGTACTTCATTCCGAATTGACTATGGTGGTGGCTCTATGGAGTTTGTGCCAGTCGATGGTTACTCTATGGTTGAGCCAATGGAGGTTTGAAAGAGGGACTTGTCATTTTTTATATGGAAGATTGTCGAGGTTTTACAATTGGGTCTAATGACAAAATATAATAAAGGGGTATAAACTACATACGAGAGATAGATAGTGAGAATTAAATTAGAGAATCAATACCATTAAATGTTGTTTCTCTTTTCAGGTAAGATTTGTACACCTTATAAATTGATGTCAATTGTATATTGCCACATTGGGTTTAATAAAAACAATCTCTTTTCAGAGCAACGCAATTTGTTTTGATTTCGAGATTTATCTCTAGTGTTTGATAAAGCACATTATACATATATAAACATAATAACAGAAGGTATAGATTACAATTACTAAAACCAATGCGTGTACATTGTTTATAAAGAATTCCACGGCATACCTGCTTGTTATGTATGCCTAACATATGCAGTTCGCTGCATAAGCATCGCCCTCAATAATCGCATAACAACGGCACCATACACGAGACGCACGTCGCGCCTCGCAATGACGTGGGTACCGCCAGCAGGTCGGATATCGAGACACTCTTCGTCCACTTGGCATTTCGTTCGCGAACTAACATCGATCGAGACGCTTCATTTTTTTAATTAATAATTTAGTTTGTAATATCATACGATTGTAAACCTTTTCAGTTAATAAATAAAATCTAACATTGATTTTTGTTAACACCTACGCCGCAGCCGTACATAATTTGCTCGATAACAAAAGTATTTTTTTTTTTTAATCATCGGGCTTTGTCGTACATGCGATTATGCCGCCCTGGTTAGATAAACAATCAACTTAGGATAATCTTAGCATAGCTAGTTTGTAAAGAGTTCTAGCTGTGCTTGATAGAGGCTCAGCTAGAACACTGTTACAGTGACCTACATCCATAGACCTACTTACTGATCTACTTCTAAACCCATAGTTGCGGACACACTCCATCAATATGTGATAGACATCGTCAACGGTTGTTAACAATGCACTTAAGCGACATCACGAAATTAGGCCACGCCCCCTAATTTCCAGGCAAACGTCGTCAGTAAAGTAGCAATCTAGGTTGTGCAAATAGCTATCTTTTACTGAAGACTTTTGCACCCGATAGCCAATGAAAAAATGTGTCATTTTTGTACTTATTCTATTTTGTATTATTTCAATATTATTTATTTGTTATTGTTTTCATTATTATTTCTTTATTGTTATTATTATCTCTTTAGTATTCCTTTTGATACAAACTTAGAATAAGCTATTAATTAAAAGTAAGTATTAACATTGTATACAATTAAACAGCAAATATTAACTTACTAAGTAGTTGATAAGAAATAAGTACCCATTGTTCTGCCAATCATGTCTGCAAAATTAATAATGTATAAAATCAAAGTAAAGAACAGAACAATGGGAAAAAATGTATAATTAAGAAATTATGTAAAATCCTGTAGCAGGATCCAGCAGAAACACATTAAAGCATTTTCCTCGCCGGTTTTTTATTCCCCTGGACATCACATAGACATGTACTTGCTACAGGAAAGCTCTGCCAACATTTCCTTATCATTTAGATATGGAAATATCCAGTATTGTATAAACAAATAAGGTTGTAAGAAAACCCGCGAAAGTTGGCAGATCTTTTAAAAGTGGCAGTAATATACTGTAAAATTGTAAATAAAATATGTAACAATGTAAATAATATGTGTAAAATAATAATAAGAAAAATAAATAAAGACGGTTGAAGGGGGAGGGGTGGTGAAGAGAGACGGGATAACGGTCATTAACGGTAAAATAACGGCTTAACGGAAAAAACCGCCAACGGCTCTCTTTAAGGTATTGCCGTAACCCTAATAAGCGGAAAGGGAAAAATGGAAAATAACGAGCTACCGGTATAGCCATCGGTAAAGTTACGTGAATCGATCTATACCAAGCCCAACTTTTAAGTCGAGTTTTCTGCGCACTGCTTATCCTTTACTTATAAAGGTTCCACGCAGTACGCCCGTTGCGTCGAGGCTTCTGCTCCCGCATTTCGGTACCACTGTTCATTCGTTCGCGGCGTGTTTCACGGGGATTAGCCCGATGGGTTGCCCACGCCGGGAGTGTATACAGTAGTTCCCCTCAATCAAAGTCGGGCCAAAGAAGACAATGGCGGACAGGGGGCGACCCCCAGTCCGTGAAAAGGCGAATCGAAGAAGAGGAGCATCAGCGCCGCGGACAGTTGTGGCCCGCGATCTCTTCGTACCTCATCAGATCCGCCAAGTAGATCCCAGCGAACTGGGCCCGCGCGGGTCAACTGACGCGCGCCCAACACCGTCCGCATCCGCCGCCTCCGGTACTCCCTCAGACGGAACTGAGCCTCCGTTTTCGGGGGAAACCGTGCGGCGAAAGACAGGGCGAGCCGCGGCCAAGTTACGCCGCCCCCCTACGCCGGAATCCGGAGAAGAGGAAGAAGGGGACGAGAAGAGACTGTGCTGCAGCGCAGACTCCCCCCCTTCCCCAGCACCCAGAACCTCACTGGAATCGCAAGTACCACGCCCGCGTATTACCATCTCTGGCGCGGCACCACTTCCTCAGCGCCCCCCTAGGAGGCGACCTGAGTCCACTGAGAGGGAAGTAGAAGTTATCGCTCCTTCTCACACCTCATTGCCTTTAGGGGCACCAACATCGTCCCCCTCATCGGTTATGGAGGAGGAACCCGCTGGCCCCCGTGGATTGGATAGCACTAGCTACGCCACGCTGGGGCCAAATCCACCCGAAATCGAAGTTTCACCGGATGGACAATCACAACCATCCTATGCTGCCGCCGTGGCTTCATCTCCACCACCCTCAATAAAACCTCGCGCAACCGTTGTCCAAGAGACAGCCAGCGGCGAGGATGTGCCCGAGACCGCGTCCACAGCTCAACAAGCACAAGCACGCAGCTATCCGCCGATAGTGGTGGAGCGGCTGCCCAATTGGACGCGCCACTTTGCTGCTATTAAAAATAAACTGGGACACCCCCCCAATGCGAGGCCCTTTGGATCAGGTGTCCGCTTTATCTCGCGAACACCTGAAGAATATCGGACAGTGCAGGCCTACCTCATGGAGCTTGGTGAGAAGGAGCCTGCATTGTCCTGGTACTGCTATGCGCCAGCAGAAGAACTGCCAACTAAAGTGGCTTTGAGAGGACTACCTCATGATACTCCCCCTGAAGAAATCAGGGAGGCGCTAGAACTGCGCGGATATACGGTTCGGCATGTACGCGCCCTTCCACCACGTCGTGGACGACCGGGTTGCATGTTCCACGTGCAGCTGGACCATCTGACGCCACAGGAGCTCTCTCGCCTGTATGCGATCGATGAGCTCCTGTTTATGCCGGGAATAACTATCGAGGCGTGGAGAGGTCGCGGGGGGCCCGCACAATGTCATCGGTGCCAGGCCTTCGGCCACGCCTCGTATAATTGCTACCGACCACAAAAATGTGTTCGCTGCGCGGGGGAGCACCCAGCAGCAGAATGCCCGCGGCCAAGAGACCAGCCGGCAACCTGTGCAAATTGCGCGAAGGATCACGCGGCAAATGACCGTCGCTGTGCCGTATTTCGCCGCGTGGCCCGCAAAATGGGTACCCAAACACATGCACCCCTACCTACCAACCAACCAGCCTCCCAGCGTGTGGGACGTGCGGTACTACAGCATCCTGCGCAACCGGTCTATGTGGCCACTGTCCCGGGTGCGGCTACGTTAGCTGCACCTGCGAATGAGCCAACAGGAAGGGGCGCTCCATTGCAACGCAAGAGAAGGAAACGGGGTGGCCGCAAACACAAAGCGGCTACTGCCCCAACCACCTCCACGCCACAGCCTGCACCGGGGCCGGCGTCTCGGGCTCCAGTAGCGCCAGTGCAGGTGCCAACATGGGCAGTAGTGAACGCACCGGAATCAGCTATTGCTGCGACGTTAGTTCCCACGCCCACTCCCGCGCCACAAGCCGGGTACAGGCCTACGATCCCAATTCCAGCAGCCGGACAACAGAGAGTTGTCCTACCAACAGGGGAGCCGAACGGGGAGCCGATCAATATGTTGATCGGTGCCTTGGCGGAATTCTTCCTGGCCGCATGCTCCGGCGCCGATTTGGCCACGGCAGCAGCGCGTGGATTGGCACAACTGACACCATTTTATAATGGCCAGCAGAGGCAACCTTAGAATTATATATTGGAATCCGGGGGGTGTCAGGGGACATCTCCACCATCTGAGAACTCTCGTCCAGTCGCAGGACATCCATGTTGTTCTACTGGGCGAGACCAAATTGTCGCCTCAACGTGACCTCCGTCTACCCAACTTCTTCGTGTATCGACGCGACGAGGTATCACCCGAGGGAGTGCCATACAGAGGCACCGCTGCCCTCGTGAGGAGAGACCTAATACACGAAGAGTTGGACCTGCCGCCATTCACCTCTACTCGCTCCATAGGGGTCCGAGTGAATGCCGCCGGCGCGGAACTCCGTTTGTTTGCCGCATACCGACCCCCCGGATCACCATTCCACAAACAGGACATCCGAAAAATACTCGATGGAAGCACGCCTACACTCGTGGCAGGGGACCTTAATGCCAAACACCCGGCTTGGGGTTCCCGTGTGATTAACCCCGCGGGAAGGTGGCTCATCGAGGATTCCGAAAACCAAGGGTACGAGGTGGTGGGCCCGGATGCGCCCACCCATGTGCCCGCCAACCCACGGTATTCCCCGGACGTCCTGGATGTGGCCTTATGTCAGGCCCTCCACTGTCCGGTCCATGTCGACGTACTATATGATTTGGATACGCAACATTTGCCCATTCTAATCACGCTTGGCCTCGCGGCGGATTTTACAGCCGCAAGGGCACCCAGAGATAAAACGCACTGGCGCACCTATAGTGGGGCGCTATCCGATCTTTCCCTCCGCGGTACTCTCTCCACGCCGGAGGAGGTGGAAACAGCTGCGTCCTATATCACTACAAGAATCCAAGCCGCAAAGGCCGCAGCTACAACAAAATCCTCCGCGACCTACCGCCGAGAGGAATTGCCGCCACACTTGTGTGCCGACTTACGCCGCAAACGCGCACTGCGAAAGCTCTGGGCGCGCTCTCGCTGTCCGCGGGTTAAGCGTGAACTCAACAGCCTGACGGAGCAGCTGTCGAATGCGGTTAAGGCGTTCCGTGGTACCGCCTGGAATGATATCATAGACCGGGCGGCAGAAGACGATGTCAGCCTATACCGCCTCAATCGACAGCTGACTAAAGTTCCAGCCCCCGTTTACCCGCTGCTCAACAGCGCGGGTAAACGTTGTTACGCTGCCATGGACCGGGCTGAAATCCTTGCCAACCACATGGAGGAACAGTTTACTCCTCACTCTGCCGCAGACGCCGCCGCCGATTTCCATAGACACGTCGAACGCCGCGTTAGAGAATTCCTGTGTGTTCCGGCGCCTCCGCTCCGGGGAGATGACTTTATCTCCCCGTCAGAGCTGCGCAAGGCAGTTGCTCGCCTGCATAGGCGAAAGGCACCGGGTCCAGATGACATCTCAACGATGGCGCTAATGCAGCTGCCTAAGAAGGGTCTGGCAGCATTGACCAGACTGTTCAATGGGATCCTTCGCACTGGCTATTTCCCTGCATCGTGGAAGCTGGGTAAAGTCATAGTCCTCCCGAAACCGGGAAAAGACCGCCGTCAGCCCTCGAGTTACCGTCCCATAACTCTGCTATCCCACATTGCTAAGCTGTTCGAGCGTTTGTTGCTGCGACGTCTCCGTCCGCATCTCCCAATAAGGGCGGAGCAATTTGGATTTCGCAGCAACCACTCCACAACGCTCCAGCTTACGCGTGTCCTACATCACCTGGCATCAGAGAGCAACCGGGGCCGATGCACGGTTGGAGTCTTCTTAGACATTGAGAAGGCCTTTGATCGTGTATGGCACGAGGGGTTGCTCTTCAAACTTTTGGATACCAGGACGCCGCCTGCAATTGTGCGGATAGTAGCGTCCTTCCTCGAGGGTCGAAGTTTCTACGTCTCGGTCGAGGACGTGGCTTCCCAGCCACGCCCCATTACTGCAGGAGTACCACAAGGAAGTTGCCTTTCGCCGTGTCTATATGCAGCGTTCGCTAACGACATCCCCACTCTACATGCCCAGCTGCAGGAGTGGGAGGAAGACGTTGTCTTGGCATTATACGCCGATGACAGCGCATTCTTTACATCTTCACGCAGAGCTAATATTGCTGCCAATAAAATGCAACGTGTCCTGGACCTGCTGCCAGACTGGCTGGACAAGTGGAGAATGGCCGTCAACGTTTCGAAGACGGCCGCCCTGCTTACTGGCCTAAAACGTACCATGCCGCCACCGCTCAAGTTCCGAGGTCAGGACGTAGGATGGGAGTCCTCTGTCCGTTACCTCGGATGCCACATTGAACGCTCGCTGCGCATGATTCCGCAGGTGGACCAAATGGTCCGCCAGGCCAAGGCTGCACGAGCGACTCTGAGACCTGTGTTGGCATCACGACTGCCTCTCCGAACGCGACTGAGGGTCTATAAAGCCTACGTCCGCTCGCGTCTCACATATGCTGCGCCGGCATGGTACGCGCTGTGTTCGCAAACGGCTGCAGGTCCAGCAGAACGTTGCTCTGCGTATAATCGTAGGAGCGGGGCGTTACGTACGCAATGACGTCATCGCCCGCGACGTGCAGATGCCTTCGATAGAAGAATTCGTGGTCCAATTGGCGCGGAGCCTTTACAACCGCGCCGATAATGGACCACACACTCACCTAAGAAATCTAGCGCCTCTGCACTCGCGGCCGCCGGACGGACGTCCGCTGCCTCGCGAGCTCCTGCAATCACCGCCACCCTAGGGTCAGACAGTACAGGGTGGCGATATTCAAGGCCAACATAAGCTGACACAGGTCAGCAACCAACGACCAGGGGAGCTGTTGCCCCCTGAGATGACGCCCGAATACGAGGGGTTCCTCACACTCGTACCTGCGCTCGCGCGCTGAAAGCGCGCAAGAGTGCGGAGGACCCGGTTGGTTGGTTGGTTGGAAAATAACGACATAACAACATCAGAACATCAAATACGTCACCAGACGTCTTCTAAGGAAGGAAATTAAGGGAAATCCACTACGTCCACGGACGTCTTCTATATGAAGTAAAGTTAGCACCGTCTCGAACACCACCGCAAGCCCTAAAGCCAATTAAGAAAATTGTTGAGGACACTTTTGTCTACTGCGATCTCTTCAACAGATCGAGGACAGTATTGTCCTACAACCTTATAGGTCGCCGGGGGATGTGGACTGTATATATAGGGATGTTGTACAATAATAACGCCTTATTTCCTTTTCTTCGATAATATCAGCAGAGCCGGGGGCAGGGGGCAGAGGTACTTGTTGTTCTACTACTTGTCCTAGTCACTTGGTTGACCGTTTGTAGTGTTCGGAGTGGTGCCGCTGATCGGAATGCCGGAAGCCCAAAATGGTTCGTCTTTTATTCCATTTTGGCTTCCCCTTCTACTTTTCTACATGTGTACCCCTCCCGCTACCCCGCGGGGGATCATTTATTCATACAAGACATTGTTATACATTTTTATACATTTACAAGATTCTTATTAGATAAAACTTAGATGTAAACTAGCCTAAGAGGGATCTAATAAGATCATGACGCTATAACGTTCGGTTTCGAGTGGACGGGGTGCGCGGTTTGCGCGACATATTTACGTAACCCCGTCCCCCGCTTCAGGACTATAAATATTATATTCGTCCGCCAGGTGGCGGAGCGCTCAGTTGTTTCCCGAACGCCATAGCGCCCACAACTTATCCCTAGCATGCCCTACTTACCCTATTCACCAATAATTATCCTAATAGGGTAATAAAAGACACACTAGGGATCATTTTAATATCAGTTACACAATACATACTCATAAACGGACATTAAACAGATAGTGTAAACCTAACGATATTAAGATATATTCATACATTTATAAGACACTAAAGAGAAACAACTATACAATCGAAATTAATATCTATACACATATACAAGTACCCTAGCTTTTTATATTTTTATTCATTCCGTCGTTAACATACTCCCGCCGTCGCCGTCTCGCGACCTAACCGGTAGAACGACGATCTTCTTTGTGGGTCGCCGCAGAACGTGTCCGTTGCTCGTTTGTAGGTCGACGACGCGCACTTCGCCGTCTTGCCCGGGGTACGTAGCGATGACTCTTCCTCGCGGCCATGTGTTCCTCGGTAGATTTGCGTCGCACACGATGATTAAATCTCCGACGCGTGGTGCCTCGCCGATCGTGCGGGGCTCCCGCCGGTATTGAAGCAGGGGGAGATACTCTCGTACCCAGCGGCTCCAGAAGGTGTCGGCTAGCCGCTGGGCGCGCCGCCAATGCGCGCGTGCATCTATGTCTTCTTCGGTGAAGGCGCCCGGTGCTGGGACATGGGAATTGGGTCCCAGCAGCAGGTGATTGGGTGTGAGCGCCTCCGGTTCCCCTGGTGTTACTGCCACGTGTGTGAGTGGACGGGAGTTGACCGTGTTTTCTACTTCGACGAGCAGTGTGTGGAGTGTCTCGTCGCTCGGGTACTTTTCGTGTAGCGTTGCTCGCAGGCCTTCTTTTACCGTGCGGACCATGCGTTCCCATGCCCCGGCCATGAAGGGGGCGGAGGGGGGAACGTGACGCCACGCGATGTGCTTCGTTGTTGTCTCTTCTCGGACCGCAGTGAGTGCGGCCTCGTTGAGTTGTCTTTCCGCGGCTTTGAAGTTGGTGGCGTTGTCGCACCACAACTCCTTTGGGCAGCCGCGTCGCCCCATGAATCTTCGCAGCGCAGATATAGCAGAGTCTGCGCTGAGTGATGCCGCTACTTCCAAGTGGACGGCCCTTGTCGTCATGCAGGTGAATAGGGCGACATACCTTTTTTCTCGGTGTCGGCCCACGGTTACTTCGAGTGGACCGAAGTAGTCGAGCCCGGTGAAGGTGAACGGGCGCGCGTGATGTGCTACACGCGCGTGCGGCAGATCCCCGGTGGCTGGACTCGTTGGTTTCGCCTTCTTCAATTTGCATGTTATACATACCTTTAAAACGCCCCGTACTGTAGGGCGAATTTTCATAACGCAGAATCGCTGTCGTATTTCATTCACCACTAGCTCGACGCCCCCATGATGCATCTTCCTATGTACATGATCTATGTACATCTTTGTGTAGTCATGTGCGCCGTCTAGTATAGCTGGATTTGCCGTTTCCTCGCTAATCCCTTCTGTGGCAGCGATTCTTCCTTTTAGTCTTAGTAGTCCGTCCGTTCCCATGATAATACTTAGACCGGCGAGTTTGTCGTCTCCCGCCGGTGTGGTGCTACGCTCGATGCGTTTGCGTTCGCATGCGTAGCTGTCTTCTTGCGCTGCCTTCGTCCAGAGATGTTCGGCTTGGATGAGATGATGCGCCTCTAATGGCACGAACTTGCGCTGGTCGCATGCGGATTCTCTTGCCGTTGCCGCCTTTGCGTCGCTCCTTTTTGTCCTTGACCATGCCGGGTCCGATGTCGGGTTGGCGATGGTCCTTTTGCGACGCGCTGCTGCCACGGTGTGTCTCCTTTTCCGACATAAGTCGATGAATTGTAGTACGCGTGCGGTGGCCCGGATCAGGCGCTCCCATTTTGAAAAGCGCGTGATATCGGGCAAGTGTGCGTGCCCCTTTATGTCGTTCGTTGTTGCGCAGCATCTCTCCCTTTCTTCCCCGGTGCGTTCCTTTGTCGTGCTTGTCTCGACCGGCCATTGTTCTTCAGGTGATAGTAGAAAAGTCGGGCCGGTGAACCATCGGTGATTTTCGTTGAAATCCGCGGGTGTCGCTCGTGTCGCGTCGTCGGCTACGTTGAGTTGTGACGGCAGCCATCTCCAGTCCTTTTTCTTTGTAGTATCTTCAATCTCGGCGACGCGATGTGCGACGAACGTTTTGAACGTCCGTGGTTCGGCTCGGATCCACGCGAGAGCGGTGCGTGAATCACTCCAATACACCTGTTTTGCGGCCATGAAGTCGTGCTCTTTCGCGACGTTTTTCGCTAGTCGTGCTCCGAGTACCGCCGCCTGTAGCTCAAGTCGTGGTATAGAGACGGGCTTGAGCGGTGCGACGCGGCTCTTTGCAGCGGCTAGTGATATTCTTACGGTGCCGTCGGCTCGTTGTAATCTCCAGTACACGGCGGCTGCGTAGGCTTCTTCACTTGCGTCTACGAAAGTGTGCAGTTCTCTTCTTACGGCCGGTTCTACATCATAGCAGCGGGGAATGCGAAGTTCTTCTAGAGCGCGTAGTGTATAAAGCCACGCGCTCCATCTTGGTTGCAGCTCTTCGGGAAGCGGTTCGTCCCAGCTCGTTCCATGACTCCATGTATCTTGCATAAGTCGTTTCGCCGGAGTAGTTATCGGCGATACGAGTCCGAGCGGGTCGAACAGCGACATTATCACGCTGAGTGCTTCCCTCTTGGTGGGTGGACGTCTACCTTCTATTACGTCGGGTGGTGTCTTCATAGCATTTATGTGGAAGCCGATGCAGTCTTCATTTACCTGCCAAAGGAGGCCGAGTGTCTTCTCTATCTCGCTCCCGCCTATGGTGACTGTCGTGGTTCCGGGATCCGACGAAAATTGTTTGACGACGGACTTCTTGTTGGACACCCATCCCCGTAACTGGAAGCCGGCTCGACGGTGTATCTCGTCGACCGATTTTACGACTCTCGCAGCCTCCTCCTTGTCTGGGAAGCTGGTTATGAAGTCGTCCATGTAGTGGTTTGTTTGGATTTCTCTGGCGGCGCGTTCGTTTACATGTGCGAACTCGGTGGCGTTGCGATTCTTGATGTACAGCGCTGTGCATGGTGATGACGTTGCCCCAAATATGACTGACGTCATCTTGTACTCACGTGGTGGTGTGTTGCCTCTTTCGTCTCCCCTCCATAGGAAGCGTAGTGCGTCTTGCTCTTCCGGTCGTATCTTGACTTGCATAAACATCTCCTTGATGTCCGCTGACACTGCAATGGGATGTTGACGGAATCTCATGATGACTCCGGGCAGTGATTGAAGTAGATCAGGCCCTGACAGCAGCATATCATTCAGGCTGCGGCCGAAGGATCTCGCAGCGGCATCGTGGACGACTCGGATCTTCTCCTTTGCCGGGTTGATGACGGCGAAATGTGGCAAGTACCACGTCTTGTCTGCAGGTGGCGCTGTAGTCGCAGGCTCGGCGTATCCGGATACTAACAGGTTCGTCATACGTTCCTTGTATTTCTCCCTAAGCTCCGGGTCGCGGTCGAGTTTTCTTTCTAGGTTGTGCAGCCGTTTGAGAGCATCCCCATAATTGTTAGGGATCTTTACATTATCCTCTTTCCATAGGAGTCCGGTTTCGAACCGCCCGTCAGGTAACCGTCGACTTTGCTTACTCAAAATGTCGATAGCTCGCTGCTCCGGGTCATCCTTTGTTTGCCTCGGCTCGATGCCCAGTGACTCCAATTTGAAGAAGTTCTTCATTAACTCCTCCATTTCGTCGCGCTTCTCGCTGATGTGGCCGCAGAAGGTGACGGGTTCACATACTGAAGTGCGGCATCCATGCAGTACCCATCCCAGTAGCGTTAGCGATGCTACTGGTTTGTTCCTTTTTCCCGCTCGGATCTGACGGGAGACGATCAACTCCCAGTTGTCCTGTCCGATGAGAATCTTAGGGCATGCATTTTTATAGATGAGCTCGTCCTTGACGTCATCTAAGTGTGTGCAGTCTTCTAGGTCCGTTTCTCCGACAGTCTGCGATGTGAAGTTTAGACGTTTGATGGTACGTGCGCCTTTCAATGTGTGCACGCTGTCCGAATGCAGCCCTTGTATTTTTACGTCGATAGTGCGGCTTTTCTCGTGTTTTGTTTCTCCGCCGTTGATGCCCTGTATGGACATCGTGTCAACTGGCCCGTTGATGCCAAGGGAGTCTACTATAGCATCCTCAATGATGGTGACGGTGCTGCCTTCGTCGAACAACGCGTATGTATGTACCTTCGCGTGTGGTCCGGCAAGCACTACGGGTGCTATCTTTAGATACGCTCGGCGTCGATGCGGTATTGAATTCGCGGCAGTGGCCTTGTTGATAACTTCCGTTGTAGACGTAATTATTTCTTCTTTGGGCTCTTCTGACTTCACTATTGGCGATGGAGTCCGACGCGTATGATGTAACAGCCGATGATGTGCCATCCCACAACCGCTGTGCCCACATGGCTTAACTCGGCAGTTGCCCCGGCGATGGTTGCTAGACAGGCAACGGAAGCAGATGTTATTTCTTTTTGCTATTTCCCAGCGGGTGTCGATATCGCTGTCTGCAAATTGTTTGCACGAAGGCAAGCTGTGATCTTCCTTGCATAGTGGGCAAAGCTTCATTTTTCCGTCGGTTGTGGCGCTGTAATCATGTTTCCCCTTTCCGTTGGCAGAGGCGCTGTATTCAAACTTGCCTTTTCCGTCGGTAGAGGCGCTGTGTTCATAGTTCCATCTTCCGTTGGTAGGGGCGCTGTATTGGGGCTTCCCCTTTCCGTCGGTAGAGGCGCTGTGTTCATACTTCCATCTTCCGTTGGTAGGGGCGCTGTATTCGGGCTTCCCCTTTCCGTCGGTAGTGGCGCTGTATGTACGTTCGGTTTTCCTTCTTATTGCTTTTTCTTTTATATTCGCAGGTACGGACCTTTCTCTTGCAGGTACGGCGATGGGATTAATGATTTCGGGTGGTGCGTAGGCACTGCACTTATCGGCTTCTATGTTCAGGAACGTCGATAGTAGGTTTAGTGTAGGCACCTCGTGTTCCCATGCGCTCGCAAAGTCGTACCATTTGTTCTTCAGTATTGGGGTGAATTTGTCCATTATAGCCCGGACTAACTCGGGGCTATAGAGGTAGTTCTCCCTTTTCATTTCCTGTATGGTGGCCACGGCGTTGGCCACCTTACTGGCGAATACGCAGAGGTCGCGGGGCTCGTCGGTCAGCTTGCGCAAATATCGCAAGTTTTCTGCCTCATACGCGACGAGTGCATCCGGCCTCCCGAATCTTCTTCCGAGAGCCTCCATAATTTCGTCCGGCTCTCGGTGGGCGGTGAACAGGCTTGCTACCGCCTCCATAGCGGTACCCTTTAGGCTCTTTCTTAGCCGTGCCAGGTTGTCGCTCTTCATGAAGGCGCGCCTTGAATCCTCATACGCGCCCTTGAACCCCAACCATGCGCTGCCATGTCCGTCGAACGTAGGCAGCTCGGTTATATACCTTGGTGTCTCCCTCGCCGATATCTTCACCGCCTTGGAGATCGCAGAGGCCATTTGCTCCACGATGTCTGCGGTAGGGCGTGCGGGCCGAGACGTACTATGCTCTCGGTGCTTATTTCCGTCATCTTCATCATTGGCGGTGTAAGCTCCCCGTCCTCGTCCTCCTTCATACTTTATCGGCGAGATCTTGCGAGACTTAGGCTCCGCCTCCTGCGGGGGTACAGGGGGGGGTGCGTCGTTCCGGTTCAACCATTTTTCTAACCGGAACGATTGGTCTTTGTCTTCCTTTTCTTCATCATCTGCCTCGGAGCCCGATTCTAATTCCGCTAGCCTGAGTTCCTGCTCCTTGGCTTGCAGGCGCAGCTGTAGTAAGGTACGTTCGACCTCCAGACGTTCCTTCTTCTTGGCGGATGCGGTAGAGCGGTGTGACCTCGCCGTGACGCTTGCGGCTCGTGGAACGATCGTGACGTCCGCTGCCGCCGAAGTCGTCTTCATAGTGGCCTCGGTGCTAGTAGTACCGCCGCTGGTGGTCGTCGTCCCTGTCGCTGTGGTGCCTGTGCCCGTGGTAGCGGAAGTCGTGGCTGTGGACTCCGTGGTGGCAGATGTTGATTCCGTAGTGGTTTGTGCTCCGCTCTGCGATTCCGTCCGGCTCTGTGATCTCGTTGTTGACGGCATTGTGAAAACAACGGTTTGTAGTTTTTGACGTGGAAATTGAGACGTTTATGACGTGGAAATTGAGACGTTTATGACGTGGAAATTGAGACGTTTATGACGTGGAAATTGAGATGTTTATGACGTGGAAATCAGGACGTGGAAATCAAGACGTAAATCAAGACTTGTATGCACGGACGAGTACGACGCGTCGTCTCTTCCCGCTGTTTCTTCCTTAAACAACGCCGTGCAATTCTTGACTTGGCGACTTGATGAACCGTGGACGCTGATTCTTCTTATCCGGCTGCTCGAAGGACCATCGATGTTGAGGACACTTTTGTCTACTGCGATCTCTTCAACAGATCGAGGACAGTATTGTCCTACAACCTTATAGGTCGCCGGGGGATGTGGACTGTATATATAGGGATGTTGTACAATAATAACGCCTTATTTCCTTTTCTTCGATAATATCAGCAGAGCCGGGGGCAGGGGGCAGAGGTACTTGTTGTTCTACTACTTGTCCTAGTCACTTGGTTGACCGTTTGTAGTGTTCGGAGTGGTGCCGCTGATCGGAATGCCGGAAGCCCAAAATGGTTCGTCTTTTATTCCATTTTGGCTTCCCCTTCTACTTTTCTACATGTGTACCCCTCCCGCTACCCCGCGGGGGATCATTTATTCATACAAGACATTGTTATACATTTTTATACATTTACAAGATTCTTATTAGATAAAACTTAGATGTAAACTAGCCTAAGAGGGATCTAATAAGATCATGACGCTATAACGTTCGGTTTCGAGTGGACGGGGTGCGCGGTTTGCGCGACATATTTACGTAACCCCGTCCCCCGCTTCAGGACTATAAATATTATATTCGTCCGCCAGGTGGCGGAGCGCTCAGTTGTTTCCCGAACGCCATAGCGCCCACAACTTATCCCTAGCATGCCCTACTTACCCTATTCACCAATAATTATCCTAATAGGGTAATAAAAGACACACTAGGGATCATTTTAATATCAGTTACACAATACATACTCATAAACGGACATTAAACAGATAGTGTAAACCTAACGATATTAAGATATATTCATACATTTATAAGACACTAAAGAGAAACAACTATACAATCGAAATTAATATCTATACACATATACAAGTACCCTAGCTTTTTATATTTTTATTCATTCCGTCGTTAACAAAAATCAACACAAGAACTTTCATTCACGTGATCCCCTCAACCCAGATAGTTCCGGCTCCGCCACTCTACGAGCCCTGTGGATTGTATCGCGCCGTGGAAATTATTTACAACAATATTTATAACAACGGTGTTGCACAATAGACAATTTGCGGTCGTAGATTTTCTCATTAGATGTAAAAACTTATTGCATGGAGTGTGTCCGGAACGAAGTCTTAGCGCGATGACAGTATCTTGTCTATTAAAATCTGATTATCAATCCACGGTGAGCTCAAAGGATGTGGTTGGATCGTTTTGTACCAAATTCCTTTTTCTTGGGACCTCTCATAACAAAAGATGATAATAACATACCTTTAACATATGTGCGGCGTATTTTCTAGCGTCCCGTCTGTCTGCGATACCGGCGACATGTTGTAGAATCCAATCCACTACGTCTGCACCAATAAACGCATTTGGTATTGTGATTTTCAACCACATGCGGTCACGGATCTCTAGTCCTGCGAAAGAGTTTTGGGAGTATTTTGAGAAGAAAAACAGAGAATTAGGAAGTTCACTGGGTTTGGACTTGGTTTATTTGATAGATTGCGCTGATCTTTTTTGTATCTGTATCTGTTTTTGTGTTCTGAGAATATCGGACGCGTCTATTTTTGAATTGATTAATTAATATTGACAGATTTTGCGTATCAGTAACGCCACACTCAATGGGGGGGAGCACTAGGATTCCCGAAGAAACATTCGTCTTTAAACAAAGGTATGTCCCACGAAGAATCGAACCCGGGACCGTTTGCACAGAAGGCGGGGTCACTACCAACTGCGGTGAATAAATATATGTGTACGTCAAAATATTAGGCATGGTAGATTTTTATTGAAATTGAATTTGAAAATGACCGAGTTAGAACAATTCGAAGTTTCAAACGCGCTACCAGAATAACTAATAGTACGACGATGACGTCACAGTACATACAAACCTTAAAAGACCTTACTTCACAATCTTTACAATAGTAATTCTACTATTTTTGGTAAGTTTTAGTTCAAAAAAATATTTAGATGAAGGTTGTACATAGTTTCATGATCAGTATTCAACGATATATCGTTTGTATGTAAATGTATGGTGACGTCACACTCTGCTGAGTCAACATCCAATTTTGAAACTTCGTCATTTTTTAAAGATGTTTTGCATACACTGTGTAGCAGACTGTGTATGGATACCAGGTATCGCCCATAGACATCCGCGATACATGCCAACATCAGTCCAGAGTGACAAACGTTGACACGCCCCCGGATGCGCTGCCTACCTTTGCAGATTAAGGCGTGAATTGGGAAATGACGAGGGAGAGGATGGCATGGGCATTCCCATGCCATCCTATGCAGATATGCCAGAGCCCATTGGCTCTGGCATATCTCACTCACTACCGAACGTACGTACATTGCGGAAATACGATAAAGTGGGAAATGTAGTACATTTCAAGGTAGTCTTCTGTGAGAGAGGGGTAATGTGGCCGGTCAATCGAGTGCGCCCAGCGGCTGTGGGAATGCAGAAATTTAGTTCAGGCAAATTAGATAAATTTCAAGGCCAACTTTGCGTTAATTTTTAATAGAAACTTTTTGTTGTCACTCTATAGAGTGTAACATATGAAAGTACAATTGTGGTTGTATGCAGCGAAAAGTTGCCCCACGCGTATGAGATTATTTTAACGGCAACATATGACAACATATCGTTATAAATAATTTACTTTATAGGTAATAAATCAAAGTTAAACTCAATACGAATACTATTACAATTTAGCTTGAAGCTGCTAGCCTAGGCATGAGTGTAAGTGTATCAATCGCTGTGGGAGATAGGCGTGTATGTATGTACATGTGTGTTTGTGTCATACACTCACCCGAATCCGGCCTCAGCATGGCTCTAACGACTAAAGCCATGTCCATATTGACGGACAACTGTGGCTCTCCTGCAGGTAAAGTACTGGCATCAGAGGCTGCTCGCTCTGATACTGAAGATAATGGTAAAGCGGAGAGAGAAGGCGGTGGCGGAGGATACGCCTCTCGAAGGGCTTGGGTGTGAGCTACCCATGCACCTAGAAAGAAAATGTCTTATAGAAAATAGGAGGCAAATAAGCAGTCTACTCTATATTCTTAATTTTCTAGTAGATCTGCGAATGTGCGAAAATTTGTCATAATTGAGTGTTTTACGATAGTTTAGTAACAAAATGTACAATACTCAAAATCGTACTCTGAAAAGAGGACATCGATAAATTACGTCACACGTTTGTCCACCCACAAAGTGAGAGATGGGAATCTCTATGACTCTCTATCTCACTCTCTCTTTTTGTCGTTCCCTCACTAATGAGGATCGTGACCATATGTGATTTGTCTCCATTTGCTTCTGTCCCGCACCAGTTCAATGTTATCGTTGTTATCTCTTATGACAGATTCTAAAAACCGCGAAACTTGCGTGACGTATTTTATGGACACGATCTCATATGGTAACAAAAAGTACAGGTTCATCACAAGTGAGTTTGTGTATCCATAATGGAATCACTTAAAAAAAAAATAACAAATAACTTATTGCCATTTTGAGAATTTGCCATATTGAAAATTGCACATTTTGTTACTGAACCCTTTTGGCATGTATAAATACCACAGATGTTTATGTACGACAATAATCATTTATCATCAGGTGAACTGCCTGTTCGTCAGACAACATTTAAAAACCAACATTCACAACATAAGTCATTAAATGAATTATTAGACTGAATAGGAAATAAGTAGTATAACGGGATTATAGATAGAAACTCCTTACCAAGGACGTTGCCAGCCATCGCCAGTCAATTGTCCAGGGGAAGGGGGGGCAAAATGAGAGAGAGGATGGGACAAATATGAATTGTAGGTACAAATACATTTTTTTTAGAATTTCTAGAGTGGGGCAACTGCCCTCCCCTGCCCCTGCCTGGCGACGCCCTTGCTCCTTACTGCATATCAAAACAAAAATAAGACAGTAACACACATTGTAAAAACATGAAATGTACAAAAGGCACTCTTATCTGCTAAAAGCGATCTCTGCCAAACAACCTTTGAGGAAATAAAAATTTCAATCACAAGTGGAGTATGGTGTACTGTATACATAATAGACAATGTGTCACTGAAATAGCGCAATAGGTTGTTCAATATCGAGAATAGAAATTATTGTTAATTTCTGGTATATCTTTCATTCTACGCGCAGTTGCACTCTACGCGCCCGGTCATTGCCCTGTACTGAGTAATGAGTGTTACGATCGTTTTAGATAGAACACCAAATTTTTGACTAAATTAAATTATTTTATCTTTCACTAGAAGGGATTTATATGTGTATTAGTTGACGTATTACAGGTTGTGCATTACTTAAATTAATGGTGCATAATTAAATAAGTAATTGCATTACTTGACACGTTGAGTAATACAATATGCTAAATCAATTTAAAATAGAGCCGTTCTAGCGAAAAGTAAAATTGTTTTACGGTTAAAGATATAAACATGTAAGGTTTTCGTTGTCGTGTCTGATACGTTCATAGTGCTCATTACTCAGTCCGGGCGCCGCGCATAGAATAAATAGATGATATACCAGGATTGTACTATTAATCATATTGTTTTATTAACTTCTTTACCTATTGTAAAAAAAATGTTGAATCAATCCCACTCTCAATACTGAACCAAGGTATTGTCAGCTTTTGCGCTATTTTAGTAATACATTGTACATACTAGACTTACCAGGATCTATAGGCCTCACGGGTTCAGTGCGAGGTATAGTGAAGTAGCCCTTAGGGTTCGGATCCCAGCATTTCGCGACCACCAACTTTATAGGGCCCGGCTTCTGAACGACTTCGCGAAGCACGCGCACCGCTTCGTCATTGGTCATGTCTTCGAAATTCACGTCGTTCACCTGAAAGACGAGACATTTTATGGTTACAGCATAGACATAACCAGCCCTTTTAATAACCACTGCTGGACATGGACCTCCTTATGTCTTGTGCAGGAGGGATGTATGACCTTAAAATGACACACAGGTCAAGAGCGTTAGTGAGGCCACTCTTTTAGAGGTTACTAGTGATGGGTAACTCCAGAGTTAATGAATGAAAAGAGTGGAAACCGCGAGCGGAGTTGAATCTCTTAATTGCTCCATCGAATTGTTATTCATTCCGACTCCGGCGCCGATTGTGATCGCGAGTATAATCGCGCATCGACACTTGTCGCGGGCCCAAAATCGAGATGCATCGATGGTAGTAGTGATGGGTAACTCCGGAGTTATTGAATGAAAAGAGTTGAACCGCGAGCGGAGCAGAATCCCTTAATTGTTCCATGGAATTGTGATTCATTCGTCCAAGTATTGATTAATCATTGACCTCTATTTTTTTTGGTCATGCTGCGACAAGTCTTCATTACCCACCACTAGCATCGATGATAGTGTAGGCTACTTTACTACACATAACATACATCATACTTAATTGCCGGTTGGTCATAATAGAAGTAGGTGAATCAAAAGAGTTGAGGAGTAACTAAAAAGAGTCAGATCCGCAAGCGCAGCAGGATTAAGTGAGTTAAACCACTCCGCAAATTCTTGATTACCCACCACTAGAGGTCATCCCTTAGTCGGCTTTTACAACACCCATGGGAAGAGATGGAATGATGCTATTCTATAGTCGGCCGACACCACAGGCAAAACAAAATTACGACCGGTGACTCTTGGTACGACCAGTGACTCTTGAAAGGCCACCAGGGCCACAAGAACTTAGACATACACGATGTTGAGGCAATCAAGGTTTTTTAGCCGGTAGGAGTCTGGCACTATCTGGTACCACCTAGACTAGCCTAGCTAGACTAGATGGTACCAGGTGACCATGCAGGGTTTTCCTTGATTGTCTCTCCTAACATATAAAAAAAAAAAAAAAGGAAGGCAAAGCAAAACATAGGCATCTGCTAATTATTGATAATATTTAGAGAAAAATATTAGCAGAAGATTCATCTTAAGTTGCACAAGTTAGTCTAATTTATGGCTTCCTGATTTTAGAACTTCCCATTACTAAATCAATACCCATTGTTATATTTATAATTGTTAAGGGCAGTTTCTTTGATAAAATTATTATAATAAAATAAGTATAGTAAACAAATGCAGTTTTCGTGGACCAATTTAGGAAGACCAATTTTTGATAACTAAACAGTATTTTAAAAACTAAGTAGTATTTTTCAAATATTTTTTATGATTTTTATCAAAGTTGAAAAAAAAAATATAGAAGAAGGGAGGCAGAGAGTGACAGTTCACCTCATGGTAAGTGGATACTGTTATCCTATGACATCCGCAACACATGCCAACATCAGAATGACAAACATTTGCATGCCTTCTGATGAGCTGCCTACCTTTGGAGATTTAGGAATTAATTTAGAGAAAGGGTTATGAAAATGGGGAAGGGAGGGGAGAGGATAGGATGGGATGGAACTTAAAGGTTTTAAGAAAAAAATTAAGAAAAAAATTTAATGGTCTGTGAATTGATGAGAAGTGTGACTATATTATAGTGGCCATTAATTAATAAGAAAAAAATGATAATTTGTTCATCAAATCATCACGCAACTTTACAAAAACATGAATATCTTACAACAAAGCAACTTTTGCTAACCCTAATAGAGATTCAATTTAAACAGGTGTCTATGGAGGAGTAGGACAACAATGGACAATAAACAAAGGGTATGTTTGAAGTTAACAATTGAGTTTGTTAATTTTGTCAATGTCAAACTTTAGCTAACTAAAGTGTCGATTAGTGGTGGGTAATTATCAAGACTACTTAATTAGTTTTAACTCACTTAATTTGCAGATCTGACTCCTCTTAGTTACTCCTTAACTCTTTTGATTCGCCTAAAAAAAGGTCATGCCATCTCGATTTTGAGCCCTCGACAAGTGCCGATGCGCAATTACACTCACAATCATGATTGGTGCCGGAATCGGAATGAATAACAATTCGATGGAACAATTAAGGGATTCTGCTCCACTCGCAGATTCAATTCTTTTGATTCATTAACTCTTGAGTTACCCATCACTAGTCTCAATAATGTTCTTACATGGCGATATGGTCACGATCCTCATTAGTGAGGGAACGACAAAGAAGAAGAATACAGCTGATACAGTGAGTAAGTTTAAGTAACTTTAAGGCCATTGTTAGTAATCATACAATAAAGCATATTCCTTTATAGTGATGTACCTGCTCATATTGTTGAAAGTATATTGTATTAGTATTATTGTTTGTAATAACAATAAAATACATCCCTCATGGACAAGACAATGTGCATGAGAAGATCCATGTGCAGGATGATATAAGTGGTTAGCAGTGGTTAGGGTTTTTAATAGGATTTTGGGTATGTCCATATTGAGATAACTATCAAAAACTCCAGTATAATATCACTACTTATTCCGATCACTGTTAATAATAGATACAAACCTGTAATATCATATCTCCCGGTTCTATCCTGCCATCCAGCGCCACCGCACCACCTTTCATTATACTCCCAACATAAATACCACCATCCCCACCCTTATTCGACTGCCCCACGATAGAAATGCCCAGGAAATTCACTGTATCCATATTCAAAGTCACTGTTATGATGTGCATAGACATTGTAGAGTCAGTAATTGAAGAGTAGGATGATGTACGGGACATCACTTGCGGTCTTTTGCGCCGCCTTTGCGGTCTTTTTCTAGAACTGACTTGTAGGTGAGAGACACTACTGCATTCTGTTAAAGCTCTGTCTACTGAGGCATTTGTATGTCGGCCAGTTGTTGTAGTTATCTCTGATTGGCTGTCGAATAAGCTCGTAGAGTCTAGGTCCGAGCTAAGGACAGATGCGGTTTCGTATTCCAAGCCGTGGTTCCCGTATTTCGAATGTCCGTTAATTCGTAGGCCTCTGTACTTGTATTTGTCACATGAGGCCCTATGACCAGGACGGGAGCTTATAGTGCTGTCTGTATCGGTACAGGTGTCTCGAGTAGCGGGTGCAGGAGGCGCCCCGTGAGCAGGCTGCTTCGTTTTCCCCGCATTGCTGTCAGTACACTGAGAAGCACCATCGGAAGGGTTAGAACCCTCCGCAGACACAAGCCACGACACCACACGACCGTTAAAACAAGGCAAATGAGCGTTATCGTCAACAATTTCCTCTTTAACAACACCAAAGTCATCGTCCATCGACTTAAAAAAAAACTTATAATTCGGTCTGTTTAGCTGATTCTTAAAGTCCAATAACGTAACTCTCTCGGGTGAAATGGGTATTTTAACTAAATATGGCGTCTCCTCATCGTCTATGTAGTAAATAACTTTCGTTTCCTCCATTTTAATGCATTTATTATTGACTAACAACACCCCTACGATCTATAAATATCGGCCGCCATCACAAAATATGGCGATAATGTAGTTCCGCTATGTGACGCTGCTGATTTGACTGCGTGGCGCTACCATCGACTTTGAACTTTAGTCCAGTTTGCGCCATAAAAGTCAAAAGAATTAGAAAAAGTCCAACAAAACTCAAAAGATTCTCTGTAGAATGTAAATGGAATTTTAATTATATCGTAAAGGAGTAAAAAAAAATTAAAAATTTGTGGAAAATATACATCTGTACATATACTTTTTTACCCTGCAGCTACAGAGCTTGATCATTTAAAAAAAATTAATATAGTCATGGGTTCAAATCGGACAGCTAAAGGCCTTTCATGAAGCTTTTCAATGTGATTGGCCATTGAACTTTCGATTTTGATTTATGATCAATACGATTCTTTTCACAGCAATATAAATTTATATAGATTTAAATTATTTGTGTGTTATTTATAGTGTATTTAATGTACTGAAATATAAATAAATATATTTTTGTTTTAAATCGAAGACAAACTACATATTTATGAAAACAGTACTTCTATATGAAATTAACGTAAAATATATTATATTTGTGAGGAACGGATCGCCGCTGTCACAAAAAGTTGAAAACATGAAAAATGTCAATTTTGGTGAAGATTTTCACGTGTTTGGTCTAATGTTTTATTAATTTATTTGTGAAATAGTTCCAAAAAACATAAAATGCTTATAACAGATAAAGAAATCGATATATTTGTAGCCAGTAGAATAGGATCATTTAAACGTAAGTTCGACTGTTTCTTTTCTAAACTTTTCATTGCAATATAATATCATAATTAAACTATTTACAATTTGTATTTTATCCATATTAATACAATCTTGCTACTGTTTTGGAAATATACCAAGATTTCATAGTGGAGTGTAGGCTTTCTCGGCCGGTGTCCATATTAATTGAATTTTCCGGGCTACTTGTCGAGGTCGTCTGGAATCTCTTCTCTTTCTTCCAAACGTTTCGTCAACAACTGCGGTTCACATCTTCAGTGGCGACTGCGTTCACTTTCGGAGGGATGTTATCTCTTCGGCTTCTTCTCTTCTTTACCTCGGCCAAGTAGCCCGGAAGATTCAATTAATATACCAAGATTTCCTTTGCAATGTAATTTAATGACAGTTTGGAGGAATCTCACGTCGGGGTCACCAATTTGGAGGAACATCCCATCGGGTCACCATTTTGGAGGAATGCTCCAATTATTTGTGCGTGTGTATTACTGGAGCTAAAATGAGAAGAAACCAGGATCTTCGGAATATGAATATTTATTAAATCAACATTCAGTACAACATTTGTAGTGTTGGGAATAAGCTTGTTAAATTAACATACAGCACAGCCTTTGTAGCATTAATAATCTTACAATATTAAAATTAAAACAGTGTGAATTAATAAATTGTAAACTCTTCTAGTAAAAAGACAAGATTGTTCCCATGAAAATTGTTGACAGCTATAAAAAATAACAAAAGCAAAACTTATAAAAAGAATTAAATAAATCATATTAGGAGCTCAACTAAACAGGTTGGCATGCTGCAATCCAACAGCCGCTCGATCCACACGACTGCCATGAAATGTACTGCAATTCCAACTTTATCCTATTCCTCCAATGTTACATACATTTAGTGTATGTATTTTGTGATTAGTAGTGAGTGAGATATACAGAGTTCATTCCCATCCCTCCCAATTTGCCCAATCCTTTCTCTAAATTTCCAAAGCTAGACATAATCCAGGGGTATGCCAACGTTTGTCATTCTGGACTAATGTCGGCGTGTATCGTGGTTGTCGCAGGGCGATAGTATATACTCTATCTAGTGGACTGTATGCTTGCCTGCCACCTTTCTTCAAAAATAAATTAGGTAGCTTTATGTCATTTGGCTAATTGGTCATCAAATTTACCAATTACTTTAAAACTTATAATATTTTTATATTTTTTTAGATGTAAAATACCACACTGACTCTTCTAAAAATACAAAAAAATGTATAGAGAATTTGATCCAGATAAAATCACTGCAGAAAGATGATACAGTAACCTGCATGACATGGGGTAATGAGCAGCAGACAGAAATACTGCTCGGGAGGAAAAATCAACAGGTAATTGATAATAATAAATGTGAAATCAAAGCCCTTCTATCACTTTCTGGTAAATATAATTCTTCGTTTTATTATTATTATGACTGTAATAGGCTATGTAGCCTATGCTGATGCCCCCAATCTGGTTTTTGTCTGTTGCATCTGTTTGGCATATCTTATTCCCCTAATGTACTTACGTGTTTCAGTAGTGAGTGAGATTTGCAGAGCCCATTCCCATCCCATTCTATTCCTCCCGATTTTCCCAACCTTTTCTCCAAAAACATTCCTACATCTCCAAAGGTAGCATCTGGGGCGGTGCCAATGTTAGTTATTCTAGACTGATGTTGGCAAGTATCACTGATGTCCACCACTAACCAGGTGGACTGTATGTCCATTTGCCGCCTTCCTTCCATAAAAAAAATAGTTTTGCCCATGATATCTGTTCACGATTCCTTGCTCATTAAGCTTTTACCAAATTTTCACATAAAAAAATATATTTTTAGGAGTACATTGTCAAGGTTTGGTTTTACATCCTGTATAGAAGAATTAAAATTTTCCTCAGATACAAATCTACAACACAGAACAAGCAACATTCACACACACATACACGGGTGACTTTGGTACTGGTCAGCCAGTAGGCCTTGGACAATACAAGCAGAAACTCATTGCAGCTCTCTCAAGTGGAGTTGTAAAGATATGGAGTAAGAAAGAGGAAGATTTGATCAATGCTGGTGGGAAAGTTGATAGAATGAGGGTGTGTGCTGATGATGGGACGTTATTTGCTACTGGTGAGTGTTATGTCATTATTATTACATTTCTTACATTTTTTTATAGAATGTGATGCACAATTATAGGTAATAAGTAAGATATGCCAAAACCCATTCCCATCCTATCTTATCCATCCCTGTTTTCCCAACCCTTTCTCCAAATCCATTCCTATATTTCTAGTAGGCAGCGCATCCTGGCGCATGCCAACATTTATCATTCTGGACTAATGTTAGCATAAGATTTTAAACTTTCGTTTTTGTGGTTGAACATAATAATTGTTATGTAAACGGATTATTCACGATTTATTTATTATAGGTAGCCTCGTGGTCACCGCGAGACTGCGGAGGCGGGTTAAGATGTTGTTGCCATTGACAGACAAATCTGTCTACCCTCCGTCATGTTCGTTTTTGATTCACCTGCCCACGCTGAACCTGTTTTTGTTGATTTAGTTTCTTACACCCTATACTAACAAAATCACCACACACATGGTTCATGTAACTGGACTGAAATATAGGCTATAATAAATAAATACAAATTGTGAGTAATCCGTCTACATAACAATTATGATGTTAGCATCTATTGCAGACGTTCATGGATGACATTATCCACTTACCACCAGGTGGACTGTATGCTCGTTTGCCGCCTTTATTCAACAATAAAATAAAAACTATATTCTATTCACATTAATTCCATAATTAACATATGTACTACAATAATCATAACAAGACTTATGTATAATTAATTATTATATGAGAGATTTGTTAAGATACATGGTAGATCTAATCATGTGAGATGGAATGGAAATACAGGTTTCCCTAGTTTGGGAGTCAGGGCATCAATCAATGTTTTTATACCCTGTGTTATATCAATAAAGAATTTGAATCAAGAAAAAGGTGACGTTATCTATCCAATGTAGCATAAGGGAGCGTGTAGACGGCGTCGCCGCTGCGCCGTGTAACTATGTAGACTAGACGCGACCGCGCCGCCGTCGCGCCGACACTAAATAACAACGGCGGCGGTCGCGTCTAGTCTACATAGTTACACGACGCACTTAGTGGTCAATGGAGGAACGCTCCCTCGCGTAATTGTTCAATAGGTAAAACCACGTGCCTGATAGTGCTGACATCACTTTTTTCTTGACATAAACAGAGTATAAGCTGATTAGCACGGCATGCGTCGCCACGTAATACCGTCAAAGACAACATCGAATATAATTACAGAAGTCATAAGCTATCCTTTTATGCTCATTATTTCTACAAAATATTTTTTTCTTTAAAAAATACTGAATATTATATTTTTAATTGTGCTATATTTATTTCCTTTCATAAGCTATCCTTCTATGCTCATTATTTCTACAAAATAATTTCAATGTTTCACATCTGCCAGACGTCCAGCGACGGCTGATTTTTTTGCTGTCCTTGCTTGCTGTCTTGATCTCCTTGATAATCTCCTTGATTGCTGTCAATCATGATTTGCTGTCCATTTAGTTTTTACAAGATTGTTATACAAGATTATTTGTATATGCATGTTTTTACTTTGCTGCCATCGATTTAATAATAATTAGTGGCTAAATCTAAGTAAAATCAATTAAATTCCGTAGGCGGGGAAGAAAATGAACTAAAAATATGGCGTATCGGGGAATCTGCACCTACCTTCATAGCTAAGAACTTACCCAATGATTGGTTACAACTGAGAAGACCTGTGTGGGTATCGGACTTATGCTTTTTGCCGACAGAGGGCGGTAGGGTCGCCGCCGTGTGTTCTAGACATGGTTATGTCAGGTGAGTTTATTTTTTTTAGATTTATTGAGTATTATTATTATTATTACTGCTATATAGTAATGGTAATGCTGTTATCTCGTGTTAGCTGGTGTTACAAGTGTCGCCATATCCCTTCTGGAAGCCATTTGTCAAGTCTGTTTTTGAAATGCTCGAACTGTTTATTATATAATTTGGACTCAGCAAACACTGCGGATAATCCACAGCATTCTCCAGAATTTGAAAGAATTCAATGAGCTGCAGAAATACTGAAAGTGGCAGTAAATTTATAGGTCGGATTAGGTTCTCTGGTGACGGTAAAGATATAGGTGTCAAACCCGCAAAGTTGACTTTGTGTTGACACTCCTAGTAATAGCGGATTGGTGGACATTATAGTCAATTATATTATTAATTATTATCAAGACTACCTTGAAATGTACTGCATTTCCCACTTTATCATATTCCCTAATGTACGTACGTGTTTCGGTAGCGAGTGAGATATGCCAGAGCCCATTCCCATCCCATCCTATCCCTCAGCATTATCGCATCCATTGTTCTCCAAATTGATTTCTTACATCTCCAAAGGTAGGCAGTGCATCTGGGGGCCAACATTTGTCGTTCTGGACTGTTGTTTACATGTACCGCGGATGTTTATGGGCGACAGTATTCATTTCCCACCATGCTGCGCCTGGTCTGTATGCTCGCCTGCCGCCATTTTCCTATATATATATGTATTAATACAATTCCAGAAAATGATAATAATATATGTATAGATATTGTATAGACATATTGTATAGATGCGCTATACAATTGAACAAAACAAAAATGAATAAACGGATAATTGTTTTTACTTAATTAATTAATATATTTTAATACTTGGTTGCAGATTGTACGACACCCGAGCACAAAGAAGACCTGTATGCTGCGTTGACTTTGAAGCAATGGCTGCCACCAGCATTTGTGCCAGCTTCGATCAACGGTGAGATCACTTCCAACGTACTATGTAATTTGCAAACTGGGAATTTCATTGTGAACGTGATGTCCGATCTAGCATTTATCTATACTAATATTATAAATGCGAAAAAGTGACTGTGTCTGTTACCTTTTCACGGCTAAACCACTGAACCAATTTCGATGAAATTTTGCACGGAGATAGATCGAAACCCAGGGACGGACATAGAGTACTTTCCAGGGACGGACTTAGGGTATTTACCGCGATAACCGAATTCCAGCAGAAGCTAATTAATTTATATAATCTCCAGCCTTATATGTAACTAACCGATATACTGTTAGTAATAATGGCCAAATACAGATTACACTGGTATTTAATAGATTGTTGTGTTTTTTTTTTATTATCGTGGTGTCCTCGATTTTGTTTGCGTGAATTTTAGAGTGATTCCCGTGGGATCTCTAAATGGATCCGGATAAAAAGTACCCTAAGTATTAACCCGATACCTAAGCTATAACGATACCAAGTTTCATTAAAATCCATCCACTGGTTTTTGCGTGATGCACATTCAAACAGACAGACGGACAGCCAGACAAAAATTGATTTTTTGTGTGTTCTTTATCATTCGTACTTTATATTAAAGTCGATTTTATTATTATATGTATACTTTATTATATATATATTTATATATATATATATATATATATGTATCTCATATACTTATGTATAAAATAATTAAATTACCTACATATTGTATTTATATAAAATATGTATGTAATATTTGTATTTCTTGGTGTGTAATTCCTAATGTCGATAAAATTCAACTGCTGTTGAATTTTATTGACATAAAAAAGAATGGGAAACACTACTACAGTTTAATAAATTTAAGTAATTAAAAGGGGAAGTGCACGCTGCATTCCCACAGCCGCTGGGCACACTACTAGCCACGTTACCCCTCTCTTACAGAAGATTACCTTGAAATGTACTGCATTTCCTGCTTTATCGTATTTCCCCAATGTACGTACGTGTTTCGGTAGTGAGTGAGATATGCCAGAGCCCAGTCCCATCCCATCCCATCCCGTCCTATCCTATCCTATTCCTCCCCACTTTCCCAACCCTTTCTCCCAATCCATTCCTTAATCTGCAAAGGTGTGCAGCGCATCCGTGCCAACATTTGTCATTCTGGACTGATGTTGGCATGTATCGCGATGTCTGTGGACGACAGTATCCACTTACCATCGGGTGGACTGTATGCTCGTCTTCCGCTTTATTTCTATAAAAAAAGAATGCAGTTCAATTTTATAATGATTTTGTAGAATTATGTAGTAAAATAATTTATTTACCCATCCTTACGGTTCGGTTATCGTAGCGAGAGCTCTGACAGCTAATTAATTTTATGTAAACACCGTTTCTTTCTTAAGTCATCACAACTGAGATCCGATATTCGGGTGCATATTTACCTACAAGGTATAAAAGGTATGGAAGCCGGCTTCTTAAAATAATTTATTTGAAAACCGAAATCCCGGGATTTCACAACTATTAGGATGCTTATTTATGAAACTCCTCAGCAGTTTTGAAGGTCTGATGGTGACCAGGACAGAGTCGATAGGATTTAAGGCACTATTGAAGATATAAATTTCGGAATTGGACTCAGATTCTTAGTTCTAATGGAAATTTGTAGGAAGTACAGTTCTGAGGGTCTTAGGGATTAACTTTACAATGTATACCCATCGTCGGAACATGAAATTTGTCAATCCCGGGATTGCGGCATTCGGCCGATACAAAAGTGCACTCCATACTTATCCAACACCTCAACTTTAGGCAAATATGCACCCGAATATCCGATCTCTAGTCATAAGGTAACTTAATAAAATAGAAAATAAAAAAAATATTCCCAAAGGACTGTTTGAGTTGTAAAATGATTTTTACGACATGATATCGATTTTTATGTTAAGATCTATACTCTGTTCGCGTTAAGAATGCAGTGACTCTGATTATTTTACCTCGACTACTATCTGTTCGCGTTAAGAATGCAGTGACTCTGATTATTTTACCTCGACTACTATCTGTTCGCGTTAAGAACGCAGTGACTCGTCACTCAGTACAGTGTTAATTTTTTTAGTAGTCGAGGTAAAATAATCAGAGTCACTGCGTTCTTAACGCGAACAGATAGTAGTCGAGGTAAAATAATCAGAGTCACTGCGTTCTTAACGCGAACAGATAGTAGTAGAGGTAAAATAATCAGAGTCACTGCATTCTTAACGCGAACAGAGTATATGTCAGCAGCTGTCAGAGCTATTCCTATAATAACCGGACCATAGTGCAGCACTCCTTGTTTCTATTTACAAAACGTTAATTAAATCTGTCTGTTTGTGTATCTATTTCTTACAGTGAAGTCTGATTTTTCAATAAATGTATATATAAATAAAAATGTAAACGTTCGTTTGTTCATAATCTTAAATCTCCGAAAGTTCTTCACCGATTGCTTTGAAATTTTCACACAACGTTGCATTCGAATACACGCGTGTTTTTGTATACCTATCGCAGGGTAAAACATGCTTTTTACCCAAAAACAGGGTAAGCGCCATCTGTTGGGCAGCCACAGCAACGCGTGGCCGGCCACAGCTAGTACGTAAATAAAAATTAAACAACAAAATTGAAGCGATTGAATTCATACCTCAATAGCACTCTCGCGCTGTCGCGTATTGTACGTTCTTGACCTTATTATTACAAGCTCGTTAAGGTATTGGATACATTCCTGTGTTGTTGACTGGTACCACCTTTCAACTAATTCAAATAATTTCTCATCCTTTTTTTTAGCCAGGTATTAGTCGGCTTCGGCCGTGGTCAACTCCGACAGGTGGACCTGCGAACTGGTCGACCGGATAAAGCATTCAAGGGGTGTACGGGCTCTGTCACTGCCATATCTGTCGTACCATCTGACCGTCTGGTCGTCAGTGTCAGTCTCGATAGATATCTCAGAGTGCATTCGTATGTGGATAAAGAGATATTGTATAAGGTGAGTTTAACTCCTGTTGTAACACACGCTCTTTATTATTATTTTTTTATTATATTAATAATTATAAACTACAAATTATAAAGATTAAACCATAAGGTTCTCGCGATTACTATACATAGCAATTAAACAACTTTGAACGGTTTAAATCGCGTATATTTAACATTATTTATATCCCGACGTTTCGAACACTTTGCAGTGGACGTGGTCACGGGGTCAGTCTCCCCATGACCACGTCCACTGCAAAGTGTTCGAAACGTCGGGATATAAATAATGTTAAATATACGCGATTTAAACCGTTCAAAGTTGTTTAATTGCTAAGAATAAACCTTTTTTTCTGCCAAATTAAATAAATTATCACATTTGTTGATTATTTCGGGGGGGGGGGGGGTGCACGCTACAATTCCATTGCCGCTGGGCGCACTCAGCTGACACCTCTCTCTGTCTCGTACCTTGAAATGTACTGCATTTCCAATTTTATCTTATTCCTCAATCTACGCACTTGTTACACATCTACGCACGCACTCTCCCCCTCAAAATAAAATCCCCCTCAGATCTTTGTAATTATGTACCTAGGATTACAAATAAATTATTATTATGTTTTCATTTCTCGACCTCTTGGATATTTTCCGTTCATTCCACCCTGAGTCTATCAAGGAAGAGGAGGTTCGGCTCTCCCAATTTATTATTATTATTACAAACTTGTCGCGCCGCTACTTATTTTTTGGAAAATTTGAATTACTAAGTCAATATTTTAATCTTTAAATTTCTTTAACAGCAATACTTAACCTCAAAACTATCCAGCTGTCTCGTTCAGATAGCGGCAACTACTCCTCTCCAGCATCCCGAAGTGGAGATAACGGAGGCGGATGTCAAAGAAGAGAGCGATGAAATGGACCTACTGTTTGATGACATGGAGGCTATTCGGTGAGTTTTATGTTCATAGCCCATACTTAGGGATGTTTTGAATAGCTAAAAATCATTATTCGCCAATACAATTTGATGTAGAGAGTGCATGTGCACGCTGCATTCCCGCAACCGCAGCCTCTCTCACATAAAACTACCTTGAAATGTACTGCATTTACCACTTGGTACTATCTCCCCAATGTACATACGTATTTCGGTAGCGAGTGTGATATGCCAAAGCCCATTCCCATCCCATCCTATCTCTCCCCATTTTCTCAACCTTTTCTCCAAATCCATTCCTACATTTCCAAAGATGGACTGATGTTGGCCTATACCGCGGATTTCTATGGACAACAGTATCCACTTACCATCAGGTGGATTGTGTGCTCGTCTGTCGCCTAATTTCTATAAAAAAAAGAACCTGTTACACATTCAACAGGTACCAGCTTAACACTGCACAGTTTTCGTCAGCAAATCACAGTAATTGTTTTAATCGGTAACGTTCATTTAGCAAGAGTTTTAACATTGACACCAGTTGAGGAATGCCACAGCTGTTGTCAACAGTTAACAGTGGTCAACGTCAACGGGTGTTTACATAATCAAGATTAGCGTTTAATATCCACTTCCACTTCTAAAACGCAGTCCTATGCTTTGAAAACACTTTGAAGTTTAATATACCATCACTATTAATCCACAAAATCCACAATACACAAACAAAAAACTCCATTATCACTTCCTGAGTTTCCGCCAGGAACAAGTAATGTAAATGATTATAATTATTCGAGTTCTCTTTTTTTTTAAATAGTCTTATGTGTTTCTTAATTTAATAAAATATGTAATTAATATATTTTTTTCTAGTGAAAAACCCAAAAAGAAAAAGCACACATCAGAGGCATTACCAGAACCAGTTAAGAAAATCAAACCATCAACAGAGGGCAGTACTGATGCGGACTTAGATACCACAAATGGCAACACTGAGGACGCCATCTTTAAACTTCTTAGAAGCACGGAGAAGCAGAAGAGAAGACTCGAGAAGAAGAAGAAAGAAAAACGGGCGAAGAGCGTGTTTTATAATGCTTAATAAAGATCGTATAAATATATTTCTTTTCTTTTTTTTCATTTATTAGCGACGGTAGCGACTTCGTTCGCGTGAACATTAAAGTGATTCCCTTGGGAACTCTTTAATGTATCTGGTTAAATGTACCCTAAATGTTAACCCGGCACATAAGCTATAAATATCCAAAATTTCATTGAAATCCGTCCAATAGTTTTTATATGATGCCCCTTCATACAGAAGAATTCCAAAAATTCTTTATGGGTCCTGTCTCATCCGTACTTTACATTTTGGAAAGACTCAAAAATATTTCATGTACAGACACTGCTCTGTTACGATTTTATTATATGTACAGATACAGATTTATTTTATTGTACACACAAATAATAAACTACCTTCTTCTGAAAGCCACTGCGAATCGTCTGCAACGGCCATTAATCAGGTAGTTGGACTTTTTGGCGGAAAATCAAGAGTGAAATTGAGTTTGTTTTATTATTATTAAAATTGTTAATTGTGGTTTCATACTAATAGTTTATTAAACTTCAGTGTTTTGTATGCGTATTGTTTGTGATAATGAAATAAAAACTCTTCTGTTCTTAGTAAATCTTATATCGCTTTACTGAACGACTCCTAACTTACTTCGACGGGACTGGACATTGATGAAATGCGTTTTAGACTTTCAAATTGCTTAATATGAAGACAACTTGACATCGGCAGAATGTGCTAATTGCACCATTGCCAGATGTGAAGAAAAAGAAAAGAAAAGCTTTTGACATTTCAGTACTTTGTATTAATTTATCTTTCTATTTATGTTTTATTTTCAACGTCTTCGAATTAATTACGAATGATTCTAAAATGTATTTATTAATACATACAACTATATGATTTTGTAAACACAAGTGTATTTATGATTGAAGTTTTACATTTAATTAAATATGGATTTTACGGGCGTATGTAGAACCTGTCTTGGATCACAATGTTTATATCCAATATTTTTAAATCCTGAGAACCATAAAAAGTACGCTACAATTGTTTTTATTACAACAGGCATAAAGGTTAGTAAATTTCTGTTTAAAACGGAATCTTGAAAGAACATATGTAGGAATTGCCTTTAAAAACAAAACTAGCAAGATTACAGTTTTTTATTCCATTTAATATACATTTTTTTATTTTATTTGAGTTAAGGGAAACAATGTCTTTTTATACAGAAAAAAAAAACTAAGAAAAAAGTATTAATGTTATTTGTAATGTAATTATGTAAATATAATTACTTTATGTTTATGTATATTGTATAAAGACTTATGATGATCCATATATATATATTTTATAATTATGTGTACTATACACTATCTAGTTATGCGACCAGAACGCACAGTCAGCATAAATGCAGCTGCATCCCAAACCGCTTAGTTAACATGTTTAGCAGATAAGGCCCTCGGGCATAGTTATAAGAAATAAGAATTAAATTAGTCTCATATCGACCATGTAACGAATCGTTCGTCTATTATTTTAATATTTTTGTCTTTTTAAAAAGACCTAATCCCTAATAGAAAAAAGACCTAATACTTGTCATCAAAATATTTATTTTCTCTACCCAAGGAATGTCTGGCATAGATTGCTTACTTAGTTTAATTATAATGTTTGTTATTATTTTGTGTTTGATATGCAATAAATAGTGTTGTCTCTCTATTTTCTAGGTTGAACTTAAAGATGGCCTGCCTCAAAAAATGTGTTCGGTATGTGTAAATTTTATAAACGAATCAGTTAAATTCCGAAAGAAATGTCAGGAAACTGAATCAAAACTATTAGAAATAAAAAACAAACTGGACCCAGAGGAGGAATATGATAAAGAAATCGTAGAACTACCTTTAAAAGAGAATGAAATTGAACCCGATAAAGTGAAAAATGAATTTATAATTGAACATAAAGATAGAAATAGTGCAACAGAATATATGGACTATGACTCTTTAGAAGAAAGTTTAGAGAACAAACCTCTAAAGGAACTAATTCATAAATCGGAGAAAGACCCAAAATTAGTTCTCTTTCTTGATGAAACTCACAAGAAATATGAATCTGACACTAACTTAAGTACAACATTAACTGACATAAAACGAAAAAGCCAAAATACATTCCCGGAAAATGAAATCAAAATTGAAAACGTTAGGCAAAGTATAGCAGATAGAGATACAGAAGTAAAAACTGAATACTACATACACTTCGTAGACGAGACGGAAAAAAAATCTGAGACTATACTTACTGACAGGGATAGGTTAAAAAAACGTGTTACCTGTAAATTATGTCAGCAGAGTTTATCAATAAGAAGTATAGATTCTCACATGAATCGAAGGCATCCTGGAGCTGATGAGACAAAGGAAAAGTGTGAGCTGTGCGACACCTATGTCAGAAAGGATAGGATGAACAGGCACAGGGTTCTGATGCATGGATCGGGCTGCTTTAGGTGTGGAGTAAGTATTTATTTGAATTATTATTCTGTACTAATAATTGTAATTATCAACCAATAAAACGATTAAAAAATTGTACTCTGATTTCTGTGATCAGAGTGACTTTGTGGCAATTCAGTTGACTTAAATCTTTTTCGTTTGGTCCTTTTTTAATTATACATACTTTTATTTTTATCATTCTGTTTAAAAAAGGAATCGAGTAATTTAGCAAAATGAAAATATACTTGCACTTTGCAGTTCTTACAATAGTAAATTACTGTAACATCTGTGAAAATGCAAGTATTTTTATTAAAACCTTTATATTCTTTTTTTTAAATGTAAGAAAGATGCAAAATCAATATTTCAAACTAATACCTGCCATTTTCTTATATCTATGTTGATAAAACAGTAAAAATACTTTTATGTTACAGTACTGTAAATCGGAGTTTGACGGCAAAGACATACTAATACAGCATGTCTCAACATGCACTGCTAAGAAAAAGAAAAGAAAAGTCAATGAATCTGTAAGTTTACATTAGTTTTATCCTCCCCGGTTCATTTTATGTTTTTATATCAGTCTGGCAATGATAATAATTGTTGAGGACACTTTTGTCGACTGCGATCTCTTCAACAGATCGAGGACAGTATTGTCCTACAACCTTATAGGTCGCCGGGGGATGTGGACTGTATATATAGGATGTTTTTCTACGGTTCAGTAGAAACAATAATAACGCCTTATTTCTTGATAATCAGCAGAGCCGGGGGCAGGGGGCAGAGGTACTTGTTGTTACTACTACTTGTCCTAGTCACTTGGTTGACCGTTTGTAGTGTTCGGAGTGGTGCCGCTGATCGGAATGGCTGATCGGATCGGAATGCCGGGAAGCCCAAAATGGTCCGTCTTTTATTCCAAATGGGCTTCCCCCACTACTTGTCTACATGTGTACCCCTCCCGCTACCCGCGGGGGATCATTTATTTGTAAAACACACATTTTATACATATTCATACATTCACAAGATTCTTATAGGATACTTATTAGATAAAACTTAACCTAAGATGGATCTAATAAGATCATGACGCTATAACGTTCGGTTTCGAGTGGACGGGGTGCGCGGTTTGCGCGATATATTTACGTAACCCCGTCCCCCGCTTCAGGACTATAAATATTATATTCGTCCGCCAGGTAGCGGAGCGCTCAGTTGTTCCCCGAACGCCATAGCGCCCACAACTTATCCCTAGCATGCCCTACTTACCCTATTCACCAATAATTATCCTAATAGGGTAATAAAAGACACACTAGGGATCATTTTAATATCAATTACACAACAAATAATCATAAAACGGACATATAGGTCATTAAACAGACAGTGTAAACCTAACGATATTAAGAGATATTCATACATTTACAAGACACTAAAGAGAAACAACTATACAAGCGAAACTATTATCTATACATATATAAGTACCCTAGCTTTTTACATTGTTTATTCATTCCGTCGTTAACATACTCCCGCCGTCGCCGTCTCGCGACCTAACCGGTAGAACGACGATCTTCTTCGTGGGTCGCCGCAGAACGTGTCCGTTGCTCGTTTGTAGGTCGACGACGCGCACTTCGCCGTCTTGCCCGGGGTACGTAGCGATGACTCTTCCTCGCGGCCATGTGTTCCTCGGTAGATTTGCGTCGCACACGATGATCAAATCTCCGACGCGTGGTGCCTCGCCGATCGTGCGGGGCTCCCGCCGGTATTGAAGCAGGGGGAGATACTCTCGTACCCAGCGGCTCCAGAAGATGTCGGCTAGCCGTTGGGCGCGCCGCCAATGCGCGCGTGCATCTATGTCTTCTTCGGTGAAGGCGCCCGGTGCTGGGACGTGGGAATTGGGTCCCAGCAGCAGGTGATTTGGTGTGAGCGCCTCCGGTTCCCCTGGTGTCACTGCCACGTGTGTGAGTGGACGGGAGTTGACTGCATTTTTACTTCGACGAGCAGTGTGTGGAGTGTCTCGTCGCTCGGATGCTTTTCATGTAGCGTCGCTCGCAGGTCTTCTTTCACCGTTTGAACTATACGTTCCCAGGCCCCGGCCATGAAGGGGGCGGAGGGGGGAACGTGTCGCCACGTGATGTGCTTCGCAGTTGCCTCTTCTTCTTGGACCGTGGTGAGTGTGGTCTTCTTGAAGTTGTCTCTTCGCGGCTTTGAGTTGGTGGCGTTTGTTGCGCCACAACTCCTTTGGGCAGTCGCGCTGCCCCATTAATCTTTACTGCGGCGAGCTTGTCCTCTCCCGCCGGTGAAGCGCTACGCTTTATGAGATGGTGCGCCTTTACTGGCACGAACTTGCGTTTGCCGCGTGCGGGCCTTCTTGCCGCCTTTGCGTCGCCTTTCGTCGTGTCTGTCTTTGCGCAGCACCCTTTTTGTCGTTTCTTCCTGGGCGAACGTTTCTTTAACGTGCCTGTTACGACCGGCCTTACGACTCTCGCAGCTTCCTCCTTTTCTGGGAAGCCGGTTGTGAAGTCGTACATGTAGCGTTCTCTTTGTACCTTTTTAGCGGCGTGTTTGTGCTCTCTCCGCAGGAGTCCGGTGTCGAACCGCCCGTCAGGTAGCCGTCGACTGCGCTTATTTCGAAGGTCGATGGCGTGCTGCTTTGGGTCATTTCTTTTCCTTGGTTCGATGCCTCGTGATTCCAACTTGAAGTTCTTCTTTACTTTCATCTTGTCGCACTTCTGGGTGATATATCCGCAGAAGGCGACGGATTCACATACTGAAGGGCGGCATCCGTGTAGCACCCATCCTAGCAACGTTAGTGATGCTACCGGTTTGTCCCGCTTCCCTGCTCGGATCTGACGTGAGACGATCAGCTCCCAATTGTCCTGTCCGATGAGAATCTTAGGGCAGGCGTCTCTGTAGGTGAGCTCGTCTTTGATGTCGTCCAAGTGTGTACAATCTTCTAGGTCCGTTTCTCCGATGGTCTGCGATGTGAATTTGAGACGTTTGATCGTGCGTGCGCCTTTTAACTTGTGCACGCTGTCCGAGTGTAGCCCTTGTATATGTACGTCGATAGTGCGGCTATTTTCATGTGTCATTTCTCCGCCGTTGATGCCTTGTATTGACATCGTGTCAACCGGCCCGTTGATGCCTAGGGAATCGGCTATAGCCTCCTCAATGATGGTAACGGTGCTGCCTTCGTCGAACAACGCGTACGTATGTACCTTTGCGTGTGGTCCGGCAAGCACTACAGGTGCGATCTTCAAATAGGCTCGGCGTTGACGCGGCGATGAGTTCGCTGCGGTGACCTTATTTGTCACTTCCGTTATCGACGTGACAATTTCTTCCTGCGGCTCTTCTGTCGTCTCTGTTGGCGGTAGACTTTGACGTGTACGATGCAGCAGCCAATGATGTGACATCTCACAACCGCTGTGCCCACATGGCTTAACTTGGCAGTTGTCCCGGCGATGGTCGCTACACAGGCAACGGAAGCAGATGTTGTTCCTTTTTGCGATCTCCCAGCGGGTATCGAGATCGCTGTCTGCAAATTGTTTGCACGAAGGTAAGCTGTGATCTTCCTTGCATAGTGGGCAAAGCTTCATTTTTCCGTCGGTTGTGGCGCTGTAATCATGTTTCCTTTTTCCGTCGGCAGAGGCGCTATATCCAAGCTTCCCTTTTCCGTTGGCAGAGGCGCTGTATAGGAGCTTCCCTCTTTCGTTGGTAGGGGCGCTGTATTGGAGCTTCCCTTTTCCGTTGGTAGTGGCGCTGTATGTTTGTTCCGTCCTTTTCATTGCCCTTTCTCTTACATTCGCAGATACGTCCCTTTCTCTTATACTTGCAGGTTCGGCGATGGGAATGATGCATTCGGGTGGTGCGTAGGCACTGCACTTATCGGCTTCTATGTTCAGGAACGTCGATAGTAGGTTTAGTGTAGGCACCTCGTGTTCCCATGCGCTCGCAAAGTCGTACTATTTGCTCTTCAGTATTGGGGTGAATTTGTCCATTATAGCCCGGACTAACTCGGGGCTATAGAGGTAGTTCTCCCTCTTCATTTCCTGTATGGTGGCCACGGCGTTGGCCACCTTACTGGCGAATACGCAGAGGTCGCGGGGCTCGTCGGTCAGCTTGCGCAGATGTCGCAACTTTTCTGCCTCATACGCGACGAGTGCATCCGGCCTCCCGAATCTTCTTCCGAGAGCCTCCATAATTTCGTCCGGCTCTCGGTGGGCGGTGAACAGGCTTGCTACCGCCTCCATAGCGGTACCCTTCAGGCTCTTCCTTAGCCGTGCCAGGTTGTCGCTCTTCATGAAGGCGCGCCTTGAATCCTCATACGCGCCCTTGAACCCCAACCATGCGCTGCCATGTCCGTCGAACGTAGGCAGCTCGGTTATATACCTTGGTGTCTCCCTCGCCGATATCTTCACCGCCTTGGAGATCGCAGAGGCCATTTGCTCCACGATGTCTGCGGTAGGGCGTGCGGGCCGAGACGTACTATGCTCTCGGTGCTTATCTCCGTCATCTTCATCATTGGCGGTGTAAGCTCCCCGTCCTCGTCCTCCTTCATACTTTATCGGCGAGATCTTGCGAGACTTAGGCTCCGCCTCCTGCGGGGGTACAGGGGGGGTGCGTCGTTCCGGTTCAACCATTTTTCTAACCGGAACGATTGGTCTTTGTCTTCCTTTTCTTCATCATCTGCCTCGGAGCCCGATTCTAATTCCGCTATCCTGAGTTCCTGCTCCTTGGCTTGCAGGCGCAGCTGTAGTAAGGTACGTTCGACCTCCAGACGTTCCTTCTTCTTGGCGGATGCGGTAGAGCGGTGTGACCTTGCCGCGACGCTTGCGGCTCGTGGAACGATCGTGACGTCCGCTGCCGCCGAAGTCGTCTTCATAGTGGCCTCGGTGCTAGTAGTACCGCCGCTGGTGGTCGTCGTCCCCGTTGCTGTCGTGCCTGTGCCCGTGGTAGCGGAAGTCGTGGCTCTGGACTCTGTGGTGGCAGATGTTGATTCCGTAGTGGTTTGTGCTCCGCTCTGCGATCCCGTCCGGCTCTGTGATCTCGTTGTTGACGGCATTGTGAAAACAACGGTTTTAGTTTTTGACGTGGAAATCGAGACGTTTATGACGTGGAATTTGAGACGTTTATGACGTGGAAATTGAGACGTTTATGACGTGGAAATCAGGACGTGGAAATCAAGACGTAGAAATCAAGACTTGTATGCACGGACGAGTACGACGCGTCGTCTCTTCCCGCTGTTTCTTCCTTAAACAACGCCGTGCAATTCTTGACTCGGCGACTTGATGAACCGTGGACGCTGATTCTTCTTATCCGGCTCGAAGGACCATCGATGTTGAGGACACTTTTGTCGACTGCGATCTCTTCAACAGATCGAGGACAGTATTGTCCTACAACCTTATAGGTCGCCGGGGGATGTGGACTGTATATATAGGATGTTTTTCTACGGTTCAGTAGAAACAATAATAACACCTTATTTCTTGATAATCAGCAGAGCCGGGGGCAGGGGGCAGAGGTACTTGTTGTTACTACTACTTGTCCTAGTCACTTGGTTGACCGTTTGTAGTGTTCGGAGTGGTGCCGCTGATCGGAATGGCTGATCGGATCGGAATGCCGGGAAGCCCAAAATGGTCCGTCTTTTATTCCAAATGGGCTTCCCCCACTACTTGTCTACATGTGTACCCCTTCCGCTACCCGCGGGGGATCATTTATTTGTAAAACACACATTTTATACATATTCATACATTCACAAGATTCTTATAGGATACTTATTAGATAAAACTTAACCTAAGATGGATCTAATAAGATCATGACGCTATAACGTTCGGTTTCGAGTGGACGGGGTGCGCGGTTTGCGCGATATATTTACGTAACCCCGTCCCCCGCTTCAGGACTATAAATATTATATTCGTCCGCCAGGTGGCGGAGCGCTCAGTTGTTCCCCGAACGCCATAGCGCCCACAACTTATCCCTAGCATGCCCTACTTACCCTATTCACCAATAATTATCCTAATAGGGTAATAAAAGACACACTAGGGATCATTTTAATATCAATTACACAACAAATAATCATAAAACGGACATATAGGTCATTAAACAGACAGTGTAAACCTAACGATATTAAGAGATATTTATACATTTATAAGACACTAAAGAGAAACAACTATACAAGCGAAACTATTATCTATACATATGCAAGTACCCTAGCTTTTTACATTGTTTATTCATTCCGTCGTTAACAATAATAATGATTATAAATAATTATTAAGTAATTTTTATCCACAATTATAAAGTAACTGAGTATTTGTACTGCATTTCCCACTTTATCCTATTTAGGGGCGGCTGCCCCTGCCTGTATCTGGCTACGCCCTTGATTGACATACTAAAATATCTAACTAAAAATTAACACGTTTAGGAGTTCTTGGACGGTTCTTGTTAGTTGTCTATGGAGTTAGTTGTTCGTATTTTACTTGAGATACTTAAATAATGTCCCTCAAATACTTTTTTTTTTACATGAATACAATTACCAATAAGGGTACACAGATCGGTGAGCAGGAGACGACTGAAGGGAAGCAGAGGCACGGTGCCGCTTGGCCTCTACTACTGAGTTAAAAAAACACTGTGTCTAGCATTAGACACTGTGTCCCTTACATACATACTTTCAGTGTCGGACTGGTCATATAGTCGAGGTGGCGTTTGCCAGCCGGGCCCCAGCCTGCGCGGGGCCCCCCCACGGGCCTGGCTTGCGGGGCTTGTCGCAAGCCAGGCGGTAGGTAGGATAGGAGGCCCGTGCAGGCTAGGTCCCAGCTCTTGCAACCTAAATGTAAACAAGATCAGATAGTTCTTTCATACAATTAGAGAGAAATGAAATAGATATTTTCCGATAGTATCCCATCTACCATTATCCAGTCTCGGGCCCCGGGCGGAGCTACCCGGGCCCTTCCGGCCCAGTCCGGAGCTACCCGGGCCCTTCCGGCCCACTCCGACCCTGCATTCTTTTGAAACAAAATCATTTTGGAAAAAAATTCAAATATTTTTTTTTTTTAAGAAAAAGTAAGTGTACCATTTTGAAACCTTGACTAAAGGAGCCACTTTTTAAAAAAACTTGCTAGGTTAGCGTAGTACATTTTTTCTACAGTATGATGGATGAGTCAAAATTTTATAACGCCCATAAATCGTGCAATAAACTTTTTTCTTCCAAAACTGTTGCACTTTTGGTTTTATTTTGTTCTGTAATCAATAGCAGGGCTATTCAGCACTGCGTTACAAAAATTAGACTACTAAAATATGGATATTTGTAGTCACACCATCTAAAAAGGGTAGCGATTTTCACGATTCTCACTAAAAAGCCCATAACTCGAAAACTGTGAGACATTTTTTTTTCTGGACCATCATAAACTGGCCTATCCTCTGTTCCCGGCTTGACGTTGAGTTTTGGGACGGCCTGTATATATTTCATGACACAAAAAATGAATAATTGTTGATCAATTGACTCCTATGTGCATAACACGTTACATTGTTGATGCTGATGCGTACTAACGGAAGCAGACACGGCTAAAGGTCAAAGACCCCGAGTGAATGTGGATAGTGTTATGCACATACAAGCAAATTAATCAACAATTTATTTTTTTGTCTCATAAAAATTACATTGATTTCTAGTGGACTTATTGTCATTAAAATATATTACACTATTTTTGTAGGACCTTACACTAATGTCATTTATAATTTTTTTTTCTAATTCTCGAACATTGTGTTTTCGCGATGTTTTCTTCACCGCCAAATTAGTAACATTTTTTTAATGAAAATTTTTGACTATTACCCGCGTTAAATCATGTCCTGTGAGGGTGGAACTGCAGTAAAAGTGTAGTTTGTTTATATTTTAGAGTCGCGAGTTGCGTGAATGCGATATTTGCAACAAGACGATGCAGAAAGCGAGTCTTAAAATGCACAAAGCAATCAAACATGCGGGACTTGGTCCTGTTTGCGAGGTATTTATAACATAGGACTAAATATATATATATGTACATATATTTCCAGAAGTTGATCTCTTTTGTTGTAATTTTTTCCTTTTTTTTATTAGATTACATGACACAGGATGTCATGTTTAATTCATAAGTTATCCTTTATTTTTATACAAATCTGTATGTTTTTGAGGGGTAGAGTGCACGCTGAAATCCAACAACCGCTGGACGCGCTCGACTGGCCACGTTACCCCTCTCTCACAAAAGACCACCTTGAAATTTACTGCATTCCCCACTTTATCTTATTTCCCCAATGTACGTACGTGTTTCGGTAGTGAGTGAGATGTGCCGGAGCCCATTCCCATCCTATCCCTCCCCATTTTCCCAACCTTTTCTTCCAAATTCATTCCTATATCTCGAAAGGTAGGCAGCGCATCCGGGGGCTTGCCAACGTTTGTCATCCTATTTCTTCTTTAGAATAATGTTATTACTATTTGTGTATTAGGCAATACACTTGTGCTGCCTTCATACTGTCCAAGCAGTTTTTGAATTTATTCACACCTTCCGCTTTAACTGTAAAGTGTTGAATGATAATTTCGAATATTTTTTTATGTAACAGCATTGCGGCAAGCGCTTCGGCAACAAGTTTCGTCTAAATGAACATTATCGGGCCAAGCACGGATATGAAAAGTTCAAATGTTCCTACTGCGACTTCCAAAGCGCTGGCGTTATGGCTATGAGAGTAAGTTCTTATAGCATTTTACATACAATATATAAGGTCCACCAAAAATGGTGTAAAATCGGTACACTTAAATTATTATTATATGTAATAAAACTTAATACATATTGAGAGGAAGGGTGCACGCTGCAATCCAACAGCCGCTGGGCGCGCTCGACTGGCCACGTTACCCCTCTCTCACAGAAGACTACATTGATATGTACTGCATTTCCCACTTTATCTTATTTCCCCAATGTATGTACGTGTTTCGGTAGTGAGTGAGTGTGCCAGAGCCCATTCCCATCCTATCCCTCCCTATTTTCCCAACCGTTTTCAAATCCATTCCTATAGCTCCAAACATAGCGCTGATGTTGCACTGATGTTGGCATGTATCGCGGATGTCTATGGGCGACAGTATCCACTTACCATCAGATGGACTGTATGCTCGTCTGCCGCTTTCGTACATAAAAAAAAATGTATTTAATGATTTTTTTAGTACATCAAAAATAAATGATTGGTGGATTAATTTGCTCGTATTTGCATAACACTATCCACGCTCGCTCTGGACTCTGCCCTTTGACCGCGTCCGCTTCTGTCAGTGGGTATCAACTACGCAACGTGTTTTTAGTTAGATACAATAAGTTCAGTGTACTGATATTTTTCAATATTCAAATATTTTTACACTGTTTTTGCAGGACCTTATAACAATATTTTTATCTTTAACTTTTATTTAAAATTTATTTTTTATATAGAAAGGATTTTCTAAAGATTGCAGCAACCACGCGACAACCGCGTGGTTGTGTGGTTTTTCGCGTGGTTGCGCGGTTCAACCGCTACATTACTTGGAATGTAAAAGGTTGCAAATATTAATATAATGTAGAGATTGCTTGTTACATGTGGATTGGTTGGTCCATGGTGTAGCGTCGTTAAATCGAGCGCTGACTGCTTGAGCGCTGGCGCGCTAGTGCTATTGAACCTTAACCGTTTTAGACTCGAGCTTTTAACTACAAGGGTTTAAGAGGAGACGACAGCAGTCTTGTCCGTACAAACCTATTCCTCATTTTTATCCCTGAATTCTGGTAATAGGGCAATTATTTTTTAATATGTTACAGATATCTACGTTTTGATTAATTATTATTTCTTATAAGAGCTAAGAGCCACCGAAAATCCAAAAAAATACCTCGTTGAAACGCTGCGATGAATAAGCCCAGTGTGCAAATTTAACAACTATTATTATGAAAAAAAAAAGAAGCAAAACGTACCGACATAGAGAAACTACCCCTTAATGCAAATCGGAGAAAAATTAATAAAATTGATTTTCTCGAATTATTATATGCATATATCAATTCCATTTGCAATGTGCGCTACAAAAGATGGTAAATATATAGTCGGATAAACACATTTGCTAATAATGGTGTGCAAAATTAGGCCTAGTCCGCAGTAGTAGTGCAGTCAGTAGTCCGCTCCTGATACTAGAGCGGCTCAGAGGTTCGGTCGATGCACGCAACCGAACTACTGACACTGAGAAGTCTCAACAGTCCGGTCAACCGGACTACTGATACTAGAGCGGCCCAGAGGTTCGGTTGATGCACGCAACCGAACTACTGAGACTGAGAAGTCTCAACAGTCCGGTCAACCGGACTACTGATACTAGAGCGGCCCAGAGGTTCGGTTGATGCACGCAACCGAACTACTGAGACTGAGAAGTCTCAACAGTCCGGTCAACCGGACTACTGATACTAGAGCGGCCCAGAGGTTCGGTTGATGCACGCAACCGAACTACTGACACTGAGAAGTCTCAACAGTCCGGTCAACCGGACTACTGATACTAGAGCGGCTTAGAGGTTCGGTTGATGCACGCAACCGAACTACTGAGACTGAGAAGTCTCAACAGTCCGGTCAACCGGACTACTGATACTAGAGCGGCCCAGAGGTTCGGTTGATGCACGCAACCGAACTACTGACACTGAGAAGTCTCAACAGTCCGGTCAACCGGACTACTGATACTAGAGCGGCCCAGAGGTTCGGTTGATGCACGCAACCGAACTACTGAGACTGAGAAGTCTCAACAGTCCGGTCAACCGGACTACTGATACTAGAGCGGCCCAGAGGTTCGGTTGATGCACGCAACCGAACTACTGACACTGAGAAGTCTCAACAGTCCGGTCAACCGGACTACTGATACTAGAGCGGCTTAGAGGTTCGGTTGATGCACGCAACCGAACTACTGAGACTGAGAAGTCTCAACAGTCCGGTCAACCGGACTACTGATACTAGAGCGGCCCAGAGGTTCGGTTGATGCACGCAACCGAACTACTGACACTGAGAAGTCTCAACAGTCCGGTCAACCGGACTACTGATACTAGAGCGGCCCAGAGGTTCGGTTGATGCACGCAACCGAACTACTGAGACTGAGAAGTCTCAACAGTCCGGTCAACCGGACTACTGATACTAGAGCGGCTTAGAGGTTCGGTTGATGCACGCAACCGAACTACTGAGACTGAGAAGTCTCAACAGTCCGGTCAACCGAACTACTGATACTAGAGCGGCCCAGAGGTTCGGTTGATGCACGCAACCGAACTACTGACACTGAGAAGTCTCAACAGTCCGGTCAACCGGACTACTGATACTAGAGCGGCTTAGAGGTTCGGTTGATGCACGCAACCGAACTACTGACACTGAGAAGTCTCAACAGTCCGGTCAACCGGACTACTGATACTAGAGCGGCTTAGAGGTTCGGTTGATGCACGCAACCGAACTACTGAGACTGAGAAGTCTCAACAGTCCGGTCAACCGGACTACTGATACTAGAGCGGCCCAGAGGTTCGGTTGATGCACGCAACCGAACTACTGAAACTGAGAAGTCTCAACAGTCCGGTCAACCGGACTACTGATACTAGAGCGGCTTAGAGGTTCGGTTGATGCACGCAACCGAACTACTGAGACTGAGAAGTCTCAACAGTCCGGTCAACCGAACTACTGATACTAGAGCGGCCCAGAGGTTCGGTTGATGCACGCAACCGAACTACTGACACTGAGAAGTCTCAACAGTCCGGTCAACCGGACTACTGATACTAGAGCGGCTTAGAGGTTCGGTTGATGCACGCAACCGAACTACTGAGACTGAGAAGTCTCAACAGTCCGGTCAACCGGACTACTGATACTAGAGCGGCCCAGAGGTTCGATTGATGCACGCAACCGAACTACTGAGACTGAGAAGTCTCAACAGTCCGGTCAACCGGACTACTGATACTAGAGCGGCTTAGAGGTTCGGTTGATGCACGCAACCGAACTACTGAGACTGAGAAGTCTCAACAGTCCGGTCAACCGGACTACTGATACTAGAGCGGCCCAGAGGTTCGGTTGATGCACGCAACCGAACTACTGACACTGAGAAGTCTCAACAGTCCGGTCAACCGGACTACTGATACTAGAGCGGCTTAGAGGTTCGGTTGATGCACGCAACCGAACTACTGAGACTGAGAAGTCTCAACAGTCCGGTCAACCGGACTACTGATACTAGAGCGGCCCAGAGGTTCGGTTGATGCACGCAACCGAACTACTGAGACTGAGAAGTCTCAACAGTCCGGTCAACCGGACTACTGATACTAGAGCGGCTTAGAGGTTCGGTTGATGCACGCAACCGAACTACTGAGACTGAGAAGTCTCAACAGTCCGGTCAACCGGACTACTGATACTAGAGCGGCTCAGAGGTTCGGTTGATGCACGCAACCGAACTACTGAGACTGAGAAGTCTCAACAGTCCGGTCAACCGGACTACTGATACTAGAGCGGCTCAGAGGTTCGGTTGATGCACGCAACCGAACTACTGACACTGAGAAGTCTCAACAGTCCGGTCAACCGGACTACTGATACTAGAGCGGCTTAGAGGTTCGGTTGATGCACGCAACCGAACTACTGAGACTGAGAAGTCTCAACAGTCCGGTCAACCGGACTACTGATACTAGAGCGGCTCAGAGGTTCGGTTGATGCACGCAACCGAACTACTGAGACTGAGAAGTCTCAACAGTCCGGTCAACCGGACTACTGATACTAGAGCGGCCCAGAGGTTCGGTTGATGCACGCAACCGAACTACTGAGACTGAGAAGTCTCAACAGTCCGGTCAACCGGACTACTGATACTAGAGCGGCTCAGAGGTTCGGTTGATGCACGCAACCGAACTACTGAGACTGAGAAGTCTCAACAGTCCGGTCAACCGGACTACTGATACTAGAGCGGCTCAGAGGTTCGGTTGATGCACGCAACCGAACTACTGAGACTGAGAAGTCTCAACAGTCCGGTCAACCGGACTAATCACCGGACTACTGATACTAGGCCGAAAATTACATATATCTAACACAGTAAACACAAGAATGCTTACAAAAAAACAAAGAAATCAGCTCAAAGTGAAACTGTCCCGTTCTCACAAAGTAGTTGTATCGCTCGCCGCCGAGACACCGACAAATTGGAAAAATACCGATTTTTAGAAATATTCGCTTCCGCTATCCCGACTGTCGACCATTGAAAATTTGTAGTATAACGCTCCCTAGCCATTAACGCTTAATAGTTCATTAGCGCTGGAGCGTCGAGCGCTCAACGCCCGTTTAGACAACACTAATTTTGTGGTCAGAACCACGAGCGTCGCCACCGCGGCGAGAAGCCGTTCGTTTGCGAAACATGCGGCGCCAAGTTCCACGCGGCGTATCTGTTGGCGCAACACCGACAGTCGCATCGCACCGAGAAGCTTGCCAAGGTAACAAATACAACAATAATAATATAATTTTCATCCCCCTATCTCGGAAAGAGTATTTTTGCTCTTCGATATCTAAGTGCAAAAGCCGTTTTTATCCGCTAGAGGATAAAGTAAATTGAATTTAGAACATCGTGTGCACTAAGTTTGTGAATTCAAAACATCATTAAACCTATTTACTTCTACCTCCATGGTGCCGAATTTATCATACAACCTTTTTTAATTTGTTAAAAACTCAGACTCGGAACCTTCTTGGTGTACTTTTTTTTTAATTTGCTTTGCGCGTGCCATTTTCTTTCCGAGATAGGGGGATGAAAAGTTACGTGTTGCACTCGAGTGCAAAGATTTTTCACCTCGTGCTCTTTTGATTCCCTCGCTAACGCTCAGGATTCTAATTTTAGAATCCTTCGCTTGCTCGGTCATCAAAATTGAGCACGCGGTTAAAAAGCAACTTTGCACTCTTGTATAACAAATAACTATTATCACTTTATTTGAAAAATAAACGTTTAATAAAAAAAAGACATTATTTATTTGACTTGTATTTAAACGAGCGGGCTAAATACTAATTGTGCAGCGAAACAAATCTATTAATGAATCCTATTTCTTTATTTTGTGTGTGTGTGTGTCTTTGGACCCACGATACAGGGAATCCTAGTGTGGACCATTGAGTGTGGCGTTATTTATTATTATTATTTTATTGTAAGAAAACTTAAACCTAATGCACCTACCTTTAAATTTTGAGGGGGACGATGCACGCTAAAATAAAAACAGCCACTAGGCGCACTCGACTGGGCACGTTACCCCCCTCCCCCTCTCTCTCATACGAGACTACCTTGAAATGCATTTATTCTATTTCCTATCTTACGTACGTGTATCGGTGGTGAGTGACATATGCCAGAGCCCATTAGAATCCCACCCCACTCCATTTTCTCAAACCCTTCTGCAAATCCATCACTTTGCGTGCCGAAGCTTGTCATTTTGGACTAATGTTGGCGTGTATCGCGGTATCCACTCACCATCGCTGCCACTCTCAGTGTTTTCTGCTCATTGAATTGTTTTCCTGCTGCTAGTTTAATTTTACCCGTTTTTATTTTGTACAATTTCTAAAAATCCAACAGTCAGATAGCTACATGAACAGCGGCGTATTTTAAGATTTGGCGCCCTGGGCCTATAAGGTTTGCCGCCCCATAAATTAACGAAAAAAAAGCAAAAATCTTTTAATAATGAAACAGGCCGTACAAAAGAATAAACACCATTTATTAAATACTAGCTGTGCCCGCCCACGCGTTGCTGTGGCTGCCCAACAGATGGCGCTTACCCAGTTTTTACTTGTTTTTGGGTAAAAAGCATTTTTGTTTAAATTCCGATTCGAGTATTTTCTAGATTAATTTTCTTTTTTTTTTCCGTGAATTTTTCAGATATTTTAATAGTTATTCTGCTATTCGGGGCGGAGACGAATCCAACAAATCAGAGATCATTAAAATCGGTCCAGCCGTTCTTGAGTTATGAGTGGTGTAACTAACCCGACTTTGTTTTATATAAATAAAAAATAAAGAAAATTATATTTTTCTTTATTTTTGATTTGCCGCGCTGCGGAGCGCCTTCATGGTGGACCGCGATCATAGATTTATATTTTTGTGAAGTATGATTGACGTTTAGACTTTGACGTTTGGCGTGAACGGATTATTAAAACTAATATTAATTTTGTTATATTAGAAATAAGAATCGACATTGCGATTAACAACATTAAATGTCGTTTTGTAATGATATTTTCTAATTGCTTGGATCGACACTGCTAATCAAAACACAATTGAGTTTCTCTGTGAATAAAAGAATTTATTACGTTATTACATATTTTTCATAATTACAACATGCTAACACACCTTACAACCAAACCCTACCTGTGAATAAAAGAAACGACATTTAATGTTGTTAATCGCAATGTCGATTCTTATTTCTAATATAACAAAATTAATATTAGTTTTAATAATCCGTTCCCGCCAAACGTCAAAGTCTAAACGTCAATCATACTTCACAAAAATATAAATCTATGATCGCGGTCCACCATGAAGGCGCTCCGCAGCGCGGCAAATCAAAAATAAAGAAAATTATATTTTTCTTTACATATATAAATAGATAATTTACCTTTTTTTACGATGCACAAATTGGTTGACAAATTCGTTAATGACACTGTCATAATTAACGGATATTGTTAAGTCAGCTTCTAAATTAAGCATGGCTAAACTGTTCAAACGTTCTTCGCTTATATGGGAATTTGGTAGGCTTTTTAAATTTTTTCAGGCAAGTCAAGTCAAAAAGCAATACAATAAAAGATAGGTAACGATTATGAAAGGCGCCCAAAGCTGACCTGCCGCCGCGGGCCATGGCCCACATGGCCCTAGGGCCTAGGGTAAATACGCCACTGTACATGAACTTGATTACAATAATACATTTAAGAATCTCTTTCTTTGAACGAAACGGATAAGCAATTCGTTTTATCAACATACTGAGGGTAGTCAGGCATCTTAAACACTTGTTTGACTACCTACACATTTATTTATTGTTAAATATAATTTAGCTAAAAATACACTATAGTTGAGTTATTTAGTTAGTAGACTTCATATAAATAATGGAGAAGTTCCATGAGGAGAATATGAGTACAATTGTATATTTACTCGCAAACAAACATACAAACGATATATTGTTGAAAAAAATGTGTTCATGAAACTATACAAGGATTGTATATATTGTGACATATATCGGTCATTTTTCAACGGATTTAAAAAAAAAACATTATACGTAATATTTTAGCGTATATTTTTATTTAAAAACTAGCTGTTGCCCGCGACTTCGTCCGCGTGGACTTTAGTTTATAAACCGTCTTTATTCGACGATTCTTTAAATTGATATAACTTTTCTTATTATAACACTAAATTTTAAGTGAAGCTTACCACAATACATCAGTGAAAACCGCACTCAAATCGGTTAAGCCGTTTCTAAGATTAGCGCGCACAAACGCACAGACAAACAGACAAAAATTCTACCAATCATTGTTTTGGGTTCTATTGCGTTGATAAAGGCCCCCAATAATAGTTTTTCTCATATATCTTCCATGTACAGACTTTAATTTTTATTATATGTATAGATATAGATAAAAACAAAAAGATCCGCTACTTATAAACCCAGTGAACCTCTGAAACCAATATTAAACCATTCCATTTTCAGTGTGACCTCTGCCCAGCCAGTTTCAAAGCGAACAACAGCCTCCACATGCACAAACTGACCTGTCACAGCTCCACGCTATACCGCTGTAGCCTGTGTCCGCGCGCCTACAGCTGCCGACATTACGCTGTGAAACATCTGCGACACGTCCACAGATACAGGGGTACTGTGCCGCCATTGCAAGCCATACAAGCCGAGAATGTGTAAAAATAAACTTTATTTGCCATTAAAATTGTGTTTTATTTGCATTTAAATACGAATAATACTGAAAATCGTATAATAAACCTTAAAACTTATTTAATTAAAATATATTCCCTCCAAAAAGTAATAATGACGCCATATTCTTTTCATCTGTAACACGAACAGTGACAAAAATGTTAGGTACATGTGTGTGTGTAACCTTTTTCAACAAAACTATCATAGGATTTAACACGAAATCTCAGTTTGTACTTTTTGGCGGGAACTCGGGGAGTGATGTTGGGTTTTTATTTGATTATTGTAAAAATGCATTAGACGCTTTGTGGTTTAATAGGGATAGTTTAATAAACTTCAAAGTGTTTTTCGTGCGTGGTGTTTGTAATAATCAAATTAAAGCCTATGACTGCGTTTTTCGTGTTTTTCGCTTTACTGAGCGACTTCTGACTCACTTCGACGGACTGGACATTGACAGGATACGTTTTAAACTTTGAAATGATTTATTATGAACAAAAACTTGACACTGGCATAATGTGCTAATTGCACCATTGCCATATATGAAGAAAAAAAAGCACTAAAAATTATACATGCATGATAATGTATTTTAGACCGCAGTATACTCGTACTATCAATATATCGATCAATTAGCCCAGTTGGTAGTTGGTTGGTAGAACAATCATTTGTTTAGACAGCTGTTTCTTCGGGTCTGAGCAAGCTGTTTGCCACGTGTTGTATGTATCTCTGGACCCACGACATAGGGAATCCATTGCGTGGTTATTTAAAATATATATATATATATATATAAAAATTCACAGCAATACACATAATACTATAAAAATATTCTAAAATATATTCCGGCTAAAAAGATTAAAGGGCGTCATATTATTTTCACCCCTAGCACGTAACATTTAAGTCTTAACAACTGAACTAATTTTGATGAAACTAAAATTATAGTTAATATTTTCTTTTGTCTGCGTTAATTCCTATATGTACCTATACTAAATTTCCTTAAAAGAGGGGTGAGGTCGATTAATATGAATTTATTTGGTTGAACGCCATAATATAGGTTAATATACTAAATGGGGTACTTACTGGCAACCGACAAATGCTTTCGTCGCCATGACAACGTACTATAAGAAAAGAACATAAACAAATCATTGACGATTTATTTTTCACAAGGCCGTAATATTGTAAAAAATGTCGAATTTGAGTGGCTATGATAGCGATGTGGTAGGTTTTGATTCGGTGAGCCAAAATAAACGAGCCGGAACTAGTAGCTCGACTCAAACTTACGAATATAGCGAGGCTGGTATAGCCTCCCAGACGAATATGTCGAAAGACTGCGGTTGTATGGCCACTCCAGAAGATCTGGATGCTACAGAATCTGTTTTAAAAGAATACCCGCCACCAGGATTAAATGAATTCTTACGAAAAGTAGTTCCTTCGGTGATGGACCAATTGAATCAGAACGATGAGGAATTTATCTATAACTCTTCTGATTCTGAAGAGGAAGAAGCTATAACTGCAAGGTTGTTGCAAGAAATTAAGGTGAAAAGTGACACGCCGGCTATAGGCGCCGGTGATCAACAAGCGTCCTCCATTTTAGCTGTCACTTGGAATAGCGCGGGAAACTCTATGGCTGTCTCTATTGGAAAATCGCAGCACGAAAATTGGTGCGAGCACGATGGCTTGATAAAGATTTATACGCTAAAACGCTCGGAAGGCGATAAATTTGTCCATACGCTAGACATTACAGAGAAAAATTGCATTACAGCTATCAAATTTCATCCTTCCATTGGCGCGCTTTTGGGCTATGGTACCACTTCTGGCGAAGTAGTTTTTTGCAACCTACGCAACTCGGCCGACGAAGGAATTCAATTGACGTCCCCTTCAGACTGCCACGGCTCTAAAAGAGTTTCGGCATTACAATGGGCCGACGCACAATTAGCAAATATATTTTTAATTCAGCAAATTATTAAAACGGGAAAAAGGCGCAGCACGTCCGATCAGGTTTTAATTTCGTCTGGAAGCGATGGCACCATCAATATTTGGCAAGTGAATGCGAACTCTAAAATATTTACGAGCATTACATGCTTCAATATAAACGGATCTCGCAAGATGGCGCCTCCGGATATTAGCTGTTTCGATTTTATCAAAACATATCCGTTGAGGCCTTGCGATGACAAAACTCCCGACGATATTTTTGTTGTCGGAACAAAGTCTGGAACGTTATATTTATGTAATACAAAGAATTGCAGACCGATTGTAGATAGCAACATGGTTGATCCTGTTTACGAGATGTTGGATGGTCATGGAACGTGTGTTATAGATGTAGCTTTTAGTGATCAAAAAGCTGGAAATTTCATTTCCATATCCATTGATTCGGAGCTGAGGATTTACGATATTAACCAACAGTGTCCTTTGAAAGTAAGTTTTTGAACTTAAATTCACCTTCATTTTAATATTGTTTTACTTCTTAAATTAGGCAAAGGAAGTCTATCTGATAAAGATGTTTTTTTTTTATATAAATAGTCTTTTATAGCCGTATAAACATGTTCTCATGTAGTGAATCAAACGGCTATAATGTCTACTTGTCATATTAACAGAGTCCTTTCTCTCTTTATACGTCATTTTAAGGGTGTAGATTGTTGGCCTAAGATCTCGATTTCGAGCGACCGCAGCGCCAAAGTTTAATGTAACATCCGACGGGGCGGATGAATGACCTAGAGAGCGCGATTTTCAAAATGTTTTGCAACAAACGTTCCACGTTGAGAAATTGTTATTGAACTTGAATATTTACAGCATAACAATAACGTTGAATTTTTGGAAACTAGCTGTTGATTCTTTTTAATAGATTAATAAGAGTAGTTGAGACACAATTTTTATGTTTTTCTATCATTTGACATCTGACATTTTTGTATTCTACTTACCTAAAATTCCAACTATTTATTTATTTGTAATTTCACTACCAAAATTTATTCTAATTCGTAAAATATTCATTCAATAAAATAATTGCAAATTCAGTAGGAAGTGTGTTTATCTCTACGCAAGGAAATGTGCCTATTGCGTAAACTCAAATACTTACTTTTTGTTTACGATCACCTCGTCGATATCTAAAAAAAATCCTAGGGTTTTAAAAAAAATGTCAATAAATGAAACACAAGTATAAAAATGATTTATTTACTACACAATAACAAATATGAGTCGCCATTACTCGCTATCTCAAAAGCGTGCTAGGGTTGTACAAAAATTAGTAAATAATTCATTTATTTACTAATTTTAACAGAAGTTTGTAAATTATTAATATACTAATTAAAAGTATGTAATTAAACCATAACGAAATATGAGTTCAAAATTCTAATGGTTTTTCATTCGATTACGGATCAAGTTCTGATTTCTGCTAATTTGATGATAAAATCAATGGCTATCACAAAACCTATCAGAATGAAAACGTTACCAGCTGCCCGATTCACGTAAGTAATAAAAACCGTAGCGCAGTGACGTCACTTCGTTTTTTGCAAATTTAGCCCTTTTAACCGACTTAAAAAAAGGAGAATTCTCAATTCGCTGTATTTTTGAACCAATTTTTATGATTCTTTACACCAGGTAACTCAGAAATTGTATAGTAATTGAGCTATTGGAAGATTTATGACAATCCAAGACTAGATAAGTAAGTGCGTTTAAACCAGAAAACCAAAAGGCGATTTCTAAGTTCCTAAGTTAAAACGACTTTTGGACTGGCGTGTTTACGTGAATCGACTGGCTGGGTAGTTAAGTTACCTGTATCTTTCAAAATCATTAGGCGTTCTTCTCTTTCATAACACGTAAAGCTCTTTCTTTCCTCTCTTTCATAGCCTCTATGATACTGGGCGCGTCACGAATGGGCATGCTTCGTGACTGCCGAGGATCAACTAATTCTGGAAGTAGGCAATCGTAATAAAACCTAACTAATTTCATCTCCATTTTCTCCTCCCAAAATTTGTCGTCCTTTTCTATAATATAAACTTTCATAGGTACAGTAGCACCAAACCAGATGCCAAGCATGCAAACGTTTCTTTTAGTAATATGTACCTGTCCCTGAATTTGGAAATACCAGTTATGATTTTTATTTATGACATAACCCTTGGAAGCCTTGTCCTTAACCCAAAAGGTATGTTTGGCCATTGCTTCATCAAGAGTCATGCCAGCTAAAGAATGTGGGCACTTAATTTCAATTAAACCGTTTGCATAAATGCCATCTGGTGTAGTACCAAGAAATTCATATTGATCGTCGACGAACAAACCGCAACCTTGTATACTAATATTCTCTTGAATTTCTAACTGTTTAATTGCGGTTTCTTCGTTTTCGATACCGTACCGTACAGCAGGCAAACTGGAGATATTACTACCATAAACGATTTTACGAACGAGAACAGCACAACTTGTGCTCTCTCGTTTTTTACAAACTTCCCCGAACGATGATGAGGTTAGTAATTTTCTCCTTGTACTCATCCACTCAGAACTACTTCTTTGCAAATGGGTCGACCTTTCAAGCTCCTCTCTTTCAGCACAAGACAACTTTAAATCGGCTAAAAAAGATGACTTGGCTTTCTCATATAATTCTGGACTCAGATCAGGTTTTTCGCAGTTTGGTCCATAGTGAGCGTCTTTCGATACAGCGCTGTGGCTCTTTTTCAATCTTAATTTAGGTTTAGCAATTAAACGGATTCTACGATTACAATTTTCCACTTTCGCGATCAAAGGATTAGGACTAGATTTAAATATTACTTCATGAGTTTTACTATGAATCGATCCTGTATTAAAAGACACAACAGCAGCTGCGCATCGGCCCGCATAAGAACCACGGGAAGAATAATTTACACGCTTACCCCCTACTAATTTGGCAATCACTGCGTTAAAACTTTCAACTATATTACTTGTACAATTATGAATTAAACTTCTAGAATGATATGACAGTCTTTTACTTAAAATGTGTACCGCGTCCATTAATCCGCATCCAACAATTGCTGGAAGCAACCCAACAGGTTCTATTCGACGAGTATCAGGTCTACAGAAATACTCCTTGCAATATTGGTGATTACCAAATACGTGTTGTGGACCATTTAGGATATCTTCACTAAGATTTTTTATTTTTTCTTCGAGTGACTGATTTTGATCGCCCCAATATTTAATAGCGCATTTTACACCCGTTCTTAAACGCAAATACCTTTCTTTTAGGAATTTCCGCAATTCGCAAGGATACTTAGTGTCTTTCGACAGTTTCTCCAAGCTATTGCAGTAGTTTCGTAAAAGATGATTTTTGCATTCAATTTTCTCTACTGTTAAATTACCGTACGGTCGCGAATCTAATATTTTTTTATAAGTACTGGAATCGCCGTCTGCTACAAATTTATTATAAATTACACCGTGATCAACAATGGAACGTTTAAACCCCTCAACTATTATGGTCGATTCCATACCGGTAGATGATCCCGAATAATTCTTGAAACAACGGTGTTCCGAGGGCTGACTGTCGTTCTTTGCGGCTCGTGCACAAACTACGCAGTATTTATTTTTAACTCCAAAAAACAATACTTTATTAGTTTTAATGCCAATTATCGCAGCTGCGCCGGACAAGGCGGAAAAATTCTTACCATAAGATCTCTTGCTCCAACAACCGTCAACAGCAACAGATATTAATGGTGTACCATTTTTATCAACACTACCTATAGACACTGCGTACTCCGCTTCTTCCTTGACAGCTTCTGCCATGGAATGTGCTGCTGTCTTTTCCCACCAATCGCAAACCGTATTATTAATTTCATTGTATAATGAAGGTGACATGATTGGTAGGGCTACTGCGGCAGTTAATGTTTTTAACTGATAGTAGCTCCCACCAGATGATATGATACCAGATACAATTTGATGATTCACTTCCATTCTATCTTCTTTCTTTTCAATCAAACACACAGTAAATTTCATACTACACATACTACATTTCATGATGAGTTTTGAGTCCAGACCAACTTTTACTTCACCTATTATACTGAGGTAACTTAACTTACAATCCATTGGACCGTGGTCCCCTATGGCCTGAAGAGCTTTAAAAAAAAAAGAAACGTCTACAACTCTACGCCCAACTTCCATTTCATCCACCTTTCCCTCTTGGTCGTTTTCAATAACTAGTTCCTGTAAAGAAAGATAATGGCTTGATTTTTTTTATAAAAAATAATTAAAAATTTAAAAAAATGCAAAAGAATTAATACAATATTAGGTTCCTGATGAATAGAAATTATAATTTCTTTACGCATTAGGTATTGTTTTTTTATGACGTCACCTATTTGAACGTAAATTTTCTTTTGAGAAAGTAATTGAGAAGTATTTCGGTACTAAGGTGTTTGTCTCTCGATGAAAATAATAAATATTGCAAGAAAAATCTATAGGTAGGTATTGAGATTTTGTCTTCGCCCATCACTAACTAAGTAGTTTGTTTATTTATGTAACAAGTCTACAAGAATTACGTATAACAACTTACCTCTATACAGCGCGTAGCATTGTTGCTCAGAGTCTCGGCCCCAAGGTTTTCTTTATTTTCAATACTGGAAATATTATTCATCAATATTATCCACTTTTTATTTATTTTGTACAACCCTAAGCCAGACGCTAGGCGCCTCGCGTCTGTTTGGCGGTATAGGTATGTCGACAAAGTTGCGCTGTCGCCTACCTACTTCCACAATTTGATATTTAGACAATACTAGCCGACCCGGCGAACTCCGTATCGCCTTTTTTTTTTTTAAAAATCCTATTATTTTGATATTACATACAGATACTTCAATTTTATTTATCAGTATAGATATAGATAATACAAACCAATATTTACATGTTATTGTAGGTATATGTCTGAATCGGGCGATCTAAATCATATGACATATTGTATTAGCTTTGTAATGTACCCTGTTCAAATGCGATAATAAATAAGTAGGGAGGAAGATTTGGCTTTTATTCCGAGATCTTTTGGCTTTCATATTTTTATAATGCGTACAAAACTTTCTTTTCCCTGGCATGCCACTCAAATTCAATCAGTCCTGCGAAAAAAATAGCCTATGTTACTCAGTGATAATGTAGCTTTCGAATGATAAAAGAATTATTAAAATCAGTCCAGTACTTTTTGAGTTTATTCGTTACATACAAAAATCCAAATCTTTCCTCTTTATAATACCTATTAGTGTAGATATTGTATTTTTTACGATTTATATCTAGTTCCATCATGGTTTTCTTTCAGACATTCATTATATCGATACTTTCTACTAACTGAAAATAAATTAATTATAAAAATGTTATACTTAGTTTTTTACAAAAAACACAAATTCACAATACGTAATTCTGCTGTCTGCAGCCGACAAGCGTGGTGTCGCGTTCACTTACAGAAAGGAACTGCCGCTGCAGACCACCGAGATTGCACGAATGAAACGAACGTTTTATCCCATACATTTGTGTATGAAAAATTTACCTTAAAATATATCTAGATTTTAGGGCTTTAAAAGAGGAAGTCTTTGTTTGTAAAGGTATAAAAAGAAGTATACAGCTATACTTATTGGTTTCTTCAGTGTTCAAAAAGTGTTTCTTTTTATCAATTTGTGTTGATTTATGGGGTTAAATCTGAAAAATACGAAGTCATGTTTTTGCATTTTTACTCAATTTTGTGCGTTTGTTGACGTTTATTATATAACAACTATTAGGTTTAAGAGTTTAATATAAGCATGAACATACTTATTGGTCTTTGATTGTAATATATACAAATTATCATTGATATCAATCATATGTAAATAGGTTAAATATGAAAAATCGTAACACTCTTTTCGGTGATTTTCACGATCTACACCCTTAATTAACTACGTTGTATTCCCGTAAATAGTCAATTTCATAACTCACCATTTGCCTCAATCTCCACTAGTCCGACAATCAAGTGTCGAACAAGCACGACAATCAATCATTAGATGGGGGCATACATAATAAATAAAACTCTTTATTGCACACCAAAACAAAACATGTATGGTGTTTATGAGGTAAAGTGAATTAATTAAATGACGATTAAATGCAACTTTTTTATCACAGTGTAACGATGTGCGTTGAATTAGGGAAAGAAACGACACAGTTAGTATGACGAATATGTTTCGTACCTAATTAAACACCGGATTATATTCTGTGAAAACATACAGGATTAAGATATGCATAATTCTCCTCGTCTTATCCGCATTTGTTATTTTAATGCCGCTCCCACACATGTGTGGCAGTGGTTTCTGCATTTTGGAAGTCGAAATTACTCGTACATGTGTAGGAGCGGGGTTAAACTGAAATCGGTCATGTTTTGATTCCCGCCAAAAATTGCAAATTGAAAGTAACAATTTTGTTAATGTTTTTCATAGGTACACTGTCTCGAAGTGCCAATATCATGCATGTCGTGGTTACCATCGAACCCGTGCGTGGTGGTAGGACTCTCTGCCGCTGGTAAGGAGATGGTAAGACTGTACAATGTTATCAGCGGCCGGATGGTAACGGTGGGAGGGTTGAGTGGTGGGGAAGAGTGTGTTACAGCCATCGCTGTCAGCCACAGCGGGTAAGTGTCAACTGATTTTTTTTTAATTTCTTATATAGAGCCTATTTATTATCCCATCCTTATTCCCTTCTGTGTAAACGACTTATAGAATAACGGCTGATTTACACAAGGCTTTCCCTAACGGTTCGGGCGAGAATATTGTATACGATCTCTTAGACGACCAAAAGGATCAAACTTCATACGATACTCGCTTGTAATTGTTCACATGATGATAAAAACTCTCGATCATACCAATTGTAACTTGATGATAAAAATTGTCTAAATTAGTTTTTGACCGATTTTCTCGCCGGCACGTATTTGGAGAAACTCTCCCTGTGTAAATAAGCTTTAATAGAGAAACTTCATTCTATTATAATTCTTAGTCATCTCGGCGAAGATGGATACGGAGTATAATAAAAAATGGATATATTAAATAAATAATGTCACACTGAATGACTCACATTAGCGTGTGTTGTGTGTGTCCAGAGACACATACAAAGATGGAAGACAACACGTGCAACACCCAGACCTAAGATCAGAATTCTGCAAAGTGGGCAGCGAGTCCGCATGACCACATGTATTACAGGTGTCCACGATGGCGGTGACCACTTACCATCATGTGGACCGCACGATCGTCTGCCATCGCTTCTATAAAAATAAATAAATATAGGCTTACCAATGTGCCGTGTACAATGGTGTCGTGTGGCATATCACCATCCCATCTCTTTCAGTGGGTGTCGGAACAGGCGATTAAGGGACCACAATAAATTCCTCGTATACGAGACAATATGCCTTACGAGGCCTACATTTATCAGTGGACGATACAAGGTTATGCCTCCAAGAGGACAATATAGTGCTAATAACTGTCATTTTATTATGTGGATTGTTTGCTCGACTATTATCTACAAATATTGTTGTTGAAATGAGCGATGAACGCTTATCCAAAGGTAGGCAGCGCATCCGGGGCGTGCCAACGTTTGTCATTTTGGACTACTGTTGGCATGTATCACGGATGTTTATGGGCTACAGTATCCACTTACCATCAGGTGGACTGTACGCCCGTCTGCCACCTTCGTCCATAAAAAAAAAAAAAAGCGCTAGCGCGCACTATGTTACTGCTATTGAACATTAAGGCTTACCGAGCGCTCGAGCCTTCAACCTCGTTTTCATAAGTGTAATATGTCCACAGAGCGTGCCGCATCGCAGCCGGGGATTCTGATAGCGTGCTACGCATTTGGGAGCTACCTTCTCGCAGGATCAAGGTCACTCCGGTCGAAATGGAGTTCTAGCTGTAATTTTGCTTTGCACGCGACGATTTCGGAATGTTTTGGTCAATTTTAAGGGAAAAATGTGTTTTTTTTTTCGTTTAGTCGCGTTTGATCCAATTCGCATAACGTTCAGTGGTCCAAAAAACGTCTAATTCGCATTTGATTCAATTTACCTTAAACGTAACGTTTTATAAATAACAGATCTTTACATTCATTTACCTTAAACGCAACGCTTTATAAATAATAGATCTTTACATTCATTAATTTAGATAAAAAAAAAAACTAAATTAATAAAGAAAAATAAAAAATCGAATAACAATCAAATCTAAAAGAATCTATCATTCATAAAGGGTTGCCGTTCAAGGCAAATTGGACCAATCGAATTATTGGACGATTTGCGAATTGGACCGTCCGCGACTAAACCGGTTTGCTGTTTCATAATTATAATGGTTATTGAAATAAAAATGCAATTTTAAAATTCATCAGTTTATTCAATGTCATTCTCACTAGGCGACTTAAAATATATTTCACAACTTTTGTCCGCATACACAAACAATACCCACCTTGCGTTCAGTTGGACAAAGAAATAATTATGAACTAGATTATTTTTCATGGAGTCTAAATGCTCGAGACCGATTTGACGCATCATGACCACTTCTCAAAATACCCACTTAGCAAAATGTCCAGTTCGCAAAAATACCACTTAGCGTTAAGTGCACTTCTCAGAATGACCACTACTCAAAAAGACCACTGGTTGTGCCGTCAGCACAAGTTACTCCTGGATTATATCAATAGAAAGCTCGTGTTGTTAAAAATCAGCTAAAATCTTTATCCCTAAAATTACGTTTACAACAACACAACATTTAAAAAAAGTTTCCTCGAACTGGACATTTTGCGAAGTGGGTATTTTGAGAGGTGGTCATGATGCGTCAAATCGCTCGAGACGCCATATTGTCCCGCAGTCAGCGGCCGTCGGCGGTCCCGTGCGCTCGCTAGTCAAACTAATTTTACGTAGCGAATATTAAAAATATTGAAATTAGGCTAGGGGCCATCCATTAATTACGTCACACGAATTTCATGATTTTTGGAGTCCCCCCCCCTCCCGTCCTTGTCACAGGTGGAGCCCCCGTGTGACGTCACATATATTTCAATTTTTAATTTAGGCATTAAATTAAAACAACCTTACAATAACATTGATAGAGATGGTAATATTTTAAAGTTTTTCGTTAAGAGTTGAAGTTTAGTTTTAATACTTTAGATTTATACATGTGACGTCACGAAGCTTATGACTCCCCCCCCCCCCCGCCCCCCTGTCACACGATGTCACACTTTGTTGACCCCCCCTCCCCTAACGTGTGACATAATTTATGGATGACCCCTTAACCTCTTACAAATAGTCAAGAAAAGTCTAATTTTTCATTATTATTCTATTAATTCATCTGAACTACACTCGTAAATGCGATATACAAATTGAAGTTTATTTATTGATTAAAGGTGTAAAATTACACGTAATTACTTGTACGTGAGGACTGTGTGGATGACTCGTCAAAATGTCGCCTCGCAAACGGTCCCACTTACTGAAGTTAGGACCAACGTGAACTCAGTCTCGTTTGTACTGTCGTCGGACGCGGTTGTAACTTTTGTTCGCAAAAATGCCACAGGTTGTGTTGTGGAATGGTTGCACGAGCTAAGATAGAAAGTGTAATAAAAAAAAAGGTAAGGACTGTAAGTCAAAGATATATCCAATAATGAATTTATTTTATCAATTAAAAACAATTTTGTGTTCTACGCGTCTCATCGTTTGCCATAGTTAGTGCGACGTAATTATGAGGATTTCTAACAGATGGCGCTGGTTTTTCTTAGTACGACGAACGCTCGAGGTAAAGGTTTGAATTACTGTTAAATTAGATAAATAAATTACTACTGATAAATTAGACATTAGTTTTGACTGACTTGGATTTTATTATTCTCATAATGAATCTTTGATAATGTTAATAGCTTAAATATATACGTGAATGAGAAAGCAAGATGACAATCACTTGCAGAGTAAGCGAGATGACGTGGTAACGGTCACCATCGCATCATGAGTTGTACGAGTAACTCTCCAATTTCCTCCAATACGATTTTATTATTTTTTAAAGTAAAAGTATTGTTTTAAGTAATTAAAATTGAACGCATAGAGTGCTGCTTGTGAATTCGGACCATTAAAAATGTCTAAGACTTCATTTTAGATACTTGGTGCCCCGTTCTTTTCACCGTGTTTCTGAAAATTAAAGAAAATAAAATTAACAAACTAAAGACTATGAGAGATGATTTTATTCCTTCCGTTTCTTTAGTATTTTATTAAGTAGGTAATAGGCATGATGACAGTATCAAAGAATTAAAGAATAAATGATTTTAGAGAAAAAAATATGTTGAAAGAATTCTAATAAATTAACCAGTTTTAATGTAAACATTGAGATTAATAATATTTTCAATAAAATAAAAGTATAAAATACTGCATTCGGCCATGTTAACTAAAACGCCAATCAGAGCGAATGACGTCACGCCTCAGTGAACATCACCGCGTCGCTTGAACTTCCATTGATTTACCTACCTACGTTTACCTAGGCGTGACGTCACAAGCGACGCCATGACACCTGCGAGTGTTTTCGCGCATAATTCAAAGTAGATAGAAAAAAATGCATAATTTGCGTTAAAACTTATTTTATTGCTGAAATAATGTTATTTTCGGAAACAGTAGACGTGAATCTACATTATAGAAGCGGATTTCAAAATCCGTCATCATGCCTATTAGCGGTGATAGTCTAGGGGTATCTATCTATACTCGATCCACGTTCGCGTGATCATGAGTTCAAATCCCTCGCTCCGAATCGAGTTTAAACTTAAGTGCGGATTTTTAACAATTGTCACTAGTTCGCCGGTGAGGGAAAATATCGTGAGGAAACCAGGAAATAAAAAATAATCTGGAGTACGTGATCCACCAATAGCACTGGGCGCGGGCCCATTGCGACTCGAAACTCCCCAGCGATTCACCAGGGGACGCCCGTGCCATGCAGATACAAGATACGACATAGGCTGATACAAGAATTCCTATTTTATTTACAGAGACCACTATTATATTTAGTTTATAAAAAAAAATGTCATTTTACGAATTAGGGCCTCCCTTACCACCTTCTGATAGGTGTCAGAGAGTCAAGATTTAATTGGCAGATCATTTATCAATCAGATTGTTAACAGTAACTTTAACAGGAGGTGATGAGAAAGGCCGTTAGTTTTTTCTATAGAACTAGCTATTTCCAGTTAGTCATTTCGCGATTTGAACCTTTTCGTACTCCGTAGTCATTTCGCGAATTGGACCTTTTCGTACTCCGTAGTCATTTCGGGGGGTAGTCATTCGTACTAAATGGCGGACAATGGGGGAGGCCTATGTCCAGCAGTGGACGTCCAAGGGCTGAGAAGAAGAAGAAGAAGTCATTTCGCGAATTGGACCTTTTCGTACTCCGTAGTCATCTTACGAATTGGACATTTAGCAACTAAACGAGTGCGTCGCCACGCACAATGTTCAAGATACTGCAAACTGCGAAAATATTCAATTACGCAAAATGTTCAACACGGAGATGTTCAAAACACTTACAATTGTGTCTTGGGATCACTAAAGAATCAGAGTTCTTGATATACTAGACATGCCTTTTAAGTTCTGTCGTTTCCATATTTCCCGGCAATTTTGAATTTGGAACTGTTCTATATTCGAATGTGTTTAAATTTTGAATCTCAAAACAGTTGAAAGTATTAGGATTAATGCTATTGTTTAGTCACAGCGTCGATTGGAATCTGTCAGGTTACGTACGAAAATGAATCTTTCTAAGGAAAATGTTCGTGCAATAATTTTCTACAACTTTAGAAGAGGCCTGAAACGGCTTCAGTGTTTTGAAGAGCTAACATCTGTGTTCAGTGATGAAGCCCCATGTCTGCGGACTGTCGAACGCTGGTATTTAGAATTCCAGCGTGGACATACTAGTGTTAGTGACAAATCTCGCGAAGGACGCCCAAAATCCGACTTCACTGAAGATAACATCATTGCTGTGAGACAACTAATTCTCGAAGATCGTCATGTGACGTATCGAGAGATAGAGGCTCTATTAGGCATCTCAGGGACAACCATTCAGAAGATCTTGCATGAAGCGCTTGGTGTGAGAAAGCTAGTTTGCCGTTGGATACCGCATCTGCTTTCCGACGATCACAAGGCGGCCCGCGTCAGATGGTGTAAGAAAACTCTGCAAAGGTTCAACCGAGGAGAGTCAAATCACGTCTACGACATCATCAGTGGTGACGAATCTTGGATCTATGCCTACGATCCTGATTCCAAACAACAATCTACAATCTGGGTCTTTCAAGACGAGCCAAAGCCGACTAAAGTTGTTCGTTCTCGAAGCAGTTCAAAGAAGATGGTGGCCACGTTCGTTGGAAAAACCGGCCATGTTGCGACTATTGCACTTGAAGATCGTAGAACGGTTAACGCAGAGTGGTATACCACAGTTTGTTTACCACAAGTCATCGCCGAACTTCGAAAATCTAACTCAAAGCGACGCATCATCCTGCACCACGACAACGCAAGCTCACACAGCGCTCGTCAAACGATTGAGTATTTGAAGCAGGAAAAAGTAGAAATTCTTGACCATCCTCCATACAGTCCTGACCTAAGCCCTAATGATTTCTTTACATTTCCTAAAATTAAGAAAAGTCGTCGTGGTCAAAGGTTCCAGTCCGGTGAAGAAGCAGTCGACGCTTTCGAGTCAGCCATTTTGAACACCCCCACTTTAGAGTGGAATAAATGTTATAATAACTGGTTTGAGCGAATGGAACAGTGTATTAAGCTACGTGGTGAATACTTTGAAAAACAATAAAAAGTACTATAAGGTTCTAGTTGTGTTTATTTCTTCAAACGACAAAACTTAAAAGGCATGCCTCGTATATTGTCTATTTGGTTTTCGCCGCGTTCTTAATGCTACATAATAAATATATACACACGTATCATATAATATACATATATGAGTGTAATGTAAGCGCTAAATCTGTAATGTCTAATGACAAAAGGACATTCTCGGGGCCCCCGTTTAAAAGTATATTTATTTATTATAAACTAGTTGTACCCAGCCACGAGTTGCTGTGACTGCCCAACAGATGGCGCTTACCCCGTTTTTGGGTAATAAGCATGTTTTTATCCCGTGATAGGTATATAAAAACACGCGCGTATTCGAATGCAATGTTGTGACAAAATTTCAAAGCGATCGGTGAAGAACTTTCGGGAGATTTTGAACAAACGAACGTTTACATTTTTATTTTTATACTGTTTGTTTTGGCGGTTGAAGTTATGCGCGACGGCGAACCAGTGATTGTATATGTGTCAGTATGAGTCATGTATATATGTGTCAGTGAGTGTATATAAGTGTGCATACATACCGCACATCACTTGTTGGCGCGCCGCGTCGGCTCGGTGGCGGTGGGGGGCGGAGGGGGACCCTTTTTCTCCAATTCTTCTAAATAAGACATGATTATCTGTTGACGTTCGTCCGGAATGTGCTCTAGGGCTAGGTACCTGCGGAATAAGTGCGGGTAAATTAATTTGGTTGGCCGGTGAGGATGAAGCGTAGCAAAATAACACATAGAGATAAAACGTGAATTGAAAATAGAGTAGCAGAAAGATATAAACAAAGCGAACAAAAGTGGAACAAATCAATAGAATAATCTAGTTTTGTACAGGGAATAGCTGACAGTGAGGCAGGCGGTATGTGGTCGTCTGACGGTCTGTGTTTACCACCATCCACCAACACCACCAGGATTTTGTAGCTCAACGTTTACTATCATATTTTGACGAATATCCAACATACATACGAGCGGTGAATAACACAACTGTCCCGATTCCACCGCGGGTTCCAGCTGAAAATCAGCGCGGTGTATCATACACACACAGCTACAGCTGAGCTGGACGCTCATGCAGGGCACTCACAGGACTATCTATCTATACTGGATTTCTACATCGCGTAAACAATAGTCAAAAAATAAAAGGCCCTCATTGCCTTGAATGTTAAATTCCACATACACGAGATCGCATTATCGTTGCCTTCAATACTTTCATAGCAAATTACCGAAAACTTATACAACATAATTTTAAATTTTATTTTTTATAATCGCTGTACACACAAAAATAAGTCAGCCTAAAATGGTACTCGTAGCTTTCTTTTTATACAGGATAAAGGCGACAGACGAACATACAGATCCGCCTGGTGGTGAATGGTTACCGTCGTCCCGCGACACACATGCCAACATCAGTCCAAAATGACAAACGTTAGCACGGCCCCGGTTGCGCTGCCTGCCTTTGAAGGCGTAGGAATGGATTTGGGAAAATAAAGAGGGATAGAATGGACTCTGGCATATCTCACTCACTACCGATACACGTACGTACATTAAAGAATAAGATAAATTGAGAAATGCAGTACATTTCAAAGTGACGGGGCCACACGTTGCAATGGCATGCAGCCCTATATCTGTAGCTATAACCAATGGCTACTCACCTAGCGTCGTGTTTCAGCGAGTCCTGGATCTGCAGCATGGCGTTCTGACTCTCCTTGACCGCAACCAGGCCCTTGTAGCAACTGACGTAACCTATCCTATATCTGTGGCTATAACCAATGGCTACTCACCTAGCGTCGTGTTTGAGCGAGTCCTGGATCTGCAGCATGGCGTTCTGGCTCTCCTTGACCGCAACCAGGCCCTTGTAGCAACTGACGTAACCTATCCTATATCTGTGGCTATAACCAATGGCTACTCACCTAGCGTCGTGTTTGAGCGAGTCCTGGATCTGCAGCATGGCGTTCTGGCTCTCCTTGACCGCAACCAGGCCCTTGTAGCAACTGACGTAACCTATCCTATATCTGTGGCTATAACCAATGGCTACTCACCTAGCGTCGTGTTTGAGCGAGTCCTGGATCTGCAGCATGGCGTTCTGGCTCTCCTTGACCGCAACCAGGCCCTTGTAGCAACTGACGTAACCTATCCTATATCTGTAGCTATAACCAATGGCTACTCACCTAGCGTCGTGTTTGAGCGAGTCCTGGATCTGCAGCATGGCGTTCTGGCTCTCCTTGGCCGCAACCAGGCCCTTGTAGCAACTGACGTAACCTATCCTATATCTGTGGCTATAACCAATGGCTACTCACCTAGCGTCGTGTTTGAGCGAGTCCTGGATCTGCAGCATGGCGTTCTGGCTCTCCTTGACCGCAACCAGGCCCTTGTAGCAACTGACGTAACCTATCCTATATCTGTGGCTATAACCAATGGCTACTCACCTAGCGTCGTGTTTGAGCGAGTCCTGGATCTGCAGCATGGCGTTCTGGCTCTCCTTGACCGCAACCAGGCCCTTGTAGCAACTGACGTAACCTATCCTATATCTGTAGCTATAACCAATGGCTACTCACCTAGCGTCGTGTTTGAGCGAGTCCTGGATCTGCAGCATGGCGTTCTGGCTCTCCTTGACCGCAACCAGGCCCTTGTAGCAACTGACGTAACCTATCCTATATCTGTGGCTATAACCAATGGCTACTCACCTAGCGTCGTGTTTGAGCGAGTCCTGGATCTGCAGCATGGCGTTCTGGCTCTCCTTGACCGCAACCAGGCCCTTGTAGCAACTGACGTAACCTATCCTATATCTGTGGCTATAACCAATGGCTACTCACCTAGCGTCGTGTTTGAGCGAGTCCTGGATCTGCAGCATGGCGTTCTGGCTCTCCTTGACCGCAACCAGGCCCTTGTAGCAACTGACGTAACCTATCCTATATCTGTGGCTATAACCAATGGCTACTCACCTAGCGTCGTGTTTGAGCGAGTCCTGGATCTGCAGCATGGCGTTCTGGCTCTCCTTGACCGCAACCAGGCCCTTGTAGCAACTGACGTAACCTATCCTATATCTGTGGCTATAACCAATGGCTACTCACCTAGCGTCGTGTTTGAGCGAGTCCTGGATCTGCAGCATGGCGTTCTGGCTCTCCTTGACCGCAACCAGGCCCTTGTAGCAACTGACGTAACCTATCCTATATCTGTGGCTATAACCAATGGCTACTCACCTAACGTCGTGTTTGAGCGAGTCCTGGATCTGCACCATGGCGTTCTGACTCTCCTTCACCGCAGCCAGGCTCTTGTAGCAACTGTCGTAACCTATCCTATATCTGTGGCTATAACCAATGGCTACTCACCTAGCGTCGTGTTTGAGCGAGTCCTGGATCTGCAGCATGGCGTTCTGGCTCTCCTTGACCGCAACCAGGCCCTTGTAGCAACTGACGTAACCTATCCTATATCTGTGGCTATAACCAATGGCTACTCACCTAACGTCGTGTTTGAGCGAGTCCTGGATCTGCACCATGGCGTTCTGACTCTCCTTCACCGCAGCCAGGCTCTTGTAGCAACTGTCGTAACCTATCCTATATCTGTGGCTATAACCAATGGCTACTCACCTAGCGTCGTGTTTGAGCGAGTCCTGGATCTGCAGCATGGCGTTCTGGCTCTCCTTGACCGCAACCAGGCCCTTGTAGCAACTGACGTAACCTATCCTATATCTGTGGCTATAACCAATGGCTACTCACCTAGCGTCGTGTTTGAGCGAGTTCTGGATCTGCAGCATGGCGTTCTGGCTCTCCTTGACCGCAACCAGGCCCTTGTAGCAACTGACGTAACCTATCCTATATCTGTGGCTATAACCAATGGCTACTCACCTAACGTCGTGTTTGAGCGAGTCCTGGATCTGCACCATGGCGTTCTGACTCTCCTTCACCGCAGCCAGGCTCTTGTAGCAACTGTCGTAACCTATCCTATATCTGTGGCTATAACCAATGGCTACTCACCTAGCGTCGTGTTTGAGCGAGTCCTGGATCTGCAGCATGGCGTTCTGGCTCTCCTTGACCGCAACCAGGCCCTTGTAGCAACTGACGTAACCTATCCTATATCTGTGGCTATAACCAATGGCTACTCACCTAGCGTCGTGTTTGAGCGAGTCCTGGATCTGCAGCATGGCGTTCTGGCTCTCCTTGACCGCAACCAGGCCCTTGTAGCAACTGACGTAACCTACCCTATATCTGTGGCTATAACCAATGGCTACTCACCTAGCGTCGTGTTTGAGCGAGTCCTGGATCTGCAGCATGGCGTTCTGGCTCTCCTTGACCGCAACCAGGCCCTTGTAGCAACTGACGTAACCTATCCTATATCTGTGGCTATAACCAATGGCTACTCACCTAGCGTCGTGTTTGAGCGAGTCCTGGATCTGCAGCATGGCGTTCTGGCTCTCCTTGACCGCAACCAGGCCCTTGTAGCAACTGACGTAACCTATCCTATATCTGTGGCTATAACCAATGGCTACTCACCTAACGTCGTGTTTGAGCGAGTCCTGGATCTGCACCATGGCGTTCTGACTCTCCTTCACCGCAGCCAGGCTCTTGTAGCAACTGTCGTAACCTATCCTATATCTGTGGCTATAACCAATGGCTACTCACCTAGCGTCGTGTTTGAGCGAGTCCTGGATCTGCAGCATGGCGTTCTGGCTCTCCTTGACCGCAACCAGGCCCTTGTAGCAACTGACGTAACCTATCCTATATCTGTGGCTATAACCAATGGCTACTCACCTAGCGTCGTGTTTGAGCGAGTCCTGGATCTGCAGCATGGCGTTCTGGCTCTCCTTGACCGCAACCAGGCCCTTGTAGCAACTGACGTAACCTACCCTATATCTGTGGCTATAACCAATGGCTACTCACCTAGCGTCGTGTTTGAGCGAGTCCTGGATCTGCAGCATGGCGTTCTGGCTCTCCTTGACCGCAACCAGGCCCTTGTAGCAACTGACGTAACCTATCCTATATCTGTGGCTATAACCAATGGCTACTCACCTAGCGTCGTGTTTGAGCGAGTCCTGGATCTGCAGCATGGCGTTCTGGCTCTCCTTGACCGCAACCAGGCCCTTGTAGCAACTGACGTAACCTATCCTATATCTGTGGCTATAACCAATGGCTACTCACCTAGCGTCGTGTTTGAGCGAGTCCTGGATCTGCAGCATGGCGTTCTGGCTCTCTTTGACCGCAACCAGGCCCTTGTAGCAACTGACGTAACCTATCCTATATCTGTGGCTATAACCAATGGCTACTCACCTAACGTCGTGTTTGAGCGAGTCCTGGATCTGCAGCATGGCGTTCTGACTCTCCTTCACCGCAGCCAGGCTCTTGTCGCAACTGACGTAACCTATCCTATATCTGTGGCTATAACCAATGGCTACTCACCTAGCGTCATGTTTGAGCGAGTCCTGGATCTGCACCATGGCGTTCTGACTCTCTTTCACCGCAGCCAGGCTCTTGTGCGTGATGGAGCGCGTCTCTTGTAGCAACTGCCGCAATGCAGTCTTGGCTGCACTTTGACGGTCGCGTTGGAAATCGCGGAATTCGCGCTCCATCTGAAAGAGAATAAAATAATAACATATGAAAAATCTACTGTATTTAAATTAAATCATTGATTACAATATAAAGGATTGTATTTAATTAACGAACCTACTTATATTTTAATAACTGAAATAAAGAATTTAAAATTAAATCTTTAAATTGACTCCGTTCACTTCAATCCGTTTAGCAAATCGGCTGTGGCAAATTTAAAGCCTCCGTTCACATGGATCCACAATCAGACTCCACCGGTGGATCCATGGATAATTTTTTCTCCTCTTGGATCCACAGGCGGATTTATAGATAATTCTTTTTCCTCGTAATTTTGGCGTAATCAGACACTTTGAGAAGCTCTTGTTCACATCGTTGGCCTGTAAAGTTATGTTGAGAAACACCGGGCCCTGTAAAGTTTACGTTGAGAAGTACTGGGTCCTGTAAAGGTTATGTTGCGAAGCACTAGGTCCTGTAAAGGTTATGTTGAGAAGCACTAGGTCCTGTAAAGGTCATGTCGCGAAGCACTGGGTCCTGTAAAGGTTATGTTGAGACGCACTAGGTCCTGTAAAGGTCATGTTGAGAAGCACTGGGTCTCGTAAAGGTTAGTTGAGAAGCACTGGGTCCTGTAAAAGTTATATTGCGAAGCACTGGGTCCTGTAAAGGTTATGTTGAGAAGCACCGGTTCAGATCGTTGCCGTGTAAAGGTTATCAAATATCTGACCTTGTCAAGGCTGGTGTATGCGGGCGCATTAGCCAGTAAGGGCTTGACGTCCCTCCAGTGGGCCGTGGGCGGCACATTCAGTTCTGTGAGCATCGTACGGAGCTTGTCGCGCCGGCGACTAGCTAGTAAGTTCGTGTGCTGGGTGAATAGACGTTCCTGTGACAATATAAGATTATGTATAATACGGTGTGGTGTAGCTTTAATCAATTTTAGAACTAAATGGATACCATTCTGCATATAACTGAAACAAAAATGAACATTTTACAGGAAAGAAAATTTTGTATTTTTGATTTGTACTAGATTGTTATACAAGGCGCTTTGACTACTAAGATATCGTGTAAAATATAAGTAAATAAGAGTATTAAAAAAGAACCCAAAACAGTAGTTTATAAGATTTCTGTCTGTTTGAGCATCACGTAAAAACTACTTGAACGGATTTTGATCGGGTTTTCACCAATGTATAGCTAAGTATCTATAAGGAAAACTGGTATATGTATCATCTTCATAGGACACATGGAAGTTGAGTTATAGAGGAAAATAAAAAAATAAACTTTAATAGAATTACTTGAGTACTGGATAGATTTTCATTCGTGAAACCCATCATGGCGGTGCTTTTACAGGTGTTAAAAATCTTTTACAGCTGCTTAGTCACGCGAGCGAAGCCGCGGGTAGAAGCTATGCATAGTAAAATTGTATCCAAATGTAGTTAAACATATTGAACTTTAATTTACGAGAACATTTAGTGAAGTATACTTCGTTTCACGTAAAAAGAGCGCTAACGGTCAATCTGCCCAATAAGCGATTTATCGATCTGTTTTGTGGTAGGAGATGACGCCTGAAGGGGGGGATTACTCGTCAAATGTCAGTGCCGTTGCGCTATTGGTTCGTCAGTCGACCTTTGCTTCCGGCGTTAAGTGGACGTTTCGTTCGCTCCCAAAGTACAGTCGTGCGTAAAAGTTTTTGTTATTTACGGATATTGTAACATGGTTTTGCATAGAAAAGAAAAGGTTTACAACGTATATTGTTTTAGGAAAGGAGAGGCTGATAATGGCGAGATAATTTGAAACAATGTTTGAAACGGACCGCAGCGGCAACCCATAGTTCTGAGGCCACTGGAGACAAATTGTAAAAGATGCAAGAGATTCCGAATTTTTAGAACTCTTGGTAAAATAAACACAAAATGTATAAATCATATTAAAAATTATATTACTAAACTTATTTTTTTAGTTTCAAACAAACCTTTACTCTAAAGTATATAGAAATATAATATATGAAACAATAATTTCTTGCGCAACTGTACCGATGCGCGGACTCATCCCTTCCATAGACGTCCAGCGCTCTTTTTACGTGACGATACCTGTAGATGTTTTGCTAATAGTGTGTGTATAATGTGACCCGAGCGGGGGCCGTTTTTGAGGACTTCGGGGCAGTGAGGCCAGGTATAAAAAAAATTTGGGTGCTTGTAAGGAATTGAAAATCACGGACTTTTGCCCACGGTGAAAATTTTAAAAAGTGAAAAGTTTTTACTTTTACTATTTTTCTATTTATCGTGTTATTTTTAACTTTTTTCAATTTTAATATTTTCTTACGTTTTCGCGATTACTATACATAGCAATTAAACAACTTTGAACGGTTTAAATCGCGTATATTTGACATTATTTATATCCCGACGTTTCGAACACTTTGCAGTGGACGTGGTCACGGGGTGACTGGTTTTTTTCAATTTTTTTTTTCAAATCGAACTTAAATATTTAAAAATGATGGGACCTCACAACCCCCCGAGGTCCTTGCCTATAGACGGCCCCGATGTGCACGTTTTGCTACGTAAACCTTCCGATTACAAAACCGTTAAACCATCTCTGAAAGAGTGGTGGTGAAAGATCCGCTTGACCAGCGTGGCGTTTTAAAATCTGGCGGGTATAAACGAAAAAAAAAAATCCGCGAATATCACTGCGGGCCAGGTACAGTGACATCAACCGAGATTACGACCGGTGACTCTTTGAAAGGCCACCAGGGCCACAAGAACTTAGACATACACGATGTTGAGGCAATCAAGGTTTTTTTAGCCGGTAGGAGTCCGGCACTACCTGGTACCACCTAGACTAGATGGTACCAGGTGACCATGCAGGGTTTTCCTTGATTGTCTCTCCTAACATAATCAACCGAGACATGAGCTTTGAAACTGTGCGAGTGAGTCCAATCCGACTGTCGAAATGGTTCGCACTGTACACTAACGGTGTGTACTCACACAAGCGCAAAGCTCACGTTTCGGTGATTTCACTGTATATATGTATATTTATTCATTCTCCTATAACTAAATCATACTCAAAATCAGTCTCTGTAGCTAGGCTGGCCAGGTAGGTCATATAAAATACAAGCGAAGGCCGCTGTTTAATGCCATCCACTGCTATTGTGCCGTTCAATTTAAGCGATATTTGTCTTGAATTGGTACAAGAAAGAATTATTTTGTCATTTATTGATTTTCTTTATTTAAATAATATTCTATGTTATATCAACTAATATCTATCTATATCTATACATACAATAAAACTGTAGAACCAGCGTGTCTGTATATAATATAATAAAAAGGTATAATTGTGTGTTTGTGGGTATGTTGGGGGTAATCTCTGGAACTACCGATTCGATTTCAAAAATTCTTTCACAAATAGAAAGCTACATTATCCGTGTCTATTATAATATATTATTTTGAATTTTGAAAAAAATAAAAACTTATAAAGCGAAACGAAGGTGGGTCGCCAGTTGAATATATTTACCAAAAACTGATTGGGGGCGATGAAGGAAGAGTATCAAAATACAGTAAGACGATTTTGAAATTTTTGTCTGTCTGTATGTCTGTTCGAACACGCTAACCTCCAAAATTATGGAACGGATTTTCATGGGGTTTCCACAGGTTAATTAAGCTTAGCTCGGCGCTTCGAATAGGCTTTGTTTCATCGAAATCGGCTAACGAGAAGAAAAGATATACCAATTTAGAGTTTAAAAATTAAAATTCCACGTGTACGGATCTGAGGATACAGCTAGTTGTTAAATAATTTTGATATCCAATTACAAGAATTTGCAGTCTCAAATGTCCAGAAAGAATGCAAGCTAATAATTTAAGTGGCCATCTTTATTAAAATGTCTATGTTAACTTTGTTTTTTTTTTTAATACACGTCATTCGAATGGCCACAATAATCACAAACAGCCGCATATGTCATATATTTATCTATTCTTAATTGCACAGAGTATAGTGATAAAAGGCAAACTTAATCCTTTGAAGCGTCATCTCCCAGTCAACTTTCGGGTTATATGGACACGCAATTACAGTAAAAATAAAATATAATAATAATAAATGACGCGAACATAATACATTTAATATAAATATGTACATATACAAATACGTACTTTAGTAGACTCAATATTTTCAATTTTCAGTAAATAGTTTTTTTAACGATAAAAAACAGTTAAATAAGAAAATACATACAAAGGGAGCCTTATACTCTTAGGTGATTTCTACCTCAGCAAACCCGGGAGAGCGATAGGTGGGCAATGAAATGCGCACACATAGTGCCTACCTAAATACAGTATTATGTTACAATAATTAAAGACCGACCGAAGTTTCGGTTTCGGCCAAAAATTGGTCGAAACTTCGGCTCCACCGAAACTAGCGTTCGTGAGCTGTCGGATGGAGTCGGGTCATGTTCGGACCGGGTTCACTGATTCACTCGCCTATACCGCTCAACCTCGGTCAGTTCGCCGGCCGCTGTTTAATTGTAAGCTGTGTCTGCTCTCGCGCATAAATAATGATTTACTAATAAATTGAAGTCTTTTATTTAACTTAATCGAAAAATCTGTTACAGAGCTAGGAAAAGCACAAGGTTTCGTTGTCTAATGTAAATTTAACTAAATTTTAATTTAACTACATAGGTTACGGTTTCGGTCGAAACTAGAAGAGGAGCCGAATATTCGGTTTAGGTTTCGGCTGAAAATTGTGTTTGGGTCGGACACTAGTTAAAATACAATAAACTAATAATACATACTGATATTAAATCTATATTTGGCCCGCAATTTGGCGACCACGACAAGTAAGTACAGTAGGAAGTACATGACATGACGGGGGTGACTAGACTTCCAGTAAGCTGTCACAATAAAAACACGTACCTTATCATCCTTACTGAGCAATTCAGCCAGGCTGTACCTATGATCTTTCTTCAGCTGCTTCTTGGCTTCGCGCCACGACAAGTCCGGGTTACGGACTAAGTCCGCTAGCAGTGCATTGAAATGCTGCAAAGTGATATTTATTTTTTTATTATTTTTCTTTAAGCCTGTAAGTTCGGGAGGGGGAGAGTGCACGCTGAAATCCAACAGCCGCTGGGCGCGCTCGACTGGCCACGTTACCTCTCTCTCACAGAAGACTACCTTGAAATGTATTGTATTTCCCTAATGTACGTACGTGTTTCGGTAGTGAGTGAGATGTGTCGGAGCCCATTCCCATCCTATCCCTTCCCATTTTCCCAACCCTTTCTCCAAATTCATTCCTATACCTCCTGTTATGTTTAACTAAATAAATAACTTTAATTTTCTCATAAGCATCATCCATGCTGAGGATCCACAATATCCAAATAAGGGAGACTGTGACGTGATTATGGGGAAAGGTGGTGAAATGAAGGGAAAAATCCATAAGAATGGATACTACGGATCCTTATCAGATAAATTTATACATAGATCACAATTATTTATAACTAGCTGAGCTAACAGACGTTGTCCTGTCAAAATTTCAATAATACAATAAGTTCATACAAAAATCCCACAGAAAAAAAGCACTTTCAGTTTTTCCCGAATTTTCCGGGCAACTATTCCAATTTTTCTTTCGCTAAAAACCTTATTAGGACTATTGCGAACATTTAAAAAAAAATTAGCCAAATCGGTCGAGGCGTCCTCAAGTGATGCGCTTACCAACGAACAGCATTTATTAATTGATTTATTTATTAATTCTACAAGCATCCCAACAATTTTAACAAAAAAGAAGAAATTCTAAGTCTCTGTCATATCTGGTATCCAGCACTCCGAAGACATCAAGCTCACGGGGAAGAGAGACGAGAGAGGGGGAACAAAAACAGACTCGATACACACCACACAAATATATAAATACCGGTGCATATAAATACTCGCCCACTATAAATACCGGTGCGCCACAATCGTCGAGTCAGTTGCGCTCGAGAAGCCGAAGAGATAACATCTCTCCGAAAGTGAACGCAGTCGCCACTGAAGATGTCAACCGCAATTGTTGACGAAACGTTTGGAAGAAAGAGAGGAGATTCCAGAAGACCTCGGCCAAGTAGCCCGGAAGATTCAATTAATATGGACACCGGCCGAGAAAGCCCACACTCCACTATGGCATTTAATTTTTATTTATATAGATAATCCCGATAAAGGAACGTTCTGGTGAGCAGCTGCAATATTATCCGTTTATTTATTTTTATAGGAATCGGAATGTACTCTGGGCATATCTCACTAGCTACCGAAACAAGTTTGCGAGCGTGGAGGTAACGTGGGCTGTGGGATTGCAGCGTACATCCACACCCTACAATAAAGACTCTCTCAGGATTTCAGAAACGTTCGGACACGTATTATAAACAAAGAAATAAAAAACAGACGAACAAATAAAGATCTAAACAAAAGTTTGTTGTTCTATCTAAATCGTTCGTGGCGCTTATTATTCTGTACAGGGTAATAACCGGGCGCAACGCGGGTCGACTGCAAGTGCGCGTAGAATAAAAGATAGACTAGAAATTAACAATAAGTTATGAGAAAAAAAACTGTTAGAATCGATTCTATTCTCGACATGGAACATTATTTTCAGCTTCTGCGTTATTTCAATGACAAGTTGTATTTGCGGCTTGCTAAATGGATTTTTCCTTTAGTGTGTAAGCAGTGGTAACTGCAATGATAAGTTGGTAAAACAAACTTACTTTTGTAGTTAGTGACTCGCTCGTAATTAATGAAGTAACTTTGACGGGCTGTTTACGAAACGCAAAGGTAAATTTGTAAGTAACTGATGTTAACACTCACCTGTACAGCCTCGTCTCTCTTATGGTACTCTCTCTCCTTGTCGCGGTCCCGTAGACTGGTGGCGAGCGCTCTCTGCACCTCTCTTTCCCTCTCTTTGATGGAGGCCTGCGCACGCGCCTCGCGATCTTTCGCCGCGCCGTCGTCCATCTTGATGTCATGTACGGCCTCTACTTCCACTGTTTTCTCCGGCTATTCATAGTAAACAAGATATGTTTTGTTCGTGTAAAATTTTTAGGTGCCACAAGCATCGATCAACCAAAGTACAGACGGCCATAAAAGTGTTTTGCATTTGAAAGTGGCAGTCGTATCGCTGAAAGCGATCTCTGTCAGACAACCTTTGGCTATAGAGGAAATAAAAATTTTGATCACGGGTAGACGGTATACAGCAGCGATGACAATCCAATGGCACGCGACAAAATAATTTGGCCACGGCATTAATTGAGGGATTTAGGTACCGAATCGAAATAAATTTTTCGTCTACATTTGAGGTCATAGTAACAAAGTTCATTGTGACAACAGCACAAGTCGCACTAATCTTTCCTTTCGTTTAAATAAACATAAAACTGTTAATGTGACTATTGTTGTACAAAATGTATATTTCTGGTTGCAAATAAATAGTTTTAAGTGGATAGTATTTAGTTTTTTTTTTGTTCGCCATTAATCACTAAGTCAAGATTGTTTGACGGCACGTCATGGCCTCATTAAACATTTCTTTAGAAAAAATGGCACGTAGATCAATAAAGGTTCGCCATTCCTGCTATACAGTATACATAATTACGTAATATATATATATATATATATATATATGAGATGGAGACCGTTTTGAGATATAATACTTTAAGAGCTTGGTGCTGTTTTTTTTTAACATAACTATGTAGTTCTTGTCATCTCACGAAGGCGGGTTACGCTTACAGGGTCACTAAACAGATCGGTTTAGTGATGTGCGAATTGCTTCATACTGATTACCTTGAATTATCGATACCATTCTAGTACATTCTGTATTTAATAAAAATCGATTGTATTATACGTAAACAATAAAATGGTAATAAAACGCAGATTCTTTTGATTCTGGCAACACTGACTATGACGAATAATAACTACTTTAGTTGTTTTATTTGCAAATAAGTACCTACCTAATAATGTTTCTTCTAAATATACTTTTTTTTATTTCAAAACTATTCTTTTCAATTTATTTTACGTGTGATAGCTTATAGTCTGTGGTATCACTCAGAGACCGTCACTATTTCTTCGCCCTCTACAATAAAGTATGACATTGTTTCGACTACACTTGACTGTCAAGAAATACAGAACTTGATAGGCGGGCAAACGTCAAATAGAAAATAACAATGGACGGAGTATAGTGATTGTGATCGTATATGTAATTGTTTTAGTGTGTGTGTAAAGAGAACACTCAGTTGTGTTTCCGACGTCGCTACGCACATTACAACAAATTTAAATATGCGAACACACCACTACTGAGCGGAATACGCCTTTCGTGAGATGAAAGAATTGTACCCTATAGTCTATACGACGAGAACTGATAGTGACGTCATCAGCTTTATGGTAAACGGACAAGACAACACCGACCGGTACTACGAAACGTTCGTTTTGTTCATCTATTTTATTGTTTACTATAACATCTAGCGACAACAAAACGATATTTACATTCTTGTGTATAACGGAGTACGATAGGACGCGATGACGTCACTATCAGTTCTCGTGGTATAGAGTTTATCCATTGAATGTTTTGAATTACTTAGCGACTAATTTATTTATTTCTATCATGTACATAATTATTTTTAATTGTGTACATGATACCTGGTAAGGGTACAACAATCTAATACAAATATATATAATTAAAAGTAATACAATTAAATTAAATGTCAATTTCGACTAAGTAGTGACCAATTCTGGGTGCAATCAGATCCTGGTTACGCAGTTCTCGAAATATAGCGATGTCCCGAGGGCTCAAAGACACCCCCCATCCGTATATGGCGAATGGACTAAACTCTGATTTTTAATTCGAGAGAATTTTGACAGCTGACGTTTCAGGTGTAGCAAACCTTTTAGGTGCAGTCTCATATTATAATAATAACATATGAGGACCCCAGAGGTAAAGGGGTCTAAGTGACAAAATTTATGTTTTGAGATAATTGAACCAAAAGTCAACAAAATTTTGTAAGAGGGAAAGTTATTTTTTTTTGTTTTGACCATTTTAGGCCAACACTTTGGCCATTTGCTTCTAATTAGTACTAACAATAGATTATTAAAATCACCTGTGTTACATTTTACGTAACACGTTACGTATTTTACGTTACATTTTCACCTGTGTTACGTGTTACCTGTGGAGCAGTGTTAGCATGCACTACTAGTGGTGAAGGGGCAACACACTAGGTAGCAGCACCTGTCAGGGAAATCACTTGGGTCTCCTCATCACTAAAAAGAATAGTATTTTAACAGTCTGTTACTGCATCTAACTCAATTCTTTCGAAAATGTCACTTAGACCCCTTGACCTCTGGGGTCCTCATATAACATATTTTTAGTCAGTATTAAAAATATTGAAATCATGTAATTATTTCAAAAAATGTCTTCAAGGATCTGTTACTTTCAAGTGCTCTATACTTTCAAATAAGAGTTTTCTCAAAATCATGCTGTCGTCAAGTAATCTGTTTTGCCACTAACGAGACCAAACACGTAACAACTACCTATTGAAAAGGTACCAAAGTATAACGATACTTTTGTAACAAGATGTGAAGTTAAAAGCATGACAACAAATGACATCAATAATGTTATCAATATTATTAATATCTGATAACATTATCAGATATTTTTTTTAATAAAGAAGATATTTTTTTATAAAAGAAACAAATGGTTTCAAATCTATGCAAAGAGCTTCAGTGATACCAGTAAACAATTTTAATTTCCCACAGCAGTCCGATATTCCTATAATAGAAGGATTAAACCTAAATTATAGTTATTAATTTACACTGTATTTTAAATTATCATTTTACATAGGTACGCTGAATTCCCTGAAATCCACCAAATGTTAACATTCTGTCGAATTAAAAATCAGAGTTTAGTCCTGATTTTTGGCGACTAATTTCGACTAATTCCGGGCGCAATCAGATCTTGGCTACGTAAAGTAGGTAGTTCTCAAGATATTGTAATGTTTATTTTTATGTATTCAGTAGGTATTCTGTAAGTGTAACTTGAACAATTGACTTTTGTAACACAATCAATAGACATAAAAAGAAACAACAAGTCGAAAGTATCAAGATTCTTATGTTGCACTATAAATTCAAAGTTGTACCACTATTCATTGGACAAAGGAGTTTCCAAAAGGGGGCCAAAACTCTTAAACACATTATACTTTGTTTAGTGACGTGCGAGATAAACAGTAAACAAAAATTTAATAGAAATAATTTTATATTTTTTTTTTTAAATTAAGAGCCTAGTCGACTAGATTTCAGAGCCTAGAGACTTTTAACAAGAACGGAAGACTCAGTCTAGGCCCTAGACCGGGGTTTCTTAACCTGGGGTCCATGGCAGGAGTGCTGGGCGTCCATGTCAGATATGAAGACAATAAAATACTGTGCGTGATCCATCTAAAAATGTAGGTACGCAGTGAAGGAGCTACATCTCACTAACAACCGTCACGCGCTAATCTTTACTTTCTCTTTTGGTAATAATTAAAAGTTGCCTTGTTTTCTTTCCCTACAATTAAGTTTGGAAGGGGTCAGTCATATTTTTTAAAAATTTTGAAAGTGGTCCGTGACTACAAAAAGGTTGAGAAACCCCGCCCTAGATTGAGTCTTCAGTTTTTGTTTGGGTTTTGTAAGTGGATACTGTCGCCCATAGACATCCGTGATACATGCCAACATTAGTCCAAAATGACAAACGTTGGCACGCCCCCGGATGCGCTACCTACCTTTGGATATAGCAATGGATTTGGAGAAAGGGTTGGGGAAATGAGGAGGGATAGGAATGGGCTCTGACACATCTCACTCACTACCGAAACACGTACGTACATTAGGGAAATAAGATAAAGTGGGAAATGCAGTACATTTCAAGGTAGTCTTCTGTGAAGTTCTCGAACTTATTGGTTACAAATAAGTAAGTTCAACCCCAGGACAATGCTAGTGATAGGAATTAAATTTTAATTCCCTCTTTGTTTACCTCGTTTCATGTTATAATGAATGTGGTATAGGTTTTCCTATTAACTATTGTCTGCGTGACTGTATTTCAGTGCGTCTGAAAAAATTTTGAAGAAAGGCAAAACTCATGTCAAAATACTTGTATTGTAGAATATTTATACGAAGTTTCATGTTAAAAGGAACATCGAATTATTTTTTCTCCACACCGTTTCATCTTAAATTAAGTGTTTATGACTTATATTGAGATTCATATTTACCCAATATAAGATAACAATACTTATTTATTTGCAAGATGGTGTATCTATATGGTGTAACAGCGTTTGCACGAAAAAATACAAATGTTAAAAACTTATAAATTCAACATACCGCGTGCAATACTTTAATATGTGCATACCAAGTTGAACACAGAGGCGTGCGAGTATGATCCAATAAAATAAATATAAATGTGGATGTACTTACTTTGAATTAAAAAAAACAATTAAATAAGTGTTCAAATTACATATTGGTATATCCACCAAACAGGATATACAACGCGTATGAGTGGGTGACGTGTGAGTAACATATACACATCGCGGCCGAAAGTAATACACATCGGCTATGATCGGATAGCTTCGGTTTTGTAGAGCGTCGTCTCTGTCGTAACGGCACACGACGACAGAGACGACGCTCTACAAAACCGAAGATAGTCTATCTAAAGGTCCGATGTGTATTACTTTCGGCCGGGATGTGTACAATTATTTTGAACCCTACTCATGTCTCTTCATATGTATAGATGTAATAAAAAAAATATAAAAACAAAACAATTTAAATTTATTTATTCCGTTAAAACACTATAATTACAATTAAGAATCTTAAAACTAACAAGTTATTCATTAAAAATGTACATTTTTTTTTCTTCATATTATTTACAAAGTCCAAAACGGTCTTTCTGTAACGACGGCCAACAATATGCGAATATATATCACTTAAAAAGTATATAAAATACGTCAATATGTATTGCCATTAGTATGTATATTAAAAAAAAAAAATACACGGGTAGTTTGATGTTAAACTTTATATTTAAACAAAAAAAAAATTTTTCATGTATATCTATGTACAGTCAATGTGTAATTACCCTTTTAACATATATGAATTCTTTTAAAACATGAAATATGTTTTGATGATTATTTGACTTACCTATTTTGTGTAGAATTAAAAGAGAATCCTTTTGGAAATACTGTTTCGTTTAAACTAATAAATTTTTACTCGGCGTTGTTTAGTAAATTTATGAAAAAACAAAAAAAAATACGCTAGTAACGTTCATTCATCTAATCATTCGATATGGTATTTTTTGGAAGAATTTTGGGGAAGAAAATCCGTTTGGGCAAATAATCTTTCGTTTACAGCAAACTAAGTTTCCAAAATTTTTTCCGTCGCAGACGCCTTTCGCAAAAACTATTAAACAAGTAATTTTTATAATACTTTTACTTACTAACAAATTCGTACCGTAATCGATATTTAATATTTCAATAGATATATAGTTTTTATTTTCGTTTTTTTCACTTGTTATTAATGACTAGCTGTGGCCGGCCACGCGTTGCTGTGTCTGTCCGACAGATGGCGTTTACCCTGTTTATGGGTAAAAAGCATGTTCTTACCCTGTGATAGGTATATAAAAACACGCGCGTATTCGAATGCAACGTTGTGTCAAAATTTCAAAGCAATCGGTGAAGAACTTTCGGAGATTTTAAGATTTTGAACAAACGAACGTTTACATTTTTATTTTAGATTGAAAAAGATAAAAAAAAAGGGGTATGGAAAATGGCATTATCAAGTTTCTTTTCAAATTTTGAAATGTATGAAATAAAAATGCAAATTCTAAATATTTACACAAATTAAAATCACTAATCATATTCAGAAAGAATCAAAAATGAATCATGCGCGCACTTGCGTTGCCACGTTCGATGAGGCATACACGTTTGTGCTACGTGTTATTTCCTGCATTCCTACGTTTTGCGTTCAATCTTTTTACGGTGTACCTACATAGAGATGGAAAATCTTTACCTTCGTAATTAGGTATCTATTGAAATCATAGATATTTCGAACTAGCAAACGAATAGCAGTGGTAAGGAGGTCAATTTTAAGCTGTCGTCGACCCCCGTATTTTGTATTGGAACTATCTAGCCCCAGAAAGTTCAAATCTACCCCCAGGGTGTCGATATCGACCACTCTGGGAATGACTGGTTTAAGGTAACCATCTGACTACTAAGACACTAGATTTTTAGTAAAATTAAAAAAACCCATTGAAAACACAAAGTCGTTTCAAAAAATAATTTAATTCGGTGATTTTGGAAGACTCATTCGTCTACAGTAATCATTCGACTAGGCGGTTTTATAAGCCTGTTCAGATATAAGCGATATATCGCTGCTGCCCGCGGTAGCGACAATGTCCGGGCGATATCGCGCCGGGTGTTCTGTACGAGTACCGCCAGTTGCGCGAATTCGTCAGCGGGAGCGAATATCGCCCAGGCACGCGTTGTACCGCTTGTGTGAGCGATACAGAAGCGGTTAGCGAATATAGCCTATGTCTGAACGAATTATCACGTACCCACGCGAATATAGTCACTGCAGGCGGTAGCGAATATCGCTTATATCTGAGTAGGCCTCAATGAATCTAAAAAAGAAATGTTATCGGACTTTTTGGGCGGGAGCTCGTGGAGTGAATTTAAGTTTTTGTTTAATTATCATAAAAAACTTGTGTATAGTGAGTTTTGTGGTTCAATAGTGATAGTTTATTAAACTTCAATGTGTTTTTTTTTTGTGCGTAATGTTTGTGATAACTAGAGATCGGATATTCGGGTGCATATTTACCTAAAGTTGAGGTGTTGGATAAGTATGGAGTGTACTTTTGTATCGGGCGAATGCCGCAATCCCGGCATCGACAAATTTTATGTTCCGACTATAGAATACGATACATATACCTAAAGTTGTAAAGGTACCCCAATACCCTCAGAACTGCATTCCTACAAATTGCCATTACAACTAAGAATTTTAGTCCAAATCCGAAGTTTATATCTTCAATAGTGCCTTAGATCCTATCGACTCTGTCCTGGTCACTATCAGACCTTCAAAACTGCTGAGGAGTTTCATAAATAAGCATCCTGTTAGTCGTGAAATCGCGGGATTTCGGTTTTCAAATAAATTATTTTAAGAAGCCGCTTCCATACATTATACCTCCGTAGGTAAGTAAATATGCACCCGAATATCCGATCTCTTGTTATAACTGATAATGAAATTAAAGCGTGTGACTGCGTTATTCGTGTGCTTCCAAGGAGTCCTCTTCTGTCCTCAGTAAACCCACTATCGCTTTACTGAGCCACGCGTGACTTATTTCTACTGGACTGTACGTTGACAGGATACTTTACAGACATTGAAATTGTTAATTACGAGGAAAACTTGACAATGGCAGCATCTACTAATTGCATCATTACCATATATTTAAAAAAAAAATCAATTAAGATCTTTTATCTTTGTACCTATGATTATAAATAAATTTAAATATTATTAATTGTCTAAAAAATAATCTAGAGTTTAATTACTGGTGGTTGTTACACACATTGTGTTGCATCAAATTTCGAAAGACAAATCTTTGCAAAAGATTATGGTGTTAAAAAAGTGTAAATTTGATTTAAACTCATACTCTATGGCTTTTATTAAAATAAGGCTAGAGGGGCGCAAAAAATAATATTTTTGGAGATTTAAAAAAAAAATGGACAAGTGTGTGTTAAAAGAAGACGTAAATTGAAGTTCCAAAGGCGTTTCTGAACTTCAGAAATATTTTGTTTTAAATTTAAGAAATACCGTTATATCTTAAAATAACCTCATATTATGTGTTTAATTAAAAAAAAATATTAATATTTCATATTTTAAAATGTAAAAAATCTTTAAAATCAAACTATCCGCGTAGAACCGCGCGACTGAACCGAATTCGATAAAACGTCCACTCCCGCGCTACCAGCGCCGGGTCGGTCATCATCACCGCTTGCAGAAAACGTTAAGCAAACACTATTCTTTCTCACTCTTCTTCCGTTTCCTTTTCTCTGTCTTCTCCGACTTCTTCTCCACTTTCTTCTTCTGCTTCTTCTCCGGTTCCGGCGATTTGAACTCTTCTTGCTTCCGCTTTTTCGGCGGGGATTTTATTACAGATTTCTTTTCTGGCGCGGGCAACTCCTTCTTTGATGACCGCAGTTGTTTTGGAGAACAAACGCCTTTCTCTGGCGAGGGCGATTTAGATTCCGACGATTCCCGTGTCTTATCCAACGAGTCTCGCGTCTTCTCTGACGACGGTCGCGTTTTTTCCGATGGGGCGGTGGTCCTGGTCTTTTTGGACGATTTCGATGATTTCGCGTCCTCTTCCCCGGGAATGCCGAGAATTTCGGCCCACTGGTCCGGGGGAGGAGTGGGCTGTTTCCTTTCTTCCTCTGTCGGTTGGTCAGTTTGTTTCTGGGGAGGCAAACGGAGCTATTAAGCTGGTATCACTTTGACATCTTTGATAATGTTTCCACCATTGCTTATTCCTTTATTTGGTCTTTACATTTTTTTTTGTATATTGTTCTGATAAATGGTTTGTATTTATAGGAGCAGCAAGAAAAAAAAATTTAAGAATGTCGTCACCAAGTCGACCATATCTTTATTGTGACCAGAGAACGTAAACCTAACCCACCTTCAAATTTGCTGCCATCGATATGCTGTTAATTTATTTCCCCCAATAAATTAGGGCTCAGACTCTACTAATATGAAATTGATAAACGTAAGCTGAATCTTATCAGAAACTGCGCTAAATGTAGGTTACGATGCAGTCGATTAAACGCTATACAGATTTCATATTCTGCTAATTTTTAACGATCGAGTTTTTTAAAAGAAATTAATCAAATGACGGATGGGAAAAAGTTGTTCACTAGCGCTGCATTTCTTGACACATCAAATGATTGATAAGACTGACTGACCATTTTTGTTCTAAAAAGCAGTGAATTTGTGTTCTTCACTAAACGGGCAGCAAGTCGATGTTAAAGCTCGTGCCACGAGCACGAAGAATTTCGGTCATTGAGATGAGGTCAGCTGAGATTGGAAGTTAAAGAGATTTGTATGAATCGTCTATCACCAGCCACTTTACAAGACCCCTCATATTATTGAACTTTAAAATGAGGGGTCTAGTAAAGTGGTCGGTGATCGGTGATTTCATACAAATCTCTTAACCTACCAGTCCAGGCTGATCTCATGTCAATGACCGAAATTCTTTCTGGCCGTGGCTCGCGCTTTAGTAAATTTAAAAATGCGTTAGGTTTAGGTTCTCGGTAACAATAAAGATCAAGGAATCGGTCGATTTGGTGATGACATCTTTACTAATTTAAAATTATTTACTTTATATATTAAAAAAAAAACAGGTTGTTCTGTTGCGTGTTTGTATATGTATAATCGAAAACTAGTAACAGCGAATCTGAGTTCCTCATTGCATTGCATTTTGTTGCAAATTCTATTTACAGTGGAACACGATTTCTAGTCGAAGACGAACGTCTAGTGAAGCGTAATTAGTATTGACAATACGTAGACTCGTCCCCCGAGATCAAAGGAATAAGCAGAAGTGAACAATAATCAAAGATCTCTTTAATAGTGTAACACCAGCTTCGGGTCTAGTTAGGAGCCACATGTACTAGGGATGTTGCGAATATTCATATTTCATACTCGGTAATTTCCAAGTATTCATATTAGCCATTTTTTTTAAACGAATGCTAATCGAATAGTAAGAGGCCCAATAAATATAAATAAATAAATAGTAGATAAAATTGGTTTTCAACAAATAAGACGTACTTTTAAGAGTAAACATTCATTTCAAAATCATTACCTATCTGATTTTTAGTTCAATTAGTAAGTGGTACTTAAAAAAATTTAGATTGAATCAAAAAGGTACTTACTGAAATGATATTTATAGCACTAACGACAAATTCGAATTACATACTTAAATTATTTACAAGTACGTGCGTAGTAGGCACTATTCGTAATCGCATTCGTGCATAGTGGGGCAAATTATTAGTATTCGTGAATAGTGGGGCAAATTATTCGTATCCGCGAATAGTGATTTTTTTTCTATTCGAAACATCCCTAATTTGTACTAACTAGACTTGGCACTGTTTATATTTTTTTGGAAAAATGTTATAGAGTTGTTGCGTTATACAATTTGCCACTGAAATAAGGCAAACGGTGAAAATAGGTTATTTAGTGTCGAGAGTAAAACAGTTTCTACCAGTTTTTATAATAGGTTTTTGTTTTTCGTAACTTTTTGTTCATTTCTAGTAGATCTTTTATTCTACACGCAGTTGCATTCTGAACGCGTCGCCCGTTCACTGCACTGTGCTGAGAAATTAGTGCTTTTAGATAGAACAACGAAACTACATGTTAGTTTTATTGCCAAAATTTTTATTTTATTTTTCGCTAGAACGGTTTTATATATGAGGACCCCAGAAGTAAAGGGGTCTAAGTGACAAAATTTATGTTTTGAGATAATTGAACCAAAAGTCAACAAAATTTTGTAAGAGGGAAAGTTATTTTTTTTTGTTTTGACCATTTTAGGCCAACACTTTGGCCATTTGCTTCTAATTAGTACTAACAATAGATTATAACAATAGTAATAACACAGTCTGTTACTGCATCTAACTCAATTCTTTCGAAAATGTCACTTAGACCCCTTGACCTCTGGGGTCCTCATATTTATTTTAAATAAGATGACGTGTTTCGAGATTTGCGTTATTTCAGTAGCAACGATGTACAATTATGTTGTTTTTTTTTCGTTAATTAAGTCTAGTACGCACAATTTAGTTATCGTAAGCGAACCTGCATCGGACATTTTGACGGTTTGAAAAATGACTTGAACGGCCTTAGTGAGTATACAAATTTCCTGTTACATTTGCATAGTAATTTAGTTGTAAATGAATCTATGACTACAGTGATTTTTGAAATTCAATTGAGGATTCAATTCCCGGTTTCACATATTAAAAATTGACGAAAACACTCGAACAAAATGAGAATACAACTTCCTCAATAATCACGATTTCACATTCGACCATCAGAGGATCAGAATTTACAATCCTAAGAAAATAAAGCTTTTAGTGAAGCTGATAAGACTAGAAATAAAGACCGAAATCTGTATCATAAACGGCCTTTAATCTGTACCTCTAATGCTTCATAAGCCATATGCTACGTATTTTCATAGCGGTTAATGCAAAATTATACAGGATAGATATTGCCCGTAAATAAATTAAACTCAAGATCAAATTGACAGCTAGAAACGAGCAATGACTAATAATTTTGGAAGAATTGTCAAAGGATATGACCGATGTTGAACATGAAAAAACAGATGTTCCATGTGAGTTTATTATTTTCCGGCTGATGTAAATTATTCACAAAATTCTGTGTCTGATTTGAATGGAAGTCCAAATCAAGTCAAGGAGATACAATAATCATGAGCTTCTCCAACTCATTATACAAGATAAGATCCAGAGCATGAAGAAGCCCGAAAGGCGAAGGAGAGAACAACTATAGAACTAAAGACTGCACGACTCCGTGCTAGCTTCATGCTAGTTGCCAACATTCGTGAGAAAATAGGACTGCAATAAATCAAAATATATTTTTGGATTGCCTTTCTGTTGAAGATTCATGAAAAAACTTCGAAGGATATGCATATTTCAACAGAAAAAAATTAAATTAAGGAAGATCCAAGATGAATTGAAGTCAACATATTTTTTTGAGATTATTCTATGGCCAAAATAGACGCAAAAACTAGATTTATTCCAAAGGGAATTTTAATTGCTTCTTTGACATTATCTGGGCTATAAATGTCCTTACCTGCTAATGCAATAGACGGAGATACTGCAAGCGAAACACGCCATTATTACGTAGTACCGAAGAGCCATTTTTCCGTGCACGATTTCTTCTGTGTCTAATTTAACCTAAGGCCGTCTGTCATATTCTGCGGGTGTCCTAATAACATCGCGAATCACACGTCAAACCCAAAGCTATTATCAACTTTATGACAAAACAATAGGGTTGATATTTGACTGTTCCTGACACGCTCTACGGCTTATTGGACAACTAGAGATGAAAAAATATATTGGGCTGAATCTATTATAGATACTTTATCTTTAATGTACAGGCTTAATAGCATCATTTTACATTTAGCAAGCAAACGCAACGAGTACTTGCAAGGACAAAGAAATTGTGACGTTTCAGAGCTCTCTGTATCACTGTGTGTGTTAGCGCACGTGTGTGCGAAACACGCTTACGTGGGTCTAGTCTTTCATCTACATTTATAAAGTACGTTAGAAAAATTTAAGAATTTATAAAAAAATATAAATTAATTTGAAAATTAGCTGAATTTGAGAATATTTGAGATGTAGAATTGTATTAGAAACGCCATTAACATATGAACAAGTCCTTTTTTAGAATGCGATTTCTGAGGGTGTTTTGCCAGGGCTGCTCAACCCTAAGCAATCTTTTTATGATATGATATTTTTAACATATGGTAGTTGTCGAAATAGCGATAAAAATATCAGTTTCAAATTTACTCAACAACACTATTGTAGATAATTTGACACAAATAGTCACATCGCTTGCTCGGTGAACTGGTTTACTGAGCAAAGAAACGATTGCAAATATCAAAATTGATCAATATGGGATAATTAGGCTCTAGTAAATGAATTTCGCAAGTTTATGTTGTTTTGGGCTTAACGTGTTGTCAGTGCAAAAATCCTATCCGTTTCGCTCTTAATGTCCGATGCCGCTCCGCTGGCTCCTAACATTCTTGGCTCCGTTTGCTCCGAACCGTCCATTCAACCACCCCCATATATAAAAAGGTACAAACCAACACTTCACATTATATCACTAACACTTTTTTAACGCCCCTTCAACATAAAGCCTCAATGCGGGCAGAGGAAGCGAACTCCGTGCAGCCTAATCTTTTTTTTGGCGTGGGGTAAGCCCCCGCAGATTATGACAATCGGCTTAAAAAATCCCATTGTAAAGCTAAAAAATAATAACAATAATTCTTTATAAAACGCAAGTTAAATTGACATTTCTAGCGTCTGCGATAATTGTCTTAGAAAATCCCATTATAAAATTAAAAAAATAATTATTACAATACAAAACTGAAGACTTATCATAGGAGCTAAATTTACATAGTAGTTGATAGTAGATCATGTAACAGACTACACGATCTCCTGTTAACTACATTTCTTTAAACCCCTAAGGTAACACAGACGTTTAACATATTAAAAAAAAATTATAGATAACTCTCGCAGAACGATTCCTTTTTTTATTCTATTTGTCATTTAAAAATGATTTCCATAAAGATTTGGAAACGGCTTCGTTGCCACCGTTATGTCTCCACCGCCTTCTTAATAAACATTTCAAAACCTTTGAAACACATGTATATTATACGTTATAATAATATCACAACAATAATAAATATCAATACTAACTTAACATTCAGATAATGTAAGGTTCATCATGTATATACGTTGTATACTTTAAAGATACAAAATAATCGCAAAAGTATCAAATATAGTTTAGAGCGCACAAAAAGCCGACACTTAAACGTCAAAACACGTCCGATGCAGATTCACTTCTTCAAAAATCATTCGCAACAGCTCAAGTTACAATACGCTAAGCGGACATGGACCTATGCTGCACGGATATATGTGTGTCCATTTATATATATATATTAAAAAATGGGCATTTGAGAAACGGCATATCCAATATTTTTTAAAGAAAAGTGGTAAACGGAAATGCGGTTCAGATTGTTAGTAAGTAGTCAACAACGTCTATGGACAATTGCAACACCAGTGTTGGCGACCTTAAAAACCTCTAAAACAGACTCTCTTGTGACTAAACATCACTTTAGTGACGTCAGAAAACAAACAAAATACGGGTTCATGATTATAAAAAGCATAACTGTATATTATCCTTTATATCTAGTATGGATTTATCGATTACTTTCCATCAAATCGACACCATTCATAGATGTTTTAATATTCCATTTTAGATAAAAAAAAAAAAAAAAATTCATCCCCTGTAAAAGTGACACATAATTGAAACGTTCTTAAGATTACAAATGTTTCAAGACAATTCTATTGTTTTCGTTTACACGTATATGGACGACATAATAATTGTAGACATTTCTGTTTCAAGGTAAAAAAAAAATACAGGATTAATAATAATTATAAATGGCATTTTACAAATGGTGTATTAGAAATGATAATTAAATATGTTATTGCAAAATAATACCAATTCCATAACACATCTCATACAAAAAGACGTGCATTAAGTCACCATAGATGCCGGATTTTTTTTGCAATGTACCAAATTTTCAGCAAATGTGTTGGATTCATCGATCCTAAATTGAACAGTAGTTGAGATGTAAACTATTCAGTGGGTTAGAACGATATAATCAAAACATCAAATTATCAGAGACATCTCTATCTCAACTTTGATGTTACTGTCATTAAAATACTTCTACGGTTTTCTAGCAATTTCCTTGTACTCACCTCTCCCTTGTCCTTTTTCTTGTCTTTCTTCTCCTTCTCCCGTTCTTTGTCCTTGTCGCGCTCCTTGTCTTTTTTCTCTTTCTTACTGCTACTGCGGTCGCGTTCTGATAAAGTGACAATTTTGATTTTATTTAAAAAAAAAAAACTGTTTATAAATGCTTATTGATTACGTAGCCATTAACACGTAATCTTTCCCGTAATTTTGTTGTTATATTAGGGCCTTACGAATTCGACGTTTGTTCATAGTGACAACTTTGAACTTGTAATCTTGCATTTGGCTTAGAATTCTAAAAGTTAATTTCATTTTAAAGCTATGAAGACATTCTTTATCAAAATCAGTTATTCATTTGTTTTTCCGCCACACATACGACTTTCTGCTTAGATATTGTTGTTTGTGACCATGGAAAAGTAAAAAATTCACGTTATTTTGAAATAGGAGTTCCGTCGTGGCAGCAACGCAGCACAGACGGCACGCAATATCAACGATGTGTACGGACCAAACGCTGCAAACGAACGCGCGGTGAGTTTTGGTTTCATCGTTTCTGTTCTGGTAATTTTGATTCCAAGAACAACCGTTGGACAACCGGAGACTAAACTCGATAATGACCAATTTAAAGAGATAGTGAAAGCAGATTCATCTCAAAATATATTTGAATAGGTATATTTTGTTTTGTTTGTAACAATTTGTGTGGGAGTGGTGAAGTTAAGTGTTCTTCTATTCTAGACAATTACAAAGTCCAATTAAGGGTAGTTGATAAAACAACTCGCAGGTCGATACCCGAGAATTGAATTATGCACCTTTTTATTTCACAAGTGACCACGATAGAAAAAAAACTCGGGTGAAAATGTCGAGTTAACAACTTTTGTAAAATTAACAACTATTTTTATACGATTTTTTTTAAAGTTTATATTCTGACTTTGTTACTCTGTACTATTTGCTAGACGTTGTTACTGGTGGCAACGGCGGGGCACTGCACTCAGAAACAGTCGCTAAAGGAACTGCTACTATTTGACACCGACATGTATGCAAATCGGTGCGTACGTACGGAGCGCGAGTGAATGTTAGTGTTTAAAAAAAAATACTGGATGTTAAGATGTCGCGTGACAAAAGTTGTTTAGTTTTCACGAAAGAAATTGCGTCATAATGGCGCAGGTGTTTTTTATTTTACCCTTTCAAGAATAGTCTTACAAATACCTTACACTATAAAATGTCTAAAAAAAGATGTGACTAACCCTTCTCCTTTCCATCTTTGTCTTTCTTCCTTTCTTCCTTCATAATCTTGCAATATTCCCTAAAGTAATCTTCTCTCAAGGTACTACTTTCAACTGCCTTGTATCTTGGATCAGAGTCTACTTTCTTCTTAGCATCAGCCCATCTTGCATGACGATCCACTCCCTTCTCTTTGAGAAGAGCTATGAACTCTGTTTTAACCTAGAATGAGATAAGGAGAGTTGGTGGAGGGCTGTGACTGGCGCTTTTGGGCGCGGAGGGCGTGTGTTAGTTTTTGTTAAATGGAGTTTTTTTTTGTCATTTTTAAACTACAATAAACTTTTAATATGACAATTAATTCTCATGTTTTCTGTTTCTCAAAAAAATGAAATATTTAATTTTGTTTTATATGCAGGTATTTGAAAAACCGTCGGAAGCTTTCTACATGAACTACCCACCTTTTAACTCAATCTCGTGACAATGTTACGATGCAATGCAGCCAAAATGTCAAGTAAAAGCAATATAAATAAGAAAATATGCATAAAATAATATATAATAGTTTTTAAAACCCGTTTAACATAAAAAATATATGGAGGTAAAGTGAACATTTTAAAATTTATAGGTTTTATCGCTGTCCAAAGCGAAAATAACTTTTTTAGTGTATGTCTTGTGTAAATTTTTAGTGTTACAATTTTAATGGAAATGTTTAAAATATTGAATACATATTTGTATGAACAATTACAGCTTACAGCAGTTATTATATTTACATTTCAGTATGTTATCTACTGTAACTTGAGTTATGTCAAAATAAACGGATTCTTGAGTTTTACTTTAGCAATGAAAATGTAAAACTTAGTAAATAATTATGTAACTAATCATGAAAGATATACATTTATTCTGTTTTTTTTTTTCTTCGGTTTCTTGTGGCTTAATTTGTATACTAGCTGAATATTATTTTCTTGCAAAATGTTATTTTTCTCTAAATTGTATAAAACTTGTAAGTGAGTGCTATGAACAAATAAAAGGTAATGGGATGGAATTAATTATACTTATTTTTATGAAAAATCTTATAGAAATATTGCCCTAGGCGATCCGCAGTCCTACAATACAATACAGTAATCGCGCCCTGCACCCAAACGAGTTTCAATACACCCCATAAACGATCAAAAACATCGCGAAAACCGTAAAATTGTACAATTGATCTCTTACTAAAAGAATTCGAAAAAAAATCTCCATTACACGAAAAAACCAACACATACGACCCTGCCTTAAATGTAATCGAGTACAAATAGTACTCCTCTACTGCACCTGAAATAAATGCTTGATTAGACGCTGAAAAGAGAAGGATATATAATTAGAACCTGTGGAAAGAAAGATAGATTAGAACCTGAAAGAGAAGTGTGCATTAATGTTAGAATGAGAAACGAAAATAAAGGTAAAAATGGTATTTAAAATGTACTTTTCTTGACTTTAATATTCAGGACTGGGTGGGTAGGTCAATTATTGACTCAATTTGTAAACTATCATTTATATTTATAGCGTAGTGTGGGACACCCTTCAGCCGGGTGGATTGACGACTTGAGGAAAGTCGCTGGTAGTGGCTGGACGAGAAGGGCGGAATACCGCGTGTGGTGGCAGTCCGCGGGAGAGGCCTGTATTCCAACAGTGGAGATACACAGGCTATTATGGTATTTATATTTATTTATAATGAGTGTTTTAACAATTTAAGTATGTAACACGAAAGTACAAGAGGTGGCCTTATGGGCCAAAGCGATATCCACCGGGCAACCTTTGTGTGGTAACCTAAAAAACAATATCAAATAAAGGTTTTACATAACCTAAAAAAGTGTTCATTTTAAAATGGATATAAAACACGTGATGCTTCACGAAACAATAAGACACGTCCGACCCACATGAAGTATTGAGTGAGACCGAGATGTGCACGTTACAATGAAATAGACATAAAAGGTGACGCCTACCGTTTTTGGCGATGCGTCACTATATTCTTAATGCGAACAGACTGTGAATATAGTCCAGTGAATTGGACAATTGGGCACCCACTCACACAGACGCAAAGCTCATATTTCGTTGCGAGGACTATTTCGACAGTGGAATTGGACAAGTCGGCACCCACTCACACAGACGCAAAGCTCATGTCTCGTTGCGAGGACTGTAGTAAATTTAGAAGTGGGTTGGGCTTAGATTCTCTGGTGACAATAAAAATATAGGAGTCCGTCGAATTGGTGATGATATTTTTAGTAAGTAATTAAAAACTATTTACTTCACTTATTCAGAAACGTTATTTTTATTGATAACGATTCCCTGCTCATTTGGTATTTTTTACTGTTCAATTAAATACAAGCCATTATAAATGTCTTTTGGGGAATTTTCATAAAATTTGGCATCCCCGATGATAAGATAATATGTAACTAAAGTAGATTTTAAAAAAAATACATTTGAAATAAAATATTAATTATAAATCTGCATGTCTGTGATATTGCAGATGGCGTAGACCACTTACCATCTGTTCGAATCACTGATATTATGTAAATACATTTAAAAACAAATGGTTAAAAAGCATTTCTTCAAACAAAATAGGGTTGGAAATCAATTTATAGTTCGTATACTTTAGGGATGTGATAAGGACCAAAAAGAGATAGTATTAGCACTAATTTTATTTTTAGGCTATAATCCTTTAATAAATATTGTTTCAAATCCACTCCTATAAATCTCGACAGTAAGGTGACCCATCCGAGAACGTGTCAACGTTTGTCATTTTTGACCGATGTTGACATTAATCACGGATGTCGCAGAGCGACAGTATCCACTTACCACCAGGTGAATAAAATATTTTATTGCTCGATACAAATGTTCATAAGGGTGAAATTTGCCTTTTAGGTTATTTAAATGTGTATGGGAGTCGTTCAAATAATTAACCTTTATTTTCGTTCAACATTCTTCTCCTACACTTGACTCTATTTGTGAATTGACAAAACCAACCTAACGGATGAAGTCATATTAAATTAGAAATGGCTCTTTTTAAATATTTATTTTTTATATCCGTTTCAACCGATTCAGGGACGTTTTCGAAAACTGATCGCGTTTAACCCTTATGAACGCCGTTATGAATTTAACTGATATAATAATATAAAGGGCATGGCATCTCTCGTGTAGTAGACAATGTCCGCGAGGACGCCTGTGTCCCGGCACTGGATAATTGCGGTGGGTAAAACGGAATTGTTTTTCTTTCATTATTGGATCTTCTTGTAATATCCGTAAAGTTGATTTTGTATTTAACAAAAACTGATCTCTATTGACTTTACATACGTTTCTCTCTTTCAAAGACTTTAAAAAAACCTTATTTGAAAATTTGCTTTGATAATTCTCATTCACTTTTTATATTTAACAATATTTAAATATTTGTTGTATAATTCTGTATATAATCTATTATTTGACTTTAAAATTCTTTATTACTTTTTCTAATTTGACTGTAAACGTTTACATAGAAGCTTATAGACAGAAAAATTAAAATTAAAAAAAATAAATATATGTTGCCATTGAAAAGGAACCTTCTATGTACACGGTTAAAAGAAAAAAAATAAACCTGAAAAAGAAACGATTAATTATTTTCATTCTCAACTCCAATTTCTCTTTACTATTTACATCTCTTTGCAAAAAAAATCTACTTTTACATTTTGACCGCTGCGACCCGTCACCAAAATTTTCAGTTCGACAATTTTATCCACCAAAATGGTAGTTTCTTTCGCAGCCTGGCAACACTGCGCGGTTACAATACTTTCAGAAGCATGCACTGAGACTCAAGCTCTGGGGGATATTCTATATAATTAAAAAATACTTACCGTAATGGTAAGCGTAGTCAAAAGTGGCCTCTATTTTAAGTGTTAGGTTTCGGCCGTGTGTGAGAGAGAGAGAAAATACTATTGATTGTTTAATTTCGATCTGCTTAAAACATATCTAACCTTATTTAGTTTCACGGCGGTTCGGGGGGACCATTTGACGGAGTCTATGTAAGGAAAAATATATTGGAGTTGACTTTAGTGTCATATACTAACATGTCTATTAGAACTTGACTCAAAATTGCATCAATTTCACCAATTACCCACAAAACGAATAAGTGTCATGATAAATACATAGTTCGGCTGCCTCATATCAAAACCCAGTAAACAACAAATAACGCGATGACCATAAATCACAAAAAATCTATGAAGCATATAATATTTTTGGTATATCTATTATCTTGGTATCGTTTATAATGAATGACGAACAAAATTTGATTCAACATAACCTCGTTTTTTTTTCAAAGCTGTTTTTGTGCTCTCGTTTGAACTTTATTAAGAAAGAAGACTCACTGGGTTTTAATATGACAAGAGGAAATTATATCACCCATGTGTCCTAGTGGTGTACTATCAGAACTTTGTTGGGATTTTATTATTTTATCAAAATCGGGCCAGTAATTTCGCAAATCATGTACTCATCTCTTGCACGATGGCTTGATATTATAGGAACGTATAATGTAGTCATATAGATATACCTATATAAGCACAGTGATAAATTGATTTAGAACTCGCGTCGGAAGCGGCCGAAATTGATTTAAATAAATTTTGGTGTTTTTCTTGCCTACATTGCTTTTTCCTTATCTTCCATGTATATTTTGTGTGTGTGTGTGTGTGTGTTTGTGCATGTCAGAATAAAGTTATGTCTATTGTGTAAATATGTTTGTTTTTTTACAATTTCTATACAGGAATCATTTATTATGTCCGGCTGGGTGGACTGACGATTTGAAGAAAGTAGCCGCGGTATAGGCTGGATGAGGGTAGCAAAAGATCATGTCCGTTGACGACATTTGAGAGGGACCTATCTATATACAGCAGTGAAGAGATACAGGTTGATGGTATGTGTTCATACAATGTCAATAGAAACATAGCAATTTCAATTAGTTACTTTTTTAACAGACTACGGCAAAGCTTGGCTTTTTTTGGTGGAGAGTACACGCTGCATTCCCACAGCCGCTGGCCGCACTCGGCATTTCCTACTTTATCGATATCCCTAATGTACGTACGTGTTTCGGTAGTGAGTGAGATATGCTAGAGCCCATTCCCATCGCATACCTCCCCAATTTTCCAATCTATTCCTCAATCTGTAAAGGTAGGCAGCGCATCCGGGGGCGTGTCAACGTTTGTCATCCTGGACTGATGTTGACATGTATCGCGGATGTCTATGGACGACAGTATCCACTTACCATCAGGTAGACTGTATGCTGTCTGTTGCCCTTTTCTATAAAAAAAAGACTAAAAGGGAAGATAATGATAGCATATCTTTTTTTATGAAGTTTTTGGTTTTGTTGGCCACTAAGCTTCCAATGACGCCTGTAGGATATATATGTGTTTTGTTTTAAATGTTTTAGTATAAAGATTACGACGTATCTTCTTCAGTTGATGTTAATTTGAAACTATCAGTGACATCTCCAGGATACATTTATATTTTATTCAATTTAGTTTAGTATATGACGCTAAGTTCTCCAAACTAAGCTAATACGGTTGGCAAACAACTTGACAGAAAATGCGTTAAACAAACTTGAAATTAAATCTAAATACATATTTTTACGAACATATCTAGGTTGGATGAGACAAATCAGTTCATTATAGCTCCAATATTGAGATGGTGTAACTTTAAAAAAAAAATACTGAAATAAACAATATTTTTATAACGCTAATCTCCCAAAAGTACGCAACGGATTTTCATGGGGTTTCCCCGCGGGTGAATTAAGCTTAGTTTGCCGCTTCCAATATACCAATTTACAGTTTAAAAACTGAAATTCTACGCGTACGAAACGACGGCACAACCGTTCCTGAAGTAGCAGCGCGCTGCGGGAGGGGTGCATGACGGAACAGAGCGCTATGGTGGATGTCTCCATCCACCATAGCGCGCTACAACCCTTACTTATCTTTATTGTTTTAGATTATACCATTTTATAGATGGAAAAATTTTGCGACGGTTTTGTGTGAGTTCATCGCGATGTTCATCTGAAGTTGAATCTAGTTTTCTTAACTTAAAAAAGTTGTACACATTATAGAGCGCTCGTTTTGTTTCACTCCGAAGCGGAGGACTCATCTTGTGATACGAATCTCATGCGAGTTTTACACAAAGCGGCCGATAGAAACACGTATTGACGCGAGAGCAGCCGGTGCCCTAGTGAAGGGACGAGGTGCGTCACTGACATCCCTCCCGCACCGCGCTGCTATCTTAGAAGCGGACTGAGTTAAACGGTAGACCGACCGAAGTTTCGGTTTCGGCCAGTTTCGGCCAAACATTGGCCGAAACTATCGTTCGTAAGCTGTCGGATGGAGTCGGGTCATGTTCGGACCGCTCAACCTCGGTCAGTTCGCCGGCCGCTGTTTAATTGTTAGCTGTGTCTGCTCTCGCGCATAAATAATGATTTACTAATAAATTGAAGTCTTTTATTTAACTTAATCGAAAAATCTGTTACAAAGCTAGGAAAAGCACTAGGTTTCGTTGTATAATGTAAATTGTAACTAAATTTTAATTTAACTAAATAGATTTATTTCGGTTTCGACCGACTACGCGTGTCAGTTAGTCCGTATAATAAACACCCGCGTGTGAGCACTGAACAAATTATGATTTGGACAAGAAATATCTTCTTAATTTACATATTTAAATTATTTTCACTGATATCTCTTTTCAATTTAACGTCTAATACATTTATTAACGTGTAAACAACGGAGTAAGGGCCGGTCCGCTGACCGCGTGTATTGCTCGCGGCGTTAGTTATCCAACGCTTACGTGTTGATACTACGCGATATTGATGGTTTGAATTAGAGTTGCCACGAATAGTGATTTGGCCGAATACCGAATATTCGGCAACGCTGTCGGCCGAAGCGCCGAATATTCGGCACAAAATACATGCTTGTCGAGCGCGTAAACAAGAATGGTAAAGAGTCACAAAGTGGGGGGGGGGGGGGGGGGGGGGGGGGGGGTATGCTTTACGCGCGTTCTGGCTGCACTGACGGGAGCGCGGGCGAGCGGCGGTTTTCGTTTTTTGTTTCATTCAATTGCGAGTAAATCACGTCACGGCACGCTTTGTCAGATTATTATAAATAATAATACATAAAACATTACTATTTTGCAGAGACGTTCGTTCGTTAGTTCTTATTCAATTGTTTGTTCGTCAAAAGATTTATAAAATGACACCAGTTAATAAAAAATCGCCCATATGGAAATATTATGAGATTTGTAGTGAAAATAATAAAGTGGCCGAATGTTTGTTGTGTAACAGCAAGATCTCAAGAGGTGGAGAAGGAAAGAAAGCTAGTAAGTAAAACCTTAAGTTAATTTAATACGTATGTAAGTACCTACAAGTAAAAGAAAATTAAAGACAGACAAGGGAAATAAAATAAGTAAATCGTAATTAATTAATATGTAATATAATACGCTAAGCGAAAACTTTGGTTGGATCCCTTTTTAAAAATACTGCGGGAACGGAGGAGTGTGCGACAATTTATAGGAAGGAAAAGAGCAGAAAGATATTTTTTTAATTACAATTTTTTTCAAACTTTGGGCGATCGCTCGTAAAACTAAATATGCGTTTAAATTAAATAACTAAGCCATCTTTAACTAAAGTTTCGTTTTATAGTGGATAGTAAATGTTAGTATAACTCAGATAATTGTAATTAATTTTCTTTTTTTTTATTTACAGCTACAACTTCTTTAAAAAATCATCTTAGAACCAAACATGCTGAGCAGTACTCTACTTTAACTGATGTTCCCTTGAGAAGTGGCAGCAATAAGGGCGGTACTTCTACTTCCACCGATTCCAAGATACCAGCAGTACAAGGAACGTCCAGACCAAGAGAACGACAGCTAACCCTGAAGGAAACATCTGACAGGAAATTACTCTGGGATATTAATGATCCGAAATCAATAAAATATCATTACTTGATTGGTGAGATGATTGCTTTAGACAACGAACCATTGTCACTTGTTGAACGAGTCGGCTTTCACAGGCTTATGGCAAACGCTGTGCCCCATTACAGAGTACCTGGTCGCACTTACATGACCGAGAAAGTTGTTCCTGATATATACAACAGAATTTGGTCTAAAATAGAAGCCAGTATTTCGCAGGCAGCAGCACTATCAGTGACATCTGATATTTGGACATGCCAGCACAATAACGAGAGTTTTTTGAGCTTCACTGCGCACTGGATATCTCCAGAGTTCATTCTGGAACATGGCGTTTTAGCTATGAAACCGTTTCCCGGCTCACATTCTGGTATCAATATTGCAAAAGAACTCAATGCTATTACAGAAAGATGGAATATTCCTCAATGCAAGATCCATTTACTTGTCCATGATAGTGGGGCTAATATGATAAAAGGTGTGCGAGATGCAGGATATGATTCAGGCAGGTGCTTTATCCATTCATCGCAGCGAGCTATAGAGGAGTCGCTAAAATCTCAACCAGAAGTACTACAGATGGTAGCTGCTGCGAGACGAATTGTTACCCATTTTAACCATTCTGGCTTAGCAGAGCAAAAACTTAAATCCATTCAACAAGAAATTAACTTGCCAAACCGCCAACTAGTACAAGATGTGAGCACACGCTGGAATTCTACGTATTATTTAATGGAGCGATTATTAGAACAAAAGCGAGCTGTCTCCTTGTACATAACAGATCACGAAACTTTAAACAATCTAACACATGCTCAATGGGAATTAATGGAACAATGTATCAAACTCCTCAAACCATTCGAAGAGGTTACAAAAATAACTAGCTCAGGTATCTCCGGCATCTCTGAAGTGATTCCCCATGCAGTTACTTTGTTAAAATATCTGGGAAAGGCAGAGACAGCTGAGAGAGTACCAAATTTAGTGACAATGAGATCTTCACTGCAACTGCAACTTGAAAAGCGATTCAACTTTGATGAAAACAACAAATATCTGGTTGCTACTTTTCTTGATCCACGATTCAATACAAGTTTCCTAGGATTGGTTCAGATAGAAAGAGCAAGACAAAAAATTCTTCTAGAAGCTCTTAAAATAAATTGTAATGAATGTAGTACTTCTAGTAGTACCGATGACGATTCTTCTCCACTTCGTAAAAAAATAAACTTGAATGAAAATGATAAGACTATTGAAATACACGACAGTTTCTGGAACTGCTTTGAGGAAGTCGCTACAGAACATATGCGACATGGTAATGACGAGGATTTGGAGAAGAATGCTGCGGCAAATGAGTTGGATTTTTATTTGAAAACAATTCGCCTAGATCGGACGGCTGATCCTTACAAGTGGTGGTCAGCAAACGAAAAACAATACCCAAACCTCTCGAAATTTGCTAAAGTTTATCTTTCGTCTCCTGGGAGTAGCGTATATAGTGAGAGGTTATTTTCTGAAGCTGGTATCATTTACGACGAAAAGCGTAATCGTTTGCTTTCAACAAATGCTGAAAAGCTTGTTTTTATTCATCACAACTTACCACTGATCAATTTTACTTACTAAAGTATTGTAATTTGGTAATGAATACATATAATCTTGAGTAATATGACGTGTCTTTTTTTTCATGATTTGGTATTCGGTATTCGGCCGAATAGTACGCATTATTCGGCCGAATACCGAATACCAAAAAAAGTGGCCGAATACCGAATAGTAGCCGAATATTCGTGGCATCTCTAGTTTGAATTTTGATATTGAAATATTGTTCTTTTATTATACGTTTAATTTTTTTTTTTTTTTTTATGGACGAAGGCGACAGACGAGCATACAGTCCACCTGATGGTAAGTGGATACTGTAGCCCATAGACATCCGTGATACATGCCAACATTAGTCCAAAATGACAAACGTTGGCACGCCCACCGGATGCGCTGCCTACCTTTGGATATAGGACTGGATTTGGAGAAAGGGTTGGGGAAATGGGGAGGGATATAATGGGAATGGGCTCTGGCACATCTCACTCACTACCGAAACACGTACGTACATTAGGGAAATAAGATTAAGTGGGAAATGCAGTACATTTCAAGGTAGTCTTCTGTGAGAGAGGGGTAACGTGGCCAGTCGAGTGCGCCCAGCGGCTGTTGGATTGCAGCGTGCACTCTCCCCTCATAGATAATACATTTGAATGGGAATTTATAAAATTAAAAAATAATTTCACAAACTGAACGGGAAAACAACTGCGCGACGAACAACGCGCGCCGCGAAAGACTTGCCCAAAAAAGATCGCTTTTTATCAATTGGTTGAACTACTTCAACATCAACTACCAACATGTATGTATGGTGAAAATCGTACAGTAAGTTTTTTTTTCTTTCTCGCTTCGTAAATTTTCGTTTTTATTCGCACGCGGTTCAATTGTTATTCGTTACTTTTAACGTTATATTTGCAAATTATTTCAATCTAGAAGTGTAATTGTTACAGTTTGGGAAGACTATTGGCTGTCATTTGCACAAGGAGAGTTTCTCTCCAACGTTTCGGTAGAGAATATTGTATACGATTCTCGTATGCGGCCAAACTGCATACAATTCTCGTTTTTTAAACTGTGCACATCGTGATAGAAACTGGATGATAACGGGAATAAAACGATGATAACGTTTATACTAAGCTTTTCGTACATTTTGAATTTATTCATTCTTTCAATCGATGGTTTGAATAAAGCTGCACTCAATGGTCTACATTAGGATTCCCCTAGATCCAGAGACACGTGTGAAAACGGCCAAACTAGACAGACCCTACAAAAAAAATTGTCTTTAAACGAATGTCCGATCGGTGATCGAACCCTAGACCTTTTATACAGCAGGTGTGGCCACTACTGCGCTAACAATCGCTTCAATTATTTTCTACTTTCAAGTTATTCACCAACCATAACGAAACCTAACAATTTACCAAATTAAAGCAAAGCTTATTTTTATATCATTACCTAAAAGCCTATCCCCTCCCCCTCAAATGGTCCCCCCCTAGCCGCTGGCAGCCGTCTGGTGTCCGCCACGCCGCGCGCACCGCCGCTATCCGAAAATCAGATGTATGGCAGATGTAAGAGGCGTTCACACAACATGGTGTACGGCCGTCCACTAAACTTGTATGGGATTGTGTGGAAGGCGAGCGTGTTGTCGTGATAATGTACATTGAACAGATTTATGTATTAGGCTAGGCGGCTTTCGCTGACACGGCCACATCAATACACCTGTGCCTCAGTTCTGTATAAACAGTATTTGAATTTACATTTGTGAAAGCAAAAAAATATCTTTATATATGACTCATTTATAGCTTCAGAAGATAAAAGAGACGAAGACCGCGCTACTGTGTTGATGACGTCACTAACACAGTAGCACTATTGATATACACGTGTGAATGATAGATATAGCCTCGAATACTGTCAAGCTCGTGTCTGTGCAATTTTTGCCAACTGGATTTGATGAATACATTTTAATACGGGATTATTTTCTTTTCCACTTGTCGGTTAAGAGGCATTATAATAGGTTTCACTTGTTTTCCAGATCAAAAAAACATTATTCATTTGCCAAAACTCTATACGAGTGTGTGCAAACTTTGCGCGGCGGTAGAATAGAAATCCTTTAAATGGCAACTTTATTAAAATAGTAATTTGTATTTCGACGCTTTTTATGTAAAACTGATAGGAATTAGGGACTTGTGTTTCATTCCTTTCAAACTTTCGACACCTCGATTCAGCCCCATAGGGGGTTGAATTTTGATAGATACCTACACCATAGTGAGTGGTTACGTCATAAACGGAAGCTATTGTCAAACATTTGCTGAGCGGTTTTGTCTCGGCTTCAACGAGTCAGTCAGTCGGGACATATCTCTGTATATGTATAGATAAAGGACTTTTTCATTGACTCCTATAATGATTATATCATGTCATGATCATGAAACACGCTCGCCGCAACAAAAAAAAAAAAAAAAGAAGGAATATATTAAAAATATTATTATCATTTGAAAATTTAGTCTTGAACGCAGACGTAATACAACTTGTACTTGAGTCAATGTTGAAATTAAAAAAAAAACTCCCATTTTTTTTTTAAAAAACAAGATAAATTTTTGGATTTAATCATTTCTTTTAAATTTTTACATCTACGTTCATATACAATGGGCAAATACTTTTCAATAAACAACTGTCGTCTATGATATCATTTTTTTTGTAAATATGTAAAGAATTCTCAATGTGGCAACATTAAAAAAAAAACGTCAAAAGACAATATCATAGATGAAAGAATTTAAGAATTGCAAATCTCATCAATCACAGAAATAACTATATCATTATAGGTATATCAAATTATTCACATCTATGTTTCGCTCAGGGATAAAAAGTATAAGCTAGCGCTTTAAATCCATCCACTTTATTTTTTGTATACAGGATTCGAACCTGTCATTTGTATATATATATTGATTACACGATAAACAAGCAGCTTGCGCTGACGCGTCTATATCTCTACGTGTACTTGTATAAAAAGAAATGTAAAAATATTCCCCTATCATCATCCCTCCGTCACTGTTCCTAACTCTCTAAATCCCAATAGGTAGGAAGTGTACTTGAGACTGTGTCAACGTTGATAAATTTTGACAGATGTTAACACATGCTACCCAACAGCAACGATACACCATCAGCCCGTTTGCTCGTCAGATAACGTTTTTTACATTCAAACAATGTTTTAGTATTGAAATTTGATTTATAATCTTTGTAGTGTAACATGTTGCATTATCTAAAAAAAAAAAGTACATATATAAAAATATCTCTTTTAAAGAATCTCATTTTTTATGAAATATGTAGTTTTATATAAATTTTTCATTAAATTAAAAAAAAAAAAATCTTGTATAATATATAAATCTGTTATATAAAACACAAAATCATTTTGTATATTACAAATTATTAATATAAACAGTCTGTGGGTAATAAGGATTGATTCCTGTTTGTGTTGCACGCTTCACTGGTTTGCACTAACGCGATTGTACGCGGCACACTGTACGGGTCTAAATAACAACACCAAACTATGTATCTATTCTGAGGCTGTGATGTATTTATCGATCATAAAATGTACATTCTTGCTGAGGCTGGTCAACGCCATCTAGTTTTAGTTTGGTGAACTAAATCAATAACATCGTCTTGAACAATTCAAGGATGTGTTACATAATATTTTCTTAGGTTTTCGCGATTACTATACATAGCAATTAAACAACTTTGAACGGTTTAAATCGCGTATATTTAACATTATCAGTCTCCCCATGACCACGTCCACTGCAAAGTGTTCGAAACGTCGGGATATAAATAATGTTAAATATACGCGATTTAAACCGTTCAAAGTTGTTTAATTGCTAGATATGTGTTACATTTGAAATATTCGTAAAGTTCAAACAATTGAAACGTTAGAGCCCATTTCCAAATCCTATCCAATCGGATAGAAAATTTACGACGATAAGGGAGGACACAGAAGAGAAATATATATATGTACAGTGTATTTCCCACTTTATCCAATGTACGTACATAGTGAGTGAGATATGTTAGAGTACATTCCTACATGAAGAAATACGATGCGTCAAAATACGAAATGAAAGTTTTTAACGTAAGCTTCAATTTTTCATTTGGGCAATAATGGTTAAAAGTGACAGGATAATGAGATATATCTGCCATACAGGTATCTCAAACATGTATAAGAGAGAGACAATATAACCACCGGTCCAAGGTGGTCTACTTTGGTCTGAGGGCATTTGAGCACGCCAAAGGTGGTACATGAGAGCGGGCACGACGCAGCCGTTTTAGGCTCGGATCTTGATAGTGCGCCATTTTTACTAAATTTTGTATTTATCAAACGCTATTTTTACAGATACCCCTTTAATGTGGGAAAATAAAACATTTAGTTATATGTACCCTCGTATATGTAAACATTAAATAAATAAATAAGTACCTATGTGACATTATAAAGACAATTCGATACTAAGAACCCAATTCCTTCCTACCCACAGACTCTTCCCCCATCTCCCCCCCAACGCCTAACTACCCCACTCACCTGGTCCCGCTTCCTCTCCTTCTCTTCCTTCTCCCTCTTCCTCGCGTCCGCGATGTGCTCGTTGAAGAATGTCTCCCTGTCCCGTGGTTTCTCTATCCCTTTGAATCTCTCGTCGCGGCTGTGTTTGGATGAGAAGTCGGTGAAGGATGATCTGTGGAAAAGGAAATTAAAATATCGTTCAATATTTATTTATTTACTAGCGGCGCCTGCGACTTGGTTCGCATGCACTTGTGATCCCCGTGGGACCTCTAAAATGGATCTCGATAAAAAAAAACTACCCTAACTGTTAACGCGGCACATCTAAATATAAACGCGAAAAGTAACTCTGTCTGTTACCTTTTCACGGCTAAACCACCGAACCGATTTTGATGAAATTTGGTACGGAAATAGATCGAAACCCAGGGACGGATTTAGAGTATTTACCGCGATAACCAAATTCCACACGGGCGAAGACGCGGGCACAGCCAGTAAGGTATAATTATATCAAGTTTCACTAAAATACATCAAATAGATTTTGCGCGTAGAGTGTTCACGTTTTTGTTTTGGGCTCTGTATCACCGGCACTTTTCACTGTAATTTAAAAAAAAAAAGTCACTGGCGTCGCTAATTAAGATGGATAATGATTGATTGAACAGTACTCATGTATTGTACATATATATACTTGTTCACATCGTAGACAAGTTGTTAATTAGTTAAGCTAACCTAAGTGGGTAAGACACGGAAAGTTAAAAGTTGAGAGCGCACTATTCCCCAACAAACTGTCATCAGTTTGGCGGAAATATATGTGTACCTACTATTTAAGTTTCTTTTGAATAAATAAATAAAAAAAAAAAAAAAAAAAAAAAATATATACACCGTTATTTTGTAGATGTGAACTCAATAATAATTAATTTCTGGATATTTTTTTGCACGCCCATTGAAGGCAGAGTACAGTGGAATATACCTATATGTGCAGAAATACCATTTTTTATAACCTGCATTCTTTCGAAATTATCTTTATTATCATTTAAGTTACAACGATGACTCGGTAAAACGCATAATCTGAAACATGTCAACTGATTTAAAATATACAAAATCATTCTAGAGAAATATAAAATAAAATTTAGAAACATGTAATTTTCGTTATTCTATCTAAAACGTTTGTAGCTCCCATTGTTAGGTGCAGGGCGGTGAGTGAGCGCGGCGCGTAGAGTAAAGTGTATATGTAATAGATATATAGGTACTGAAGTTATAAAATAAAAACTGGTGGAATCGATTCCACCCTCGATACAACAATTTTAAGATCGAATTTTAATGAAACATGGTATAATTATGGTTCATGTGCCGGTCAACATTTAGAATATTTTTATCCAGATCAATTATAAAATTCCCACGGGAATCAACCTACATTTATGGTCTACGCGCATGAAATGGTGGGCACCGATAGTAGTCGGGAATATGTCATTCTGAAAATAATTATACTCACTTGGAATGCAATTTGACTTCCTCCAGGAGCTGCATGAAAGCGGTTTTCTTCTGTTGGAGTCTGTTTTTCTTCTCCTTTCTCTCTTCCTCGGCGCGTTCGCGGACGTATTTTTCGAATACCTACAAAGAGTACAGTCAATGTTGTAACTTTAACATTGTGGCCACTTTTTGGCCCCATTATAAGGAAGAACGCGGAGTATGACGGGATAAGGAAAAGTCCACATTTCCCCACCAATCCCATTAATTATTCAATTCCTTTTACTAGTCCGTAGGTAAATGTCTAAAGGTAGGTAGTGCCACCTTCCACCTAGAACACTACCATGATGTGTAAACATTAGAGGGGGGAGAGTGCACGCTGCATTCCCGCGGGCGCGGTCCACTGGTCGCGTTACCCCTCTCTCTCGGAAGACTACTTTAAAACATACTGCGTTTCCTACTTTATCCTATTTCTCCAATGTAAGTACATGTTTCGGTGGTGAGTGAGATATGCCAGACCCCATTCCCAGCCTGTCCCTCCTCATTTTTCCAACTCTTTCTCCAAATCCATTCCAAAGGTAGACTCCAAAGTAGCGCATCTGGGGCGTGCATTTTGGACTAATGTTGGCATGTATCGCGGATGTCTATAATGGACGACCGTATACACTTGCCATTAGGTGGACTGTATGCTCGGCTGCCGCGTAATTTCTATATATATATATATGTAAAGAAAAATATAATTTTCTTTATTTTTGATTTGCCGCGCTGCGGAGCGCCTTCATGGTGGACCGCGATCATAGATTTATATTTTTGTGAACTATGATTGACGTTTATATTTTGACGTTTGGCGTGAACGGATTATTAAAACTAATATTCATTTAGTAATATTAGAAATAAGAATCGACATTGCGATTAACAACATTAAATGTCGTTTCTTTTATTCACAGGTAGGGTTTGGTTGTAAGGTGTGTTAGCATGTTGTAATTATGAAAAATATGTAGTAACGTAATAAATTCTTTTATTCACAGAGAAACTCAATTGTGTTTTGATTAGCAGTTCGATCCAAGTAATTAGAAAATATCATTACATATATATATATATAAAAACAATCTGAACACTCTTTTAAACATTAAGGGTGTAGATTGTTGGCCTGAGATCTCGATTTCGAGCGACCGCAGCGCCAAAGTTTAATGTAACATCCGACGGGGCGGATGAATGACCTAGAGAGCGCGATTTTCAAAATGTTTTGCAACAAACGTTCCACGTTGAGAAATTGTTATTGAACTTGAATATTTACAGCATAACAATAACGTTGAATTTTTGGAAACTAGCTGTTGATTCTTTTTAATAGATTAATAAGAGTAGTTGAGACACAATTTTTATGTTTTTCTATCATTTGACATCTGACATTTTTGTATTCTACTTACCTAAAATTCCAACTATTTATTTATTTGTAATTTCACTACCAAAATTTATTCTAATTCGTAAAATATTCATTCAATAAAATAATTGCAAATTCAGTAGGAAGTGTGTTTATCTCTACGCAAGGAAATGTGCCTATTGCGTAAACTCAAATACTTACTTTTTGTTTACGATCACCTCGTCGATATCTAAAAAAAATCCTAGGGTTTTAAAAAAAATGTCAATAAATGAAACACAAGTATAAAAATGATTTATTTACTACACAATAACAAATATGAGTCGCCATTACTCGCTATCTCAAAAGCGTGCTAGGGTTGTACAAAAATTAGTAAATAATTCATTTATTTACTAATTTTAACAGAAGTTTGTAAATTATTAATATACTAATTAAAAGTATGTAATTAAACAATAACGAAATATGAGTTCAAAATTCTAATGGTTTTTCATTCGATTACGGATCAAGTTCTGATTTCTGCTAATTGGATGATAAAATCAATGGCTATCACAAAACCTATCAGAATGAAAACGTTACCAGCTGCCCGATTCACGTAAGTAATAAAAACCGTAGCGCAGTGACGTCACTTCGTTTTCTGCAAATTTAGCCCTTTTAACCGACTTAAAAAAAGGAGAATTCTCAATTCGCTGTATTTTTGAACCAATTTTTATGATTCTTTACACCAGGTAACTCAGAAATTGTATAGTAATTGAGCTATTGGAAGATTTATGACAATCCAAGACTAGATAAGTAAGTGCGTTTAAAACAGAAAACCAAAAGGCGATTTCTAAGTTCCTAAGTTAAAACGACTTTTGGACTGGCGTGTTTACGTGAATCGACTGGCTGGGTAGTTAAGTTACCTGTATCTTTCAAAATCATTAGGCGTTCTTCTCTTTCATAACACGTAAAGCTCTTTCTTTCCTCTCTTTCATAGCCTCTATGATACTGGGCGCGTCACGAATGGGCATGCTTCGTGACTGCCGAGGATCAACTAATTCTGGAAGTAGGCAATCGTAATAAAACCTAACTAATTTCATCTCCATTTTCTCCTCCCAAAATTTGTCGTCCTTTTCTATAATATAAACTTTCATAGGTACAGTAGCACCAAACCAGATGCCAAGCATGCAAACGTTTCTTTTAGTAATATGTACCTGTCCCTGAATTTGGAAATACCAGTTATGATTTTTATTTATGACATAACCCTTGGAAGCCTTGTCCTTAACCCAAAAGGTATGTTTGGCCATTGCTTCATCAAGAGTCATGCCAGCTAAAGAATGTGGGCACTTAATTTCAATTAAACCGTTTGCATAAATGCCATCTGGTGTAGTACCAAGAAATTCATATTGATCGTCGACGAACAAACCGCAACCTTGTATACTAATATTCTCTTGAATTTCTAACTGTTTAATTGCGGTTTCTTCGTTTTCGATACCGTACCGTACAGCAGGCAAACTGGAGATATTACTACCATAAACGATTTTACGAACAAGAACAGCACAACTTGTGCTCTCTCGTTTTTTACAAACTTCCCCGAACGATGATGAGGTTAGTAATTTTCTCCTTGTACTCATCCACTCAGAACTACTTCTTTGCAAATGGGTCGACCTTTCAAGCTCCTCTCTTTCAGCACAAGACAACTTTAAATCGGCTAAAAAAGATGACTTGGCTTTCTCATATAATTCTGGACTCAGATCAGGTTTTTCGCAGTTTGGTCCATAGTGAGCGTCTTTCGATACAGCGCTGTGGCTCTTTTTCAATCTTAATTTAGGTTTAGAAATTAAACGGATTCTACGATTACAATTTTCCACTTTCGCGATCAAAGGATTAGGACTAGATTTAAATATTACTTCATGAGTTTTACTATGAATCGATCCTGTATTAAAAGACACAACAGCAGCTGCGCATCGGCCCGCATAAGAACCACGGGAAGAATAATTTACACGCTTACCCCCTACTAATTTGGCAATCACTGCGTTAAAACTTTCAACTATATTACTTGTACAATTATGAATTAAACTTCTAGAATGATATGACAGTCTTTTACTTAAAATGTGTACCGCGTCCATTAATCCGCATCCAACAATTGCTGGAAGCAACCCAACAGGTTCTATTCGACGAGTATCAGGTCTACAGAAATACTCCTTGCAATATTGGTGATTACCAAATACGTGTTGTGGACCATTTAGGATATCTTCACTAAGATTTTTTATTTTTTCTTCGAGTGACTGATTTTGATCGCCCCAATATTTAATAGCGCATTTTACACCCGTTCTTAAACGCAAATACCTTTCTTTTAGGAATTTCCGCAATTCGCAAGGATACTTAGTGTCTTTCGACAGTTTCTCCAAGCTATTGCAGTAGTTTCGTAAAAGATGATTTTTGCATTCAATTTTCTCTACTGTTAAATTACCGTACGGTCGCGAATCTAATATTTTTTTATAAGTACTGGAATCGCCGTCTGCTACAAATTTATTATAAATTACACCGTGATCAACAATGGAACGTTTAAACCCCTCAACTATTATGGTCGATTCCATACCGGTAGATGATCCCGAATAATTCTTGAAACAACGGTGTTCCGAGGGCTGACTGTCGTTCTTTGCGGCTCGTGCACAAACTACGCAGTATTTATTTTTAACTCCAAAAAACAATACTTTATTAGTTTTAATGCCAATTATCGCAGCTGCGCCGGACAAGGCGGAAAAATTCTTACCATAAGATCTCTTGCTCCAACAACCGTCAACAGCAACAGATATTAATGGTGTACCATTTTTATCAACACTACCTATAGACACTGCGTACTCCGCTTCTTCCTTGACAGCTTCTGCCATGGAATGTGCTGCTGTCTTTTCCCACCAATCGCAAACCGTATTATTAATTTCATTGTATAATGAAGGTGACATGATTGGTAGGGCTACTGCGGCAGTTAATGTTTTTAACTGATAGTAGCTCCCACCAGATGATATGATACCAGATACAATTTGATGATTCACTTCCATTCTATCTTCTTTCTTTTCAATCAAACACACAGTAAATTTCATACTACACATACTACATTTCATGATGAGTTTTGAGTCCAGACCAACTTTTACTTCACCTATTATACTGAGGTAACTTAACTTACAATCCATTGGACCGTGGTCCCCTATGGCCTGAAGAGCTTTAAAAAAAAAAGAAACGTCTACAACTCTACGCCCAACTTCCATTTCATCCACCTTTCCCTCTTGGTCGTTTTCAATAACTAGTTCCTGTAAAGAAAGATAATGGCTTGATTTTTTTTATAAAAAATAATTAAAAATTTAAAAAAATGCAAAAGAATTAATACAATATTAGGTTCCTGATGAATAGAAATTATAATTTCTTTACGCATTAGGTATTGTTTTTTTATGACGTCACCTATTTGAACGTAAATTTTCTTTTGAGAAAGTAATTGAGAAGTATTTCGGTACTAAGGTGTTTGTCTCTCGATGAAAATAATAAATATTGCAAGAAAAATCTATAGGTAGGTATTGAGATTTTGTCTTCGCCCATCACTAACTAAGTAGTTTGTTTATTTATGTAACAAGTCTACAAGAATTACGTATAACAACTTACCTCTATACAGCGCGTAGCATTGTTGCTCAGAGTCTCGGCCCCAAGGTTTTCTTTATTTTCAATACTGGAAATATTATTCATCAATATTATCCACTTTTTATTTATTTTGTACAACCCTAAGCCAGACGCTAGGCGCCTCGCGTCTGTTTGGCGGTATAGGTATGTCGACAAAGTTGCGCTGTCGCCTACCTACTTCCACAATTTGATATTTAGACAATACTAGCCGACCCGGCGAACTCCGTATCGCCTTTTTTTTTTTTAAAAATCCTATTATTTTGATATTACATACAGATACTTCAATTTTATTTATCAGTATAGATATAGATAATACAAACCAATATTTACATGTTATTGTAGGTATATGTCTGAATCGGGCGATCTAAATCATATGACATATTGTATTAGCTTTGTAATGTACCCTGTTCAAATGCGATAATAAATAAGTAGGGAGGAACTTACATTTTATTCCGAGATCTTTTGGCTTTCATATTTTTATAATGCGTACAAAACTTTCTTTTCCCTGGCATGCCACTCAAATTCAATCAGTCCTGCGAAAAAAATAGCCTATGTTACTCAGTGATAATGTAGCTTTCGAATGATAAAAGAATTATTAAAATCAGTCCAGTACTTTTTGAGTTTATTCGTTACATACAAAAATCCAAATCTTTCCTCTTTATAATACCTATTAGTGTAGATATTGTATTTTTTACGATTTATATCTAGTTCCATCATGGTTTTCTTTCAGACATTCATTATATCGATACTTTCTACTAACTGAAAATAAATTAATTATAAAAATGTTATACTTACAGTTTTTTACAAAAAACACAAATTCACAACACGTAATTCTGCTGTCTGCAGCCGACAAGCGTGGTGTCGCGTTCACTTACAGAAAGGAACTGCCGCTGCAGACCACCGAGATTGCACGAATGAAACGAACGTTTTATCCCATACATTTGTGTATGAAAAATTTACCTTAAAATATATCTAGATTTTAGGGCTTTAAAAGAGGAAGTCTTTGTTTGTAAAGGTATAAAAAGAAGTATACAGCTATACTTATTGGTTTCTTCAGTGTTCAAAAAGTGTTTCTTTTTATCAATTTGTGTTGATTTATGGGGTTAAATCTGAAAAATACGAAGTCATGTTTTTGCATTTTTACTCAATTTTGTGCGTTTGTTGACGTTTATTATATAACAACTATTAGGTTTAAGAGTTTAATATAAGCATGAACATACTTATTGGTCTTTGATTGTAATATATACAAATTATCATTGATATCAATCATATGTAAATAGGTTAAATATGAAAAATCGTAACACTCTTTTCGGTGATTTTCACGATCTACACCCTTAAATAGATATTCCCAAACAGCTATAACATCCCGCGGAGACTCGGTTGAGCGGACTTCTCTATCCGAGGTGGTCTAATTTGGTCTGTATTGTATTTTCATTGTACAGCATCACCTATTTACTTGCACACGTGCTAAATCTGTTTCCTCTCATTGCTGATAAGCAGCAGATACTTCGTGTACCCCCGGTCGTTACAAGTAGTTTGCGCTGACGCGTCTGTATCTGTTTTTGTGCTCCAACATATCGGTCGAGTCTATGTTTAAATTGATTATTGTTCTCAGATGATATGACTTTCTTAGGTAACCCGTTCCATTGATCGACCACTCTATTTGTAATGAAGTGATAGTAACGCTTTGATGGCGCACAAATTCTTTGTAGCCTTTTTTTTTTATAGACTAGTGGGCGGACGAGCAGGCGGTCCCACGTGATGGTAAGTGTTGCCGCCGCCCATGGACACCTACAACACGAGGGGGTATGCGGGCGCGCCGCCGACCTTGCAAAAATCCTATTCACAGCTCTCTTGAAGAACCCCATGTCGTAGCCTTAACTCGTGCCCGCGTACTCTATCATTGTTGTTTAGTATTTTAAAGGTCTCTACGATTGCATCTCTCCTGTAGTGTAGGCAGACCCAAGATTCTTAGTCTATCAGCATATGTTCGCGTGGCATCTTGGTAGCCAGTCTCTGGACTCCCTCCAATACATCACTGTTCCTTATGAAATACGGACTCCAGACTCGTTATGCACACTCAAGTATTGGTCGTATATATAGGTTTTGTAGAGTTTCACGAAGGTTAGTTACTTATATATGATCAAATGCAAATTCACGTTTTAAACATTTGTCTGTGCGCGATAGAACCCTGCTATGATGCAAAACGATCGAAATACCCTCTAATCCCTAAACAGTTTCCTTCACTCAATACTCATTCATGCAGTTTCGAATCCTACTAAGATGACATAGTACAAGAGAAACCATAGATGTTTCCAGGGAGAACCGCCGTGGAGGCATTCATCTAGCAATAGACAATAATACGCTAGGAGATCTAAACAGTTGCCATCAGCCATCAGGATACCTACAACAGTGGCCTAAAATATGCCGAAAAAAAGAAAAAAAAACACCTTGAAAACAACACAAAAAATGTTTGGACACTTTAAAATGCCTAGAAAAGACACTAACATTTTTAGAAAAGGCATTTAAAATCTCCAAAGTTTCTCCCACTGACCTGCTTCCTCTCTTTGCTGGTGAGCAGCAAGTAGCGCGTGTCGAACACGATCTTGTGCAGCTCCTTCTCCCAGGTGCTGAACGCGGACACGTCGCGCTCGCACAGCATCTGCCGGAAGCTGCGCACGCGCTGCTCCAGCGGCACCACCGCGCGCTCCCGAGCAGCTCGCACTTCTGCGTCGATCGCTGCTTCTTTGCCAGCGTCTATTGCTGTGCTGTTTGCTATTTTTTTTGGTGCTGCTATGGAAAAATAAATACATAAATAAAACTCTTTATTTATTGTACAAGGACGGTTTACATGCTAAGAAAATTGGAAGCGTCCTTACTACACAACAAGATATTTGTCGGGCATAAATTGACATTTTCAAATTCAATTTGGATAACCATTTAAGTAATTGCTCTCCTTTTCGCCCACAAACTACTTCTGCAGATTTTTCTTACTGTAAACAGAAACAGAGTGCAGCAGAAAGAAACGGCTTGAAAAGGATTTTGGGACCGAAAAGGAGAGAATATCGTACATGGAGGGGGGTAAGGGGCCATCCATAAATTACGCCACACGAATTTCATGATTTTTGGAGTCCCCCCCCCGTCCTTGTCACAGGTGGTCACATTTGTGTGACCCCCCCTCCCTCGGTGTGACGTCACATATTTTGCAATTTTAAATTTAGAAACTATTAAATTAAAACAACCTTATAATAATATTGATAGTTGGTAATAATTTTAAAGTTGTTCGTTAGAGTTGAAGTTTAGTTTTAATACTTTAGATTTATACATGTCACGTCACCAAGCTTATGACTCGCCCCGCCCCCCCCCTTGTCACACGATGTCACACTTTGTTGACCCCCCCCCCTCGCCCTTAACATGTGACGTAATTTATGAATGACCCCTAAGGAGCAACAAGGAGTTGAAGAGCTGGTGTTGAAGGCGAGATTAAAGTAGCCGAACTCAGTTGGCTCGATCACTTGGAGAGGGCAGGGGAGGATCGGGCCGTAAACCAAGTCTATACGGGAGAATGAAGTCGTCGTCGACCGATCGGACGTCGCAAGCAGCGCTGGAGAGGGACCTGCGGGAGCTCCATAGGTATAGCCTGCTGGCACGAAGCTGCGCAGACCCGAAAAAGATGGCGTCTCTTGGTGTCGGAGGTCAAGATCCACTTTGGGTCGTTGAGCCAACGGAGTAGTAGTAGCTTACTTGCTAATCGTTAATTAATTATTAAAAGATTTTTTCATATTATGCAAATATGTATGTAATAGTTTATCTTTGAATATTTATATTAAACTAGCTGAGCCGACAGACGTTGTCCTGTCCAAATTTCAATAATACAATAATTTCAATAAGTTCATACAAAAATTTCCACAGGAAAAAGCACCTTCAGTTTTTCCCGAATTTTCCAGTTTTTCGGGCAACTTTTCCAATTTTTCTTTCCCTAAAAACCTTATTTGGACAATTACGAACATTTTTTAAAAAAAATTAGCCAAATCGGTCCAGCCGTTCTCAAGTGATGCGCTTACCAACAAACAGCATTTAATTTTTATTTATATAGATGTAAGAAATTAATTAATTAATACCCTCAATACACACAACATACAAAGAAAACATTTAAAATTTTGCGATTCAAATAACCGGAACCACACTACATAATTTAATGAGCAACATTATTTTCAAGTTTGACATTTGTACTTGTCAATTTAGTCTACGAGATTAAACAACGAACTTTAGTCCGCCTTTTTATGGACAAAGGCGGCAGACGAGCATACAGTCCACCTGATGCTAAGTGGATACTGTCGCCCATAGACATCCGCGATACATGCGAACATTAGTCCAAAATTACAGACGTTGGCATGCCCCCGGATGCGCTGCCTACCTTTCGAGATATTGGAATGGATTTGGAGAAAGGTTTGGGAAAATGGGGAGGGATAGGATGGGAATGGGCTCTGGCACATCTCACTCACTACCGAAACACGTACGTGCATTGGGGAAATAAGATAAAGTGGGAAATGCAGTACATTTCAAGGTAGTCTTCTGTGAGGGGTAACGTGGCCAATCGACGCGCCCAGTAGCTGTTGGATTGCAGCGTGCACTCCCCCCTCCCCCCTTTCGTCATTTCAACCATTTTCTACAGCCCTCAGTTCATCAAGTAGGTGGGCGGTCTCCAGTAGCGCCGTTATCATCACGACCACAATCGTCAAAAGGGTCACTCCAGGGACCTGTCCGTATTGACTGACGGACAGAGGTGCAATCGTAGAAGGGGACCAAATCCCGGCGCCATTTCCTCTGCCCCCCCCCCCCCCCCCCCCAACGGCCTTTTGTGCTTTCTCTTGTTCAACTGCGACTCCATGTGTATGTGATCGGGACCGACAGATTGAGAAAATTTAAATGGCAATAACTTCAATACTAAGATACTGCAATTAAAGCTTTTGGGAACGGTTACAATAAAAATGTCAAGACTACAGACCTTCCTCCGGCTTCACTTTCTTCGCCGGTTCAGTGTCGGATTCATCGGAATCAGAATCAGCGGACCGTTTCAGTTCTCCATTCGCTGCTTTCGTTGTCGCGTTGGCGGCAGCCTCTTTGCGCTGGAACAAAATGCGTAATAAGTGCTAGCTTAGGTTTTTTATATGTTTCACCAGGCGGTAAGTGGCCACTGTCGCCTCGTGACATCTGCGATACATGCCCACATAAGTCAAAAGTCATACTCCCGAATACGTGGCAAAACTATGTACAGTATTTGCGCGAGTTTGAGTATTGCACATGACCATAGAGGGACCTGAGGCGAAAGGCGGAAATACTTCCAGCCCGCTTCCCTTCACCTCGCTCATCTTCAGTTCTGTGCTGTCCTTAACGTCTGCCGTGGGCTCGTTGATAACGCAAATTACTTGTGTAGCGTTTTCTCGTTCTCCAGTGAGGACAAAACAGCAAGATGGTAACTGACTCGGCAATATCATTTGTTTTTTTATTCTAATAGTGACTAAATTACATGTATTTTTTTAAATTATGTAATAAAAATTTGATAATTTTTACAATATCTTTTTTTAATCATTTAAGCACTTAAATAAAAGTGATTAAAAAACTTAAAATCACATTAACTACTTAAAGATCACTCATACAATTATCGATAATACCATTAGTAATTAGGTCGCAGCACTACCACAGCCCTTACAGTGGTCATGAACTCGCGCACGTACTGTATCTTATCAATAACAGTACGTGACGCCTACGACCGCTGCAAGTTACGAACGAATGGAACGCGATTCACAGTCACTTTAAAAACATAATTTTTGGGCTCCTAAACGACAGATCACAGGCATTTTATTAAAAATAAGCGATTTGATCAACCACAAAAGTAAATTTGTTTTACCAACGTATTTCCGCGTTTACTCACTCAAGTTACTTACACAAGAAAAAGAAACAAAAAAACAGTTATCAAAAGCTGAAAAGGTGCTTCGTTGACATCCTAGGAAATCTGTAATTTTATACCTCACTTTCCAATTTAGGATGTCACGCTTGCTCAACTTTGTTGTCGTCGGATTCCGTAGACGTTTTTAATGATTCCGTAATAGAATTCAAGAAATATTGTATTAATTAACGAAAGAGACGGATCATTCAGACCGTATGATACACATTTGTGGAGTTGAGTAATTCCTTTTTGATTTCCTTCCATTTAGGCAGTCCTTTACATATATGATCTAACTAACATTAGTCGCTTACGAACTTACTTTTGCATTGCGTAAAACAATCTATCGCAGACAATTTATTCACAATGAGCGATTCACCAACTACAAATGTAAATTTATTTTCTACCAACTTACTTTTACAGTTACCGGCTTGCTCACACACTTAATTTTTTTTTTTTTTTATGGACGAAGGCGGCAGACGAGCATACAGTCCACCTGATGGTAAGTGGATACTGTAGCCCATAGACATCCGTGATACATGCCAACATTAGTCCAAAATGACAAACGTTGGCACGCCCACCGGATGCGCTGCCTACCTTTGGATATAGAGAAAGGGTTGAGGAAATGGGGAGGGATATAATGGGAATGGGCTCTGGCACATCTCACTCACTACCGAAACACGTACGTACATTAGGGAAATAAGATTAAGTGGGAAATGCAGTACATTTCAAGGTAGTCTTCTGTGAGAGAGAATTATCTAGCTGCAAATCTGTAGTTACTTACTTGTAGTTCTAGCAATGCGTCCGGGGGTTGACTGACTGCTTTGTCAACATCAGCTCTGCCGATGAGCTGTTGAGGTCTCTTCCACACGGATGAGTGTGCCGTTGGATTGTAGAAGAAAACTTGTCCATCTCCCGTCCAAACTACACACCTGTAAAGAAGCATATTAATCATGTTTATAACGTAAACGCAATATTTTCCATTCCAAAATAGAAAGACATTTTTTTTTTAAAAATAGTACGCTGAACACATTTGAAATTAAAAAATTACATTCTTTTATATATATTTTTTTTCATTTAACCATGGATGATTCGTGACTGACTAAATTGAAACAATGTTATATATCTATACGTATAATAAAACTGTAGAATCGGCGATTCTGTCATTGAATATATTTACCAAAAACTGTTTTGGGGCGATGAAGGAAGAGTATTGGAATACAAAAAGACAATTTGAATTTTTTTTTGTGAAAACTACTGAACGGATTTTCATGGGGCTTCGGCTAACGGGAAGCAAAGATATCCCAATTTAGAGTTTAAAAACTAAAATTCCACGCGTACGAAGTCGCAGGCGCAGCTAGTTTATTATAAAAAACTTAGTTTTGAGTCTTTCTATTCTATTGAATGTACTTGTATCAGCCTATAACGTACCACTGCAAGGCACAGAACGCCCTAGTAAATCACTCGGGCCGTAATCCACCACGGGGGCCCCGCTACTTCGGGGATTTGAACTCTACGCGAGTTACTCTACAAATGTGAGTCGAGTATAGATACCTCTGGGGTATCACCGCTCTACCTTCAAAACACAAAAATCAAATATTCAATTGAAAAATCCACTCACCAAGGCGTGCCCGATATCGGGGTGACGGATATCGGGCGGCTCCTATCCTGCTTCGCCTTCTCCTTCTCCAGTCGCTCCTTCTCCTGCTTCTCTTTCTCTATCCGCTCTTTCTCTTGTCTCTCGCGCTGTTGCCGCTCCCGCTCGTCCGCAGCTCGTCGCTCCGCTTCCGCGGCCGCTGCCGCTTCGGCATGGGCCGCGTGGGCTTCCACGTCGATCACTAGGAAAAAGAGAGTTATATAAGATATATTTATTTCTCAAATAACATTAAATTAATAGTTTTACTTAAGAGTGGGACCGATAAGTGCAAGCGTACTTCAAAAATATACATTTTTACAATTTGTTCGTGTCTCGGCAGGGAGCGATGCCACTTCTTCGAGATAAAGGGACTGTAGCACTTCGGAGCTGATAATACTTATAATAATTGACCTATAATAACGACCGCGAGGGCGGCGTGAAGAATTCTGAGGCGGTGCCACGACCCAAATGGGTCACTCCAGGGACCTGTACGTACTGGCGGACAGAGGCTCAACTACAGAAGATCAAATTCCAGGCACGCACTTGTCCCCCCCCCGAGATGAGATGTTCCCGAGACATATAATAAAGGAGTTACAGATTTTAGGATTCCTTCTCATTAATTTTGCAACAATAAAATATTCCACATGTCCACAGTTAGCACTAACTATCGTACTAATAGCTTTTCCTTAAGGGCCTGTTCTGCATTCAATGATGTGTGTGGCGAAGATATGAACGCATCGAATTGTTTTTTAACAGTATAAATGCAGTTAAACGTAATCTTACTGCTAAATATACGACTATAGTCCGGCTATTACAGTATGAGCTCTGACAGATTGGGGCGTTATCTATTTCACGCAAAACATATTTTCATGACACATACCGAGTCGCAAAATTTTATAAATCAAATGTATTTTTTTTTATGGTCGAAGGCGGCAGACGAGCATACAGTCCGCCTGACGGTAAGTGGATATTGTCGCCCATAGACATCCGCGATACATGCCAAGATTAGTCCAAAATGACTAACGTTGGCACGCCCCCGGATGCGCTGCCTTCCTTTGGTGATACAGGAATGGATTGAGAGAGGGAAAATGGAGAGGGATAGGATGGGAATGGGCTCTGGCACATCTCACTCACTACCGAAACACGTACGTACATTAGGGAAATAAGATAAATTGGGAAATGCAGCACATTTCAAGGTAGTCTTCTGTGAGAGAGTGGTAACGTAGCCAGTCGAGCGCGTCCAGCGGCCGTTGGATTGCAGCGTGCACTCCCCCCCTCAAAGTGTTTATTGTTCTTTTAACGTATATTTAACGTGTATTTTAACGGATAAGTTAAAGTTAAGAATAGTTATGTGTTGTAACGGGTGACCTGTATATTTATTGAATAGGTACACTCCCTTGCGGCCCAGCACATGTAAATTAATTAATTACAGTCTGGATTAAATCTGGGGTATTTCTATACTTATTTAACTATGTAGCAGTCCGGTCGTGTCGGCTGAGAGCGAGGGAAAGGGCTCGAGAGCGCAGAGGGCGCCCCAAACTGCGTTTGGTTACCACCTTAATCGAACTACGTTTTGTTACTACATTATGTATTACATTATTGAACGGAATATTGTCTATTTAATTCGAGTTTTCTGTTTCGCCATTTTTCTGGCAAAGCCATTATTATCTCATCGTTATAATTTTTTTGGGGTTTCTGAGCGAAAAACTGATTTAAGTGGTTTATATAGGCTAAACGGTATATCACTTTCTCGCCAGTGATCAGTGTTGCCAGAAATATAGCACGCTAAAGTTCATACACTCAAAAAGGCCGCCGCCTTTTCAGACTACCAATTAATACAAAATAATACAACTCACCCTCCATTTTGCTGTCGTCTATTTCTATTTTTTCAATCTTCCTCTCCGGCTTCTCCCCTTTCTCTACTGTTATTTTAGCTTGTAGCTCTGAAACAATACCATAAAACAATAACACATAATGCTTACACAAATCAGTGTTTTTGTTTCTTTTCATACATGGCAATGGTGCAATTAGCACATTCTGCCAGTACCAGGTTTCTCTTCGTAATAAACAATTTCAAAGTCTAAAACATATCCGGTCCATGTCTGTCGCTCGATAGTGATAGTGGGCTCACTGAGGACAGAAGAGAACTCCTTGGAAACATACACGAATAACACAGTCCTATGCTTTTATTTGATTATCACAAACAGTACACACACAAAAAAATAAAGTTTAATAAACTATCGCTATTAAACCACAAAATACTTTTTATGCTGGAGCAGCGTTCCTTAATCTTTTTAGTGCCGCGACCCCCTGAAAAGTTCAAAAATTAAAGAAATAATCTCAGAACCCCAATACTAATGGCTTAGGTAGCAACTGTCCCTCAATAACTGGGCCGCGGGCGGGTTTACCATTTTTTTCAAATTGCTGGTCGTCAACTGGAAGTGACAGTGGTTAAAAAGTGGGCCAGTTCACTACTTACAAAACAGATGCCCCCCCCCCCCCCCCCCGCGCAACCACTAGTCACTAGTTCCAACCGCTTTGAAGACAAAATCAACTAAATATCTAAAAAAAACATAATTGTTACAATAGTCATTGAATTTTATTAAAGTTCTCAATTTAGTGATTTTTTGGAGAGATTGCACAAAAAAGTTATTTTTTTGATACCATTCTATGCAATATTGGTAATCAAACCCTAGCGGACGGGTTCCTGGAAGTAACCAGACTTACCTTCGAGTTCCTTCATGGGTTTAGGCTTCTCCCATACACTTTCCTGCTTCCCAGCGTGGTAGTAATATGGACGGCCATCCGGAGCTCTATGGGCAGTCCATTCTGAAGCTCTCGCTATTAGATCAGGCGATATTACCTGTAAAGAAATTATCTATATCAGCCTAGTTCTAGAAATAAACACTAAAACAATTCTAATGGACCCCAATCCACCATTTCCATAATTAATGAGCAGCAAATTTGAAGGTGGATTAGGTTCTCTGGGTCCCAATAAAGATATTGAGACCCAGAGAACGTCAACTTTGTGTTGACATTCTCAGTAAAAACGGTGTATTTTCAATTATTCAAAAATAAGTCGTTTTGTTGATCATGGCTGCCCATTTAGTATCTTTTTGCTGTCCGTTTAAATCGGGTGTTTACGATGCGCACACTAGGCGCGCACCTGCCTCGCGTTACGCGAAAGCAGCCCGAGGAATGTGCACTCGGGCACAAATGTAGTAAACTTACTCAATATATCCACCAAAATGATGGGTAAGCAAATAATCAACAATTTACACGATTTAGAGCTCTCACTTACCCCAGGTGGTTTTGCCCACACACAAATCTGGAAAGTGTACCTACGCTAGTCCCTACTAGACGTGACCTATCTTAGTGTAATTAATAAATACATACATTCACAATAGATACTTGTGTAGTAATCCAAGTCTCGTTCCGTGGTGAGCCGGTGGCCGCTATAGCTCCGCAACTCACACACGGCAGCAAAATCACCTCGAGATATCACTTCCAATACACAAGCACAATCACAACAAATCCAACCAATTCCAAGCAAGACACTCGCGTGGCACAAGGATATCCGCGTGCAAATCCAATCAATAGGCGCGAATAATAAATAACAACTGTCCGAGCCCGCGGTGTGAATTTATCTCCCAAAACACTCGCGTGGCACAGGATATCAGCGAACAAAACCTATTACTAGGCGCTAATAACAAATAACAACTGTCCGAGCCGCGGTGTGAATTTATCTCAATTTAACTCTGCTCGCCGCCGAGCGCGTGTTACTACTCAAAAAATATCAAATTCTCAAACCGCCTTCAATATGGCGGGGACAAAAAAAATGTTGCTTCAAATAATGAATGTATGCGGGTATGCAAAGATGCTCGCGCCAATTCCAAACATCGGGGGTTCTCAAACTTTTTTCGGTCGCAGACCCCTTAACCAAATTAAAACCGCTGACCCCAAGTCATTTACTTTACTTACTCAAACTGGCATGCAACAACATGTGAGCAACTGCAAACATGCAACGATTTTTGCCACGTTCGATGAGACAATGCACATACATATATGTGGTGCTACGTGTTATTTCATGCACACTCACGTGTCACTCTTTTTGCGGTGTACATGGAGATAAGAAAATCTTTATGTTCTTAATTAGGTATCTATTGAAATCATCGATATTATGAACTAACTATCGAATAGCAGTGGTAAGGTCTATTGTTAGCTGTCGTCGACCTGCACATAGAAAGTTCAAATCGACCCCAGAGGTGGTCGAGAAGTACACCATTGTTTTATTTCTTATATAATTTTTTTTTTTAAATTACAATGTCGTGAAAAGAATTGGCCTGTATTTAAACATGCAGTAAAAAAATTCTAAATGGGCCGCATATCGTTACGAAAACAAACTAAACTAAAATAATAAATATTAAATTACTAATAATGTCAACAATAATGTCAACTTCGCGGACTCCTATATCTTTATAGCCACAATAATGTCAACACAAATTAGACTTCGCGGACTCCTATATCTTTATAGCCACAATAATGTCAACACAAAGTCGACTTCGCGGACTCCTATATCTTTATAGCCACAATAATGTCAACACAAAGTCGACTTCGCGAACTCCTATATCTTTATAGCCACAATAATGTCAACACAAAGTCGACTTCGCGGACTCCCTATATTTTTATAGCCACAATAATGTCAACACAAAGTCGACTTCGCGGACTCCCTATATCTTTATAGCCACAATAATGTCAACATAAAGTCGACTTCGCGGACTCCTATATCTTTATAGCCACAATAATGTCAACATAAAGTCGACTTCGCGGACTCCTATATCTTTATAGCCACAATAATGTCAACACAAAGTCGACTTCGCGGACTCCTATATCTTTATAGCCACAATAACGTCAACACAAAGTCGACTTCGCGACTCCCTATATGTCTATAGCCACCTGAGCACCTAAACCTAGCTTTAGATTTTCTGACATCAATTTACTGTTCATTCAGTAATGTTCCGAAAGGAAAGTACGTGTTTTCTTCAATTCATTTCTATGTTTATTTGTGAACAAAGGGTACATTGGTAGAAATGTTACAAGAAGCGTTTTTCTATGTCCCGCCTAGTGGGCATACAAATATATACATCCAAACAAATGAACGTACGTACGAAGACGGCAGATGAGCATACAGTCCACCTGATGGTAAGTGGATACTGTCGTCCATAGACATCCGCGATACATGCCAACATTAGTGCAAAATGACAAAGGTTAGCACGACCCCGGATGCGCTGCCTACCTTTGGAGATATAGGAACGGATTTGGAGAAAAGGTTGGGAAAATGGGGAGGGATAGGATGGGAATGGGCTCTGGCACATCTCACTCACTACCGAAACACATACGTACATTAGGGAAATAAGATAAAGTGGGAAATGCAGTATATTTCAAGGTAGTCTTCTGTGAGAGAGGGGTAACGTAGCCAGTCGAGCACGCCGAGCGGCTGTTGGATTGCAGCGTACACTCTCCCCCACCCAACTTAGTTAACTCCCGAGTTAAGAGAACATCAGTAAATTACTCAGTAAGTTACTTACTGTTTCTTCCTTTTTCGGCGGCTGTGCCAAAAATGATGTTCTTTTCATTTTTTTTAAAATTTATAGATACAATACAGTAATTAAATATATTTTTTTAAAAAGGGGGGGATGGGAAATATGTTGGATGTCGTCTCAATCCACCAACAAACATAATCGTTATCAGTAATTTTAACTGATAATTCAACGCAATGGGGGTGGTCCTTACTAAAAAAAAAATACTAAACTACTAAAACTACTAAATCTAAATCATACATACTAAATTTTTTTACTAAATCATACATATTTTATTTAGGTCAGTTATGAGCTGGTCTTATCAACCCTCCAGGGGATGACGTTGACTTTTGCGACATTCTGTATATTCAAGATTCCATGACATTTACATTTCACGGTTTGTTTAATATGTATTTTAAAATACATTTTATAACAGTCAAACATCGTACTTTATTGGATGTATTGAATTAATATTATATAATTGCCACTTACCACCGTTTCCTTTTTAGCAGACTGTCAAAAAATAAAATTTTCATTTTCTCCAAAATAAGTCCAAAATTTTTTAAAAACGCGTCAAAAATGTTAGTCGCATTAACATGTGCACATCTATAATACATGTCAATATTAGTCAATAATGACCAAAGTTGGCACGTATGCAAAAAGACAAGACACTAAATACATACGAGTATACTTGGAATAATATGAATTGTAATTTGGTCAGTCAATCATGGGTTCGCTCCTCCTGTCCAAGTATATCCTTATCAAAAGTCAAATTGTATTATAGATTGTGTTACCACTCACCATCTCATCCCTTTTGGACAGCGCGACGGGTTCAAGGATGGTCATTGCTGACTCTACCATCACCGGACCACCGGGGATGGTGGATGGTGTGCTGGTCACTGGTATCTGAGGCGGTGCTCCTGTTCAAACATTATTACAATTAGACATGTAAAACTATTATACAAGATCCTACAAAAATAGGCAAAGGGCCACCGGTGACATTTTAAACAAGGGAAAACAATGAAAGGTTGAAATCAAAACAGTCAAAATTGCTTGATAGGTCATCAAACATGCATCAAATCAGTCTCATTCACGATAAGGTTTAAAGTTGCACAGATAAGGCATTCCTCGCTCTCGCGTTCACTCTATGCATAAAAGAAAGGATCAAAAAACAAAGACTGGTCTAAACAGTGATATCTGATTAATAGATTCACCCATGAACATTTGCAAAAAGTGGATTACAGAGTCCAAAGACTACAACACACATTTTCTGAAAATGGATCTTGAAGCATTCGGCACAGTCACTCCGTCGTGGCGCGTATCCGTCATGACGATTGGCGTCCCACTGATGCAGTTTGTTTTGACAAACAAGGTCCTAAACGGTCAAGCGTTTAGGACTTGGTTTAATCTAACTAAAAACTAACATGTATTTCACGATTTTTTTATTGCAATAAAAATAAATAATTGATGATTAATTAACACTCGTGTGTGCATAACACGTCACGTAGTTGATATCTACTGACACGTACACACACACACACACGCGGTCAAAGGTCAAAGACCTGAGCGAGTGTGGATAGTGTTATGCACATACGAGTAAATTAATCACCAATTATTTATTTATTTTTATTGCAATAAAAAAAATCGTGAAACACATGTTAATTTTTAGTGAGATACAATAGTTTTAGTATACTGGGTAACATATTAAAATGTTTTACACTATTTTTGTAGGACCTATTTTGAGTATAGTATTTTGACTACTTTGAGGGGGAGAGTGGACGTTGCAATCCAACAGTTGCGGGGCGCGCTCGACTGGCCACGTTACCCCTCTCTCACAGAACACTACATTTCCCACTCTATCTTATTTCCCTAATGTAGGCACGTGTTTCGGTAGTGAGTGATTTGTGCCAGAGCCCATTCCCATCCCATCCCTCCCCATTTTCCCAACCCTTTCTCCAAATCCATTCCTATATCTCCAAAGGTAGGCAGCGCATCTGGAGGCGTGCCAACGTTTGTCATTATGGACTAATGTTGGCATGTATCGCGGATGTCTACGAGCGACAATATCCACTTCAGTACGACAGTACGAATAGCTTTTTTGTGGATGTTTATTTCCGTCTTATATTGTGTCAATTGAAACATTTGCTTTCTTTCAGATACATTATAAAATTAGATATCTATAATTAAGTGAATAACAGAAAATACTGAATGAGTAACAATTAGATATCTATAATTAAGTGAACAACATAAAATACTGAATGAGTAACAATTCAATATAGATATAGCAATTTGAATTGATGATGACATATGTTAGGTTATGAAATAGGTTAGTTTGTTGCCCGTTAAAATACAAGCCTAAGAAAATTATCACGGGAATCATTACAAAAATCCAAAAGTATCGGGTACCTACAAGTAATTGAAAAAGACTTTATTTACCTGAATTAGGTCCCGCAGCCATTCCTGGTGGGGGTTGGCCCACCATCGGCGGCCATCCGCCCCATCCGCCCCAACCTGGTGCTCCACTAACCGGGGGTCCGCCGACTAGAGGCGGGGGGCCGGACATAGGGCCTCCAGGTGGGGCCCCAATAGGTGGAGGACCTCCAATGGGAGGACCCCCCATTGGAGGAGGACCACTGATAGAAGGACCTCCGATTGGAGGAAGCCCTCCAATGGGAGGCCCGCTAATAGGCGCAGGGCCTCCGATGGAGGTAGGAACCCCGATGGGTGTCGGTTGAGATGGTTGGCCGGGGAAACCCATCATGTTTCCTATAAAAAAATGTTTCAATGTCAAATTGGTCAGAGAATATTAGTCCAACAAAGTCATTTATACGAAGCGAGCATAATGCCGTAAGACATTTTCTACCATCTAAGCTTTGGGTTAAACTAGTGTTGTTAAAAAGAGCTATTGAACCTTAACCGTTTTAGACTCGAGCTTTTGACTACAATGGTTTGAGACCAACAAACATTAGCCCTCACTCAGCGCTCAACAATCCTTTTTACAACACTGGGTTAAACAGAGATACATCGAGGTGCGATGGATGGTATAATACAATAGGGTTTCTACTGAAGCACGGATTTTTTAAAATTGCCACCAGCTGAGCGGTGAGAAAACATCGTGAGGAAACCAGCATGCTTTGGAAACAAACAAAATTCTTAAGTATGTGATCCATCAATCCACAGTGGGCCTGCGTGGTAGATCACGGCCAGCAACCGCCCGGTGATTTATTAGGGGAGGCCTGTGGCCTGCAGTGGAACGTAATAGGCTGATTTTATACAAGTATAAATAGCTATTGCGGGGATGAGCCAAATCGGTTCAGTAGTTACAAAACTAAGTGTAAAAAAAGAATCTGAAAAAAAAACTGTGTATGCAAGTGCCGTGTTGTATTGGTCCGCTTTAGCACCATTAATAGCACCACACCTTGAAAGTTTTTTTTTTAATGAACGAAGGTGGCAGACTAGCATACAGTCTACCTGATGGTAAGTGAATACTGTCGCCCATAGACATTCGCGATACATGCCAACATTAGTCTAAAATGACAAACTTTGGCACGCCCCCGGATGCGCTGCCTACCACTGGAGATATAGGAATGGATTTGGAGTAAGAGTTGGAAAATTGGGGAGGGATAGGATGGGGGATGGGAATGGGCTCCGGCACATCTCACTCACTACCAAAACACGTACGTACATTGGGGAAACAAGATAAAATGGGAAATGCGGTACATTTAAAGGTAGTCTTCTGTGAGAGAGGGGTAACGTGGCCAGTCGAGCGCGCCCAGCGGCTGTTGGATTGCAGCGTGTACTCTCCCCCTCATAGTGTCGTGTAAGGCGACAATGGATAACAAAGTCGCTACCACAAGCCCTGTAAATCTACGCCACGTCCAAACTACGTCACGGCCCTCTTGAGCAGCGTGACGTTGTGAGGCTATACATCCCTCATGCGCGAGACAATGTTGCATAAGGATGCCTATGTCCACCTACGACACAAGGGCTGGTGACAGTTAATTGGTAGAATAAGTTTCGCTTCAATCTTGTATGCATATGCAGATGTGTATTACTTCCCGGCGATGTGTATTATATGAAAATAATACACATCGCCCTTTAGAAAGAGACTATCGGCTAGCTTCAGTTTTGTAACGGCACACGACAGAGACGACGCTCTACAAAACCGAAGCTAGCCGATCATAGTCGATGTGTATTACTTTCGGCCGAGATATATATATTTTGATTTTGAAATGCAATCGAGTCAATAACGTAAATTCAAAGGGTATAAAAGTAGTGTTTATTGTAGTGTATGTATTTAGGTACAGATACATAATAAAACATTGGCCCTGGCAAATCCGGAAACATGCGAATGCGTCATCCACGTCTATGCAATAAAGTATGCAATTAGAGGTACGGTAATTCATAGACGTGGATGACGCGTTTGCGTGTTTCCGTAGCCGATGGACAACGTTTTCGTTATGTATCTATCTGTACGCACTATGTCTGCCCATTTCATTGCTCACCTATCGCTCTCCCAGGTTTGCTGGTAGAAATCCCCTAAGGGGATTAGCACGCATTTTTATCATTTCGTGTGTACAATAAAGTATGTATATAAAATAAATGGCAGACAAGCGGGTCACGTGATGGTAAGTAGTCACCGCCGCACATGGACACGAGCAATACCAGTTGGCTTGCAACCTTGCAGAATTCTGTTCACAGCTCTCTTGAGGAGAGCTACTATGGTAGCTCTATGGTAGGTGGTGGTAACTTATGGTAGCGTAATGAAAAAAAACTATTTTCCATATGTTTTAGGAAAATAGTGTTTATACAAAAGTTGTAGAACTTTACATTCATTATTTATGTACTTGTATATCAGCCTATAACAGCCGTCTCACCGCAGGACGCGGGTCTGCCCTTGTAAGTCACTGGAGCATATCGGGCCGTAATCTGTCCCGCAGGTCCGATGCGGATTGGTGGATCACATACTCCATATTTTTTATTTATTTCTGGAGCTGTACAGGTTTCCTTTTGGATATTTTAGATTGGTACTAGCAAACTGACGATCAAACGGATGTGGAGTCGAGTATAGATACCACAAGTTGTTGAAATGTTTGTTGCCATTCTTTATTTCGCATCGCAGCGACTTCGTTCCCGTGAACATGTAATTCCCGTGGGAACTTCATAATTAAATCTGGATAATAATTAGCCTAAATGTTATTATAAGCTATAACCATGCTAAGGTTCATTATAGTCCGTCTACTAGTCTTGTGAGGGGGAGAGTGCACGCTGCAATCCAACAGCCGCTGGGCGCACTCGACTGGCCACGTTACCCCTCTCTCACAGAAGACTACCTTGAAATGTACTGCATTTCCCACTTTATCTTATTTCCCTAATGTACGTACGTGTTTCGGTAGTGAGTGAGATGTGCCAGAGCCCATTCCCATCCTATCCCTCCCCATTTCCCCAACCCGTTCACCAAATCCATTCCTATATCCAAAGGTAGGCAGCGCATCCGGGGGCGTGACAACGTTTGTCATTTTGGACTAATGTCGGCATGTATCACGGATGTCTATGGGCTACAGTATCCACTTACCATCAGGTGGACTGTATGCTCGTCTGTCACCTTCGTCCATAAAAAAAAAAAAAAAATAGTAGTTTTCGCGTGATGCGCATTCAGACAGACATACAGAAATTCTAAAAATGTTTGCTTTGGATTCTGTATTCTTAGTGTACACTGCAATGTTTTGATGTACAGACACCGGCCTTGTTACGATTTAATTATATAAAAAGATTATTCTTTTAGGAACTACCTGAAAATGGGCAAGGATTACACTTACCATTGTTGGGTTGTGATGCAGGAGCAGTTTCGCCCGGAGGCATTTCATCGTTGTCAACTTCATTCGTTGAATCTGGTTGTTGCTGGTCCAGTTTACCTGATACAAGACAATTGAAAATTTAATCTTCTTGCATAAAAAGAGAGAGTGTGCTGACCGACTCGTCAACACGGAGCCGAAACAGCTGAAGCCAGAAAAATGAAAGGTCGATGAGAACAGAAATGTATTTATGTGGTCCCAACCCATCAACAAACAAAGTTAATGACAATGTATTTGTTATAATCTACCTACCATAATCGTTTTCATCACATTTAGATGAAAATGATAATTAATTTAAAAAATGAAACAATTGGCTTTTCCTTGGAAACTTGAAGTTTCTTAATTCTGATTATACAAACTTTAAACAATAGCAGATTTAGACGACCAAGTAACGAATTTGACGAACACTTAAACAATCCTGGTCAGTAGGGCAGAAGGGAAAAGAGATTCCCCACGTGGTAGTGCTACTGGTAGTGCGACACTACTGGTAGTGCCGCTTGGTAGTGTCGTGGGTCAGGAGGGTTAAAATCTCATAGGTATATCAAGTCAAAAGTAATATAATGTGGTTTATCTTACCGTCTTTAATCCAAGGTGGAGGCTGATTCATGAAAGGGGGCACGGGGCCCTGTGGCATGACTCCCCCTGGCCCGGGCATCATGCCCCCCATCATACCCATGGGGGGGCCGCCCATAGGGGGGCCTCCCATGGGAGGCCCCATGGGTCCATTCATTGGCATAGATTGTGGAGGGCCACCCATGCCTGGCATTTGACCTGGGGACCAAAATTGCTTTTGTAAAAAAGAATAACGGGCACTTTTGTATGAAACCTGGCTTCACCACCGATACAATAGTAATGTATGTCTTTACCATAAATAAATATTTTGCTTCCCAGATTAATGGGTGGTATCTATAAAAATAGTGCTTGGGAAATAAAAACTTAATGGTAAAAATCAGGCCCTAACAAGATCATTAATAACCAGAGGTCGAAATTAGGTAGTGTGATTTATGTACTTGCAACGAAATGTTGATATGAACATGGACGGACATTTCTGGGATTTTCTGAATAATAATCCCGAGAATCGTAATTTATTGACAATAGTATATTTATTTACTATCCTAAGGTACCGTGATGGTTTCTAGGGTTGTATCGATATCTGAGATAAGATAAATAAAACAAAATTATTCAATAGTACATAATATATTAATGATCACACGTTAACATTCAGTTTCACTTTTTATATTTACAAACATTAACCTACAATTCTATCTAATCTATCATCGGATTTTTAATACGCTTTAAACTGAAATCCCAAGATTTGAGGAATATCCATATTATTCTTTTGCTCTATGATATCATTGCAAGTACATAAATCACACTACCTAATTCCGACCTCTGTTAATAAGGCCCGTAAAGGCTGGATCATGCCCACTATCATGTGCACCTCTGGCGTGTTCAGATGGTAGTAGACCAAATTAGACACCCTGGATAGAAAAGTTCCGTTCTACCGTGTTCTCCACAGGATGCACCGCCGCCGGGCCCCGAACCTCGGGCGACTCTGCTTCCGCCCCGGTAATCATATATTGTCTTCATTATACATATTTGAGATACCGGTAAGGCAGATATCTCATTTAGTCGGTAGTTTGGGGCCGTTTGCTGCCATAATAAAAATTGAAGCTTTTATTTGAATACATCGGCCAAAATAATGCATTGGCTTATTGAAAAATGTTGTATGCCACAGCTACGAAGTATGTGTGGTTAGCTTCATTCCCGTGGGAACTCTACAAATGGTCTGGAGAAAAAGTAGCCTAAATGTTAACCCGGCACATAAGTAATAAGTTAATAAGTATGACAAAATTTATTAAAAACTGTTAAGCATGACATTCGTTCAGACAGATTCGATAAAAACTCGACGTTAACAGTGACCCATAGTTGTTTATACTAGACAAGCATATTCTTGACGAATTTTCTCTGATGCACGCGTTCGAGAAACTTTCCTTGTGCAAATGACCCTCAATATAAATAAATATTACAAAGTTGCTGCAGAGAAAATAATTTAATAAAATTGTCGTTGATAAACAGTTCCAAGAACAGACTCAATCAATGGCTTCCAAGAGAAGAAATATAGCACACTAGGAGTGATGCTGGTAATTACACAATAAAATGTTACAGCCATTAGTTTTGGCCAGGTTTAGAATAGGTGCCCCAACTCCCGCGGTGTCATAAAAGGCAACTAAGATACAACAAAGCTCAGAGGAACTACACCACCTCTAAAAGAGTGGACTCACCAAACTTTTTGGCCAGGGTGACGTTTTAAGGCCATACATCCCTAAGTGCATAAGGAGCATAAGGAGGCCGGCCCTTGTTCAACAGCGGATAGTGAAAGGGTTGGCTACTTACCGGAAGCTGCCATCGCCTCCATGTCGGCCTGCGTGATGACTTTACAGTTGGGAGACTCTTGTGGCCTAGTCCACGTTGTCTCTCGGGTACGGGAATGGTAGTAATACGACTTGCCCTCTTCTGATTTCGTTTCTACCCAGAGTTCTGGAGCGGGCTGGTGAAGAAAGATATAATAAATTGAAACATATTCAAACCAGGTTATAATATTCTCAGTAACAAAATCTTTTATTCTATGCGCAGTTGCATACTACGCGCGTTGGCCCGCGCCCGGTCATTACCCTGTAAGGAGCGCGACGAACGTTTTAGATAGAATAATGAAACTTTACAAGTTTATAACTTTATATTTATTACCTAAAATAATTTTAGTTTTATATATTTTAAATTAATTGTCGTGTTTCAGGTTTTGCATTGCTTCGGTGACACAATGTATAATAAAAATAAAATCTCACCATATTAGGCGGCGGCATTCCCGGTGGTCCACCGAACGGCGGTGGCTGCATCATATTCGGCGGAGGACCCATTGGTCCCCCTGGGCCCATCATCGGTGGGGGACCGAAAGGGGGCGGTCCCCCCATCATGCCCGGTGGGGGCGGCCCCATAGGCCCCCAGTTACCATCAAAATTAGGGCCATTGTTAGGGCCGAAACCTCTCGGGCCGCCTCGGCCTCGGAAAAAGCCGCGGCCACGCATCGGCGGGCCACCCGGGCCGTAGCCACGCCCTCTGAAGCGCATGGGCGGAGGGCCGTTCATCCAGCCGGGGGGAGGGCCTCTACCGCGACCTCTGTTGTAAGAAAAGAATAAAAAATATATATATCTAAAATAATAGATATGTTGTTGACGGTGAGGGTCAACCAGGACTTGTAAAAGATAAAATTCAGAAATAAAAACACCGCTTAATTATCTAATTTATCTTAGCTTAATTTATCCACTCTTCACTCATTCATATTTTACATAGGTTATACAAAGTATATACATATAGGTCAATCATTATTTTACACATATAGTCTTATTTCCATAGTGAAAGATAGATTAGTCCCTTCAATGAATCATAACTTATTTTATTTCCTCACCTATCCCTGTGAGTAGCAAGGGGATTCGGGAAGAGTGCGGGAGAGGGTCTGGACGTGAGTGGCGGGATGGCGTCATTCCGTCCTTCTCTATCTAGTTCGCTACTTTATGTTGTTATCTCTTTCTAATAAAACACACAGCCAAGGTAATGTTTTTTTGTTCCCAGACTATTCATAAGACCTAGCTCATAACCTAGCCATAGACAAATGTAAATAAAATGGACAGCTAAAGTAAACATATAAACATTGACATAAAGTAAAATAAGGAAACTAATCTGCAATAAGCAACAACATTATTATATACATAAACACATAATATTTATAATAACAATATAATGGAGAATGGGTATGTAACTAACATCACATAATTCCAGAGAAAAGAGGTTCAAACCCTCTTATATGGTTCTACTTTGCATACTAAGAAGTGTTTCCGACGCTATTTACACTATTGTGGAACCTCATTTAGATGACTCCCCTTTCCCGGAGATTTGGGATGCTAGTATGTACACACTATGGGCACTGATTTGACACTTGCTTATCACAGTTTATTGCCCATTTCCCTCAGGAAATTGTTCTTATGCGCATGGCATATTATTGTGTTGTGCACACATGTATTGACAATAATTATGATATGATACAATCAGGGGCAGTTTAAAAACTCATGAGGCCTGGGTCAATGTTTATGTTGGGTCCTTTTAAGGAGGAAAAACATTGTTGAACATCCCAATACACTTCCAAAATCACAAAACAGGGGTTCGGACCCCTTCCTGCCAATCATTTTCAAAATTTTATTGATCTACTATATTCCATTAATGTGAACCTGGGTACAATTATTACACAGCAGAAATGAATAGTTCCCAGAATGTCCACATATCAACATGACAACTTTTTAAATTTTTCGCCCGATATGTGTATGTTGTCCGATTGTAAAGTTATGTTGTGTGTTGCTATGCATAATCCTATAGGATAAGAGTGAAGTTTTATATTTTGTTAATATGATGTGTTTTATTTCCTAAACATGTTAAGTATCAGTAAAAATGAACATTTTAAAGAGCATTAAAAGTGTTTTATAATTCAAAGTACAATGGAGGATAATTAATAAAATGGTCATTTTCAAAGACATTTTAGTAAATGGATTTAAGATATGGTCATTTTGGGAAGTGGATATCATGCACCTAAAGGACCGGGATGTTCTGCATACCTTTCCAGTTTAAGCAATGGATTGGGAGAAAGGGTTTGAAAAATGGGGAGGGATAGAATAGGATGGAAAGGGGTTCTGGCATATGTCACTCAGGAAAATGTATGTAGATTGAGGAAGTACAATAAAGACATTGACGTTTCGACAGGTCAATCTGTATTAACGTGTAATAGCCCACTGCAGGGATATAGTAATCACAGTGATCACTACTGGGTTTCAGGCTACTATTAACCTTGCGGGTCCGGTGAGGATTAGCATACATTTATTTATTCAAAAAAAATATTCTAAAACTGCATTGTTGACTGTTGCAGGAGTGAAATGTACTTTTAGTATATTTATCTTTATTAGGTAACCAACAGCTACAATATAAACAAAATAATTATTAATTATAGGTAGAACTGCACCTAATGAGTGATACATGATCTATAGTTTGGAAATTTATATTTAAAACCAAACATTTGACAATATGCTAAATTTTATGATATAGTAAACAGTAAAATTTAAACTTTTTAAACTTCAACCAAGTAAGATACTATGAGTTTTTACAACAATGTGTGCTTGTATCTGTTACTGAAGAGCAATGACAGCTGACATAAATCTTAACATAAATCGTTAACATGGTGTACACAAGCAGGAAGAATTTTGATCATTGACATGAGATTAGCCAAGACTGGATGGAAAAGAGATTTGTATGAAATTGTCGATCAACCGACCACTATTAGGCCCTCTCATATTATTGAACCTTACCCCAATCTGGCTGACCTCATGTCAATGACTGAAATTCTTCCTACTCACGAACCATACTTTAGTAAAAATCATTTTAAAACTCTATAGTTCTGTAAGAATTTTTGTTTTCTATTTTGTATTACCTATATACTTATGACTTAAGAAATAAAGGGCATTTACATAAAATGAATTGTATATAGAACTGTCAGGGCTGTTCCTATGATCATGGGACCATATTGATATTAAATTGATTGTGCTATGTGTAAATTAGGAAGATTAAAGTGAAGATATTGTGAGGTTGTCCTATTGAAAAACTGTTACAGACAATGAAACAGTTTTAGTGGTGCGTTAATCAAACAAACATAAGTGGTTACTGCAGTAACCACTTATGTTTGCCTATAAAAAGTGCGATATACATATATGAAAAATTTTCTATCAAAAATCTAGCAAATCTGCAGACAGCCTACCAGGATTTCAATGCCAGCTGATGTCACATTTGGTTAAAATTACAGGGTAAGTGTTCAAAATACCCATATAGGAAAGAATTATAGTAAAATTAGTAGTAATAACAATTGTGTAGGAATAGGTCTTTACTATCAGATAATATACATAAACATATAAAAACTAGATTGCATAGACATTAAGATTTATTAGGGAGTTTACAAATTTGTTATTTATTCTAATATACGATTAATTGTATTCAAAATAATAAGTAATATTATAAGGCCGTAATATTGTAACTTTTCAGATGTTTTTTTAAACAAATTCCTCATGTTGATCGTAAAACAATTACTGTATTATAGATCAAATTGCAAGAAATTCATAAATTGTATCAAAAGCGTAAAAATTGGTATTTTTACGACGAAATTGCAAAGGAGGGAAAAGTATGCACGTGTGAAAAAATATGTTGTTACCTAAAATTCCCGCGTCCACGACCTCCACGGAAGCTGTTTCCACCTTCTTCGTCATCGTAAACTTCGTCAAAACCCACTATATCAGCAAAATCCTTAGAGGATTCGTTCAAATCCGTACAATCTACGTTCCTCACTTCACTCATAACAGAGTCCTGTGCATCCACATATTCCTCCTCCATCATTTCTCTCTTGTCAATAAAAAGCCACAAAACACTTAAGTCCTCATACCGACAGGAATTTTATTATTATAACAACGAATTATTTCAATAACGAATGAGTGGATGAAAAAAATATATCGAGTCAAAAATCAAAATGGCTGCGGCCGGTGGCTTACGTTAGGGATTGCCGCAAACAGCTTTTCGTCGATTCAATTACGGTGATTTCGATTTTAAAAACCGATTATTTTATAAAAAAGTATGTAGTTAATAATGTAGTTCGCCGTGATATATATGACTATTACTTGCGCAAAGAAATTCCAACACTTAAAAAACTTGTTGTTTCTTTACGTGAATGTGGTTTGTTCCATGGCCAAAAATCGTCATTAAGCTTGGTTTTGAAAGAAATTGGATTTTGTTATAAAAAATCAGACAAACGTAAAATATTGATGGAGCGTCACGACGTTGCTATGGCTCGCTGCGAATTTTGACCCCACCGTATGGACAGTTTCTACCAACCTGTTGTTGATATCGTCCACTGCAACGCAATCCTCTAGGCAATCGAAGCGATTTGACAATTCAAGCTGAAAGCTTTCGGGATCTTGTATGTGGGCAGCAGTAGGTCGGAGCGTAGACTTCATCAGGCGGGACCTTTCCAACTTGACGTTTATATTCAATGTGCCTCTAACCATTCGGTGATCACTACCGGTTTTCACCCTGTGGATCACGGAGACATCATTGAATATTTGTCTCTTTGTGGCCATAATGAAGTCTATCTCATTTTTAACGGAACCGTCGGGGCTCATCCAGGTCCACTTCCTATGAGCCGGCTTCTTGAAGAAAGAGTTCATCATAAAGAGTCCCTCTTTCTCAAGAAAGTCGGCCAGCCTCTGGCCCCTCTGGTTCCGGTGCCCACATCCAAATTGCCCCACTCTCAACTCATCGTCGCCTCTTTTGCCCAGTTTCGCGTTGAAATCCCCCATAACAATATTGTAGTGTGTTTTCGAAGCATGTATGGCTCTACTAATGTCCTCATACATTGCTTCCACTTCGTTATCCGGGTGTGCCGAGGTCGGTGCGTAGACCTGTATGACCTTCAACTAATATCTCTTGGATATTCTGAGTATAAGGTACGCGACCCTGCTCGACACACTCGTGATGGCTACAACATTATTTACGAGGGACGTGTGGACGATAAACCCGACACCACCTTGGGACTGCTGGTCGCCCTCCCGGTAATAGAACAAGTTGCCGGATTTCAGGGTTATCGTGTCCTCCCCCTCTCTTCGGATTTCTGATAACCCCAAGATATCCCAGTGTAACTTGCCTATCTCCTCTTCCAGCTCAGCGATCTTCTCGTCTGTCCTCAAAGTGCGCGTGTTGTAAGTCACCAGTGACAACCTACGTCGGTAATCCGTTTTAAAAGCCCTGGTCGTTCGACGGTGGAATCCCGCCCGGAGATTCTTAGCACCCCTGGCTCCAGCGCTCGACCAGCGCCCGTCGTCCACGCCGGTGTTGCGACTGGAGCCGCCGGGAACTTGGGGCCGTTTTACTTTTTCTGCCATAGGGGGGGGGGGGGGGGGTGGACCGTAACCCGCCGCGCTAGTCCAGTGCGTGGTGGCGGGTCGCCAGAGCCTCGTTCGTTGGTCGGCAGGGTGCACCACGAGCCGGTGAGGTTGGCTTGGGTCCCAGAGATGTAGGTTGGGACCCCTTACACCCTTACACCCCTTACACGGTAAGTATGCAGATGGCTTAATATAAATCTTAATGTCCATCTTCCTTAGCGAATTTAGCTTTGGACGATGCTATGAAAAAACATCCGTTTTGGAAGCGAGATTCCGCTTCCAATTCTTATTTGATAAACAAAACGCATCACTGGTATTTCCAAATTCAAGGTCAACTGCACATTACAAAAGAAGACGTCTGCATGCTTGGTATCTGGTTTGACGACGAATTTTGGAAGGCTAAAATGGAATCGAAATTGGTTGCATATGACTGCTTGCTTCCAGAATTGGTCCATCCGCGAAATTCTCGGTGCATGCAAATAAGAGATCCGCCTAATGTTATTAGAGCAATGGAAGAGAAGAAAAAAAAGAATGCAAAGTGCTTCGAATGAACCAATGGCGAGAAAGTAAAGATTTGTTAGGATAAAACTGTCATGAGGATTAGAGTGTTTTAAAAAAATATCTATCTGTTAAAGAAAATTAAATTAAATTTTGTTCTTTTGAACTACGATACGAACTGTTTATAACTTTCATCACGTGCAAAAATGTACCTACAGCAGGTAGACTGTCGGTCGGCGGACTGTGTGCATTTATTGACAAACGAAACATGTGTTGCGCATCCTTGTTGAAATAGTGGTTTATTTTATGACCGAAACTTTACGTTTTCTAACGGCGCGGCTATAGTAATGTAAGTCGATTGTTTAAAATTAGAAACATAATATTGTGAATCTGAGCGCAAAATCTATATATATTATGTTTTTATCAAAATGTATCTTTTTTTCTTTGTTTGTTTGTTTTTTTATGTACATATTATTTAGCAAAACAATTTTTTATGTATTTGCTAAATGTACCTCTGTAAAATAATTATCACAAACCTATATGAAAATAAGATTTTTTAATAAAAAATACATTTGGAAATATTAAGATTTGTATTATTTTATTTTATTGAATAATTTGTTTAAACTACAATTACAAAATACTAATCACTGTATTTCAGTATCAAACATGTATTTAGACATAATAATATCGTTCACAATTGGTGTCGCGGAACCACTGGGCAACCTAAAGATGTGTGTGTGAGCGCGCAGACGCTGTGTGCGTAGCGTTAAAAACCTAAAGTGGACACTGTCCGCTCGCTTATACGACCCTTAAATAGATTCGTTTTTGGTTAAAATTATATTCCTATAAGTTGAAAATTATTAAATTGATTTTTATTATCAATTAAAAGAGATTTATTCATATCTCTTTTTAGGTATCTTTTTTTCATGGACAAAGTCGGCAGACGAGCTTACAGTCCACCTGATGGTAAGTGGATACTGTCACCCATAGACATTCGCGTATCTACACAAAAAATATTTTAATAAACTTACTCGTCCGTAATACACGTCCCTCCGTTATACTCGAAGCTAGCGGTGAGTTTCAGGTCTTCAGGTGTCAGCTGGAAGTCGAATACCTGCAAGTTCTGCGCGATGCGCTCCTTGTGGATGGATTTCGGGATCACTATCATGGCGCAATCGATCGCGCTGTGGTTCACTGCAGCTTATGCTGAGTTGGTGTCCATTTCCGGCATCGCAATATACATCGGCAGGATTGTACTGCGACACTTATTCTGTGTATATTGCTATCTCACTTTGATGTTACAAATTATTGTGTGTTGTGTTGTCCGGATTAAAGAGTTGTCTAAATTTTTAAAAATTTCTAAAATTACTAATAAATCAATTAAATTGAATGTGTAGGTATATATCTTTTACTCTATGTTATTAAAATAAAGAATTGAAAGTGTGTTGTTTTTTAAAATAAACAAGGAATAAACTTTTGTTTTATTCAAATCTCCAAGTTTATAGCTTGATTTTAAATCATTGAAAAATTACCATTTTTTATGTTCTTTTTAGGGATGGGCCGAAGTTCGGTTCACATTCGGTTCAACCGAATTTCGGCAGCTTGAACCGAACTTCGGCATTCGGCCGAAATTCGGTTCAGATGCCGAATATTCGGCACAAAAAAAAATAATACCTACTGGCACTATTTTGACTGAAATTTAACAGAATTAGAATAGCATTACTTACTGTAAAATAAAATTATGTCTTTTACTCACTCATGGTCATTTATTCTAGTTAAGAACATTGTAAATGTTAACCTTAAATTAAATCAGTTCTTTTTATTGGTCTTGAAAATGTCTGCCTAATTAATTAGACATAAAAATTAGACATACTATTACAAAAATGAACTAAACTTAGTATTTTTCTAACAAACATCTGGATTCGTAAATTGAATAAAAAAATCACGTTTTTGGTTCACAAACTAAACATTCATTAACATCAAGTATTTTTTATTACAATAATTGAAGGGTATTTTTTTTCCACAATCAAATTAAACAAACTTTTCTCATTCTATCTACTATCTTCTATCTACTCACTCATATTTAAAATTTACTAGAGGCAGGTTATGATGCAAAAACACCAAAGACTCTGCCTTATCTGGTAGAAGTTTGTTACGTTTTTTTTCGTATACGTTTCCTGCCTCCGAAAAAAGTCGCTCAGAATATACAGAGCTTCCAGGAGACTTTGTTAAATATATTTGAGCCAAATAACTCATGTTAGGGAACTTGTCTTTATTCTTAGCCCACCAGCCATATGGACATAAGTCTTTGAGTAGCAAAACTTCAGTGAGAAATCTGTCTAGCTCTGACGCAATCGGACTTTTGGTCTCTTCTACATCTAGTGGTAACTTTACTGCTGCTAGTTCCTCGTAGCAGCTCCAGAACGTTCTATGTATGTTTTCGTTATTGGATGATGGTGTGGATCTCTGTGCTACCTGAACAACTTCTTCATCACTGCTTGAACCGATATCCTCGCTCCTTCTTACAAATTCTGCCAGGACAGTTCGTCTGATCATTGGTACGTTACCTGGTGTAAAAAAATTCATTTTGTAGCGCGGATCTATCAATGTTGCTAGACTATAGCACTTGTCATCTTCAATCCCCCGAAAACGCCTATCAAGTCCTTCTTTTAGTGACAAACGCATTGTGTTCACATTAGAACAAGCCACTTGAACTTCTTCTTTGGTCAAATACCTCGAAAGAATCGTAAAGTTGGGAATGACCTCTGATATGCTGGAGTAGGAAGAGCTCATCTTTTTTGTGATTTCTTCAAAAGGTTGAAGTAAGGTGTCTTAGACATTCTTTAAGAAGATCCCATTGTCTCTCTGTCAAATTTTGAAAATTTATTGTGTTACTGTTGTCAGATACGTATGACGAAATCGCTCTCTTTTGCTCCACTAACCTTTCAGCCATATAAAAAGTACTATTCCAGCGGGTGCTGACGTCTTGAATAAGTTTGTGCTTGGGTGTATTGAGCTCAGTCTGTATCAGCTGCAATTTTTCTTGAGCCGGTTTGGAGTGATTGAAATGAGTCACTATACGACGCCCTGCCGCTATTGCTTCATTAACACTTTCCTGCGCTTCCAAAGCACCGTGAATTGCTCGTTGCAAAGTATGGATGAAGCACGTTTTTCCTTCAAAACGACTGTCATTTACGGCTTTCACAATGTTACGGTCGTTATCTGTGACGATAACATTTATTTTGTTTGAGATGTTCCATGACTCAGCTATCTCTTCTAGGGCACACTGGATATTATGCGCTGTATGCTGCTCTGAAAACGATTTCATTTGCAGCACCCCATGTTGCAGTACAAACTTGTTGTCAAGCCAGTGAACAGTAAAACTTAAAAAACACTGCATATTATTGATGCACGTCCACATGTCGCTTGTAACTGAAATCGTTTTAGCTGCGGATAGTTGGTCGAAAATCTTCTTTTTTAATAGTTCATACATTTCAACTATAACCGTTTCAGTAATGTATTTTCGGATCTGGTATTTTGGTTTTAATATGGCTACCAACCGATTAAATCCAGCATCTTCTACGACAGATGTAGGTTGATTATCCACACAGATCATTTCTGCTATGGCTCTGTGAATTTGTTTAGCCCTAGGGTCATCTATTTTCCACTTACTTTCAAATGAGCCCTCAATGGTCGCTTGACGTAATGATGACTCCACCACTGCGGGTATCTCCTCAGTAGTGTTCGACGTTGAAGCTCTTGTTGAAGGTAGGATCGGATTTGGCGAATGAACGGGATGTTGTAATTGTGCGTATTCTCGATTATGCTTCACACGAAGGTGGTTGTTCAGTGCAGAAGTAGACGCTGAACGTCCACTACCACCACGAGATATCAGCGAATCACATAAGATACATTTAACTTTATTTAGTTGGTCAGTTTCTGTATAAAATGTCCAAACACTTGATTTTTTCCTTGCACTCATTTTTGCATTAAGCCAGTAACAAAACTTACACCTAAAACCTCGTCAATCCACTTAAAACAATTATTTTTGTTGAATGTAAACAATCGCACGCGACACGCCGATGACGTATTTGCTAATGACCTGCCGGCTCCGGGCCACGCGGTGGGAGCGCGGTGTGCGGGCGGGGTACATCTAGCAATAATTGAACTAAATGCGTAAACAAGTCACGACGTGTCGCTCTCGAGAAAGCGCGCGAAATTGAACCGAAGTTCGGCCGAACTTCGGCCGAACTTTTCATTTTAACCGAATGTTCGGCCAAAGTTCGGGTTCGGTTCAAACCACATTCGGCCCATCAGTAGTTCTTTTTTTAAATGGCAACAAAATGATCTTGCGCCAATTTGTTTAGGCTGCCCTAAAAAGTAAAAAAAAGATACACACAGAGGTATACGGTGATCTACGCCTTTAGGGCATTGATGTACGTATTTAGAAGCTCACTGCTTTAAGGTCCCGGTGAGGCTTCCACGTTTTTGTAGTGCCTCTAGTCAGATTTTTTATTCAAATCAAGGATATGACATGCAGAACTGTCAATAAAGTGTCATCTCCGTACAAATTTCACTCTGTTTGACAGTTCTACATACCATATCGCATATTTTCGAATATTTCATTGTCATTTATTTCAGTGATCCTAATGTTTTTTCTTTTTATACATGGTGCGATTAGCACATTCTGCCAGTGTCAGGTTTTCTGCGTAAAGTCAACAAAACACCCTATTTTTTGAATAACTAAATAATCTTAAATTATCAAGAGTGTAATCAGCAAGTCGATGGACTCACATCTTTATTGTCACCGTAAAACCTAAATTTAACCCACCCTTAAAGCTGCCATCGATTCGCTGGTCATTCGGTATGATTCAGGTTACTCGTATAATTATTTCTCATTATTTTATATAGGGTTACTTTATATTCTGTATCTTTTATAGGTATAAATAAAATCAAACGGTAAATTTATAAATTTTATTGACCTTTTCTCATTAACACAATAATTAATTTTTATCTTATAAAAATAGCAGCGCAGTTTAGTATTCATCGTGGAAAGGATACTCCTTGTGGTGTGTGCTGAAATAAAAAATAATTTAAAATATTTTTACTGGGACCTTTGGGAGAAGCAAATGTACTTAGGTACTTATTTTTATGTTTCTACTAGTGACTACCCGCGATTTCGTCTGCGTATATATCTTTAAAATGAGCGTCTTGAAAATTCGCAAAATGAACACAACCGTCAACGACGTCTACCCTCATGCGTCTACCCGCGTTCGGGTCGCGCACTCGGCGACTAGCGAATTTTTCCCCCACCTCGCACGCAGTGCGCGCCCGACCGCCCTGCGCGCGCCGGACCGCACCATTTTAGTAACGTGCACTCACTTTCTCATCGTCGTAACTTTTAAAATATTTGTCCAAATTACGTAGTGTAAACGACAAAGTTTATCTACTTTAAATATCAGAAGCGATAAAAGTATTTATTTTGATAAGAATCAATTTGTTACTGCAAAAATAATTTGATTGTTGTATTTATATGGTTCACTATTTTGGCAATAATGGCTTACACATAAAAGATAGATATATGCTGTCGTGGACTTTTTTGTAGAACTATTTAATAGAAACATTTCCACCATACATTATATTCGTGTAACTCTTACAGTTTTTGCAGCGCACGCCAAAATAGCTCGCAGATGGCACAGTTTTTTTCGACTTACTTGACACTTATCGTTATATTTTGGCCAATTTACACAATATCCTTATAAATTATAGCCTATGTGTTATTTTGATGTATGAGCTATATTATTGTAAAGATTCATTAAAATCCATTGAGTAGTTTTTGCGTGAAAGAGTAACAAACATCCATACATCCATCAGCGCCGGCTCTAGCCCATGTAGCGCCCGGGTGCAATCAATATCCTGGCGCCCTCTAGTAGGCGCGTGAACACGGGCGCAAGGTCTTTGAGAGCGCTCCCTAAAACCCTGCGCCCGTGTGCGCCGCACACCCTGCACCATAGGTAAAGCCGGCTCTGACATCCATCCTCACAAACTTTCGCCTTTATAATATTAATAAGATATTAGTGTGAAATCTATAATTGGCTATACTGTTGTTATTACCTAAATCAAATGTAGGCATATTTCAGATAAAGCTGTAGATTTCTGTTCTTATATGTAAACTAGCTGCACCCGGCAGACATTGTCCCGCCTGTGTATATTTATTTACCTTTGTATATAAAATCACAAATTATTCTGTTTTGCCGCCGATATGATTTTTGCGATCGATTGAAAGGTATAGAAGTTGATGTGCTGCAGCGCCATCTAGTGGCGAGTTACAACAAAGTCGATAGCTCGAAAATATTCTCCGTGCTCAAATACCTATGTACCATATATCAATTTTCATGGCGATCGGTTGTACGGTATGGAAGTTGATGTGCTGCAGCGCCATCTAGTGGCAAGTTACAACAAAGTGGATAACATGAAAACCTTCTCCATGAAAAAATATATATATGTGCCAACTTTCACGATGATCGGTCAAACGGTGTCGAAGTCTATTAATCTCAGACATATATACCGACATCCATTTTTTATATATTATATATAGATAAATAAATATGTATATGTGCAATTTTCATAAAAAACGAATCAGTCACATTTTTTCTCTTTATAATTAATATGAAAGTATAGAAGAATAAAAACTTACTCGCCCATGGAGCAGAGACGTCCGTTGCACTCGAAGCTGGCGATGAGCTTGAGGTCTTCCGGCGTCAGCTGGAAGTCGAACACCTGCAAGTTCTGCGCGATGCGCTCCTTGTGGACCGACTTCGGGATCACTATCATGCCGCGATCGATCGCATATCTACAGATTATACAGGGTTCAATAAAAAAGGGTGTTAGAGTTTCTGTCAGTGTGAAAAAGCAAATTGTGTGTTTAATAACAAATTGGGCGGTAAAATTTGAGCAGTGAGTATCTCGATAAATATTTGAATGTGTCAAAATCCGATTTCTGCGTAGGAAGGATTTTTCAGCTGGTTAAAAAAATAATCACGAAGTCTTGAGGCGATCGCTTCTAACCTAATCAAAAGCTGAATCGTTTCTGGGGGCGGAAATCTTTTTCAACCAAAATGACGTTCGATTTTTACCGAGGCTCTGGGCCAGGTATGAGTTGAGTCATTTGTAAGGAATTGACAATTATAGGCAGTTTGGAAATGAAAACTTTAATTTTACTGTTTAATTCTTTATATTTAGTACTAGCAGTGCCAGCGTCTTGTTCGCGTGGACTTGTGGTTCCTGTGCGAACTGTATAATAGATCTGGATGAAAAGCACCTTAAAATATGTTAATCCGGCACGTAAGCCAGAAATCTATCCAAGGTTCATTAAAATCAGACCGACGAAAATTCGAAAAAAATGGTGCTATTGTTCGTAGAGTAGACAACGGATTTTTCAAAAAATATCTCATGTACATAATGTACATGTACATTTACGGCTCTGTTGAATGTAAATTTTATATTAATGAATGTATGCATGAATGTATGTATGATTGTATGTATGTATGGATGCATGAATGTATGTGTGCGTGTGTGTGTGTATTATCTGTTGAGCTTTTGTCGTGATTAGATGTTTTCTTCCTGTAAAGAAAACCCACCTGATGAGTACTTGCGCAGTACTCTTGCCATATCTCTCAGCGATGCTCTTCAGCCGCGGGTCCTGCAATAACTGTGGGTCGTCAGGTTTGGCCCCGGGTCGATCCGGCGAGCCGAGAGGCGAGTACGCCGTGATAACGATGCCTTGGGACGTACAGTAATCGAATAGCTTTTGGTTGTTGAGGTAGGGATGGACTTCCACCTGGGATGAAAAGAAATGGAGTAATATTTGAATTTTAACACTTTCTTTGCGAGAAACCTGGACATAACTCTTTAAAAGCAGAAGAAAGATGTTTGGATTACTAATCCAAACAAACTAATCCCCTAATCTAAATGCCTACCTTAGATCAGGGGTGCTTAAACGGCGAAACGGTGTGTCAAGGTTTGAATGGAAAAATAAAAATTAATCGTCCGAATAATTTCAAACTTGTCATAAGTATTCATCGTACAATGCAATTATACAAGTACATGTTTTAATGTTTTACAAAATTGTGTCAGGAGGTTTGAAATATAAGTCAAAGTTTGTACGGAACCACAATTAAACGGGAAATCAAGCGAGTGGGGGTTTAGTTTAAATTTAGTTCCCCACTTTGCCAGTAGATGGCGCTGTCAAACTATCGTACATAATAACTCTATGGGATCGTTTCTCTACCTTTTTAGACCCCCTGAAGGGGCAAAATTACAGTAAATAACCTCACGACCCCCTGACTAATAAATAATTAATCCTAATTATGTTTTTATCGTTTCACATTTGATTTATAAATCATTAATTATTTATTTTAAAAGGATTTTTCGTACCTAAGACTAGACTTAGAAGCAGTGTAGTGCTTCTTAATTTTTCCTGATCAATTGCGATACTCAATACATTTATTGATATGGTTATAACAAAGATATTTTACTATAATAAATGTGTTACAAACGAGTTCCATAATGTGTGGCAAAAGAACGGACACAGGCCAATGTTCAAGTATGTAGATAGGTAAATAAGAGAGGTAAATGTTAAAAGTGTTTAAACATTATTTGGTCCTTCGAGCCGGATTAATAGTAACAGCTAGTTTATAAAATACCTGGTTAACAACAGGCTTGATCCTCGCACTAGCAAGCACTTTCTCTATCTGTTTCTTGTTGAAGTTGGAGATGCCAATGCTCTTCGTCAGCCCTTTGTCCACGAGAGCCTCCATGGCCTTCCACGTGTCAACAATGTCCACATCGGATCCCTGGGCTTTGCCAGAAGCATCCGTGGGGAAGAGGTCGTCGCCTTCCTAAAAAAAAATTCATATAAAATATACAACGTGTCAGTGAAATGGGGCAAAATCTGAAAATAGGTTGTTCTGTATCGAGAGTAGAATCGTTTCTAACAGTTTTTACAATAGGTTTTTTTATCGTAATTTGTTGTTCATTTCTAGTATAACTTTAGTTCTACGCGAAATTGCATTCGATGCGCGTCGGCCGCGCCGCGCCCGGTCACTGTCCTGTATTGTGAATAATGAACGCTACGAACGTTTTAGACAGGACAACAAAAAACAATAATTTTATTCTTCGTTAGAACGGTTCTGTATTTTAAACGGTATATATATTTTAAATTAGTTGACGCGTATTGGTTTTGCTTTATTTCGGTGACACGTTCTATACGAAATACTTTAATTTCTTTTCTATGCAAAATACTTTAATTTCTTTTCTATACAAAATACTTTAATTTATTTTCTATACAAAATACTTTAATTTCTTTTCTATACAAAATACTTCAAACGTACAGACGTTTAACCAATTATGTTGATCGTTAGATGTTGATAGAATGCGCTGCCTACCTTTGTAGATTAAGGAATGGATTGGGAAAATGGGGAGGCATTAGGGAAATACGATAAAATGGGAAATGCAGTACATTTCAAGGTAGTCTTCTGTGAGAGAGGGATAACATGGCCAGTTGAGTGCGCCTAGCAGCTCTTGGATTGCAGCGTGCACTCTCCCCCTCGTAAAATGACATGTGATGATGACTATTTATGACATATGATTTATTAATGATGACATTTGCATTTGCAGTTTCATTGCTATATTTCATTTTAGAGACTTCTAAAGGCTGTGTAATATCGTGTGGCTTCAGCTCGACCCAATCTCTTCTCATGGGTGTCGTGATAACAAAGGCGCTACCAAAACCTCTGAGGAATTACACCACTTCTATGTGGACTCGTGTGGAGTCGTCAAACCACTTGACCAGTGTTGCAGTTTCAAGGTCACACATTCCTAATGCACGAGACCTCATGGCCCGTGTCCAACGGTGGACGATAGAAGGTGAGGTAAGTTTTTTTAGTCGGACGCGTCAAATCTACTGTAGATATGTATATACCTCGTTTCAATTTAATTTATCCATAATATAATCAAACATGGCGGCCTGACGTAATTTACACGCTCTTGAAATTAAAAATGAAGTTATTTTGATAATAATTTAATTCATCGAGACAGCAAGTTTGCCCTAGATTTAAAGCTCAATAAAAAGACAGCTATTTAGCTAAATTGGTACAGTTTTACGTAATTGGGAACAAACGGGTACAAAAGATTAATTTAAAACTAAGGAGGTAATAATACTTACAAAATGGTGCTTGGCTCCCAAACTAGGATGCCCCGTACAATGGGTGACCAGGTCTTTTGTCAAAATTGTATGTATGAAAATTAAATAAGCTTCTCTACCAAGCATCACGTTGGTATCCAACTAATAAAAATAAATGTCAAGATGTGTCATTGATTTGGTTAATTTTCTGCAATTTCAAATGGAACGGACTATACCGCATCACCCTGCCGATGTTATATTGAGTGGAAAGCTGTAAGCTATTTGAAAGTTACCTTATACGCTTGAGGCCAATGCATCAGGTACAGGTCTAAGTAGTCCAGACCGAGATTCTTCAGGCTGGTCTTGATAGCACCCTCCACTAGGTCCGGCCGGTGGAAAGTACACCATAGCTTTGAGGTAATGAACAGCTCTTCCCTGGAGAAAAAAACATTAATTAATTATTCTCTAGCGGTTTACGTCCTACAAAAATAAGGTCCTATAAAATGTAGGTCCCATTTTTATTTTTGTAGGCTCTATGTAGGTATTTTAATCATTAGATTAAAATTAAAACTTATATCTAGCTAAAAATTATCATATTCCGTTTAATGATTTTTTATTATATTAAAAACTAGCTGTGCCCGGCCACGCGTTGCTGTGGCTGCCCAACAGATGGCGCTTATCCTGTTTTTACCTGTTTTGGGTAAAAAGCATGTTTTTACCCTGTGATAGGTGTTGACGACCGGCGCACTAATAATGGCTCGGCGGGCCGACCGGTCGTATACGAGCGAAAGACGCGCTAGTGCTCGCGGCGGCGGGTGACGACAGACGGGGCAACTGAGTGCCCAACTTGAATGATTGTATGCCGCTCTTCATGTATGCGGGGTTCTCTTGAGGTCGGCTAGTCGGAGGGTTTTCTTGAGGTGCCGGGTGGTCGAAGTGATACTCGTAGGACTGCTGTTTGACGACTGTGTATTTCGGCCAGATTGGTCCCATTTATATACTCAATACAAGCTGCTCAACAAGGGATGTTTGCAACCGAGGGTTTCCGCCCTTCTGTCCAATAGCACGCTACCTCGCGCTGCCCTCATTGTTACGGCGAGCCTTTCCCGGAATCGCCGTAACGGTACTTGTGTTTTGTCTTGCTCCCCCACGTGGGAAGCGCCCAGGCGGACCTCTCGCTCTAGCGCGTTGGTTTCTACACGACCTAATTCCGAGAAAACGCCATGCGCCAGATGTTGTACTCGGCGTCGCTTCTCCCACGTGAGAAGCGCCCGCATGGGATTTGCTTTCTATCAATATTTAACTTTCTGCATTTATTTACTCAGTAACTATTTGTATGGGGTTTTAGGTCGTGTAGGCCTCTCATGTTAGTGTAGCGTGCTATCTCTAATCTCTCATGTACGTAGGCCCTCAGTTATAACACCTCCCTCGCATCTCTCTTTATTGAGCAACTTGTACCAAATTCTCTTTATTTATTACAACTTATGTTACTACGTCTTATCCTATACACGTTACATGATATTCTTATTCTAGACATAGTACATAATACACTTATTCTAAACAATTACACATTATATTCTTATTCTAGACACAGCACATACTTATCGCTACACAATTTTACATTATATACACAACTACGCAATCACTGCACATCACTCATGTCATGTTACTGTTGGCTGTCCGCAACAATAGGTATATAAAAACACACGCGTATTCGAATGCAACTTTGTGTCAAAATTTCAAAGCAATCGGTGAATTCGGAGATTTAAGATTTTGAACAAACGAACGTTTACATTTTTATTTATACAGATATTTCATTCAATTGATAAGAAACGGTGCCATATGCTGAATTGTGACAATAAGGGCAAAATTTATAAGTGAATGTTGGTTGCTAAGGGCATTTTATTTTTATTTATTTTTAATATTTTTTTTGAAAAACTATTAACAATTGTATGGGCTAGAGGCCTGAAATAAATGAATTTATTATTATATTATTATTATTTGGTAGCGTTCCCCTTTTCTGTCGTCACAATATCATATATATTACAACTATATCCGTAAATTACAACAGAAAAAGAAAACCAGTAACTAAAAATTTATAAACAAACAACAGTATTTTCAGGTGTATTTTTTTTATAGAATAAAAGGCGGCAGCCGAGCACACAGTCCACCTGATGATAAGTAGATACTGTCGTCCATAGACATCAGCGATACATGCCAACATCAGTCCAGAATGACAAACGTTGGCACACCCCCGGATGCGCTACCTACCTTTGCAGATTAAGGAATGAATTGAGAGTAAGTGTTGGGAAAATGGGGAGGGATAGGGATGGGAATGGGAATGGGATAGGGATGGCTCTGGCATATTATCTCACTCACTACCGAAACACGTATATGCATTGGGGAAATACGATAAAGTAGGAAATGCCGTACATTTCAAGGTAGTCTTCTGTGAGAGAGGGGCAACGTGGCCAATCGAGTACGCGCAGCGGCTGTGGGAATACAGCATGCATTATCCCGCTAGTAAAGTGGCAATGGGCAGGTCATATTTGCCGCAGGACCGATAACCGATGGGCTAGACGAGTGCTCGAGAGGTGACCACGTACCGGGAAACGTACCGTAGCGTTCCCCCTTTCGGCCGTGGACTGACAACTTCAAGTAAATCGCCAGTAGTAGGTGGATGAGAAGATCCGAAGATCGTGACAAGCCACCAGTGACGAGACAAGCTGATGGTATGGTACCTACTCGTAGTAAACAGTTTCGTCACATTACCTCTTAACGACTCCCTCGCTTATCTTCGCCGTGAGCGCCGCGCCGACATCCTTCTCATTCTGGTACACGTGAGCGCAGTCGATGTGGCGGTAACCCACGTCAATGGCATCCTTGACCGCTTGCGTCACTTCATCAGGCGTCGACTGGAAATGGATAAAATATCATTTATTTGCTGCAACACGCTCGGTGTCCATACAATTTCACGATTTGCGTCAACGATGGCTCCACTGAAACTCGGCGCTGTGTCGGACACTCAGTCACAGCATATGCTGAGTTCGAAAACATTTTCGCCATCACAACACACAGACACACATGCGCTAAATAGCAACGTGTATGTAATTTTTGATTTTTTCTTGTATTTTTGTTTTAATGTTTGTGATTTTCTATTGTTTCTATTTGTTTCTGATTGCCTACATTGTTGTTTTTTCCCTTTTGATTATTATTATATTTATATGTCGGAATAAAGTGTTGTCTATGGTCTACGCTAGAAGTAAACTTATCCGACTTCGCATTTTTTTCATGGAAAGGCGGGTAGACGAGCTGGAGCATATAGACCGAGTAGACGAGCTGGTGACATCCGCGATAGAATGAATCGGTCCAGAACGACAAAAGAAGCTACACGTCCGGATGCGCGCGCCTACGCGGAAAATGCGGACGGCTAGGATAGGATGGCAATAGACTCTGAGATAGCTCACTCACTACCGAAATCCTATTTCCCTAATGCACATAAGGGGTCATCCATAAATTACGTCACACGTTAAGGGGGAGGGAGGGGGTCAGGGGAGGGAGGGGCGAGTCATAAGCTTCCGTGACGTCACAAATGACATCACCCCGTGACCACGTCCACTGCAAAGTGTCCAAAACGTCGGGATATAAATAATGTCAAATATAAGCGATTTAAACCGTTCAAAGTTGTTTAATTGCTATGTATAGTAATCGCGAAAATCTGACGAAAATCTTTAAAATATTATCAACTCTATCAATATTAATACATATAAGGTTGTTTTAATTTAATAATTTCTAAATTTAAAATTGCAAAATATGTGACGTCACACCTTCACACAAATGTGACCGCCTGTGACAAGGACGGGGGGGGGGGGGGGGGCGGAACTGCAAAAATCATGAAATTCGTGTGACATAATTTATGGATGGCCCCTACTGTTTTTGTCACTTTATAGTTGACGCCATACTGTACAATCTTTTCAACATTATTGTTTATGTTTTAGAACAAATAAATGTTTAGACGAGTTTCATGAACATTATTCAAGATAAATCGTTTGTATGTAAATGTATGGTGACGTCACACGCTGCTCGATCAACATCCAAATTTGAAGGGCTTTAACTTCGTTATTTTTAAAGATATCGTAATCGATTTTTTCACGACATTTCCTGTAATGCTTCCGTTTTTTACGTAAGAAATAAAAAATGGCGACCTCCTTCGTTCCGTGAACACTATGTCGAGCTTCATTTATATCCCCATAGTTATATTTCATGAGATTTTCATGTCGATTATTATAATCGTGAAGAATAAACTCAATTTTATAAATAATTAGACTTACTTAAATAATAAAAACACAGTGATAACCGTGATTGTAAGTGCAATTACTTTTATCTATTCTCTTATGTACTGTCAAGCATATTGAGTGTAATTTGGTCAACAAGCACTTTCATTATCCATTGCTGGACACGTGGACCTATTCATGTAGGTACCTACATAGTTTTGAGCATGGGGGATGGATGGCTTTAAAACACCAGGCAGTCCAAGCAGTTTGACGAGTCCAGTACTAAGAACAGGATGCGACAGCAAACTATCAAGAAAACTTTTTTCTCCGAAATTGCTAAAAATTCTTGTGGCCCTAGTGACTTATCGAGAGTCGCCGGACATATTTAGTTCAGGGCGAGCGCAGAAGGCGAAATCGGCATCAAATTTAACCGCTTACAGAACATTCCCCATTATAAAGGCGGTAGAAACAGATTTTACTCGTCTTCGCACTCTGAGCGATTCTAAACTGCTTGTGGGAGAGTGGAGTCGTCAGACAACACGCAGTTTAACGAAATCAAATGAGTCCAGCCAGCTGGTATTTCGATACACCTGCCCAGACGTGTGAGAATTCAGTGTGAGGTCTAACATAGCTTTATAGATATCTACCCACTTATTTATATTATTATAAAAAGCCAAGTTAAATGCTACATGACGTATACTGCTCAAACATCAGGGCCGGTACAGATTAAAATATTTAAAAAATATATATATATTTATTAAAATAGTCATAATAATAATGACCAATAATATTATTATTGGTTAAATTATTATATATCCACTTTTTAATTAAAAAAAACTGTTGCTAAAGAAATAAGTACATAACATATTAAACAAATATTTTAAAAGCAAGTAACATTTATTTGCTATAACACCCTACACAAAGGAAGACAATTAAAAAAACTAACTACCTACAATCACTAAAAAACTTGTAACTAAAACTTAAGAATCATTCTTTATTAAAATTAAATTTATTTATATACCTATATAAGGTACAGCAACAATAGACATGTACCTATATAATATACATTTGCGATTTAAATCTTTCATTTAATTAAATCGCAAATGTAATCATGAAATTCTGATTACAACCTTACGGAACTCAAGGAATAAAAAAATAATTACCTTCCAAGTGCCGAGTCCGACGACGGGATAAGATTGTCCATTATTAAAAACCACAACCGGCGTTTTTGGCGCCATTTTCTATCACAACAAGAAAATACACGTAGATTACACAAAATTTGACAAAGAAGAAAGCGTATGATCAATCAGAAAGCTGACGTGATACTATTGTGTCGTGGGGGGAATCGGCAAATACGCTATAAATAAGTCCTGGTATAGGTACGCCAATTTTTAGGCGTTGGTTTCATTGAGGCGTCTTTTTTGGAGGAACGATATTTTTAAGAAAAAATAGTACCTGTTTAATAATATGGAAAACTTAAAATACATACAAAACCCCGACATTTACGTGTAATTATTTTATTTTATTGAAATAAAATACTGTCTGTTTCCCAAGAACCAGTAAAACATAATATCAATTAATGGACTTTAAATATCCTAAATTGGTAACGATTCCTCCATTAAACATGTAGTGAAGTAAAAATTATATGTATTCTAATCATATGTAAGTGACATTGTATAATTCCAGACTATGAGAAATAAAATGTTATGTTATTTAGTAGAAACTTCTGCAAAAACAACCGTGTTATGATTTTTTTAAATGTTTTTATTTTAGTTTAAAAGTGTCTGTAACAACTATTATGTAACGACTAAAAAAAAAATAGTCAAATATTACTAAAATTATTATCCATATTCAATGTCTAAGTATTAAATAAGGGTCACGATAATGAATTTTTAGATACTAATTACGAAACAACACTTTTCAATTACTTGTTTCAAGACTTTTATTACTTTGTGAACCAATCACAAAAAATATTTAGAAGCAACAGGCATGGATAAAAAAAAAAATATTTTATACCGCGAACCCGTAGGCTGTGGAACGAACTGCCTCAAGAGGTCTTTCCATTGAGCTACGATATGGGGCTCTTCAAGAGAGCTGTGAATAGGATTTTGCAAGGTCGGCGGCGCGCCCGCATGCCCCCTGGTGTTGCAGGTGCCCATGGGCGGCGGTAACACTTACCATCACGTGGGACCGCTTGCTCGTCCGCCCACTAATCTATATAAAAAAAAAAAAAAAGATAGCCACAATGCAACTCAAAAGTTTGTCAAAAATTTATTATTTTAGGTCATAAAAAGTTACTTTCGAGCAACTCTCGTGAACTCTCGCGCTACTTTCGTGAACTCATCATCTTCAAAATGAAGTTTGGCGGTCAGCTGGGGAAATTTTTGTCTGTCCTTCGTCGCAGTCTTCACATCGTGGTACCTGCGCGCGGACCATTCCTTTAGGTCGTCCATTCATCTCCTTTTCTCTCTTTCCAGGATCCTGTCTTGTAGGATCAATCTTAGAAACTCGTTCAGGTTTCCATTAATACATACTCCCAAATACCGAAAACACAAAAACCGAAATTTTGGCCGATATTTCGGTAGATTCCTACCACGAAAACGTTCGGCCCGCACGAAGTTTATTTGACATTTGAAACTACTCCAATCGCACGAGACAAATATCGAAATATATGTGTATTTTGACAAGAGATACTTGGGGATCAAGCACTTTATTTCAAAGCGTAAAATCAGAGTGGCCCCTGACCCAGTGAGAATTAGAATTCTCTGACATACCAGTTTCTTCACAAAGATTTTCTTCACTGCTGAGCTATTGCAAATTATTTAAATCCATGAATTAGATAAATATATTTTACCTACATCATGAACTAAAATTATCTCAATTAAAAATCGCATTAATGGAACGCCCCTTTAACAATTGAATGGAATAATCACACTTTTTAGTCACACATCTGAACATGGTGGAAAAATTACGAAAACCTTGAACTCTTTCACAACTATGATAACATGGATACAGTAGGCGCATCACCGCAAAATAGAACCTAAATGTGATGTCTTTAAGTGCTAGAATAGAATAGCATGTGTTGAGTGTGTCCAGAAACACACAAACAATTTATTAGTAAGATTAGCTCTTATTTTTTTATATATCGGTAGCAGCCATAATAGGTATCGGCCTTTAACCTTTTGAACGCCACGCAATATAAGAATGAGCAGTACCCTGGACGCCACGCTAAAAATTCATTGCAATCGAGGACATAAATCGTAGAGATTCGGAAAATATATCGATAAAACATGTAATTAGTTTTTGTAAATACTCATTTCAATAATAGAACTATGCAGAAATATAAGAGTTTTATTCAACTCAGTAATTATTCAATAATATCAATATTATTACTTTTTTTTTCGGAATGGCTAAATTCTTGTGGCCCTAGTGGCCTTTCAAGAGTCACCGGTCGTGTTTGATTTAGGGCGAGCGCAGAAGGCGCTCAGCCAGGAACAAAATGTGTGTTGCAACGACCCTAAGGGCTCCTCCGGCGGTAAACCGGCAGAAGGTACGGGCCTCGGCTTAGGGCGTTGCATTGGGGGGATACCGCGGGATCGCGAGTTGGTGAGAAGCGCCCAAGCACGTGCCGATACCCGGTAAAAGTGTTGGCTGAGGACCGGTGTGTGTTGACGGTGTAACGAGGAGGACGTCCACGTCTCCGCCGGCGGGGAGACGGTGTATCTGTGAAGTCTGTGAGTGTGCTGTAAGAATTGGCAGCAGTAATTGGGTCGTCGGGGTCGTCTAAGACATGCCGTGGACGACGGTAGCCGGGAGGGGCACTCCTATCTGGAACATAGGTGAGGGAGGTAACGATCAGATGGTTAGGATGGTGGGGAATTGCATCATAGTAACGTCGGGCGGTGTCTTTCACGTATTTGACGATGGAGGGAAGTTCCAAGTCCTTATGGAGGTCAAAATTGCGTGAGTACCATGGGGCAGCCACGGCCTTACGCACGGATCTATTTTGGAGGGTTTGGAGAATTTTGATGTTGGAGGGGGCTGCGTGTGCGAACACAACGCTAGCGTAGGTCATTATAGGTCGGACAAGCGTTTTGTATAATGTCAACTTATTTCTAAGCGACATTTTACTTCTCCCGCCTATGAGGGGGTTGAGGCGACCGAGCACGAAGGCGGCTCGGTTCCGGACGGCTATAATATGTTCACGGAAGGTCAGTCTATGGTCTAGAGTAACTCCGAGATATTTGGTCTTTATAACCAGAAGAATGGTTTGATCGAAGAGGGTTATCGGGAGAGGGGAATTATTATTACTCATAAATTTATAGAGTAATCGACCATAAAACTATATAATAGAACTATAACAAAATGATCAAAATCACTACATGCTCAGCAGTACTCTGTGTTTTGACGTAATCTGCTGTCGGCAATAGCCGACATTGGCGTGGCTGGTACGGCTTTTTTACGTGCCTAGGATTCGAATCGGATTTTACGTTGGTCGGTCTAGTGTCGATTATTAATAAATTTGTATTTATTATTATTATTTATATAATTCATTTTATTTTTAATCAAAATTTATGAACCCTTCGTTGTTTTGCGGACGGGGATTTTTATTTTGTATGAAATGAAAAACATTTTTAATTGTGTTATTCTTATAAGTACTTAAAGAATCAACAACATTTGAGTACAGTTTTATATTAGATGATGACAAATTTTACGATTATAATTGTTGATTATTTATAACACTTGTCTGTTTAAGTTAATCAATTGTAAGTCCGCTAGTTTTCACACAGATAAATTTGTTTTTGGTACGGAATAGCATATCTTGGAATAGGCACCCCGTTAGTGTAATAAAATAATAATTAAAACTTGTTAAAAATATGACCACTGTAGAGACCACCGTGATTATAGTAGTACACGACGCCGCCATGTTGAGTAGTTTCTTTGTTATCGGAGAGTTGTTTTGTTTGAATCCGTCTCTAGTGTTCAATGAAATGTAAATGTTTTGGTGAATTTTACACTACATTCACTAAATAATACACTAAATTCGAATTTTACAAGTAAAATTTATAATTTAGTTGAAAATGTTGCACTTTCTCAGGCGTTTTTAAAAAAGATAACATTTAATATTTCGATCTTTGTATAAATACAATTCATATTCATAAACAATTAAGTGCACAACTAGTAGCGTGCAGAGTACGTGCGAAATCGTCTGCCGAACAAAGGGTACCTACGCCATTTTTGATAGCGCTCGGCTAGTGATAGTTTAAAGTAATAAATATGTAAAACGAACTCCATTCCTCATTGACTAGGGTCAATACGAACGCACCTCAGTTGAACGGAACATGTGATGGTTTGGTTGGCACAATCTAGTGCATAGTACATGGATATCGTTGATAAAAAAGAAACTCTAATCATCTTCGTTTAATGATTCCCATTCGGAAAATTCGTCGTCGTCAACTCCTTCTAATATGTGAAGGAGTTCATCCGTGCTCATTTCATTGTCATTGTCTCATTTTTATTATCACACACTTATAATTAACTTAAAAAATAATACGTTAATAATAATTGGACAACTCTAAACAGTGCCCTCTTGCGCTTATGACGTCACAAGCGAGTCGTCTAATGCCGACGGTGGTGTCAGGCGCACAGGGGACTGCTAATGTCAATTGTCAGGGGAATGTCGATTGTCTACCACCTGACCACATTTTATTTCTGGTTGTGTAGCTCCTGGCATTGTTTCATTATCCTGGCCTAGTTAGATTAAGCTTTTGATTTACTCAGATACCAGTAATTGAAAAAAAAATGATCTGCATGAATTTTTCATATAAATCTCCTTAAATTTTTAATATTATTAGCTACCTTTGAACATCACTAGCGGTCGGCTAGTGCCGACTGTGGCGTGTGAGGACACTCTTTTTTGAAAACTTATTTTTTTTATTTTTTATCATCAAATTTCTCAATACCAAAATACATAATTCAATTTGTTTAATACAATTAAAATACTAATGGGATTCAATTTTTAATATATGTAAATAAAACAAACAGAAGTCATGATTTAATATCTTTATTTCGTATTTTCGTGACCAGCAGTTTTAGTCGGCTATTGCCGTTGTTGGCGTCCAGGGCAAGTTTTCATTTGTCGGCTATAGCCGACGGTGGCGTTCAAAAGGTTAATACTGTTGTATCTCTGATTTAGTTAAATAAAAGAAACATTATAATAATACATTTTTATTATGTACTTCCAATGTGTATGACATAAGATCATAGATAATCTAGACAGTAGCATAGAGTGTATAAAAGTAGTGATGTGACATACATCACATTACAACACCTCCCTCCCTAGAATTGGAACACGGCTAAATATCTAGGACTTGTCTAGGTTTAACAGTTCTACCACTTCTAGTCATATAGGGTACATTAATATTTGTGGGGAAACTCTGTTCAGTTACATGAGTTTTGTTTTTCCTATCCACTCTCATTGTAATCATCAACATCAATCATTAGGTTAGCATTATCATTCACTGTAGTAAATGATTTCTTCATTTGTGATGTCTTGCGCCTTAAGGGCTTACAATCATTTTGTTTCATTATAATGTAGGAGCGAGGCTCCTTGGACTTACATATGATCTTAGCTTTATTCCACATCTTTCCTTCCCTAAAAACTACATTGTCTCCAGGCACATAATCTGTGACCTTCATTCTTGCTGTCTTATCAAAAGTATTCTTATACAAAGATTGTCTTAAAACTAGTTTATTAAATGCATCATTCTGCACTTTAGGTCTTAGTACATCACTATTACAGGGTAATATTCTTAACCTCCTGCTGTTTAACATCTGTGAGGGTGTTATATCTAGACCAGACAGTGGTGTGTTATTATAGTGCAATATACCTTCTCTATAATCAGAGCCATCCTCTTTACATTTTTTTAAAATCTGTTTGCAGATGTGCACTGCTTTTTCTGCCAAACCGTTACTCTTAGGGTATCTTGGGGTTGAGGTTGACAAAACAATATCTTTAGATTTAAAGTAGCATTTACATTCATATGAAGAAAATGGTACATTATCAGCAATTAGCTCTACCGGATAACCAAAACGAGTAAAGGCTTCTTGCATGGCACTAATTACAGATTTAGTAGACTTGTCTCTCAGTGGCAAAAGCTCTATCCAGTGTGAGAAGTAGTCAATAATCACTAAAAAGCATTTTCCATTAAAGTCTAGTATATCACAGCCTACTTTAGTATAGCGTTCTTTAGGTATTTTATGGGGTAACAATGGTTCATTATAGTTTTTGGAACTATACTTCTCACACGGTCTACATTTTTGTACATAGTTATGTATATCAGTTCGCATATTTGGCCAATAAAATAAAGGCTTAGGTTTGGAGATACATTTGGAAATACCACAATGACCTTTATGTAGAATATCAAGGACATAGATCTTCAGTGACATAGGTACTATGAGCCTATTTCCTACAAATAATAAACCATCCTGCATGTACATGTCATCTCTAAATTTTTTATAAATTTTGAGCTCAGCTGGTAAAGACTTTGGCCAACCATGATAGTAAAATTCTGCAATTTTTTTGTTCAAGTCAGATGGGTCCAAACATAATCTAATTTTCTTATTTGGCCGCTCAACTAATACAATTCTGTTTACACATGCTTTGTTACTTATATTCTCTACTTTTACAATAGCTTCTCTCTTTTCCAGTCTATCTAATTCAGTTCTTAACGGCTCCAACATGGAGTGTGGGATTCTAGGCGAAGGATAACAAATTGGATCTAAAGAACATCTGGTGGGAATTTCAAAAACACCAGGCACCTTGCCAATCCCCTTAAATACTTCAACATTTTCTTGAATAAAATTTTCTTTATTGACATCAGGTACAGTTGCCTGTACATTATGCACCCTTTTTATCAACTTTAGGCTGACACAACCAGGCAAACCCAGCAGCATGGATTTACAGTCAACAATTATAAAATTCTCTAGACATTTATTGTCTCTGTATTTACACTGCAAACTGATCATGCCTAACGGTCTAACCTGGCTGCCCTCAAACGACTCAAGTTTTATATTTGTTGGCAGTAGCTTTAATTTTAAATTTTTATTAATTTTGTTAAATAAATTAACAGGCATTATACTGACATCGGCACCCGTGTCAAGCTTACATTTTATTGTGGTGTCCTCAATAATGATAACTTCAAACCACTCAGATTTTAAGCTATTTATACTTTTAGCTTCCTTGCAGTGAACAGTTTCACAATCACTATCAGAATTTGACTCTTTATTTACTTCACGCACTTTTTTATGACTGCTGACCCTGCAACTCACTGCAAAATGATTTAACAAGCCACATTTCACACACTTTTTACCAAATGCGGGACATGAGCGTGGACCATGCTCCGTTTGGCACCTCTTGCACTTGAATATATTAGAAGGTTTCTTATTGATTCTTGCGGCTTCAATGGACACAGGATTCATCGCTGATACTTGTCTTGACGCCTGCTCTTTGGTCTGGCAAAATTTTATTGCCTTATCTAGTGTAAGCTCATCAACTCTGAGTAAGGCTTCCTGTGTTCCTTTGTCATAGACAGTTTGAACTATGTGATCCCTCATCAGTTCGGTTTCCATAGTTTTATATTCACACGATTTTATCAAATGTCTGCAGTCCGTCATATATGCATCAAACGGTTCGCCCTCTTGTTGTTTGCGTTCATTAAATTTGAAGCGCTCGAAAACAATATTTGTTCGAGGATTTATATGCGCAGTGATTGCACTGACAACATTTTCATAGGTCAACTCGGTTTCAGCGATAGGGATTGTTGACACGACTCTAGCGGCTTCCGGCCCCATCATGTTTCGCAACAAGGATAATTTTACCGCATCTGGGCTTTTATTTTTACCCGTAACGACCAAGTAATCTTCAAAACTGCACAACCAGAACTTCCATTCTGAAGCTGCATTTTCTCTTGAAATATCTAAGTTTGGTGGCAGTTTAACCGAGACATTTTCTAATTGGGATGCACATTTGCCGGCGTCCATCTTGATATTTTGATCTTGATTTTCGTAAAAATTTTTTTGTTGCAAACTTGTAAACTTAAGTTTGTGTCGAAACTTTATAAAATTCACGGTTCAATGTTTAGTTTTATCGGCTGCGCCATGTTGTATCTCTGATTTAGTTAAATAAAAGAAACATTATAATAATACATTTTTATTATGTACTTCCAATGTGTATGACATAAGATCATAGATAATCTAGCAGTGGTTCTCAAACTTTTTAAATGACGGAACCCTTTTGGGAAGCAAAATACTTGATGGAACCCTACAATAAAACAATTATTTTTATAAGTGTATTCTATATTAATCAGCATAATAAAAGTACAATGTATCAGTTACTAATTATTATTTACTTCACCACTTGGTAAGGACAATAATAGAAAACATTAAAAAAGAAAAAATCTAACTAGTGGGAGGTATGAAACTGTTTTTTATTTTTCATCAATTGCTTGATATCAGGTTTGATGGAAGAAAGTTGGAGTCTCATATCAGCTTCGGCGTCCAGTCTATTGCGATATTTTGTTTTCGTGGCTGCGTAGGTAGAGAATCCTGTTTCGCACAAATATGTAGTTGGGAACGGGAGAAGAATATCCAGAGCCATTTGGCCAAGCATTGCATATTCATCTTGGATTCTGCACCAAAAATCATTAAGAGGCGTCGTTTTGAACAATGACTCCATACTTGTGTCTGATGACATTTCTAAAAGAGATTCATATATCTCATTTGACATGTTTTCAGGCTTTTCCAAGTTGGGTAAAAAAGGATTATGAATCCAGGAGTTCACTTTAATTTTTGTATTGTGTTCTTCGGGAAAATACTTTTCAAAAGATGCGCGCATCGAACTGAGATATTGGACCAATTCTTCAAACACATTATCTTCAAACATTTCTGAGTCGTTTTCGCTAACAAACTCACTGAGTAACGTAAAACTTTCTATTTCTTTCTTACCAATGCAAATGATCCAAAAATCTAATTTTCTTTTAAAAGCAGTTATTTTATTATAGGCCTGAAACACTGTTGTCTGTTTACCTTGCAACGATAAATTTAATTCGTTAAGTTTTTGAAAGATATCCGCCATAAAAGACAATCGGAACAACCAAGTTTTATCATACAAACGGTCCTTCAAATTAAAAGAAGTATCTGCTGAAAGAAACATTTGTAACTCGGCTCTAAGTTCAAATAGCCTTGTTAAAGTTTTTCCCCGAGACAGCCATCGCACTTCTGTATGGAGCAGCAGTGTTTTATGTTTGCTGCCATAATCTTCACACAATAATGAGAACAATCGGGATTGTAGTGGTCGTGATTTGATAAAATTAATTATTTTTACCGCTTCATCCATAACTAATTTTAGATTAGACGGCATTTGCTTCATCGCAAGTGCTTGTCTATGCAGAATACAATGACTGGAACTACAATTAGGCGCTTTATTTTTCATTCGTGACACTGCTCCTGCTGTTTTACCTGTCATCGCCTTGGCCCCATCTGTACAAATGTCAATGCAATTGTTCCAACTGAGATTATGTTCTTCAAAAAATATATTTATTTTATTAAAAATTTCTTCCCCGGTAGTGTTTGTAAGCAGCGATGAACACATAAGCATGTCTTCTTCAAAAGAACTTTTATATGGATATCTCACAATAACCAGCAGGATAGCCAAACCAGCGACATCAGTCGACTCGTCCATTTGCAAAGCGAATCGTGTATTTTGTAGACGTGTAACTAGTTCTTGTTTGACGTAGCTTGCCAGATCATGGATTCGTCGTGAAACAGTATCGTTTGATAGCGGAACAGTAGAAAGATGCTTTGCAGATTTTTTATCAAGCATACATTTTGTTATGTCTAATACACATGGTTTTATTAATTTCTCAGCGATAGTGTGCGCTTCACCTGCTTGTGCAATGCGATAGCTAACTAAGTATGATGCCTCCGTGGCCTTTTCGTTGGTAGTTTGTGTTACATGCATCATATTTTTTTGACTTTCTAATAACTGATCTTTTTTGCGAACAAAAAATTCTTTATTCTTGTCTTTAGTCTCGGGGTGTACGGTTTCTAAATGTCGACGCAATTTGGCAGGTGCCATGGAACTATTAGGAAGCAGTTTACTACAGAGCATGCAGAGAGGTGAGCCGTTGGAATCAACAAATCCGAAACTGATATAAGATTCATCATACTTCCTTTTTTTCGTCTTTGAAACCGTCGAGCTTGACGTCGTGGCACTCGTGGCATCATCTTCTGGATCGGTGATTGCTAAATTCTCCGCGCGCATTGCTTTTGAACATTCAGCGTCATTAGAAGATGTTGTTGGAACACGTTTAACACCTTTAAGCCAACGTTCCATTCTTCTTTATTTATAATGTTACAAGTCAGGATAGTGGGGTTTAAATAATGCACAATCGTTACTGCGTATAAGAGACTAAATTTAGAACCTACAGGGAAGAAATGTATAAAACTGAGACAACAGAATACAGCAGGCAGTAAAACAATGAACACTAGTTTCTCGCTAGCGAGCTTGTAAGTAGGTAGTAACTTATCGCTCCGAACGCTAATCATCAACTGACGACGCCAACGCGCGATCGCCGCTTTTATACTTAGTCCTAGACTCGATCTCAAATATTCTCGAAAATACTCGAGTCGGCACCTTTGATAAACAAAAAGCAAAAATAAAAACAGAAATTTAAAAATAGCGTTGTAAACAATATCGACTTTATCCTTTGAAGTTAGAGACGAAAGTCGCTAGTTGACAACTATAGCGTCTAATTCAGAGGCGGCTTTTATCAAAGAGACTGAGCGCTTACAAGTATACTACCCGCTCGTTTTAAGTTTGCCGCTGGCGATAGGTATGAGTGTATGACGTTCGAAATTTTTTATTTAATTGTAACAATAAAAATTGTGTACGTTAGATATTTGGGTAAAACTATGACACATTATAAGTTTTGTTGTCACGTGGGGGAGGGTACGCGCATTCCACAGACCGGCAAACTTAGAGCGAACGCGTTGTACAAGTATAAAATTGTTGAGACCAAACTTATGAGATATTGTACCAGCTAATGTAACACAAGCTTATACAAATACAAATAAATAAATAAATAACATTCATAGCGTTTTGTCTCCGCGCGGCCGCGGAGTCCGCACAGCCGCGGAGCGACCAGAGAGAGGTGTTTTGATTTTTTTATTTCTAAATTCTTGCGGAACCCCGACAGAGGTATCACGGAACCCTAGGGTTCCGCGGAACACACTTAGAGTATAGCTGATCTAGACAGTAGCATAGAGTGTATAAAAGTAGTGATGTGACATACATCACATTACAACAAATACCCCCACCCGGACCTACCAAAGATTACTTACCATAGGTACCATACCATCAGCCTGATGGATATAGGCCTCTCCCATGGACTACCATCATCCACGGTCTTCTATTTTTCGTATCCTCCCACTACGGTGACTTTCTTCAAGTCGTCGTTCCAGCTAGCCGTAGCGCGTCCGTGGGACGTTTCCCGGTACGTACGTGGTCTCCATTTGAGGATTCGAGGCACAGAAAAACAAGCTTGAGACAAGAATCAGTAAGATATAGTGGCACTGGACAGGCTGGACGGCATATGGCACAGAATCGATATTTATACGCCGCTAACGGCAAAATATGTAGGTCATATAATATGTTTAACGATCTATAATGTAAGTACAGACATTTAGGCAAATAATTTGAATTTGAACCGATGGCGAAGACGAGTCCTCTAATAAAACTAATACGTCTAATACGTTTCTGGCGGGTGCAAGGAATGCGAGTAGTGCGGCGCGCTCATCCAGGTTAACATATCGATAATCGATAATTAACGGTTTAACGATAACGTGCGCCCAGTTCTGGTTATGTAAATTCAAATTCAAAATTCTCTATTTGTATTAAACATATATGATGAAAATTGAAGTGAGATCTGACTCCCAAACTAGAATAAAACTGTATCTTGGGAGCCAGTACTTACCTTTCCAAAAATAAATGTCATGTAATACAAGTAATTTATTGTTTTTTTTTATACATGCAATCCTAACATATTTCACAATAATGTACTCACAATAATGAGTGATTGTGAGTGTAAAACTTATTCATAATCAATGCTCCACTCGCAGGTAGGCGCCGTAGTCTAAACATCCTAACTGCCATGTTTCACAATACACTGCTGACGCGGATGTTCCGTCTAAGTGTAGAGTGCCTTATCGGGGGCATAACACATAGTATTGATATCTGTACGTATTATATGTAATTTATACTATTTATACTGTACATCGTCAATCTACCTGTGAATGAAATATTTATTTCCTGTAACCAAAGCCTTTGGTTAGAGGAAATACATCTGCCAGACAACCTTTAGTCCAAAGGTTGTCTGGCAGATAACACCGCCTTTTGTGCATTTCATGTGTTACAATGTCAGTTACAGTCTTATTTTGTTTAGATGTGCAATAAAAAGTTTTATCTATCTAATTCAAAGACCGAGAATCGCCTATTTATCCGGACCTTAGTGTATAGTGACCTTAGTGAATCGAGTGTATAGTCCAATTTTTTAAAGTTTGATTGTCAACCCTTGAGATCAATAGTTCGAGTCAAAACGGTTAATTATTTAAGAAGTTCATTTGTGCTGACTTGATGCTTGAGCGTTCAGCGCTCATTTTCACCACACTTTAATAATACAGTAGAATCCGCTTATAATGACATCGAAGGGAAATGACAAATACGTCATACTAAGCGAACGTCATACAACGGGGTGTAAGAGGCTCATGGGGTGTAAGAGGCTCACCTACCATCTTTGGAGCCTAAGCCAACCTCACCTGCTAGTGGTGCACCCTGCTGTTAACTAACGAGGCAATGGCGTTCCCTTTTTGCGGTGGGAGGGTTACTCCGTCGGCATAGCTACCACCCTTCCGTCGGAGTCCGCCGCCATAATGGTGCCCTATTAGCCGCGAGGCCCGCATCGTGTTCCGGCGGTGAGCGGAAGAAGCCGTCCCGAGAGAGAGATTGTTGCGTGTGGAAAGGAGGACCAGCGGTTGCGGAGAATTACAGACGTGCATCGGCGTGGCATGGTGGCGCGGGGATCAGGGAGACCCGGTGAAACGTTTATCCGCTGACCGCCCGCGGGTTGTAGGGGGCCCGAGCCTGGGGATCTTACTTTAATCTCCACCCCAGGAGGCTGCCCCGCCGCACGCGAAAAATCCCTTGAGGTAGCAGTTGTGCCGGAGGAGACCGGAGTGGAATCCGACTGCTGCCCCCGGGGGGGGGGGGGGGGGACCGGGGGCCCTTCCGTACCCCGTGCCAGCAAGTCACACAACCTTTGTGACCTGGTTTTTTCTCTACTCCGTGCTTTGTCCTTTGATCCGCATGCAACCATCTCTCTCTCCGTCCCCCCTTTTCTTCTTCTTCCTCTTTCCCCTATTCACACCTACTCACATACAATGGCCAGGAAAAAGAAAAAGTGCAATGTTTACTCAGCGGCCCACCCCTCAAGTTCCACGTTTCAAGTGGATTTTTGCAACATCAGAGGGATGCATAGTAACATCGACGCCGTCCACTACCACCTTGAGACGGCAAAGCCGGCCTTACTTTTCTTGACGGAGACACAGATTTCCTGCCCGGCCGATTACAAACCCCGGTTACAAACTGGAGCACTGTTTTGTGCGACGTGCCGGGGTATGCATGTACGTCCGGGAGGATGTTTGTTGCCGCCGCCTCAGCCATTTTGAAGACGGGGACCTGTCGATCCTCTGGGCGCATATTGACTATGGATGTTCCACTAAAGTCTACGCTTGCCTTTACAGGTCCCACTGCGGTGATACGGAGACGACTGGTTTTTTTGAGCGGCTACAAGAGACGACTGACAGCGTGCTCGAGCAGTTCCCTTGCGCGGAAGTGGTGGTCCTCGGTGATTTCAACGCTCACCACGAAGAGTGGTTGGGATCCCGAATAACCGACCGCGCAGGGAGAGCAGCCTACAACTTTGCCCTGACCTATGGTTTCTCGCAGTTGGTATCCTCACCCACGAGGATACCTGATATCGAGAGCCATACTCCCTCCTTATTGGACCTCCTGCTGACTACGCGGCCGAATGACTACAATGTTGTTGTTGATGCTCCGTTAGGATCATCAGACCATTGTATCATTCGAACTGCTGTGCCAGTTAAACAATCCGCGCCGACCTATTCTCAGAGAACGCGCAACGTCTGGCACTACAAGTCTGCAGATTGGGATGGGTGGCGCGAATTTTACGCTTCTTATCCCTGGGGGCAGCTCTGTTCTCATCGGGTGATCCGGATACCTGTGCAGACTCCGTTGCCGACGTGGTGTTGCAGGGCATGGAATGTTATACTCCTTGTTCCGTGATATCCGTAGGCGGACGGAGCCAACCTTGGTTTAATCAGTCCTGTAGAGAGGCCCGCCGTAATAAGCGGGCTGCATACAGAGCCTGGGCCAAAGCGCAGGTGTCTGAAGATCCGAATACCACCGACTTGAGGAAGAAATTTAACGCTGCCTCGAGGTGCAGTAAGAGGATCACTGTCAGAGCAAGGAATGAGCACATCCGCAGAATTGGCGATCGACTAGCAAGCTATCCTTCTGGAAGTCGGGCTTTCTGGTCGCTCGCTAAGGCTGCCGAGGGTAACTTCTGTCAGTCGTCACTTCCACCACTGCGGAAACTCGATGGCTCACTGGCCCATGGGGCGAAAGAGAAAGCCGATCTCCTGGGCAGTCTCTTCGCCTCAAACTCGACTCTGGACGATAGAGGTGCCTCACCACCGTCCACCTCGAGGTGCACAAGCTCCATGCCAGAAATCTGCTTCACCCAGCGTGAAGTTCGGCGAGCTCTAGCATCTCTTGATATCCGAAAGTCGAGTGGGCCAGATGGTATTCCTGCGGTGGTGCTCAAATTTTGCACTCCCGAGTTGTCTCCGGTGCTTACGCGACTCTTTAGGCTCTCATATTCCACAAAAAGCTTCCCGTCAGCATGGAAGGTAGCTCATGTTCACCCTTTGCCTAAAAAGGGTGATCGCACCGACCCGGCCAACTACAGGCCAATAGCGATCACCTCCCTCCTCTCCAAAGTGATGGAGCGTGTTATAAACACACAGCTCCTTGGGTACCGCTGGGCTGACGCCATTGAGAGTAGAGGCGAGGCTCTGGCTGTAGGCCAAAGCGAAAGTAGACATTGCGAAAGCTTTTGACCGGGTATGGCACAAATCGCTGCTTTCCAAGTTACCATCTTTCGGGATACCCGAGGGATTATGCGAATGGGTTGCCAGTTTCCTGACTGGACGGAGCATCAGAGTCGTTATCGATGGAAGCTGCTCCGACACCATGTCTATTAACGCTGGCGTCCCGCAAGGCTCCGTGTTGTCCCCAACTCTGTTCCTTCTGCATATCAACGACCTGTTGCAAATTGGTGACATACGTTGCTATGCAGATGACAGTACTGGAGACACCTTGTACAGGGGCAGCGCCAACATCCCTCGGGTCGAAGTGGAAGAGAGTCGCGCCAGGCTTGTGTCTGAAATCGAAGACTCTTTAGATCTAGTCTCGATTTGGGGTTCTATGAACCTAGTGGATTTCAACCCCAGTAAGGCGCAAGTCTGTGCATTCACCGCTAAAAAAAACCCTTTTGTTGTAGCACCTCGCTTTCGGAGCATACCTCTTAAGATCTTGGAGAGTATCGGGATCCTTGGTATCGACATTTCCAGCAAAGTCGAATTTAGGGGTCATCTGGACAATAAGGCCAAAATGGCCTCCAAAAAGCTCGGTGTGCTGAACAGAGCGAAGCGGTACTTCAAACCTGGGCAACTCCTTATGCTTTACAAAGCTCAGGTGAGGCCCCATATGGAGTACTGCTCTCATCTCTGGGCCGGCGCACCGAAATACCAATTGGACCCATTTGACTCTATCCAACGACGTGCTGTTCGTATTGTCGACGATCCCACTCTCACGGGCGGTTTAGAATCCCTCAGCATTCGGAGAGACGTTGCGTCTCTCTGTGTGTTCTACCGCCTGTACAATGGAGAATGCTCTGAAGAATTGTTTAATATAATTCCCACCTTGGGTTTCTACAACCGCACCTCCCGTCACAGAAGTGCGGTCCATCCGCATTTCCTCGATACGGAGGTGTCGCGCACTATGCGGTCCAAAAACTATTTTATACCGCGAACCCGTAGGCTGTGGAACGAACTGCCTCAAGAGGTCTTTCCATTGAGCTACGATATGGGGTTCTTCAAGAGAGCTGTGAATAGGATTTTGCAAGGTCGGCGGCGCGCCCGCATACCCCCTGGTGTTGCAGGTGCCCATGGGCGGCGGTAACACTTACCATCACGTGGGACCGCTTGCTCGTCCGCCCACTAGTCTATAAAAAAATACAAAGCATAATCTCAGAAAATAAAAAACTTCCTATCATTGTTAGGTATTTAGTTTAATAGAGAGAAAAATTACTACAAAATGTATGTATCTATAGAACATGTAACATTTTTTAACTTAATCAAAATTAGGACCATATGAACTGGTTAAACATAAAATTATGTATTGTAATGTATGTACAATACATTAGATATTTCTTTACTTCTTATGTACATAAAAAATCAATAATTTTTGTCTGCTTCTGTGTTTTCTTTAGATTGTAATAACAGTCTCTAACACTATTTTTGCAAAGAAGACATTGTCCTTTTCATTGGTCAATATAACCGGACATAATTTCTTATAAATAGGTTATAATAAGCGATATGTTACTATAAGCGAAGTTATTATATCCGAACTTTGTTTCATAGAAATTTATATGATAACCAAAATTTCGCATTGCAATATGTCATATTAAGCGGTTGTTCAAAATAGCGGGAGTCATAGTAAACGGATTCTACCGTATTTATAATTATATATCGTTTTTCTATCGAATTTTGCCCTCGTTAGAAAAAAGGCGTAACTGCATTTTGATGACATTCGAGAAAAATGTAAAAAAAAAAGTATCATAAATTGCATTACCATAATCACGCCAGAAACTTGGAGTAGGTAAGTATTGGATAAAACAAAAAGAATAACCATTATTTATTCTCTACGTTTATTTTTAATTTCCGAATACAAAATTACCTACGTTTCGTTAAAAATGTCACTAATATTCTTTTTGTATTTCTTTTATAAAGGAATTCTTTGAACCAATTGAAAAGTTGCATATTTATTTTCAGTTGCACAGAGGACGTAAAAGTCAAATGGACGACAGCAAAGTATAAATATATACATACAAAACTATGACATTTTACAGGAAAGCAGTTTAAACGAAACAATGTAATTTTTTATTTACCACTGAATCAGAGTAAAATTATTACCAGGACATCTTACTTAAATGTTATAATTTAATTGACACAATACAATTTCTCTGTTTCGGGTTTTTGCCAGGGTTCGTAAAAATGCGATATTTATATTAAATGTCAAAATATCCGATATTTAATATCATGTATATAAAAAAGATGCGAATTTAATTCTGCAAGTGGTTTTAATGTGCCAAAATTGTTAAATGAAACTTTGAGTTTGATTAATAGACTTATTTATTATAAAATAAAAACAAAAAATAAGAGTAAAATTAGAGTAACAAAAAGTCTTAATCAACATACAACTAAATTATAATTATAATCCTTAGTGTTGGATCATTGGCAGTGATCATTCTTTTTATTTTGTCAGTATAATTAATTTAAAACCTCAGAGTCGGGTCTCAGGTTCAGGTCTATAAGATCTATAAGGTCTATAAGGTCCATCATCTTTTGGCTCCCAGTCCACTTAACTTTCGGACTCTACCTCAACCTCATCTATTTCTTCTATATGGAATTGGGATCCCAAACCCAATTCATATTGTATGTTGAACTACCATGAATTATTTTTTGGGACTGGTTCAAAGTCTTGAAGATTTGAGGGCAATCCAACAGCCGTTGGACGCGATCAACTGGCCACGTTACCCCTCTCTCCCAGAAGACTACCTTGAAATATACTGCATTTCCCACTTTATCTTATTTCCCTAATGTACGTACGTGTTTCGGTAGTAAGTGAGATGCGTTAGAGCCCATTCCCATTCTATCCCTCTCCATTTCCCCAACCTTTTCTCCAAATCCATTCCTATATATCCAAAGGTAGGCAGCGCATCCGGGGGCGTGCCAACGTTTAGTCATTTTGGACTAATGTTGGCATGTATCTGCTGATAGTAGTTCACAGTAGGTCACACAAGTATAAGGATTATACTTATAAGGAAGGATTATAACAAAGTGTTTATAATCCTTCCTTGCCTACATAGTGTGATCTACCAAAATTCTTGTTTTATCTGTTGTTTGTTTTAGTGATAAAACAATGTTGGTTCATCTGCGTCAAATCGGCTAAATATAGAAGCTCTAAAAGTGTGTACCGTATGAACTGAGCGACCGTCAGCGACAACAACGCGTCGAAGTATGCATTATGTTATTGAACGGTCACAAGAACGAAGGAATTTTGAATCGTATCGTGACTTGTGATGAGAAATGGATCCTGTACGATAACCGCAAACATTCGTATAAGTGGCTAGATCCAGGAGTTGCAGCCCAACGATATCCAAAACGCAAGATAACTAAAAAAAAGCTACTGATATGAGTTTGGTGGTCTAGTCCGGTATTGTCCAGTACAGTTTTTTGCGAGCCGGTCATAAGATTGATGCTGATGTATACTGTAAGCAGTTGCAGATGATGATGGAAAAGCTGGCAACAAAGCAAACAAGTTTGGTCAATCGCTCATCTCCACTTCTTTTTGATGACAATGGCGCACACTTCTCATACGACAGTTTTAAAACTTCAAGAGCTAGACCTGGAGACTTTCCCTCATCCACCATACTTACTGGACCTTGCTCCGACAGATTTCCATTTTTACCGAAATTTGGACGACTTTTTGCAAGGAAAAAAATTTGATTCTGAAGTAGGGCTTTTGAAGAATTAATTGATACCCGTCCACGAGACTGCCATCAATCAATAGGCATCAATCAACTGCCCCTGAGGTGGCGAAAGTGTATATATAATAGGTATGGGTCAATATTTCGACTAACATAATAAACATTTTTATGACAAAAAAATTCTCAGTTTTTCATACAAACCGGTCATTTCATAGGTAAGCACCTAATATGTACTATAAACATTTTATTTTTAAATCAATGTCAAAATTATTACTAATATTTTAAAAGTCTGGTACACTAAATCATTCCAAAATGTCCCTTTTCTCAGATAATTATCACACATTGTCTTTATGTCATCTATTAACAATTATTGTAAAATTCAGTTACGCATTTTTACATGAACTCTGTCGATATATTCGAGGGTTCGCGCTTAGCAAGGACCACAGAGTTTCATATATCAATACCTAAGCAGACTTTTTGATCTCTTTAGAATTGCACGTTTTGAAAGAAGATAAAAAGAAATAAAAAAAAGAATTGAAACAAAATTCGGCAGAAGATCAATCCACAGCAATTATTCCACCCGACAACATTTCCAGGCTTCTGCCATGGCCAAAATTTTTAAGTAAAATAATCCGGATATATTAAATTTACAAATAGTTTTACGATAAATAGTGCAAAATAAATTAAAACTATGGCTTCGGTATTAAGGAACGCGGTTTTGTCTAAAAATGTTTCACTACTCAAATGTATCAAGAGTCGCTCTCTCGTCACAGATCCGACAAAGAAAAATGCAGGGCCTCTAGGTAATTATTAGTATTATTAATTATTATATTTAGATCCTTTAAATAGTCGTTAGATTGCTTCTGGTCTATCAGGTACATCACTAACAGCAATTAGAATAATGCCTATTTTTTTATTCTATGGTCATATAGCAATGTAGTTTCATTAAAATTACATTTCTATCCGGTAATTGACTGGCATTTGCCTACGGTATTGCTTATTTAAGTCTGTGGAATTCACATAATTTGATAATGTGCATTTTCTAAACTATATATTATATCGAATTTGCTGAAACATATACCTACATATTTGTGAAAAATCGAGAAGCAAACGTCATGATTTCATACATTCTCGTTAGAAAAACATCGTTCATTTGTTTCTCATTGTCATGGCTGATACAGTGAAATCAGTAGTGTTTGACAGTTTGCGCTAGGACGTGCTGACATTGTTACTTTGACAGTTCTACAGATGCTAGTAATAAAAAATCTATCGGTAGTTTGATTACTACTTATTTAGTTTAATAAATATTTGTTTCAAAAACAAACTAACATCGCGGTAAAAACTAGGGTTGTCGGAAAACCTAAAAAAAGTAGGAGTTATTATTTTCCGCCGCTGGTGATCGAGTTATTTCGGAGAACGGTGGTCGCTGCCAAAAGACCTCCAAGCTTATAATACTCGCGAGGCCCCTCGTTCTTCTGAATAGCCACTATCGCCAGCGGTAACCCTCGCTGAGTATTCTAAGCTTGAATGTCTTTTGCAGTGGCGAGAAGTGGGATTCCAACATACGGTGCCTCCTGTTACCAGTGCCTAAAGCCACATTATTGGGGCGACCAAAGAGGTCAGGCACGCTACTTGGCTGAAAAGAAGGAAGAGAAGTCAGAAGGCGGTCCTACTTGCGGTTGTCCTTGTGGGCCCTGTGGTCCATGTGGCCCTTGCGGGCCCTGTCGCTGCCCTTGTCCGTGCGGGCCTTGCGGTCCATGTGGACCTTGCGGTCCCTGCGGGCCTTGTGGACCATGCGGGCCTTGCGGACCTTGCCGCTGCCCCTGTCCTTGTGGTCCTTGCGGTCCTTGCGGGCCCTGCGGGCCGTGCGGCCCCTGCGGACCCTGCGGACCTTGTGGCCCTTGCGGACCCTGCGGTCCTTGCCCGTGTCCCTGCCCCTGCCCCTGCCCCTGCCCGTGCCCCAGCCCCAAATGTCCACCGAAGAAGTGCCAATGCGCCACATGCCTTGCATACGCCGTTCCGCAATGCTCTGACACATATGCAAAGGGCGCGCCTCAGATGCAGATGGGCGACGTTACAATGGACGTCACTAGTGGTACAGGAGCTATGAACGCAACTAAGAAAGGTGACAAGACGGGCAAGAGTATGACGTCAGGGAGCCCGAGCAGCGGCAAATTGACCCCATGACGCCAACTCGTTAAAGTGCTTCTTGGGTCTTCTCGTTTGGAATAGTCACAGATTTATAACATGTCGGTTTTTTGTTTCTATATTTGGCTTTTACAATACAATAAATATTTTAACGCTTCAGATTTGTTTAATTTTATTGTACACTTCCTGGCCGAAAGTAATACACATCGGCCTTTAGAAACACTATCGGCTAGCTTCGGTTTTTGTAGAGCGTCGTCTCTGTCGTGTACCTGTACAACGACTGACAAGTGAGCGACGTATCGGCACACAACAGAGGACTCTACAAAACGAAGCCAGCTGATCATAGCCGATGTGTATTACTTTCGGCCGGGATGTGTACTTAAATGCAAAAGGCGCTCACAAAAAACTTCTAGCGACGGATATTTCGTTCAACGATTATACTGTACTGTATAAACTAATTTGCGTCTAAACTTCATAAATTATGTAACATTATCTGATATACAAAACACTGCTTCCCAGATATTGACTATTCACAAGTCCAAAGTTTTGAAGCGAATGGCCCATCTAAAGGTGAGGGCACACAGATGGGGCTTTATTGCGATGTCATCTGTGATGCTTGATGTCTTGCCATTTTGAATAAATTCTACACGTTCAATTTTAAATGTAACTCTCCCTAATTCGACACTTTCTTTAGCTGAACACCTCGACTCTTTTATTTTTGTACAGTCATTTACAAAACCAACATGACATGTTGACATTTTATTCCAAATAAACATGTGACATATAGTTAAAATCAGACGTTAGTAGGTCACTGGACATTTTAGTAAGTACTTTAAGACATTCGATATCTTGGGACGGGACTATTTAGTGAATTGGTGGAAAGTGGTCATTATAACAGACTGGACCAATGACGATTTGACGAATGTCGTAACAACCGTGCAATATACTACATTCGGGGACAGAGAGGGGGAGAGTGCACGCTGCAATCCAACAGCTGCTGGGCGCGCTCGACTAGCCACGTTACCGCTCTCTCACAGAAGACTACCTTGAAAAGTACCGCATTTCCCATTTTATCTTATTTCCCTAATGTTCGTACGTGTTTCGGTAGTGAGTGAGATGTGCCAGAGCCCATTCCCATCCCATACCTCCCCATTTTCCCAACCGTTTCTCCAAATCCATTCCTATATCTCCAAAAATAGGCAGCTCATCCGAGGGCGTGCCAACGTTTGTCATTTTGGACTAATGTTGGCATGTATCGCGGATGTCTATGGGCGACAGTATCCACTTATCATCAAGTGGACTGTATGGTCGTCTGCCGCCTTTTTTCTATGAAAAAAGAAAACATTGATTCAATTTAATTCGCAACCAAAATTACGATACATACAGCTTGCGTACACAAAGCGATATTATCTAGCGTATGTTTTAAAATAATGACGACTAGTTTACAATTCCCCATTTTAGTATTTTTATTTTAAACTGATTTAGACTTTAGCTGCGCCCACGAAACAAGCGACGGGCGCACGAGGGCGACAGCGGTGCGACTATGCGACGTAATCTTATTCCAGTCGCCACTCTGTTACTGATCGCTCGATTCGTGGGCGCGTCAATAGGATATCGCGTGTTATTTCATCTTCGCGTCGCTGTCGCCGTCGCCGCTACGTCGCTTGTTCTGTGGACGCGGCGTTAATTTGTAAATAATGCCTTTACAGTCAAGACTACACAGAAGAAGGAAAAACTCAACCGCACGGTATACTCCGCGACACAGAGAGAGGACAAATCGAAGCTGCTCATATCTAAACGCTGCCAACCGATCGTTTTGTCAGTCCGCACCTGCACTTCCTGCATATACTTAACCCCCGAAGCAGAAACATGGCCTCAGCAGAAGCTTGGAGATTCAGCACACTCAAAAGCCGACGCAGTTTCCAACAATTTCACTAGAAATGTTAACAAAACCTCGCGATCTTTGCTTAAGGCAAAATCCGTTCAGGATATATCTATGCGGGCCTACACCTGTCCGCCTCCGTGTCCTTGCGCGCCGTGCAATGGCTGTCTTCCACCTCCATGCAACACAAGTTCTCCCAAATGCCTTCAATGGATGTGCGGTTACTACTACTATCCATATGGCTGCTGGTTTTGCGGACCGTATCACAAAGGCGGCGCTTGCTGCTCCATTGGTGCAAGCGGGCCGATTTCTTGTCCACCTTGCGTGAAGTGCACTTGTCCAGCCTGCGTGTGTCCTGCTGCCACGACCATAGTTCACGGCTCCGAAGATAAAGTTGAACTAAAGAACAAGCAAGGATATATTTGTCCTCGATTAGAACAGCTGAGGGGCAATTATGCTCAAGCAACCCCATACGGATATAACCAATATGCTCAGTTTGGAAGAACATATCAATTGCCAAATTCAACCATCAGTTACGGTCAACAGCATAACACACGGCCACTGCGTGATTTTCCTGCGCATTTGAAGCCACGGACATCTTTTGCAAAAATCTTTTCCAACAGCACAGTGCCAGGCGGGTGGAGTAACAAAGGTCCCAGTAAAGGCAAGCAGTACAGCACCATAGCAGATGTTAATAGAACATACGCCAGCTACAGTAGCTTCAGTTCTAACTCCGCTGACGATAAGTTGGAAAACAGTGACGGTTTTTCCAAACAAATAACGGAAACTTCATCACACGCCCTTTTCAAGTCTTTAACGGGGCTTGACAGAAAGCACTGCCGGAATCATATTAGACATAGAGACAGATGCGTGTGGGAGACAGGTGTTCCAGTAACCAAAGCGAAATTTAACACAAGCATAACAAAAGCGAAAGCAAAATTTACTGGAACACGAAAGGAAAAGAACCGACCTGATATCAAACCTAGTGCACTCGAATCATTTCCAAATTACAGATGTTCAATAGGCCCTTGTGATTGATCGTCACAAACCTAAACGATCGCAAAATCCTTGATTTGATGAAGAAATAAAAAATGGCCTTTCAATATATCGTAAATATATGCCGTAACAAAAAAAATATCTGCAACAATGATTGTTGTAAAACTAAGTAATTGGAATCAAATAATTTTTAACTTACTTATTTGTTTTATTTATTATTTATAGTACTTATTTGTAGTTACTAAATTATTACTTTTTACTAAGTTATTGACGATAACTTGATCTTGGAATGATATTTCACATTACAGACAATTTTTCCCATTTCTTTTTATGGACGAAGGCGACAGACGAGCATACAGTCCATGTGATGGTAAGTGGATACTGTCGCCCGTAGACATCCGCGACACATGCCAACATTAGTCCAAAATGACAAACGTTGGCACGCCCCCGGATGCGTTGCCTACCTTTGGAGACATAGGAATGGATTTGGAGAAAGGGTTGGGAAAAGGGGAGGGATGGGAATGGGCTCTGGCACATCTCACTCACTACCGAAACACGTACGTACATTAGGGAAATAAGATAAAATGGGAAATGCGGTACATTTCAAGGTAGTCTTCTGTGAGAGAGCGGTAACGTGGCCAGTCGAGCGCACCCAGAGGCTGTTGGATTGCAGCGTGCGCTGTCCCCCCTCAAAAAATGTACGACAATGTTCAAACACAATGTTGGTCAATCGCGGCGTTTTGGCGCATCTTGACTACCTCTCAAAACGTCCCGTTTGCAAAATGTCCATTACACAAAATGACCACTTTTCAAAATAGACCACTTAGCGTTATATTGTGTAATCGTTAAAAAAATTATGTACCTTATCATAGATATTAATAATAAATCATAGATTAATAGATATCATAGATTAACCCCGTCCCCCGCTTCAGGACTATAAATATTATATTCGCCCGCCAGGTGGCGGACCGTTTAGTTGTTCCCCGAACGCCATAGCGCCCACAACTTATCCCTAGCATACTTACTCTATTCACCAACAATTATCCTAATAGGGTAATAAAGGACACACTAGGAATCATTTTAATAGCAGTTACACAGTAGGTTACATAATAGATAAAGACATTGTGCATAAACAGACATAAAGGACATTAAACATAAGATATTTAGACACACATTGTACATAAACGTAAGACATTAAAGAGACATTATTAACATGAACAACTACATACATGAAATGCGAAACTATCATAAATCTATACATATAAGTACCCTAGCTTTACATTGTTATTATTCCGTCGTTAACAGGTAGCTTTGCGTTATTAGAACTGTTTCCTCTTGAAATAATAATAATAAGGCTAAGTAATATCAGATTAATAAAAAAATAGGTTTGACTGTGAATAATTTTTAAAACCTACAGCTTACAGTCCACAAGGTGGCAAGTGAATACTGTGCGAACATCCGCGATATATGCCAATCCAGAATGACACACATCGGCACTCTCGATGTCTACCTTTGGAGATTTAATTGATTCGGAGTAAGTGTCGGGAAAAGGAGAATAGAAAGAGAAAAAAATAGCCGAAATGCACAACATTTTACGGTAGTCGTCAGTGAGAGAGGCGTAACATGATCAGGCAAGAGCACTCAGTGGCTGCGATTGCAGCGTGCACCCCCCCCCCCCCCCCCTCCCTCAACAAGAATAACTCCAAAAAGTTTACATCCACCAATTCATATTGTTTAGACTATCATATTGCATGTTTAGACCTTCAAACCCCTCGTGACTGCAAGGGAAGGCCTATGCCATGTTAGTATTCATTGATTGATTCAAATGTTTCAAATGTCCAAATAAGATTTCTATAAGTTTCTTCATCCCACCTCCCGTCATAGAAGTGTGGTCCATCCGCCTTTCCTCGATACGGAGGTGTCGCGCACTGTTCGGTCCAAAAATTATTTTATACCGCGAACTCGTAGGCTGTGGAACGAACTGCCTCAAGAGGTCTATCCATTAAGCTACAATATGGGGTTCTTCAAGAGAGCTGTGAATAGGATTTTGGAAGGTCGGCGGCGCGCCCGCATACCCCCTGGTGTTGCAGGTGTCCATGGGCGGCGGTAACACTTACCATCACGTGGGACCGCTTGCTCGTCCGCCCACTAGTCTATAACAAAAAAAAAATAATAAGTAAACCTAACAACCTTAATCTGTAATTGCCTTTCCAGTCAAAGCTGTACTGGGGGGAAGAAAAAAGGAAGTTGATGTCCAGCAGCAAGGACGCTTGAAAATTACCAAGTCCAGGCAGCTGTCACCTGTAAAGGAACAATGTGAACCTGCAAATAGTGTGCCGCTACGATACTGCATGTCGTGCCCGAACCTTGTCTCGGAAACCAGAACGAAACATATACCTCTTGGACATTTCTCCGCTTCAAAAACAAATTTAATTTCTTATAAGTTTAACTACACTTTTGGTGGCGGTTTTCGTAACCGCGCTTTACCCTCCTTACAACAAAATTCCACTCTAAATGTAACAAAGAGAGCTTATACTTGTGGTTCTCCCTGTGGTCCCTGTGGACCTTGCGGTTTTTGCGGGCCTTGCGGCCCTTGCGGTCCATGCGGCGGACCCTGTGGACCTTGCGGCGGGCCCTGTGGACCTTGCGGCGGGCCCTGTGGACCTTGCGGGCCCTGTGGACCTTGCGGGCCCTGTGGACCTTGCAGCCCCTGTGGACCGTGCGGTGCAGGTTGTCTTCCCCCTCCATGCAACACACCAGCCAAATGCCTCCAATGGATGAACGGTTATTACTACTACCCGTATGGGTGCTGGTTTTGCGGACCGTATCATGTAGCTAATCAGTGCATACCAGTCAATTCGCCCTGTGTCCCATGCCCCAAGTGCGCCTGTATAGCCTGCATATGTCCAGCTGCCAGCTCCAGTGCTTTACTCGAACCGCAAAGATTTAACGGGCCTCCTGCGCCTCCAGAGCCTCCTGTAATGCACCCACGTATTGCTTATCCTGGATTTGATAGAATTAAACATAGTATGTCGCAGACTGGATTTAAAGAGCAAAGCAGTACAGGTTATGGAAAGAACTATCCGTACAAGCCGCCGGTGCCTCGAGAGTTTGCAAACGTATCGAGAATATTTCCTTTCAACACCACAGTGCCTGCAGGCAGCGGTTCAAGCGCTAAAGCACCCACTCCTTCTGTCAGAAAGTCTTTGAACAAGCCTTATTGGAAGATTACAGCAGATGTGAATAAAACTAATTTCTCCAATTTCAGTACCAGTTCCGGTTATGACATCTTCACCCCTGTAGACAATAGCAGTAATTCTACGCCTTTACACGGGGTGTCTTCTCATGCTTTCTTTAAAACGCTATCAGATTATGATACTAGAGATCACAGGAGTCCGATCCGACACAGGAGGACGAAGAAATGCATGTGTAGTAGGTGTCTCTCTTTGAATAAACCACGAGTTATATTGACTCGCGAGGAGAGGGACAGGCCTAACATTAAACCTGGAGAGTTCGACTGCACTTCGCTTCCTGATTACAGGTGTCCTTACCCACAATTATTTTCTGCCGTAGATTTTAAGGCGTATGACTCCTGAACCTTACTCTGTAAAACATTGACTTTGATGTTTTTTATTTATATTTCCTATTGACCAAACTTTGACTGGTTTTATCTTCCCACACATAACATTCAAGAGACATTTCTCCTACCCATACCTTCAATTGAATCTTTTTTATTGAATGTTAACTAATTAAGTTGGCTATTTTATTAACAATATACTTAAGTAATAGTTTACAGTAACATGATTTAATAAAAAAAAAAGTACAATCTTTCCGTTGTTGTATCATTTTACAATCTATCTATTTATCATAGGACTAATTCTAGAACTATATATTATAATAATTTCAATAATCTAACTTTCTGATCCACGGACTCGACTCTGTGAACTATATGGTCCACGGGGAAAATGGATGTAGTGATAAATGTTTATGCCCTTCCAACGAATTGTTAGCGGTAGGTCCATTTAGCGTTTAGTACCAAATCACAGTTTATCCGGACGCAGTAGATAAGTAGGTTTTAAAGAAGTTCAGACGAAAATAAAGAGAACGCGTTAAACAAACATTTAATATGTTTTTAAACAAAAATTGATATATTCTCATTATTGAACTCTCTTATTATGCTACCACAGTCATTATTGAACTTACTGCGAATACAGACCTATTAAGTATTAGTAGTCCGTTTGGACGAACTGCGATTTTTACATACATCGACGATTTGTCAGCAGATTGTAAACTTTCGCATTTTAGGTGATTTTAGAATGTTCAATATATCTATTACCACATATATAGCAGTAGGGAATAAGCGTTAGCATATTATAAATCAGTCTGCATACTTATAGAAGTGATCGCATTGATGATTGGACCGCTTATTACCCACTGCTTAACTGAAGTGCTCAACTAGTTAAGGAGTAGGACATTGCATTGACCTATCGCCAATAAAATTACTTCCAACCAATTATCGCGTTGCAAGAACTTATAGCGTATTACTCCTCGTCACTATTTCCATACCAACAGCCTTTTTCTCAACACTCCACACTACTAATTGTATTGCGATATCTAAAGAAGATTATCGAAATTGGTTCGAGAAACGTCTACATTGTTTGGAATTACTAATAATTCCAAACAATATAGCAAGTTTTTTGATGCAACAAAATCACAATTCCTATCTCTACACAAAGATGTATATGTGTTGGGCAGTTAGGAGTGTGTATATACATATTTATGGTTCACATTAGTTAGGTTGTGAGTTCGAATCCTAACCTGTATTTCTGGTTTTCTACGTACGGATTCCTTTAATTAGGTATCACTAGTTTGGCGGTGTGATTTTTTAATGTAAAAAAAGTTATCAAAATCTTATAAGCTGTTTTTTTTTAAAACCAGCTTATATAACATTGTAAGTATGACATAAAAAATTGTAAAACATTTCGTTAATAAAACCATACTTCCTTTATTCTCCAATAAATTATAATAGGTACCGAAGTTTTGGATGGGTAAGGGTTCTTGTACAACATTATGAGTAGTCTTGTTGTCCCTCAATTCTGAACTATTTTAACATTACATTAATATTCTCGCAGTGAACATAATTAAAATACATAGATTCTTTATTGGAGAGTCGTTATATTTTATTTCTTTAATTAAAGCTATTGCATATTGTCGTACAAAAGCAACGCCACCTCGATTTATAATTAGTATAAGAAATCTATGAGGAAAAAATCCGAAAGTTTGAGTGTTCATTACTCAAAAACGGTGACTTTGTTTATGAGTAAATTCTGAACATACATTCTTTGGTCTATTAAAATTATAACTGATTAATCGTTTTTTCATTAAAATATATATGAAACGCTCAATATTGAGAATTGAGCAAGCCCTTTTTGCGCGCAAAGGGGTACTTCGTCATTAAATTACCAACAAACCATTATATATACAGCAGTGAAATTTTCTACAGGTGTAGATAAACTTCATAACTAGAAATTATATTTTTTATTTTCCGAAATAACTTGATTTACTACATAAAAAAGGGTTTTTACCACTAGACGCTGTTTTTACCAATTCTGCGAAGAAGGCCCTTAATATAGTGATCTATTTATTATATTTCGACATCTGTGTGTTGTGGCTGTATGTCAAATAACGTTTGCACATAACTCGGCAGGAAAATAAATAGTGTTAGGATAATACGATCAATTTTGAAATACATATGATTCTCTGCCATGGTGAATTATTACGAGACTATTGCATTTAGTAGAATTACTTGACAGACTATACTCGACTGTGACGCGTCTTTTTCTTATTAATTACAACAACAACAAAGTTTTAACAGAAATGTCTGAAGATATGTGCAGATTGTGTTTGAGCAGTGATGATTTGGGTCCAATATTTGTTGATAAAAAACATAATGATCAGTATACAACAGTATTAGAGCTTACGACTAACTTGAAAGTAAGATAACACAATAAACTACGTATACTCTACTTTCTATTTGTTGTGTTTCTATCGAGAAGTGATTAGAATGAAATAAAACAAAGCATTTAGAATGTTTTGTTGATTCTCTTTTAAAAATCTAAATTACTGGTTAGATTAAACTGGACTCATACTAGAATTAAATAGGTCTTTTCTTGAGTACACCTCGCTAAAGAGATTATTGTAAGCACGGAACTTAAGTAATAATAATGAATGTAGAGAAATATTGTGTGGTTTAAAGCGATGCTTTTTTTTAACACGAACCGAAACGAAAGGAAATATTGATAACACGCGCAAAAGTAAAGGTAGATTTCAATGTCTTGTACGTACCTAATGTACAGTCAGCAACAACTGCAACGTATTCCTACCACGCTGTTGTAAATCATTCGAACCCAATGATCTACAAATGAATGCAGAGTCACTCGGCTCGAACGATTGACAAAAAATTATTTAATGGAGCGATTTGAAAGCACACGAACGGCCCTTACGATCGATCCGTATGCTTTCTCGTCGCTCCTCTGGTTCCTACAACGTCGCCCCCTAACTCTTCTTCGTCGAGTGGTGAGTGGTCACCCTAGGGCGCTGCTGTGCCCTTTTTTCCTTTTTTCCACGGCGCGATTCAAATCCACCGGACTCGTAGAGTGGCGGAACAGGAACTATTAACTGAGGGGATCTCGTGAATAAAAGACTTCTGGTTTCTTTTAAATTGGCTTTAGGGCTTGCGGTGGTGTTCGAGACGGTGGTACTTTTCTTCTTATAGAAGACGTCTGGTGACGTATGAGGACCCCTTTTCCTTGCTTGTTTTTCTTCTTTTAGAAGACGTCTGATGACGTATTATGATGCCCCTTTTCTTCTTGTAGAAGACGTCTGGTGACGTATTAGGAAGTTGTTTTTCCTTTCTTAGAAGACGTCTGATGACGTATTGGGAAGTTCTTCTTTTGCCGTTTTCCTTCTTGTAGAAGACGTCTGGTGACGTATTAGGAAGTTGTTTTACCTTTTTTAGAAGACGTCTGATGACGTATTGGGAAGTTCTTCTTTTGCCGTTATTTTCCTACTACCTACTACCGGGTCCTCCGCACTCTTGCGCGCTTTCAGCGCGCGAGCGCAGGTACGAGTGTGAGGAACCCCTCGTACTCGGGCGTCATCTCAGGGGGCAACAGCTCCCCTGGTCGTTGGTTGCTGACCTGTGTCAGCTTATGTTGGCCCTGAATATCGCCACCCTGTACTGTCTGACCCTAGGGTGGCGGTGATTGCAGGAGCTCGCGAGGCAGCGGACGTCCGTCCGGCGGCCGCGAGTGCAGAGGCGCTAGATTTCTTAGGTGAGTGTGTGGTCCATTATCGGCGCGGTTGTAAAGGCTCCGCGCCAATTGGACCACGAATTCTTCTATCGAAGGCATCTGCACGTCGCGGGCGATGACGTCATTGCGTAAGTAACGCCCCGCTCCTACGATTATACGCAGAGCAACGTTCTGCTGGACCTGCAGCCGTTTGCGCTGTGTTTGGGAACACAGCGCGTACCATGCCGGCGCAGCATATGTGAGACGCGAGCGGACGTAGGCTTTATAGACCCTCAGTCGCGTTCGGAGAGGCAGTCGTGATGCCAACACAGGTCTCAGAGTCGCTCGTGTAGCCTTCGCCTGGCGGACCATTTGGTCCACCTGCGGAATCATGCGCAGCGAGCGATCAATGTGGCATCCGAGGTAACGGACAGAGGACTCCCATCCTACGTCCTGACCTCGGAACTTGAGCGGTGGCGGCATGGTACGTTTTAGGCCAGTAAGCAGGGCGGCCGTCTTCGAAACGTTGACGGCCATTCTCCACTTGTCCAGCCAGTCTGGCAGCAGGTCCAGGACACGTTGCATTTTATTGGCAGCAATATTAGCTCTGCGTGAAGATGTAAAGAATGCGCTGTCATCGGCGTATAATGCCAAGACAGCGTCTTCCTCCCACTCCTGCAGCTGGGATGTCATTAGCGAACGCCGCATATAGACACGGCGAAAGGCAACTCCCTTGTGGTACTCCTGCAGTAATGGGGCGTGGCTGGGAAGCCGCGTCCTCGACCGAGACGTAGAAACTTCGACCCTCGAGGAAGGACGCTACTATCCGCACAATTGCAGGCGGCGTCCTGGTATCCAAAAGTTTGAAGAGCAACCCCTCGTGCCATACACGATCAAAGGCCTTCTCAATGTCTAAGAAGACTCCAACCGTGTATCGGCCCCGGTTGCTCTCTGATGCCAGGTGATGTAGGACACGCGTAAGCTGGAGCGTTGTGTTATTTTCCAACCAACCAACCAACCGGGTCCTCCGCACTCTTGCGCACTTTCAGCGCGCGAGCGCAGGTACGAGCGTGAGGAACCCCTCGTACTCGGGCGTCATCTCAGGGGGCAACAGCTCCCCTGGTCGTTGGTTGCTGACCTGTGTCAGCTTATGTTGGCCTTGAATATCGCCACCCTGTACTGTCTGACCCTAGGGTGGCGGTGATTGCAGGAGCTCGCGAGGCAGCGGACGTCCGTCCGGCGGCCGCGAGTGCAGAGGCGCTAGATTTCTTAGGTGAGTGTGTGGTCCATTATCGGCGCGGTTGTAAAGGCTCCGCGCCAATTGGACCACGAATTCTTCTATCGAAGGCATCTGCACGTCGCGGGCGATGACGTCATTGCGTACGTAACGCCCCGCTCCTACGATTATACGCAGAGCAACGTTCTGCTGGACCTGCAGCCGTTTGCGCTGTGTTTGGGAACACAGCGCGTACCATGCCGGAGCAGCATATGTGAGACGCGAGCGGACGTAGGCTTTATAGACCCTCAGTCGCGTTCCGAGAGGCAGTCGTGATGCCAACACAGGCCTCAGAGTCGCTCGTGCAGCCTTCGCCTGGCGGACCATTTGGTCCACCTGCGGAATCATGCGCAGCGAGCGATCAATGTGGCATCCGAGGTAACGGACAGAGGACTCCCATCCTACGTCCTGACCTCGGAACTTGAGCGGTGGCGGCATGGTACGTTTTAGGCCAGTAAGCAGGGCGGCCGTCTTCGAAACGTTGACGGCCATTCTCCACTTGTCCAGCCAGTCTGGCAGCAGGTCCAGGACACGTTGCATTTTATTGGCAGCAATATTAGCTCTGCGTGAAGATGTAAAGAATGCGCTGTCATCGGCGTATAATGCCAAGACAGCGTCTTCCTCCCACTTCTGCAGCTGGGCATGTAGAGTGGGGATGTCGTTAGCGAACGCTGCATATAGACACGGCGAAAGGCAACTCCCTTGTGGTACTCCTGCAGTAATGGGGCGTGGCTGGGAAGCCACGTCCTCGAGCGAGACGTAGAAACTTCGACCCTCGAGGAAGGACGCTACTATCCGCACAATTGCAGGCGGCGTCCTGGTATCCAAAAGTTTGAAGAGCAACCCCTCGTGCTATACACGATCAAAGGCCTTCTCAATGTCTAAGAAGACTCCAACCGTGTATCGGCCCCGGTTGCTCTCTGATGCCAGGTGATGTAGGACACGCGTAAGCTGGAGCGTTGTGGAGTGGTTGCTGCGAAATCCAAATTGCTCCGCCCTTATTGGGAGATGCGGACGGAGACGTCGCAGCAACAAACGCTCGAACAGCTTAGCAATGTGGGATAGCAGAGTTATGGGACGGTAACTCGAGGGCTGACGGCGGTCTTTTCCCTGTTTCGGGAGGACTATGACTTTACCCAGCTTCCACGATGCAGGGAAATAGCCAGTGCGAAGGATCCCATTGAACAGTCTGGTCAATGCTGCCAGACCCTTCTTAGGCAGCTGCATTAGCGCCATCGTTGAGATGTCATCTGGACCCGGCGCCTTTCGCCTATGCAGGCGAGCAACTGCCTTGCGCAGCTCTGACGGGGAGATAAAGTCATCTCCCCGGAGCGGAGGCGCCGGAACACACAGGAATTCTCTAACGCGGCGTTCGACGTGTCTATGGAAATCGGCGGCGGCGTCTGCGGCAGAGTGAGGAGTAAACTGTTCCTCCATGTGGTTGGCAAGGATTTCAGCCCGGTCCATGGCAGCGTAACAACGTTTACCCGCGCTGTTGAGCAGCGGGTAAACGGGGGCTGGAACTTTAGTCAGCTGTCGATTGAGGCGGTATAGGCTGACATCGTCTTCTGCCGCCCGGTCTATGATATCATTCCAGGCGGTACCACGGAACGCCTTAACCGCATTCGACAGCTGCTCCGTCAGGCTGTTGAGTTCACGCTTAACCCGCGGACAGCGAGAGCGCGCCCAGAGCTTTCGTAGTGCGCGTTTGCGGCGTAAGTCGGCACACAAGTGTGGCGGCAATTCCTCTCGGCGGTAGGTCGCGGAGGATTTTGTTGTAGCTGCGGCCTTTGCGGCTTGGATTCTTGTAGTGATATAGGACGCAGCTGTTTCCACCTCCTCCGGCGTGGAGAGAGTACCGCGGAGGGAAAGATCGGATAGCGCCCCACTATAGGTGCGCCAGTGCGTTTTATCTCTGGGTGCCCTTGCGGCTGTAAAATCCGCCGCGAGACCAAGCGTGATTAGAATGGGCAAATGTTGCGTATCCAAATCATATAGTACGTCGACATGGACCGGACAGTGGAGGGCCTGACATAAGGCCACATCCAGGACGTCCGGGGAATACCGTGGGTTGGCGGGCACATGGGTGGGCGCATCCGGGCCCACCACCTCGTACCCTTGGTTTTCGGAATCCTCGATGAGCCACCTTCCCGCGGGGTTAATCACACGGGAACCCCAAGCCGGGTGTTTGGCATTAAGGTCCCCTGCCACGAGTGTAGGCGTGCTTCCATCGAGTATTTTTCGGATGTCTTGTTTGTGGAATAGTGATCCGGGGGGTCGGTATGCGGCAAACAAACGGAGTTCCGCGCCGGCGGCATTCACTCGGACCCCTATGGAGCGAGTAGAGGTGAATGGCGCCAGGTTCAACTCTTCGTGTATTAGGTCTCTCCTCACGAGGGCAGCGGTGCCTCTGTAAGGCACTCCCTCGGGTGATACTTTATTATTTTCCATTTTTCCTCTGCGCTTATTAGGCTTACGGTAATACCGCAGGGAGAGCCGCTGGCGGTTTTTCCGTTAAGTCGTTATTTTACCGTTAGTTACTCTCCCGTCTCTCTTCACCACCCCTCCCCCTTCAACCGTCTTTATTTACTTTTCTTATTATTAACTTATTATTATTTTTACATATATTATTTACACATATTATTACATATTTTATTTACAACTTTTACAGTATGATACTGCCACTTTTAAAAGATCTGCCAATTTTCGTGGGTTTTATAACCTTGTTTGTTATGTAATACCTAGTGGATATTTCCTTATCTAAATGATAAGAAAATGTTGGCAGAGCTTTCCCGTAGCAAGCACATGTCTATGTGATTTTCAGGGGAATAAAAAACCGGCGAGGACAATGCTTTAATGTTCAGATATGTTTCCGCTGGATCCTGCTACAGGCTTTCATATAATTACTTAATTATACATTTTCCCCATTGTTCTGTTCTTTACTTTGATTTTATACATTATTAACTTTGTAGACATAATTGGCAGAACAATGGGTACTTATTTCTTAACTACTTAGTAAGTTAATATTTACCTTTGATTTGTATACAAAATATCGATAGCTTGTTCTAAATCTGTATTGAGAGAAATGACAATAATAAAGAAATAATAACAAAAACAATAACAAAGAAATAATATCAAAATAATAATAGAATAAATAGAAAAATGACACATTTTTTCATTGGCTATTGGGTGCAAAAGGCTTCATTAAAAGATAGCTATTTGTACAACCTAGATTGCTACTTTACTGGCGATGTTTGCCTGGAAATTAGGGGGCGTGGCCTAATTTCGTGATGTCGCTTAAGTGCATTGTTAACACTCGTTACACCGTCAACACACACCGGTCCTCAGCCAACACTGTTACCGGGTATCAGCACGTGCTTGGGCGCTTCTCACCAACTCGCGATCCCGCGGTATCCCCCCAATGCAACGCCCTAAGCCGAGGCCCGTTCCTTCCGCCGGTTTACCGGCGGAGGAGCCCTTAGGGTCGTTGCAACACACATTTTGTTCCTGGCTGAGCGCCTTCTGCGCTCGCCCTAAATCAAACACGACCGGTGACTCTTGAAAGGCCACTACGGCCACAAGAATTTAGCCATTCCGAAAAAAAAGTATTAATATTGACATTATTGAATAATTACTGAGTTGAATAAAACTCTTGTATTTCTGCATAGTTCTATTATTGAAATGAGTATTTACAAAAACTAATTACATGTTTTATCGATATATTTTTCGAATCTCTACGATTTATGTCCTCGATTGCAATGAACTTTTAGCGTGGCGTCCAGGGTACTGCTCATTCTTCTATTGCGTGGCGTTCAAAAGGTTAAAGGCCGATACCTATTATGGCTGCTACCGATATATAAAAAAATAAGAGTTAATCTTACTAATAAATTGTGTGTTTCTGGACACACTCAACACATGTTATTCTATTCCAGCACTTAAAGACATCACCTTTAGGTTCTATTTTGCGGTGATGCGCCTACTGTATCCATGTTATCATAGTTGTTAAACAATTCAAGGTTTTCGTAATTTTTCCACCATGTTCAGATGTATGACTAAAAAGTGTGATTATTCCATTCAATTGTTAAAGGGGCGTTCCATTAATGCGATTTTTAATTGAGATAATTTTAGTTCATTATGTAGGTAAAATATATTTATCTAATTCATGGATTTAAATAATTTGCAATAGCTCAGCAGTGAAGAAAATCTTTGTGAAGAAACTGGTATGTCAGAGAATTCTAATTCTCACTGGGTCAGGGGCCACTCTGATTTTACGCTTTGAAATAAAGTGCTTGATCCCCAAGTATCTCTTGTCAAAATACACATATATTTCGATATTTGTCTCATGCGATTGGAGTAGTTTCAAATGTCAAATGAACTTCGTGCGGGCCGATGTATCGTAGTGAACGTTTTCGTGGTAGGAATCTACCGAAATATCGGCCGAAATTTCGATTTTTGTGTTTCGGAGTAGACCACCTGCTTATTATAGAGTATCATGATGTAACAAGTTACGTGTCCAGCGGCAATAGAATTGATTGTAGCATTGTCCTTAACATAGAAGATGTTTTCTTTTATTTCGTAACACCAAAAATATCTTCAAAATTATTCTAGTGCGTGTCCGACACGCACTTTGTTAGAACTGGCTGAAAAATAAAGAGTACTCCCACACAAAATTTTATTTTGTTAATGTGGTTATTTTGGCATCGTCTAATTTTATTGTTGACAATTTTTTCTGTAAAGGCTCCGACTGTATTTGGGAGTATGTATTAATGGAAACCTGAACGAATTTCTAAGATTGATCCTACAAGACAGGATCCTGGAAAGAGAGAAAAGGAGATGAATGGACGACCTGAAGGAATGGTCCGCGCGCAGGTACCACGATTTGAAGACTGCGACGAAGGACAGACAAAAATTTCCCCAGCTGACCGCCAAACTTCATTTTGAAGATGACGAGTTCACGAAAGTAGCGCGAGAGTTCACGAGAGTTGCTCGAAAGTAACTTTTGATGACCAAAATAATAAATTTTTATCAAACTTTTGAGTTGCATTGTGGCTATCTATGCCTGTTGCTTCTAAATATTTTTTGTGATTGGTTCACAAAGTAATAAAAGTCTTGAAAACAAGTAATTGAAAAGTGTTGTTTCATAATTAGTATCTAAAAACTTCATTATCGTGACCCTTAATTAATACTTAGACATTGAATATGGATAATAATTTTAGTAATATTTTTAATTTTGTTATTAAATATAATTACAACATTTACACGATATTATCTTGGCAGAATGTGTGTGAATTCAGTTACGTCACCCAGGCCTTTACTGTTGATAGCTGGGTCAGCAGAACCGGGTGGCCGGCCGTATCCATAGTTCTAGGAACATAGCGCTAAGTTAGCATTTAGGATGTAGCGATAAGAAATTACTTTTGTATTTAGATTTAAGTTTAATAAAAGACTTCAGATTAATACAGGCGTAAAGCTCTGCCACCTGTCTCCAATATATTAATTTTAGTTTTTAAAAAGTCTTTTTCTTGCTCCCCTAAACTTGATTAAGGTCGGATTATTTTTTCGATTCAGGGATATGACATGTAGAACTGTCAATAAAGTGTCATCTCCGTACAAAATTCACTCTGTTTGACAGTTCTATAGGTCATATTCCTGAATCAAATAAAAAATCCGACTTTACATAGGTAGCACATTTTTAAGCAAACAAACCATTGATCTTTTTTTATGAACGAAGGCAGCAGAGGAGCATACAGTCCACCCGATAGTAAGTGGATACTGTCCATAGACATTCGCGATACATGCCAACATTAGTCTAAAATGGCAAACGTTAGCACGCCCCCGGATGCGCTGCCTATCTTTGGAGATATAGGAATGAATTTGGAGAAAGAGTTAGGAAAATGGGGAGGGATTGGGCTCTGGCACATCTCACTCGCTACCGAAACACGTACGTACTTTAGGGAAATAAGATAAAGTGGGATGCAGTACATTTCAAGGTAGTCTTCTGTGACTATCGACTTTCTCGTCAATATTTTATCAGGATATTAAGTGATCGTATGGAAGTACTTATTTCGTTACACAGGTCACGTCTAGTGATTTATTTTTAACACATACTAAATAATAGTGCATTTATTTAACAACCTAACAAGAAATGCAGTTACAATATTAGCCAGTTACAAATTACAAAATTTTAGTAGGTACCTATATTCATTACTGACAGGTAATTAAATGTCAGTGAAGTATGAAACATATTGTAAAATAGACGAAGTACTAACATACTTTTGTATATCCCTGTCCCATCAACTGCAGTCTCATTAATATTGTAAAGTATTATAAAAACTGCTTCGCACGCCAATCGATTTGTCAAGGGCGAAATAAAATCAATAAAATTATAGCACTGTTATGCAATATCGTTTTCTTTGCATTAATTCTAGCACTGTTATGTAATTTCGTGTCGTTTGCATTAAAATCGCACCTTTCGGTGTATAACTTGTTTTTAACAAACGCCCAAATCTAATAGACATGTGTGTTCAAGGTCAATGGGGTATTTAAGCTATGGTTCCTATAAATGTGCTGATTTTCCATGCGATGTTCTGCTCGCGCTATATGCGGATGATAGCTCATACTTTGCCTCGTCTCGCCGACTCAATATTACAGCGGCTAAAATCCAACGTATGCTGGACCTGCTGCCAGATTGGCTGGATAAGTGGAGGATGGCTGTCGACGTGTCGAAGACGGCCACTGACCGCAGGCCACAGGGGTGCTGTTGAAGGGGTCGGGGTAATTGGGATAAGGATAATATAAGGATAGTTCAAAAGGGCTATTCGTGTATTCTCAATACTTTTATTTGATTAAAAGAAATCGTTGTAATTAAACACAAGTCCTTATAAATTTTCTAATTGAAACATACGAACCCGTACTTAATTCCAGAAATTAGATTGAACAGATATTTGTATCTATATCAAAACGGGTTTTCAGTACAAACACATTTTTTTTATTTTATATGTCGTTTAAAAAACATTTGATGGTATACACCATGAAAAACGCAGGTCTGGAACATATGTTTAAATAATGTTTTTATATAGCGCAACTCACATGAAAAACAATGGTCATTACAGTCGTTACATAATGGTTGTTACAGACACTTTTAAACTAAAATAAAAACATTTAAAAAAATCATAACAAGTTGTTTTTGCAGAAGTTTCTAATAAATAACATAACATTTTATTTCTCATGGTCTGGAATTATACAATGTCACTTACATATGATTAGAATACATATAATTTTTACTTCACTACATGTTTAATGGAGGAATCGTTACCAATTTAGGATATTTAAAGTCCATTAATTGATATTATGTTTTACTGGTTCTTGTATTTTATTTCAATAAAATAAAATAATTACACGTAAATGTCGTTTAAAGTAATGTTTAAAAGTTAACACGTAAAGTTTTCCAAATTATTAAACAGGTACTATTTTTTCTTAAAAATATCGTTCCTCCAAAAAAGACGCAACAATGAAACCAACGCCTAAAAATTGGCGTACCTATACCAGGACTTATTTATAGCGTAGTTGCCGTTTTCCCCCACGACACGACAGTATCACGTCAGCTTTCTGATTGATCATATGCTTTCTTCTTTGTCAAATTTTGTGTAATCTACGTGTATTTACTTGTTGTGATAGAAAATGGCGCCAAAAACGCCGGCTGTGGTTTTTAATAATGGACAATCTTGTCCCGTATTCGGACTCGGCACTTGGAAGGTAATTATTTTTTTATTCATTGAGTTCCGTAAGGTTGTAATCAGAATTTCATGATTACATTTGCGATTTAATTAAATGAAAGATTTAAACCGCAAATGTATATTATATAGGTACATGTCTATTGTTGCTGTACCTTATATAGGTATATAAATAAATTTAATTTTAATAAAGAATGATTCTTAAGTTTTAGTTATAAGTTTTTAGTGATTGTAGGTAGTTAGTTTTTTTAATTGTCTTCCTTTGTGTAGAGTGATATAGCAAATAAATCTTACTTGCTTTTAAAATATTTGTTTAATATGTTATGTACTTATTTTTTAGTAACAGTTTTTTTAATTAAAAAGTGGATATATAATAAATAATTTAACCAATAATAATATTATTGGTCATTATTATTATGACTATTTTAATAAATATATATATATTTATAAACATTTTAATCTGTACCGGCCCTGATGTTTGAGCAGTATACGTCATGTAGCATTTAACTTGGCTTTTTATAATAATATAAATAAGTGGGTAGATATCTATAAAGCTATGTTAGACCTCACACTGAATTCTCACACGTCTGGGCACCTGCCCATACATCAATAAAATTATAGCACTATTTTTATTGCCCACACGTCTGTATCGAAATACCAGCTGGCTGGACTCATTTGATTTCGTTAAACTGCGTGTTGTCTGACGACTCCACTCTCCCACAAGCAGTTTAGAATCGCTCAGAGTGCGAAGACGAGTAAAATCTGTTTCTACCGCCTTCATAATGGGGAATGTTCTGTAAGCGGTTAAATTTGATGCCAATTTCGCCTTCTGCGCTCGCCCTGAACTAAATATGTCCGGCGACTCTCGATAAGTCACTAGGGCCACAATAATTTTTAGCCATTTCGGAGAAAAAAGTTTTCTTGATAGTGTGCTGTCGCATCCTGTTCTTAGTACTGGACTCGTCAAACTGCATGGACTGCCCGGTGTTTTAAAGCCACCCATCCCCCATGCTCAAACCTATGTAGGTACCTATATGAATAGGCCCACGTGTCCAGAAATGGATAATGAAAGTGCTTGTTGACCAAATTACACTCAATATGCTTGACAGTACATAAGAGAATAGATAAAAGTAATTGCACTTACAATCACGGTTATCACTGTGTTTTTATTATTTAAGTAAGTCTAATTATTTATAAAATGGAGTTTATTCTTCACGATTATAATAATCGACATGAAAATCTCATGAAATATAACTATGGGGATATAAATGAAGCTCGACATAGTGTTCACGGAACGAAGGAGGTCCCCATTTTTTATTTCTTACGTACAAAACGGAAGCATTACAGGAAATGTCGTGAAAAAATCGATTACGATATCTTTAAAAATAACGAAGTTAAAGCCCTTCAAATTTGGATGTTGATCGAGCAGCGTGTGACGTCACCATACATTTACATAGAAACGATTTATCTTGAATAATGTTCATGAAACTCGTCTAAACATTTATTTGTTCTAAAACATAAACAATAATGTTAAATCTCCCTTTTAAAGATTGTACAGTATGACGTCAACTATAAAGTGACAAAAACAGTAAAAAATTCTAAATCCAAAATCCCCACTTTATATTATTTCCCTAGTTAGGGGCCATCCATAAATTACGTCACACGAATTTCATGATTTTTGCAGTCCCCCCTCAGAACTCAGCATATGCTGTGACTGAGTGTCCGACACAGCGCCGACTTTCAGTGCAGCCATCGCTGACGCAAATCGTGAAATTGTATGGACACCGAGCGTGTTGCAGCAAATAAATAATATTTTATCCATTTCCAGTCGAAGCCTGGTGAAGTGACGCAAGCGGTCAAGGATGCCATTGACGTGGGTTACCGCCACATCGACTGCGCTCACGTGTACCAGAATGAGAAGGAGGTCGGCGCGGCGCTCACGGCGAAGATAAGCGAGGGAGTCGTTAAGAGGTAATGTGACGAAACTGTTTACTACGAGTAGGTACCATACCATCAGCTTGTCTCGTCACTGGTGGCTTGTCACGATCTTCGGATCTTCTCATCTACCTACTACTGGCGATTTACTTGAAGTTGTCAGTCCACGGCCGAAAGGGGGAACGCTACGGTACGTTTCCCGGTACGTGGTCACCTCTCGAGCACTCGTCTAGCCCATCGGTTATCGGTCCTGCGGCAAATATGATCTGCCCATTGCCACTTTACTAGCGGGAGAGTGGATGCTGTATTCCCACAGCCGCTGCGCGTACTCGATTGGCCAATCGGGGGCGTAGCTACCGCCGTATCAGCCGTATCAAAGATACGGGGCCCCCGAGCTACAGGGGCCCTGACGTGTGTAAGCAAAAATAAAAAGGGCCCCCAACAAATTTTGATACAGGGCCCATTTAGGACTGGCTACGCCACTGAATAAATTAGTTAGTATATATATATTTTATATATAGTATACCATTATTCGTTATAAATGTTATAATAATATAGCAATACATAATGAATTATAGTATGTAAGTAACTTTAAAAACTTAAAAATCAAACTTTTTATAATGTACAAACTAATATTTTCAGGTAACACAATTTTAGTTTTATTCAGTGACATATATTTTTATTTCTCTGCCGTCGTTTGTATTACTGTGTAGATTGATAGGACTTAACTCGGTCCGATACCGTAATCTACCTTAACATATTTCATATTTATCATGGGATATTGATAATATTTTGATAAAGATAATTCAATTGTTCTCAAAAATGAAACGTCCACCCATGAGAGTATTTTTTAAACATATGTGGGTAAAATGTCAATGAAGATATTCATTAGGTTTATAACTAGCGGATTGTTTGTATTTAAATAAAAATATGTATAGTTACGCTAAAATAATAATACGTAAATAATGGTGATTTTTTTTTTTAAATTAGCACACACTGTCTAATCAATTTTTGTGTGGTATATGTTCTTATATATATGTATGTTTGTATGTAGTTTATGTAAATATATAATAGTCATAAATATATATTATATTTGTATTTTAATATTTACTTACAGTAATTCTCACCGCAGTAGTTTTTTGGTCACCCTAACATAGCGTTTTGTACGTCAAAACTTTTTCGTTTGTATATAAATGTATGCATTTACACGTCACACGCTACTCGGTCCGCTATAACTTCATATTGTTTAAAGATATTTAAAAAAAAATATAGAAATTTCCTGGTGCACTGGTGCATTGTTGTACATACATATAGGTAATTTGAAGGCGTGTGTGCACGCTGAATCCCACAGCCGCTGGGCGCCCTCGGTTCTCCACGTTTTAGTCCAATAGCGTTCTATGTTCAGTAGCTCTCGATTTGTTTAATTCGTATGTGTTTTGAAAGCGGAGCATTCTCATTAGTTTCAATTTTAACATTTTCATTAACCTCTCCTCATCTGCTTCACTCCCCTCAAGAAGTTCACAATCAAGTTTCTCTGATAAGAACGTATGAATGTCATCTAGTCCATTGCCATATCGGTGCTTGTCTATACACTTTATCGGATAGCTTATTTTTTTCAAACGTTTTATGGTGAGTTTGCAAAAGATTAACTATCTGTGAAATATGATTTTTTCGATAATCTTTATCTGTATTTACTATGCCCTGTAAATTGTTAGAATAATCTAAAATACGATTTTGATAAAAAATAAACATACGAGTACATATATCTTGATTGATGGCTTCTTCACGAGCGTGCGTAAGTACCACAGGTACCTACTTATAGTTTTTTTTTACTGGTTAGTATAATAAAAAGATAGAAAAAAGATCTATAACTATTTGCTATTTACTGTCAATTTTATAAAAAAAAGGTGATTATGCAATACTTGTTGAACTTTACGAGGTCTATTCAACGATATATAGTTTGTATGTATATAAACACGTCGAAACTTCTTTTTTCGATTTTTTTTTTGGAAAGTTAAATTAATTTTGTAATTACTGTACCGATTTGACTTATCTTAGAACTTAATCGAGATATCGACACAAACTATTTTATAACATTTGAGATTTTCGCGTTTTCTCCACATATTTATCTATTTAAACTGGTCTTACGCGAATGTTTACCTTTGCAACAACTATGGCCACCAGCCGACTCAATTGAGTAACCTGACTGACTCAATTCAGTGACCTGACTGACTCAATTCGGTGACCTGACTGACTCAATTCGGTGACCTGACTGACTCAATTCGGTGACCTGATTGATTTTATTCAGTGACCTGACTGACTCAATTCGGTGACCTGACTGACTCAATTCGGTGACCTGATTGATTTTATTCAGTGACCTGACTGACTCAATTCAGTGACCTGACTGACTCAATTCAGTGTCAATGCAATCCAACCGAAACTCTAGTAAATTAGGACACTGTTTAAATAGATTATTATCAAACTATGTTTCTGCACAAAGGAGAATGTCCACGAAAGTATGGAACTCGGTTCTGTGTTCGAAAATTTCGTAGTGTTAAAGTTTTCATGATATGTAACACTATTTGCGTAATTTCAATATATGTATATAAATATTTTTTTCAATCCAACGTGGGATCACGCAGAAAATAATATAGAAATTAACGATTTAAGTTTCGTTTTTGTCGGTTTTTATTCTTTTTGACAACGTGTAAACATTTACGAAGTACCTTTGCAGTTTTTACTGCAATACTATTTAGTACTATTATTTACTATTTAGTTAAAAAATACTATTATACTACTACAAAATACTATTTAGTTTATAATTTTTGTGTAATAAGCAAAATCATATTTAAATATTATCACATAAGCAAGACCATCAACACCTATCTACAATACGAGTAGCGTTTTTATTCAACATCATAAAATAATATTTGTCAAAATATGATTACAATAATCTCAAACAACATTCACGTTTAGATCGGTTTAAAAAGAAAAATATGTGTGAAAACCTTGAAAATCTCAAACAACATTCGTAAATGCTACTTTAGCTTCAAAGTCTTAATACAATTACTAACATAATTAATTAAATACTATCCCTACCCTATGTTGTTAAATAAATTAAATATTAAAACCCTTATGTTGTTACCCTTAAAATATGTTTCGAATTTATATTATAGTTACCCTACCTATACTCCATCGTGAAATTAGGGGTCAACAAATGAGCATTCTGCTTTCATTTCAATCTGTTTAGAAATGCGTCCCGCTGCCTGCAGTTTGTCCACAAGTCTTAGTAATATTATATGAAATCTCTCTAAAATAGGTTTTGATTGTATAAGATCTTACAGAAACAGTGCAAAGTATTCTAGTGTGTCGTTCAGTGATTTATAGTGATAATATTTTGAAACAAAATGTAGAAGAAATTACCTTAATTTAACGCTCCACAGCCTATAAAATTGTGTTGGAAAATTACAAATCAAAATACCAACTACCATATAAAACTACCAAGTTTAATTTACTGAGTACGCATAAAGTAGATATAAGCTAACGTGAACAGTACAGACCGTTCCAATCCAGTTTGTTGAATACAAAACAATGATATCTAATGCAAACTTGTAGTCTCGATGAATCAAACTATGGATATGTAAACAATTATCACCTCACCGTTTAATTTAAGGCCGTGTCAGTTTACATTTTGAGACAAATTGGATTGAAATGAAATACAGCGCGTTTAAAGGTCAAAAACCTAAGCGAGCGAGTGGATATAAATTAATGCATATAAATTAATCTCTAATTTTATTTATCTATATATAAAACAAAGTCTGGTTAGTTACACCATTTATAACTCAAGAACGGCTGGACCTATTTTAATGATCGTCTACGCCCCGAACAGCAGAATAACTATTAAAATATCTAAAAAATTCACGGAAAAGAAAAGCGCCATCTGTTGGGCAGCCACAGCAACGCTTGGCCGGGCACAGCTAGTTTTTAATATAATAAAAAATCATTAAACGGAATATGATAATTTTTAGCTAGATATAAGTTTTAATTTTAATCTAATGATTAAAATACCTACATAGAGCCTACAAAAATAAAAAATGGGACCTACATTTTATAGGACCTTATTTTTGTAGGACGTAAACTGCTAGAGAATAATTAATTAATGTTTTTTTTCTCCAGGGAAGAGCTGTTCATTACCTCAAAGCTATGGTGTACTTTCCACCGGCCGGACCTAGTGGAGGGTGCTATCAAGACCACCCTGAAGAATCTTCGTCTGGACTACTTAGACCTGTACCTGATGCATTGGCCTCAAGCGTATAAGGTAACTTTCAAATAGCTTACAGCTTTCCACTCAATATAACATCGGCAGGGTGATGCGGTATAGTCCGTTCCATTTGAAATTGCAGAAAATTAATAAAATCAATGACACATCTTGACATTTATTTTTATTAGTTGGATACCAACGTAATGCTTGGTAGAGAAGCTTATTTAATTTTAATACATACAATTTTGACAAAATACCTGGTCACCCATTGTACAGGGCATCCTAGTTTGGGAGCCAAGCACCATTTTGTAAGTATTATTACCTCCTTAGTTTTAAATTAATCTTTTGTACCCGTTTGTTCCCAATTACATAAAGCTGTACCAATTTAGCTAAATAGCTGTCTTTTTATTGAGCTTTAAATCTAGGGCAAACTTGCTGTCTCGATGAATTAAATTATTATCAAAATAACTTCATTTTTAATTTCAAGAGCGTGTAAATTACGTCAGGCCGCCATGTTTGTTTATATTATGGATAAATTGAATTGGAACGAGGTATATATCTACAGTAGATTTGACGCGTCCGACTAAAAAAACTTACCTCACCTTCTATCGTCCACCGTTGGACACGGGCCATGAGGTCTCGTGCATTAGGAATGTGTGACCTTGAAACTGCAACACTGGTCAAGTGGTTTGACGAGTCCACACTTATAGAAGTGGTGTAATTCCTCAGAGGTTTTGATAGCGCCTTTGTTATCACGACACCCATGAGAAGAGATTGGGTCGAGCTGAAGCCACACGATATTACACAGCCTATTTAGAAGTCTCTAAAATGAAATATAGCAATGAAACTGCAAATGCAAATGTCGTCATTAAAAAATCACATGTCATAAATAGTCATCATCACATGTCATTTTATGAGCGGGAGAGTGCACGCTACAATCCAACAGCTCCTAGGCGCACTCAACTGGCCATGTTATCCCTCTCTCACATAAGACTACCTTGAAATGTACTGCATTTCCCATTTTATTGTATTTCCTAATCCCTCCCCATTTTCCCAACCCATTCCTTAATCTACAAAGGTAGGCAGCGCATTCTATCACCGTTTAAAATTTAAAATACAGAACCGTTCTAATGAAGAATAAAATTATTGTTTTTTGTTGTCCTGTCTAAAACGTTCGTAGCGTTCATTATTCATTATTCACAATACAGGGCAGTGACCGGGCGCGGCGCGGCCGACGCGCGTCGAATGCAATTTCGCGTAGAACTAAAGTTATACTAGAAATGAACAACAAATTACGATAAAAAAACCTATTGTAAAAACTGTTAGAAACGATTCTACTCTCGATACAGAACAACCTATTTTCAGATTTTGCCCCATTTCACTGACACGTTGTATATTTTATATGCATTTTTTTTTAGGAAGGCGACGAACTCTTCCCCACGGATGCTTCTGGCAAAGCCCAGGGATCCGATGTGGACATTGTTGACACGTGGAAGGCCATGGAGGCTCTCGTGGACAAAGGGCTGACGAAGAGCATTGGCATCTCCAACTTCAACAAGAAGCAGATAGAGAAAGTGCTTGCTAGTGCGAGGATCAAGCCTGTTGTTAACCAGGTATTTTATAAACTAGCTGTTACTATTAATCCGGCTCGAAGGACCAAATAATGTTTAAACACTTTTAACATTACAATTAATAATAATACTTACTAAGTACTAATGAAATTATCAATTTATTAATTTCAAAGAAACGGGTAGGTCTCTTATTTACCTATCTACATGCTTGAACATTGACCTGTGTCCGTTCTATTGCCACACATTATGGAACTCGTTTGTAACACATTTATTATTGTAAAATTTCTTTGTTATAACCATATCAATAAATGTATTGAGTATCGCAATTGATCAGGAAAAATTAAGAAGCACTACTGCTTCTAAGTCTGGTCTTAGGTACGAAAAATCCTTTTAAAATAAATAATTAATGATTTATAAATCAAATGTGAAACGGTAAAAACATAATTAGGATTAATTATTTATTAGTCAGGGGGTCGTGAGGTTATTTACTGTAATTTTGCCCCTTCAGGGGGTCTAAAAAGGTAGAGAAACGATCCTATAGAGTTATTATGTACGATAGTTTGACAGCGCCATCTACTGGCAAAGTGGGGAATTAAATTTAAACTAAACCCTCACTCGCGTGATTTCCCATTTAATTGTGGTTCTGTACAAACTTTGACTTATATTTCAAACCTCCTGACACAATTTTGTAAAACATTAAAACATGTACTTGTATAATTGCATTGTGCGATAAATACTTATGCCAAGTTTGAAATTATTAGGACGATTAATTTTTATTTTTGAATTCAAACTTTGACACACCGTTTCGCTGTTTAAGCACCCCTGATCTAAGGTAGGCATTTAGATTAGGGGATTAGTTTGTTTGGATTAGTAATCCAAATATCTTTCTTCTGCTTTTAAAGAGTTATGTCCAGGTTTTTCGCAATGAAAGTGTTAAAATTCAAAGATTACTCCATTTCTTTTCATCCCAGGTGGAAGTCCATCCCTACCTCAACAACCAAAAGCTATTCGATTACTGTACGTCCCAAGGCATCGTTATCACGGCGTACTCGCCTCTCGGCTCGCCGGATCGACCCTGGGCCAAACCTGACGACCCACAGTTATTGCAGGACCCGCGGCTGAAGAGCATCGCTGAGAGATATGGCAAGAGTACCGCGCAAGTACTCATCAGGTAGGTTTTCTTTACAGAAAGAAAACATCTAATCACGACAAAAGCTCAACAGATAATACACACACGCACACATACATTCATGCATCCATACATACATACAAACATACATACATTCATTAAAATAAAATTTACATTCAACAGAGCCGTAAATGTACATGTAGGTACATTATGTACATGAGAATTTTTTGAAAAAAACCGTTGTCTGCTCTACGAACAATAACACCATTTTTTTCGAATTTTCGTCGGTCTGATTTTAATGAATCTTGCATAGATTTCTGGCTTACGTGCCGGATTAACATTTTTAAGGTGCTTTTCATCCAGATCTGTTATACAGTTCGCACAGGAACCACAAGTCCACGCGAACAAGACGCTGGCACTGCTAGTACTAAATATAAAGAATTAAACAGTAAAATTAAAGTTTTCATTTCCAAACTGCCTATAATTGTCAATTCCTTACAAATGACTCAACTCATACCTGGCCCAGAGCCTCGGTAAAAATCGAACGTCGTTTTGGTTGAAAAACCTTTCCGCCCCCAGAAACGATTCAGCTTTTGATTAGGTTAGAAGCGATCGCCTCAAGACTTCGTGATTATTTTTTTAACCAGCTGAAAAATCCTTCCTACGCAGAAATCGGATTTTTACACATTCAAATATTTATCGAGATACTCACTGCTCAAATTTTACCGCTCAATCTGTTATTAAACACACAATTTGCTTTTTCACACTGACAGAAACTCCTAACACCCTTTTTTATTGAACCTTGTATAATCTCTAGATATGCGATCGATCGCGGCATGATAGTGATCCCGAAGTCGGTCCACAAGGAGCGCATCGTGCAGAACTTGCAGGTGTTCGACTTCCAGCTGAAGCCGGAAGACCTCAAGCTCATCGCCAGCTTCGAGTGCAACGGACGTGTCTGCTCCATGGGCGAGTAAGTTTTTATTCTTCTATACTTTCATATTAATTACAAAGAGAAAAGAATGTGACTGATTCATTTTTTATACACACATATACATATTTATTTATCTATATATATAAAAAATGGATGTCGGTATATATGTCTGAGATTAATAGACTTCGACACCGTTTGACCGATTGTTGTACCTCGCCACTAGATGGCACTGCAGCACATCAACTTCTATACCTTTCAATCGATCGCAAAAATCATATCGACGGCAAAACAGAATAATTTGTGATTTTATATACAGAGGTAAATAAATATACACAGGCAGGACAACGTCTGCCGGGTGCAGCTAGTTTACATATAAGAACAGAAATCTACAGCTTTATCTGAAGTATGCCTACATTTGATTTAGGTAATAACAACAGTATAGCCAATTATAGATTTCACACTAATATCTTATTTTTTTAATATTATAAAGGCGAAAGTTTGTGAGGATGGATGTCAGAGCCGGCTTTACCTATGGTGCAGGGTGTGCGGCGCACACGGGCGCAGGGTTTTAGGGAGCGCTCTCAAAGACCTTGCGCCCGTGTTCACGCGCCTACTAGAGGGCGCCAGGATATTGATTGCACCCGGGCGCTACATGGGCTAGAGCCGGCGCTGATGGATGTATGGATGTTTGTTACTCTTTCACGCAAAAACTACTCAATGGATTTTAATGAATCTTTACAATAATATAGCTCATACATCAGAATAACACATAGGCTATAATTTATAAAGATATTTTGTAAATTGGCCAAAATATAACGATAAGTGTCAAGTAAGTCGGAAAAAACTGTGCCATCTGCGAGCTATTTTGGCGTGCGCTGCAAAAACCGTAAGAGTTACACGAATATAATGTATGGTGGAAATGTTTCTATTAAATAGTTCTACAAAAAAGTCCACGGCAGCATATATCTATCTTTTATGTGTAAGCCATTATTGCCAAAATAGTGAACCATATAAATACAACAATCAAATTATTTTTGCAGTAACAAATTGATTCTTATCAAAATAAATACTTTTATCGCTTCTGATATTTAAAGTAGATAAACTTTGTCGTTTACACTACGTAATTTGGACAAATATTTTAAAAGTTACGACGATGAGAAAGTGAGTGCGCGCTACTAAAATGGTGCGGTCCGGCGCGCGCAGGGCGGTCGGGCGCGCACTGCGTGCGAGGTGGGAGAAAAATTCGCTCATCGCCGAGTGCGCGACCCGAACGCGGGTAGACGCATGAGGGCAGACTTCGTTGACGGTTGTGTTCATTTTGCGAATTTTCAAGACGCTCATTTTAAAGATATATACGCAGACGAAATCGCGGGTAGTCACTAGTAGAAACATAAAAATAAGTACCTAAGTACATTTGCTTCTCCCGAAGGTCCCAGTAAAAATATTTCAAATGATTTTTTATTTCAGCACGCACCACAAGGAGTATCCTTTCCACGATGAATACTAAACTGCGCTGCTATTTTCATAAGATAAAAATTAATTATTGTGTTAATCAGAAAAGGTCAATAAAATTTATAAATTTACCGTTTGATTTTATTTATACCTATAAAAGATACAGAATATAAAGTAACCCTATATAAAATAATGAGAAATAATTATACGAGTAACTGAATGATCATGACTGAATGTATGATCATGATCATGAAGTAACTGACTGAATGAATCATACTGAATGACCAGCGAATCGTTGGCAGCTTTAAGGGTGGGTTAAATTTAGGTTTTACGGTGACAATAAAGATGTGAGTCCATCGACTTGCTGATGACACTCTTGGTAATTTAAGCTTATTTAGTTATTCAAAAAATAGGGTGTTTTGTTGACTTTACGCAGAAAACCCGACACTGGCAGAATGTGCTAATCACACCATGTATAAAAAGAAAAAACATTAGGATCACTGAAATAAATGACAACGAAATATTCGAAAATATGCTATATGGTATGTAGAACTGTCAAACAGAGTGAAATTTGTACGGAGATGACACTTTATTGACAGTTCTGCATGTCATGTCCTTGATTTGAATAAAAAATCTGATTAGAGGCACTACAAAAACGTGGAAGCCTCACCGGGACCCTAAAGGCGTAGATCACCGTATACCTCTGTGTGTATCTTTTTTTTACTTTTTGGGGCAACCTAAACAAATTGGCGCAAGATCATTTTGTTGCCATTTAAAAAAAGAACATAAAAAATGGTAATTTTTCAATGATTTAAAATCAAGCTATAAACTTGGAGATTTGAATAAAACAAAAATATGATTCCTTGTTTATTTTAAAAAACAACACACTTTCAATTCTTTATTTTAATAACAGAGTAAAAGATATACTATATACCTACACATTCAATTTAATTGATTTATTAGTAATTTTGGAATTTTTTAAAAATTTAGACAACTCTTTAATCCGGACAACACAACAAACAATAATTTATAACATCAAAGTGAGATAGCAATATACACAGAATAAGTGCCGCAGTACAATCCTGCCGATGTATATTGCGATGCCGGAAATGGACACCAACTTAGCATAAGCTGCAGTGAACCACAGCGCGATCGATTGCGGCATGATAGTGATCCCGAAGTCCGTCCACAAGGAGCGCATCGCGCAGAACTTGCAGGTGTTCGACTTCCAGCTGACACCTGAAGACCTGAAACTCACCGCTAGCTTCGAGTATAACGGAGGGACGTGTATTATGGACGAGTAAGTTTATTAAAATATTTTATGTGTAGATACGCGAATGTCTATGGGTGACAGTATCCACTTACCATCACGTGGACTATAAGCTCGTCTGCCGACTTTGTCTATAAAAAAAAGATACCTAAAAAGAGATATGAATAAATTTAAATGACACTAAAATGATTTAATGATACTAAAACATAAAACCTGTGGAAGTATAATAAAAATCAATTTAATAATTTCTTAATTTTCAACTTATAGGAATATAATTTTAACGAAAAACAAATCTATTTAATATAGTGATCTATTTATTATATTTCGACATCTGTGTATTGTGGCTGTATGTCAAATAACGTTTGCACATAACTCGGCAGGAAAATAAATAAAGTGTTAGGATAATACGATCAATTTTGAAATACATATGATTCTCTGCCATAGTGAATTATTACGTGACTATTGCATTTAGTAGAATTACTTGACAGACTATACTCGACTGTGACGCGTCTTTTTCTTATTAATTACAACAACAACATAGTTTTAACAGAAATGTCTAAAGAAATGTGCAGATTGTGTTTGAGCAGTGATGATTTGGGTCCAATATTTGTTGATAAAAAACATAATGATCAGTATACAACAGTATTAGAGCTTACGACTAGCTTGAAAGTAAGATAACACAATAAACTACGTATACTCTACTTTCTATTTTTTGTGTTTCTATCGAGAAGTGATTAGAATGAAATAAAACAAAGCATTTAGAATATTTTGTTGTTTCTCTTTTAAAAATCTAAATTACTGGTTAGATTGAACTGGACTCATACTAGAATTAAATAGGTCATTTCTTGAGTACACTTCGCTAAAGAGATTATTTTAAGCACGGAACTTAAGTAATAGTAATAATAATGAATGTAGAGAAATATTGTGTGGTTTAAAGCGATGCTTTTTTTTAACACGAACCGAAACGAAAGAAAATATTGATAACACGCGCAAAAGTAAAGGTAGATTTCAATGTCTTGTACGTACCTAATGTACAGTCAGCAACAACTGCAATGTATTCCTACCACGCACAGATTGAATTTTTAAAACAAGTTTTTTCTGATATACCTTTCTCTTCCTATGTAGTAGTGTTTTGTTAAGTAAATAAGTCTTTCTTTCCATACCTAATAAGAATTGAATTGAAGGGTTAGAATTGAATGGTTTTGAGTACATTTGTGTAGTATTGTTTTATTTTTGAGATGTGGTGTTAAAACTATTGAAATTATATTTTCCAATAATAAAATTGCCTCTGTCGATTTCACCATACCATTTTGTTGGCCGATTGCACTATTTACGAACTTAACGGACATATAAGACTCACCGACAATGAGGTCCAATAAGGATAACTATATTTTTTCACTGTTATTTATTTTTACTACTATTTATTACTACTTATTTCAGATAAAACCAAACGATGGTCTACCACAACAAATATGTTCAAGTTGTACGGATTCTGTAAACACATCTTTAAGTTTTAGAAACACAGCACGTTCAAGTGAAATTCATCTTCTAAATTTAGGGTATAAATTGACAAAAAATGAAAGTAATTTCGAAAATGCAGATAAAGAAGAACGAAATGATTTAACGGAAACAGGATTAAATGATGAAAATGAGAAATCCCCTGATGATTACAAAGATTTTTCTGGATTACCAGAACTGAAAGTAGAAATTCAGTTAGACAGGCTGACAGATGAAAAAGAAGATAGCGACTCGGAAATGGAAGCAAAGGTTGATAACACCAAACAGCCAAATAAAAAATTAAAGGACAAAGGGAAAATATCTAAAAAAGAAAAGAAAGCCATGTATTTGAACTTAGTTGATGGTGTGCTTGATCCAAAAGGTCCAGTTAAGTGTAAAATTTGTAAAAAATCTCTAAGCAAGTGGTCATGTTTCATAAGCCACGCGAAACTTCATTTGGGTTTTAAATATATGTGTGAGGTGTGTATTATTTTATTTTGAAAAATAATGAGCAGCAATCGATGGCAGCAAATTTTTGGTTGGGTTTGGTTTAAGTTCTCTGGTGACAAGAAAGACTTGGTGATTCTTAGTTATTTAAAAAAATATTTAAACAAAATAAACAAGCCTTTCATTTTGTTTGTTAATTAAATAAATATACAAATATTTACCTGGACTGCAAGTGATTTTTAATAATGTCGCTTGTGCATGGCGCATGCAACGCAAGGGACAGCATCAGAGCAGAATGAAACACGAATGCAACGTTTTGTGAATTGAACCTGTCATGTCCGAAAGATACGCGACAGTCATAACCATTAATTTTGGAAACAAATGAAAATCACTAGAGGCTAAGTCAGATGAATATGGTGGTTGATTAAGAATTTCGAAGCCAGCTTTGCGGTTTGACGTGAGTGCAACTTCGGATCAATGAGCTGGAGCGTTATCGTGATGAAACAACACGCCCGATAACAATTTTATATGGTATATGGGCGCTCACCCGCTAAACGTGATGACACAACACGCCCGATAACAATTTTATATATGGGCGCTTACCTGCTAAAGACGGACGGAACAGGTCCAATAACTCGCTGCTAAAACTATGCCTTATATTTGAACGAGTAGCAAAAGAATATTAAATGAAGTAGCAAATTATGATAAATAAAACAACCTATTTAATAATAAATTAAATTACTTACTAAGAATGTCTCACCAAGTCGACGGAGACTTTACTAGCGGTGTCAGCGACTTTATTCGCGTGAATCAGGATCGGTATAAAAATGTTAACACGGCACATAACCTTTATTTAGGCCAACTTTCATTAAAATCTGTGCAATAGTTTTTACGTGAGCGCATTCAGACAGACAATAATTATTATTCTAAAAATTGTTGTTTTGGTTTCTATGACATTCGCTTTTGATATTGCAATCACTGTACAAACGATTTTATTATAGATTGTCACCAAAGAAATCAAACTTAAGTCGCTATCGAAATATTTCCCATTCAGTATCTCTTGCTGCTCATTTAGTATCTTTTGCTGATCGTTCAGTATATTTTACTGCTCATTTAGTATATTTTGCTGCTCGTTCAGTATCTTTTACTACTCATTTTGTATCTTTTGCTGCTCGTTTAGTATCTTTTACTGCTCATTTAGTATCTTTTGCTGCTCGTTCAATATCTTTTACTGCTCATTTAGTATCTTTTGCTCTTCATTTTATTACTTGTTTAAAACTATCCTACGATGCCTGCGGGCCATAGGCATTGTTCATATACCTACAATTATGGCCCTAGATATACTGCAATACATAATGTCAAATTTTCGTTTCATTTTCACTCTAACATATCTTTGATTGTGGCATATCATTCTACAGTTTTGCGCCAAAAGTTTCATCTCATCAACACAACTAAAACGCCATTGCCGCTCGTATCATGGCTTACAGCGGGAATTAGCATGTAAGCAATGCGATTATCTTGCTTTGGACAGCGCGCAGTTAATTGTAAGTATTTCTACGAATACCGTATCATACCATCAGCCTATGTCTCTCCACTACTAGATATACTCGTAGGCGTCTCCAAGGACTGCCAGCGCCCACGGTCTTTAGCACTTCCACCACCGGCGAACTTCTTCAACTCATCAGTCCTCGTGGCCGGAGTACGTCCTAAACTATACTTCCTGGTACGTGGCCTTCATTCAAGGACTCTTCTCCCCTATTGGTTATCAGTCCTGCGCAAATATGACCTGCCAATTGCCACTTCAGCACGCTGATTCTGTGAGCTAATATATTTATATCTATTATAACTATTATCTATTTATATCTATTATAATGGTGCCCAGAGAGATATATTTATATCTCTCTGGGCACCGTTTGGATAAATGTGAAGGATGACACCATTTTCAAACCCACGAGACGACTGGTCAGTAGTGCAGAAGGGGAAAGATATTCCCCGCGGCATTACCGGTACTGGTTAGTAGTGCGGCTTGGCAGTGTCGTAGGGTTAGGAGGGCAATGAAAACGAAAGTCCGCCCCCACACAATGAGAAGCCGGTCTTTTGCTCTTCTCATCCAACCACCACCGGCGGATGTCTAGTTGTCGGACTGCACACTTTTGTGTAGTTGCAGTTTTTTAAAACGATTGCCCAGTTGCATGAGCGTCCATTGCACACGGGCGGTCTTCCGCTCTTCTTATCTACCAAGCACCGGAGAACTTGTTCAAGTGGTCAATTTGTGCACAATATTATTGATATTTTACTTATTGTTATTATGTATTGTTTTTTTTTAAATAAAACAATTGTCCAGTTGCACGAACGTCGCGTACACACGGGCGAGCGTCCGTACGTGTGCGACGTGTGCGCCGCATCTTATCACAGCCGGCGGTGCCTCGTGCAACACATTGAGAGCCATCGCACCACTGCCTCTGTTCAGGTAAATTATTAGAAAGATATTGAAGAAATATTAAGATGTGTTGGGAACTTTCGAATTTTGGAAAACTTCGACTTTTTTCGAACTTTATTTCGATTAAGGGTCACAAAGTCAATCCTAAACGCCAATCCGCAACCATATTATCAACTTTTGATAAACCATCCAATTTTCCAGCAATAACTTCACATTCTTGTTTTATTTCATGTTATGAGATTCAATACCGAGCGACTTCTGCTTGATTTAATTTTCTTTCATTAATAGTAAAGTTTAAAATATCGTCTGTTATTCATAATACGGAATTGTAAAGCAATGTATATCACGCCGTAAAGTGACTGACAATAAAGCTGGTAATACGCCTCCAGTTTAGAGTTAAAGTTAGAAATAAAATTGTAAACGAACTGTGGGTCACATTTCTTAACAGATTCAATTGAAATTAGACAGAAATATATAATAGTTTGTGTTTATAACTCAGTTAAGTTCAAGATGAGCCAAGTCGATTCAGTAGTTACAAAATGATGACGGTGTGAACTTATTAAAAATTCCAAATAGAATTAAACATCTATAGAAACTATATGTCGCTGGATAGGGACTCGTGAACCTCTACAACGTTTGCATAATCACCTTCTTTTCTGTGTATTCTTCTGGCTGAGCGCCTTTTGCGTTCTGCCTAAACTATACATGTCTGGTGACTCTTAGAAGGGCCCTAGGGCCACAAGAGTTTACCCATACCGAACAAAAAACATTATATTCTAAAAACGTACGTTCCGTTCACAAAAGGGATTGTAATCGTTCTAGCATTTTAAAATAATTTACATGAATCCATTTAATTATTCTTTTATAATTTTAATAATTTTACATCAATTCATTAACTTGTCTAGTTGTATTAAAAAATTAAGTTGTATTAAATTAGGACATTTATTTGGGAAGGTACTGGCTCCTAAAATACAGATTTTTTCTAGTTTGGGAGTCAGGGGCACTATAAATTTGTATCAAGTATGTTTAATACAAATAAAGAATTTGAACTATAGATTTTTGTTTCAGTGTGACCAATGTTCTCAGCTATTCAAATCACGCCGCCATCTTGCGCGCCACAGGTACAGCGCACACGCGCGATCAACCAGGGCGACCTGTCCGGTGTGTGCCCGAACTTACAGCAGAAAGTACATGCGCGCCCATATTGTTAGACATCATCCGGAAGCGACTTTGTGATAAATAAAGCTTTCAAATTATTCTTCTATGGCTTTGGCCTGCAGTTGCGTTGCGATGTATTGCGTCGAGCGTTGCGGCGCGGTGCGTCGCGTATACGTTTTCCTACGTGGCAGTCATATGGATGCAAGATTGCTGTTAGTACTATTCGAATTTTAATATGACAACATATAAAATTTGTCGCTTATTATTTACTCAGTGAAAACATTTACATAAAGTATTTATATTTAGAAAGGCAAGGAGCAAAATAAGTCGTAAACGCGCATCACGGGCCACAATGGCAGACGCACTACTAACGCAAGACACGCGTGCGTAGCGAATGTTTGACAAACGCAAGACACGGGGTGAAATTTTCAATTCTAAATTTGGGGCTTTATTAGCTAATAATATATTTAAATAAAACAATTGTTCATTTTAAACATCTTTATTTAATAAATTATATTAAATAAAAGTCGTGTAGAAAGCCACACACACTGTGAAGAGATATATTCACTTAGAAATTAACCGATTGCAATAACTTTTAAACTGGAATACCCGTTGATAAGTCTAGACACACTAGGACAAGCTTGATTTTAAATATAACTATTTAATATAAAAAAAAATCAACAATGCGGATAATATTTCACGTAAATTCAAGTAAATGAAACAAAAAAATCTCCCAACATTAAAAATATCGCCCCCTTCTTTCAAGGGCAGCCATATTTTTTTTCTTATAGTTAACATTTTTTGGCGCCAGTTATCCAAAGAACATTTTTATTATTTTTTTATCTAATAAATAATGCAGTAATGTTATAAATTACACAATCAACAAATCTTTTACATAATATTTTTTTAAGTTACAACAATGTAAAAGCCTTTGCAAAACTGGTAGTAAATATTATTAAACTTTTTACATGTTATTTTAAATCTTTTTAATATATATGTAAAAGGCATTTTATTTCAAATTCTTTAAAGTTCAGAAAAACTATTTTAAAAATGCAAAAAACACTTACCTATTTACTCGTAATTATCGAATAGATAGACTTTTAATATCTATTTAAGTAGGTACAGTGCGATCGAGCTTTTAAAGAACGTGACCAAAAAGCGAACTAATTGCAGCCATTTTGAAACGTCAGTCTAGTGACAGTTGTTGTGAGAGAACGCAACGATTTTTATGAACTTTTTTTTTTACTATTCGAACCTTAGATCATATCAGGAAGAGGGAAAAGGAGGGAAGATACGTTCCTCACTTACCGCGCGTGGTCCTACAAAAGATAGAACCGATAGAACAGCGATTTTCTTACACGTGATACACTCACGCGGTGAGCACAGTTTTGTATTGGAAATTACATTTAAAAATGCCTTCCTGTGCATTTATTCGGTGTACAGATCAATCAAGAAAGCAAAAACAAGACACACGGAATCACTTATCCCGCGTATGTACACTAAAAAGTAATAATTTGTAGATTTTTTTTTTTAAATTATCAGTTCACACGGCCATTAACGAGGGAGCGAGATAAAATCATACGAAACATGTGCGAGCGACACGTTTAGCTTGTCTCTCGCTCTTGCTACTGTCCAAGCTCATAGCTCTATCTCTGTCTTTCGGTGCCGTATCTTACCCTTTCACTTTGATCTGAGATTCGAACAGTTTTTTAATAAATTTCTTGTAAATAGAATCATCACTACTTTTAAATTAAATACCCTATTTCATTCTAAATACACATATGAAATTTACAAGTGTCTGTTTAAAAACGTAATCGTTTACCCTAAAAATATAGGAGAGGTATTTAAGCTGGCAACCCCATACTTGATTTTTTCACGTTAATTAGAAGCCTGGTCGCATTATAATATAATGTATAATACATATCTAACAGAATATATTAATTAGGTACTGTTATAAATTTATAGCCATTTTTTACTTCTTAAATACTGTATGCAAAGAAAATCAGATATAAAGTCCGTTTAAGTAAAAATACCTAATGATGAATAGATGTAATTTTTATTCTTTAATAAAATATCTTTCCAATGCAACATTTTCAATATTTAAAGGCTTTCTTAAGGCATAATATCTATAACAAATGAATACTGTGTACTTTTTATACATTTTTAAATTAATTTGAAGGGTCAAAAATTATTTACAAGCGGCTAGCTTTGCTTGCTTTCACTAAAAAATACCTTATTCTCCTTAATTTGTTTTAGCGCGAAACTCATGTCAAACGCCATGATGCAATTCATTTTTTTTTTTACTTTTTTACGAACAATTGTAATAATCTTCGACCCCATAAAAGTTATATTTATAACACACGCAAAATGTAGTCATATTATTAATATAATTTATGTATTTAGGATTTTATTTTAAGGGTGTAGATTGTTGGCCTGAGATCTCGATTTCGAGCGACCGCAGCGCCAAAGTTTAATGTAACATCCGACGGGGCGGATGAATGACCTAGAGAGCGCGATTTTCAAAATGTTTTGCAACAAACGTTCCACGTTGAGAAATTGTTATTGAACTTGAATATTTACAGCATAACAATAACGTTGAATTTTTGGAAACTAGCTGTTGATTCTTTTTAATAGATTAATAAGAGTAGTTGAGACACAATTTTTATGTTTTTCTATCATTTGACATCTGACATTTTTGTATTCTACTTACCTAAAATTCCAACTATTTATTTATTTGTAATTTCACTACCAAAATTTATTCTAATTCGTAAAATATTCATTCAATAAAATAATTGCAAATTCAGTAGGAAGTGTGTTTATCTCTACGCAAGGAAATGTGCCTATTGCGTAAACTCAAATACTTACTTTTTGTTTACGATCACCTCGTCGATATCTAAAAAAAATCCTAGGGTTTTAAAAAAAATGTCAATAAATGAAACACAAGTATAAAAATGATTTATTTACTACACAATAACAAATATGAGTCGCCATTACTCGCTATCTCAAAAGCGTGCTAGGGTTGTACAAAAATTAGTAAATAATTCATTTATTTACTAATTTTAACAGAAGTTTGTAAATTATTAATATACTAATTAAAAGTATGTAATTAAACAATAACGAAATATGAGTTCAAAATTCTAATGGTTTTTCATTCGATTACGGATCAAGTTCTGATTTCTGCTAATTTGATGATAAAATCAATGGCTATCACAAAACCTATCAGAATGAAAACGTTACCAGCTGCCCGATTCACGTAAGTAATAAAAACCGTAGCGCAGTGACGTCACTTCGTTTTTTGCAAATTTAGCCCTTTTAACCGACTTAAAAAAAGGAGAATTCTCAATTCGCTGTATTTTTGAACCAATTTTTATGATTCTTTACACCAGGTAACTCAGAAATTGTATAGTAATTGAGCTATTGGAAGATTTATGACAATCCAAGACTAGATAAGTAAGTGCGTTTAAAACAGAAAACCAAAAGGCGATTTCTAAGTTCCTAAGTTAAAACGACTTTTGGACTGGCGTGTTTACGTGAATCGACTGGCTGGGTAGTTAAGTTACCTGTATCTTTCAAAATCATTAGGCGTTCTTCTCTTTCATAACACGTAAAGCTCTTTCTTTCCTCTCTTTCATAGCCTCTATGATACTGGGCGCGTCACGAATGGGCATGCTTCGTGACTGCCGAGGATCAACTAATTCTGGAAGTAGGCAATCGTAATAAAACCTAACTAATTTCATCTCCATTTTCTCCTCCCAAAATTTGTCGTCCTTTTCTATAATATAAACTTTCATAGGTACAGTAGCACCAAACCAGATGCCAAGCATGCAAACGTTTCTTTTAGTAATATGTACCTGTCCCTGAATTTGGAAATACCAGTTATGATTTTTATTTATGACATAACCCTTGGAAGCCTCGTCCTTAACCCAAAAGGTATGTTTGGCCATTGCTTCATCAAGAGTCATGCCAGCTAAAGAATGTGGGCACTTAATTTCAATTAAACCGTTTGCATAAATGCCATCTGGTGTAGTACCAAGAAATTCATATTGATCGTCGACGAACAAACCGCAACCTTGTATACTAATATTCTCTTGAATTTCTAACTGTTTAATTGCGGTTTCTTCGTTTTCGATACCGTACCGTACAGCAGGCAAACTGGAGATATTACTACCATAAACGATTTTACGAACAAGAACAGCACAACTTGTGCTCTCTCGTTTTTTACAAACTTCCCCGAACGATGATGAGGTTAGTAATTTTCTCCTTGTACTCATCCACTCAGAACTACTTCTTTGCAAATGGGTCGACCTTTCAAGCTCCTCTCTTTCAGCACAAGACAACTTTAAATCGGCTAAAAAAGATGACTTGGCTTTCTCATATAATTCTGGACTCAGATCAGGTTTTTCGCAGTTTGGTCCATAGTGAGCGTCTTTCGATACAGCGCTGTGGCTCTTTTTCAATCTTAATTTAGGTTTAGCAATTAAACGGATTCTACGATTACAATTTTCCACTTTCGCGATCAAAGGATTAGGACTAGATTTAAATATTACTTCATGAGTTTTACTATGAATCGATCCTGTATTAAAAGACACAACAGCAGCTGCGCATCGGCCCGCATAAGAACCACGGGAAGAATAATTTACACGCTTACCCCCTACTAATTTGGCAATCACTGCGTTAAAACTTTCAACTATATTACTTGTACAATTATGAATTAAACTTCTAGAATGATATGACAGTCTTTTACTTAAAATGTGTACCGCGTCCATTAATCCGCATCCAACAATTGCTGGAAGCAACCCAACAGGTTCTATTCGACGAGTATCAGGTCTACAGAAATACTCCTTGCAATATTGGTGATTACCAAATACGTGTTGTGGACCATTTAGGATATCTTCACTAAGATTTTTTATTTTTTCTTCGAGTGACTGATTTTGATCGCCCCAATATTTAATAGCGCATTTTACACCCGTTCTTAAACGCAAATACCTTTCTTTTAGGAATTTCCGCAATTCGCAAGGATACTTAGTGTCTTTCGACAGTTTCTCCAAGCTATTGCAGTAGTTTCGTAAAAGATGATTTTTGCATTCAATTTTCTCTACTGTTAAATTACCGTACGGTCGCGAATCTAATATTTTTTTATAAGTACTGGAATCGCCGTCTGCTACAAATTTATTATAAATTACACCGTGATCAACAATGGAACGTTTAAACCCCTCAACTATTATGGTCGATTCCATACCGGTAGATGATCCCGAATAATTCTTGAAACAACGGTGTTCCGAGGGCTGACTGTCGTTCTTTGCGGCTCGTGCACAAACTACGCAGTATTTATTTTTAACTCCAAAAAACAATACTTTATTAGTTTTAATGCCAATTATCGCAGCTGCGCCGGACAAGGCGGAAAAATTCTTACCATAAGATCTCTTGCTCCAACAACCGTCAACAGCAACAGATATTAATGGTGTACCATTTTTATCAACACTACCTATAGACACTGCGTACTCCGCTTCTTCCTTGACAGCTTCTGCCATGGAATGTGCTGCTGTCTTTTCCCACCAATCGCAAACCGTATTATTAATTTCATTGTATAATGAAGGTGACATGATTGGTAGGGCTACTGCGGCAGTTAATGTTTTTAACTGATAGTAGCTCCCACCAGATGATATGATACCAGATACAATTTGATGATTCACTTCCATTCTATCTTCTTTCTTTTCAATCAAACACACAGTAAATTTCATACTACACATACTACATTTCATGATGAGTTTTGAGTCCAGACCAACTTTTACTTCACCTATTATACTGAGGTAACTTAACTTACAATCCATTGGACCGTGGTCCCCTATGGCCTGAAGAGCTTTAAAAAAAAAAGAAACGTCTACAACTCTACGCCCAACTTCCATTTCATCCACCTTTCCCTCTTGGTCGTTTTCAATAACTAGTTCCTGTAAAGAAAGATAATGGCTTGATTTTTTTTATAAAAAATAATTAAAAATTTAAAAAAATGCAAAAGAATTAATACAATATTAGGTTCCTGATGAATAGAAATTATAATTTCTTTACGCATTAGGTATTGTTTTTTTATGACGTCACCTATTTGAACGTAAATTTTCTTTTGAGAAAGTAATTGAGAAGTATTTCGGTACTAAGGTGTTTGTCTCTCGATGAAAATAATAAATATTGCAAGAAAAATCTATAGGTAGGTATTGAGATTTTGTCTTCGCCCATCACTAACTAAGTAGTTTGTTTATTTATGTAACAAGTCTACAAGAATTACGTATAACAACTTACCTCTATACAGCGCGTAGCATTGTTGCTCAGAGTCTCGGCCCCAAGGTTTTCTTTATTTTCAATACTGGAAATATTATTCATCAATATTATCCACTTTTTATTTATTTTGTACAACCCTAAGCCAGACGCTAGGCGCCTCGCGTCTGTTTGGCGGTATAGGTATGTCGACAAAGTTGCGCTGTCGCCTACCTACTTCCACAATTTGATATTTAGACAATACTAGCCGACCCGGCGAACTCCGTATCGCCTTTTTATTTTTTAAAAATCCTATTATTTTGATATTACATACAGATACTTCAATTTTATTTATCAGTATAGATATAGATAATACAAACCAATATTTACATGTTATTGTAGGTATATGTCTGAATCGGGCGATCTAAATCATATGACATATTGTATTAGCTTTGTAATGTACCCTGTTCAAATGCGATAATAAATAAGTAGGGAGGAACTTACATTTTATTCCGAGATCTTTTGGCTTTCATATTTTTATAATGCGTACAAAACTTTCTTTTCCCTGGCATGCCACTCAAATTCAATCAGTCCTGCGAAAAAAATAGCCTATGTTACTCAGTGATAATGTAGCTTTCGAATGATAAAAGAATTATTAAAATCAGTCCAGTACTTTTTGAGTTTATTCGTTACATACAAAAATCCAAATCTTTCCTCTTTATAATACCTATTAGTGTAGATATTGTATTTTTTACGATTTATATCTAGTTCCATCATGGTTTTCTTTCAGACATTCATTATATCGATACTTTCTACTAACTGAAAATAAATTAATTATAAAAATGTTATACTTACAGTTTTTTACAAAAAACACAAATTCACAATACGTAATTCTGCTGTCTGCAGCCGACAAGCGTGGTGTCGCGTTCACTTACAGAAAGGAACTGCCGCTGCAGACCACCGAGATTGCACGAATGAAACGAACGTTTTATCCCATACATTTGTGTATGAAAAATTTACCTTAAAATATATCTAGATTTTAGGGCTTTAAAAGAGGAAGTCTTTGTTTGTAAAGGTATAAAAAGAAGTATACAGCTATACTTATTGGTTTCTTCAGTGTTCAAAAAGTGTTTCTTTTTATCAATTTGTGTTGATTTATGGGGTTAAATCTGAAAAATACGAAGTCATGTTTTTGCATTTTTACTCAATTTTGTGCGTTTGTTGACGTTTATTATATAACAACTATTAGGTTTAAGAGTTTAATATAAGCATGAACATACTTATTGGTCTTTGATTGTAATATATACAAATTATCATTGATATCAATCATATGTAAATAGGTTAAATATGAAAAATCGTAACACTCTTTTCGGTGATTTTCACGATCTACACCCTTAATAATACAAGCTATTTCTTGACATATAATTATTGATATGATAACAATGAACATTCTACGATTTCTACAGATGAAAACCATATCCATCGTAAATATTCATGCCCACGATTGATTTTCGAACGCGTCAATTAAGTTATTGTATTAATGGCTGGTGTTAAATACTATCCTTTATGACTTTATTTATAACATGACTTCTCACAATGTTGAATTCCCAAAATGTTGGATATTTAGAGAGTTTGGTACTTCCCAGGGATTTAATAAGTTTTTAACCACTATTCTTCTGTTTGACCATGCAGTTGAATTTGTTCTTTTATTGAGAATACTACTTAAATTTAAGAATAATAGTATTTATAAATATTTCTTGACCCTCGAGGGTCAAGGAACGTTTTAGTAACTCAACATTTTAGGAATCACAAAGCGACATTCCGGGAATTCAACATTATGACGCATTCGGAAATCATTGTGAGCGCGAATGTTTGCGATGTTGCGGTTCTCTCACTACATCTGTACGTAGATTGCGATGAAATACATGCAAAACCATAGACAACGAAAGTTCGTAAAAACGCGCTTGTGGCGTCACCACTAAATTGTAGCGGTGAAACCAATGAAATGAAACATCTCCCTCGACTCGGCTCAATACTGAAGACGAATTTTTATAATTGATTATAACGCAATTAGGTATATTTGTGTTTTGCAACGACTCGCTAGCGACGCTGGTGTGAGCTTAGTGAACTAGCGGCGCGAGGAGCCGAGTGCCAACTTCGGAGCACGCAACGACGAACAGCGTGGGTTATCAAAACGTTTTAGGATCATTTTGCGTGTGTTGATTTGTTTTGTTAATACTATATATTTAAGGCAATTGTTTATTGATATATAATAAACTCAGTCCATCCAATCGTCACCGCCGAAATCGACGCTCTCGGAGAACGATGATACATTCACCTGAAAAATCACAAATAAAATATTTAAATTTTACAGTTTTTTTGTGTCATACACACCTATTTGACAATGGTGTAATTATCACATTCTGCCAGTGTCAAGTCTTCTAAAACGTATCCTGTAAATCCGTATCCTTCTAAAAGTCCAATGCTGTCGGAGTAAGTAAAGCGATAGTAGGTTTACTGAGGACAGAAGAGGACTCTTTGGAAGCACACGAAACATGCAGTCACACGCTTTTATTCGATTATCACAAACACCACGCACGAAAAACACTTTGAAGTTTAATTTGAAACTATCACTATTAAACCACAAAACGCCTGATACACAGTTTTTACGATAATCAAACAAAAACTCAACTTCACATTTCGAGTTCCCGCCAAAAAGCCCTATACAAATACTTTTTATTTACAAATATACGTTACAACTTAATTTACTTTACAAATATAGTACAAAAACTTCACGAGACCAATATTTTATTGATTTATTTACAAGATACACCAACAGCATTTACATGAAAAAAAAAAACAACAACAGGTGCATACAAGTTCAACATAGGCATGCGGCTATGATAAAATACGAGTATGAACAAAAAAAAAAAATTTGGATTAACATAAATCCAATTAAATAGGGTTAAATTACAATTTACTAAACCATTTATTTAAACAAATGAAAATAAAGAAAAAAAGTGGCCCGACTACACTATACGTACAATGTTACGTTTGAAACTTGCCAATGAATCATTGAAGATGTCGATGTCATGAGAATTCAACTCGTTATAAGTATTCAGAAGACGATTTAATGCCGATAATTTACCCAGGTTTGTTTCAGAAGGTAGCGGTACTAATTGCATGGTTTGGTTTACCACCTTAAGTATTAACAAGGCGCCATTTAATATTTTGTGCAACAAAACCAAGCAGGAAACCTTCCGACGCACTACCAACGTTGATCATCCGAAATGAGAGAGTCGTGTGTAGTAATTAGAACGATATGGGCATTGGCAATCCTTGTACGCAAGAAACCTGGTGTACGCACGTTGGATACGTTCAATCCTGTCAGAGTGGACTGTATAAGACTCCATATTGGTGTTAATATAATTAGATTCTAATTATATTTTTGATCGTTTCACATTTAATTATAAATAATGAGGGGGAGAGTGCACGCTGCAATCCAACAGCCGCTGGACGCACTCGACTGGCCACGTTACCCCTCTCTCACAGAAGACTACCTTGAAATGTACTGCGTTTCCCACTTTACTTATTTCCCTAATGTACGTACGTGTTTCGGTAGTGAGTGAGATGTGCCAGAGTCCATTCCCATCCTATCCCTCCCCATTTCCCCAACCCTTTCTCCAAATGCATTTCTATATCCAAAGGTAGGCAGCGCACCCGGCGGCGTGCCAACGTTTGTCATTTTGAACTAATGTTGGCATGTATCACGGATGTCTATGGGCTACAGTATCCACTTACCATCAGGTGGACTGTATGCTCGTCTGCCACCTTCGTCCATAAAAAAAAAAAATTAATTAATTAAAAGATGTTTTTCGTACACTCAGCAACAGGCCAACTTATACCTTACTGCGCTAGTAATGGGGGTTAGAATCAATCCAGAGTGACAAATGTCGGCATTTATCTATGTATTTCCTTTATTTTTTTAAATAGTCTACACTACCTCCTCTCGCGTAGGGCTATCGCTGCTGAAACCGCCGCCCAGCGCGTAACCAGCGAGTCCACCGGCAGCTAACGCGCCCACGCCCAGTCCGACCGCCGCGCCAGTACCCAAGCCGCGTCTCTGCTGCTGCTGGCTCACGTAGGTGCTTTCATATCCCTGTGCCTGTTAATAATTACCTATATTAGAACATTGGAAATGAACAATTAAGCTACGAACAGTGGCGACGTTAGAGCGTTAATGTAGCCAGGCCCAAGATATTTCTATAAACCTTTTTGACACTTCGAAACTATCATTTAGCATTACCCAGAGCTAACAACTGGCGTGTAGAAAGTTTTGATTATTTTTTGGGTTTGAATTTCCATCGAAAAATTCAGTGACCTCCCCCCCCACCCCCGCAAATTCAATGCCCCTGCAAATTTGACGCCCTGGACGATCGATCGCTCTGCCTCGCAACCAACTAACGCCGGCATTGGGGGTCTACTCCGAAACCGCAACCAACGCACGAAGTTTCGGTCGAAATCTTCGTGCGAGTGCTACCTACTGCGAAAACGTTCACTCCGATACATCGGCCCCAACGAAGTTCATTTGACATTTGAAATGAGTTCGATCGCACGAAACAATGTTCGAAATATACACAGTGACAAGAGATACTGAGGGATCAAACGTCAAATTTACGATAATACATAGTCGGAGATACCTGATATAGATACTACTCTGTCAAATAAGTTTCGGGATTATTTTTTTAATAAAACAAAAAATATTGCTTCAATCGTCTAAATTTATTTTGTCACCTTCGAAATAGGCTCCATTTGACGCCAGCGAATAATCCCCATTCATGGTGTTGTCCACTCAGAATGCCTTCCGGAGGGTCCCGCAGTAAATAAACATTATTATCTGGGCGTCATGAGGCGATTACGAAAGAATATTCGTCGGAAATGATCAGATTTGTGGAACAACAATTCTTGGATACTGCACCACGATATTTAGCCAAAAATTCAACGAATGTCATCGACCGAACACCATATTCGCCAGATATGGCCGCGTGTGACTTTTTCTTATTTCCCAGATTTTAAATTATCCACCACTTCGTGGCAGACGTTTTCAGTCCGATGACGTAATAAAACAAAATTTACTAAAAGAGCTCTAAGGGTCATTCCGGAAAGTGCCTTATAGGAAGTGTTTCGACGAATGCGTCAAATGGAGCCTATTACGAAGGCAACAAAATAAATTTAGACGATTGAAGCAATATTTTTTGTTTTATTAAAAAAAAAAATCCCGAAACTTATTTGACAGAGTTGTATACATATATGTATTATAAACTAGCGACCCGCCCTCGTTTCGCTTCGGTTTATAAGCTTATTTTTTTTCAAAATTTCAAAATAAAATATAGTCTATATTAGACACGGATAATGTAGCTTCTTATTTGTGAAAGAATTTTTGAAATCGGTTCTATAGTTCCAGAGATTACCCCCAACATATCTACAAACACACAATTTTACCTCTTTATATATTAGTATATATTGCATCTATTATATTTTTATATTCTTGTTTCCTATATAATAATATACATATAAAAATGCTAATAGGTTGAAATGGAAAGCAGTGTGGCAGTGCTTCAAAGCGTTTCGATGCTTATAATTTGGATCTTCCTTTTGTATTCATATATTAAAAACTTATATCAAACAATGTTAACATTCCACATTTTCTTTGCGGTGACAGCCTGTAAGTAAGGCAACACTTAGTTATAGCATAGTATTTAATCTTGTCTCTTTGTTGTTGTTTTATCTACAAATAATTTAAAAAAAAAATGGATTGATTAGAAATATATGGAAAGAAAAGCCTTTAATTGTACTCCATGCCCCGATTCAATAATAGAAATATGTATATATTAAAAATCGTTTACAAAGATACTACAAAAACACTATACCATTCCATCAGCCTATGTCTCTCCACAGCTGGATATATACCGTCTCCCAGGGCTCGTCACCACACACTATTTTCTCATCGAGCCACTATCGGGTGAGGACTCGTCTAAGCCAGCGGTTATTATCGGTACAGTCACAGATAGTAGGGGTTAAAGTATGAAATTGCCGTTTTATAGTAATAGATACTTTGAATTTGAATTGACAATTTTCTACACAGTTTGTCGAATCTACATCCCCAGAGTTCTATCGCAAAGGCATAAATGAAGTTCCTATTAGATGGCAACAATGTATAGGTAATGAGGGTAAATATTTTGATTAAATAAATATGTTACATTTTAGAAAAAAACGAGTTTTGATTTTTCAGTACAAATCGGCAATTTCATACTTTAACCCCTAATATAACTTTACTTTTTCCTTAAATTTCTTCGCTCCGGAGTTCGGCCAGAAAAGACACATCACAAGTACAAATCGTTCCATTGCTCGCCGAGTGACTTTGAATTGTAGCAAACATTGAGCTGGGATTTTTAAGCGATAAGTAAGTAACACTCCCGTGTGAATGAGAATACGTTATCTTTGTTATCACGTTAATCTATGACGTCCAATTAAAACGATACTTACATATGCCATACCTGAAACAATAAACATAAACATTCATAAAGAACGGCTACTATTTCTGTGTAAATCGGTTTAATTATACGGTGCGCGTAAGTAGTTACCTGCACCGTATAATTACACTTACTCACACCGTATAATTACAATTACTCGCACCGTATAATTACTCAGTACCATATAATTAATCACTAGCAATCAGATGATTTGTATGAAAAAAAAATTACAGATTATAAAAAATCATAAAAAAAAGTTGTTAATTTTTACGAATAATATCACTATTATATATGTTTATTCTTTTTATTAGGTATTTTTTATTTAAATCTGTATAAAGGTTAGGTAAGATATATTATAAGTAGCCTCTTAACGCTACTTTAATAAAACTTTTTCATATTTCTGGAATCCCGGCCCATAATTTACTCGATTTCATTTTAGTCAGAGAATTTTAATGCCTTTCGCGGTAATCGTCGGTTTTTCAACGATAATTCCAGAATCAGTTTATAAGTCGAGTCCCAACACGTTTTCCGGAGGGGTTCATGTGCGGCGGAGTGTGGTATTACCACCAATGTTGCTACAATTAAGCGTTCTCACAACGCAAAAATAAAAACAGTTTTGCAGCACATTAGATATCAACTTGTTTGTAAGTCTGTCTGTAATATGTATAGCGTTATAGACCAAATGTATTCATACAGTTAAGAGTAACGAAAATGAACTTTCAACATCATGATAATAACTCTTGTATCATGATAATAATCATCATCATCATTTCAGCCCTTGGACGTCCACTGCTGGACATAGGCCTCCCCCATTGTCCGCCATTTAGACCTATCGGCAGCGACCTGCATCCAGCGGGTGCCCGCCACCTTTATGAGGTCGTCTGTCCATCTAGCACGCTGGTTAGTTTTTACAAAATGGTGGATTTGATTTTTTTTTTTTAATAGAGGAGTGCGCGGACAAAGCAAGCGGTCCCACGTGATGATAAGTGTTATTCTGACTAGATAAGTAGAAATTCGATAATTAGTCGCAAAAATGCAGAATCAGTCTGTTGTTTACATTTTCGCCAGCAGACAATTTAGAAAGAGGACATTATGATCCGGAGCGAAAATTTCCACTAATTAGTGACTATTTCTGGCAGCAATCAAATGTTGGCTACCCTAAATCAGTTATCGAGATTCAGCGGTGTCCGTGCCATAATAAACTTACTCTGACATGGACATCAAGACAGTTTTTTTCATTATAAGTATTAAACGGTGAAACGACTAATTCTGCTTTTTTGCTACAAATTAAGACTGATTATCGACTTTTTACTAGCCAGAATTCAAATCCACCACTTTGGATGGAATTGGTCAGTGTCCACTTTGGTCAGTTGGGGCCACATTTAGTATTTGTAGGTACCTCCTACTTGTTTTATCACAGACCAACGACCCCCTGTGACATCTCTCGGCATAGCTATCTCCTAGGTAACTCAAACAAAGCCTATTTCCATATACAATAGTTTAACTTTCTAAAAGTGAAGGAATATTGTAATAATGGTGTTCAGTTTCTTGAAATACGTACTTTACAATTTTTTTCTTTTTTTTTTTATGGACAAAGGTGGCAGACGAGCATACTGTCCACCTGATGGTAAGTGGATACTGTAGCCCATAGACATCCGTGATACATGCCAACATTAGTCCAAAATGACAAACGTTGGCACGCCCCCGGATGCGCTGCCTACCTTTGGATATAAGAATGGATTTGGAGAAAGGGTTGGGGAAATGGGGAGGGATAGGATGGGAATGGACTCTGGCACATCTCACTCACTACCGAAACACGTACGTACATTAGGGAAATAAGTAAAGTGGGAAATGCAGTACATTTCAAGGTAGTCTTCTGTGAGAGAGGGGTAACGTGGCCAGTAGAGTGCGCCCAGCGGCTGTTGGATTACAGCGTGCACTCTCCCCCCTCAATGAAAAGACAATACTTAAATCTAAAAACTAAAATATAGATATATTTGATAATTGACACTATTTGAAAAGAAACTGTTTGACATCCTTGTAACTAAACTCATTATAAAATCAATAAATTTCTAATATAGTAAACTGCGAGTAAATTTATGAAATGCGATTTATGTTATATTTAGAATGTAATAGTCTATTTTAATGTTGCTAATTAATTTACTTTTATCTATGTCTATAATATTATAACGTCTGTACGGCGAGTTATAGTGATGGACATAGGTGTAGCTATAGTGATGTACCTACATGAGAAAGCATAGGCTTTTTCAACATCTTTCCAAACCTACCTAGTCTAGCCGTAAATATCGTTACAAAGGAAACGTTAATTTTATTTTTACATTATCGTTTCATTACAGGATTTTTTGTTATTTTAGAAATAAATCAGTAAGCATTTTCGAAATATAACATTTATTCTAAATGGTAACCGTTTATTTTTATACAATCTTCCAAACGTTGTGGGCAGTTCTCGATTAAAACGCACCCCTCCCATGGAAAAATTGCCAACCGCTATTCATATAATATTACCATTACGTTGAGAGTCATAATCAAGCAGATTAAGATCGGGACTAGATGACGCTCAGTCTTCAGCTATAATGAAGTCGGGAATATTCCTTTCTTGTCATACCTATGTTAAGCGAGCCTTATGACCAAATGCCGAGTCTTGCTGAAGGAACCATTCTTGGTTATGGAGCAGGGTGTTGGAGGCTTTACGACCTTCTCAAGAATCGTATATTTATACACTTGAGCCGATGTTTTAAGACCTTTTTGACAAGAATATAGTTTAGTCACTCCTTCATAGCTGACGCCCCACCAAACCATCGCTGAAGCCGGATAACGGTCACGTTGCACCCTGTTGACCAATTGAGTAGCTTCTCTAGTTACGAGCATAAACTCGATCATTTTGCTTGTTATAATGTTCTTCAATGGTGAACATTCTCGTCCGTAAATAAGATTTGTCTGTGAGCTCCCTTTGCGTACCGCCGAAGAAGTTATTTTGATTTGTCAACCCTATTTTTTTAAGAAATGAGGCAATAAGTCGTTTGTAAGCAGCACTCCTAAATCATCTTTTAAATTACGTGACACGGTTCTGGATGCTATATTCATCTCTTTGGCGTCCAGGCGGGATTTCTTCGGATTCTCCTTCACAGCTTTGATCGTCTGTTTAGTACGAATAGTGCACGGACGCTCAGACCCTTTTTTTTATCACAAACAGAGGACGTTTCAATGTATAGTCCCAGAACGAGTTGAATGCGCGCGGAAGGAATGTGACCGTTTCATGTCACTTGTTTTTAGTGTTGTACTACAATGATCGTAGTGAAAGATAGGTATATCTATATTGGTAAAAGTCGATATTTTTAATTTAAATATCGCGGTCAAAAATAACGACTATGTAATTATAAAAAACATCACTTATTTTTAACTATTTTTATTTACTTTCATTATTTGTCACACATTAGATATATAGTAAGTAGGTATACATAATTTTTAGTTTTAAATAGGTATTTAATATTTAGTTTTGAAAAATAAAGTTACTAAAAAACAAAAAGAAAAAAATATAAAAATTACTAATTGAGAGAAATATAAAAAAAAACAATATTATAACAACAAAAATCTACTACGCATTACATTATTATTAATAATAAAAAATAACTTAAAAGTACTAAAAGACAAAAGACTATCATATTGTTTTGAATGAATATTAGTCACTACAATCATCACTTGTAACACCCGATGCAGACAAGTCAGAATCAGGTTTGGTCGCTCATTTTAACAAGTATAGTAAAAAACTACCCAACACGTGTTATATCGATGACGCAAGAGAAACAATAGAAAGCGAGCAAGCGCATCACTTAACTAGCCGGCACAAGTGCGGCGAGACGGCTGGGAGGGGGGTGTGCTCGTGTGTCCCCCACACCTCACACCGCGCGCGCATTTAGCTCATTCCGGGACAGTACCAATAGCCCGGTACACAAACATTCGGCTAATACCAAACGGATGGAGAGTTGCATTTGGCTTCATGTCTACTTTGTGTAATGCAATTACAACAATACGGTCTTCGTTTGTCACCCCACAACATTTTAATATTAGTACAATATTTAACAACGATTGGCGCCAAAATGAGAAAAATACATTTATTTTTCACGTGAGAATGACACATTCCAAATTCAAATGTTATTTATTTGTTTTTCTGTATTGTAACGGAATTTATGGCCAGACCGGGTATAACTACGCAATAAGTCATTTGACTTTGACGTCCCATCTCTTGCCCGAGTCCCGAGGACCTCTACTACCTCTGGACTTGGCAACCCGCTTGGTCGGCGTGCCGTTTTAAGGCGATACACACACAGACAATGTGTATGAGGTAACTCGTGTCCCGCGGTGGATAATGAAGGGCTGGAAACCTGGTTGGCAGCTTCCAAGGGGGGTGAAGCAGATGAGTGGTTCGTTAAAAAGTCAGAATTGAAATTTCGTACTACGTAATAAGACGCATACGAATTAAAGAATTCGAGAGCCCATTAGACAAGTTGTACGCATATCTATATATATGTTATACAGAAGGGTAGAGGAAATATAGATAATTGAATTGAAACAAAAATAATATAATGTACGTTTTTATTAACCATTAATTAACAATAATACAAGTTTCGCTTAATTTTAAATGCAATAAGGATAGCTGTGAATAAATTTATTAATCATAAGAGAAAAATAAAACTACATTGTGATGGGAAAGAAACGTAATGAACGCGTTTAAACACAAGATTTCCCGCCAATAAACAATCGGGCGGGAAATCCACGCGTCTTCATTGTCCACTTTGTATTATGTACCTAATCTGTACTATTTATTGTGATGTTCCATCCCCGGGGCATAGGCATCTCCATGCGCGTGGTCGTATCGACCTCAAAGTAAGTTTATTAACGAAAATTTTGAAATCGAAGTCGTATTTATGGACTGGATGAATATGTTTAACTGTTCTTTGTTTAGACGGATTAGTTGGAAAATAACCTCTATGCCGACAGCATAAGGTGCATAATTCTAGTACTGAGAGACTTGTAATCAATACACGCTCTATAGATCTCAGCCTTGACTCGTATTTTTTTTAAAAAAACTAGGTAAAACATTCCCAACATATCACAATATTATACTAATTTATGAATTTTTTTTTTTTTAATTTTAATAATTATTATTATTTGCATTCATAAGAGGTGAAAAATGCACTTGATAATAGAAATGCTATAAAACATAGTTAAATCAAAAATATTCACCATTTAAATCGCAAATGTAATCTTTGCCTTAAAACCTTTTTTAGTTCCATTTTTTTTTTAAATGCAAAAAGTTTTAACATAATGCGTGCCTATATTACTTACATTATACAAAGTTGGTGCTTTTTTCTGTGATACATAGTTTAATCTGGCAACATTATTTTTAATTTGCAACACCAGATAGTAAAAAAATAATAATAAAAAGATCTAGCAACAACAAAGGGAATAAAACAATATCTTTAATAATTCCACCGTTCCCTTGGTGCAAAAAACGATTTTATCTGACAATTTTCCTAAAAATGAGTTAATTATATCAAAAGAATCAACTTTCTGAGATTTTTCTAGTGGTAAAATCGATTTTTCGCTATGATCAACAATTTCGGAGATATTGAGGAAAACCCGATTAAATAATAATAATAATTGTTATGTAAACGGGTTACTAACGATTTATTATAGCCGATATTTGGGTCCAGTTACATAAACCGTGGTCGCGCCGTGACCACGGAGGCGCGGTGAACGGTGTTGTCGCTATTGACAGACAAATCTGTCTACCCTCCGTCGTGTTAACTTTTAATTCACCCGTCCACACTGAACTCGTTCCTGTTGAATAAGTTCCTTGCACCACTATACTAACAATATCACCACAGACATGCGAGTTTGAAAACGCATCTACGTTTCTCGGTTTGCAAAGTTCAATCACGGGGTCCCATGCACGTGCCAATTCCCTCTGGGACCAAACGTGGTATTCAGTTGAAATTAATTGTGATTTGTGTAATTCAATCCAATGATTGGTTCCTGCCTCTAGTAGATGGTCTGCTATTGCACACGTGTTGGGTTTGCTATTGGGTTATTATTTTTCACGGCGGTTATGTGTTCCTTTACACGGCTTGCTGTGGTTCGTTTGGTTTGTCCGATGTATGAGCTTCCACGGGCTACAGTTCATTTCGTAGACTCCAGTATAATAATAAATCGTATTATAATAATAATAATAAATTGTAGTATAAGTCGTGAGTAAGCCGCTTACATAACAATTATTATTTTTGCAACTACGTTAACAAAAGTTTAAAACCGATTAAATGTACAATTTTTTTCCTCGATTCTCAAGATTTTGTTCAATTTATAAGCACAGTATACTGAGTATACAGTAATATTTATTAATATTTCTATTTGGCAGCGTCGAAAACAAAATTACTTATCCAACGCTCAGGACGACATTCTGAGGGATTTGGAAGGTAAAATCGGTTTTCTGGTACGACGAACAGAAATAAAAAAAAACGATTAAATGTTAATTTTAATTCCTTTGGATCTCTAGTTTTACTTCAATTTTTAAAACGGTACACAACAATTTTGTTCAATTTTCTTTTCAAACATATGGGATAATGTCGAAAACAGAATTATTTATTCGACGCTGAGAACGAAATTCTGGGGCATTTGATAACTCTCAAATCGAATGTTGTCAAAATCACGATGTCGTCAGATAATCGGTTTCTCCACTAGGGTAAACGTTACGTTTTACACTTATACTTAATTAAATAATATATATTTTTGTATGATTTTGATTACTGAAGATTCTGTTTTCAACGATCATTTTCTTACAAGGCACCTGAAATGCAACAAAAAAAATGTGTGAATATTTGAAATATTTTTTTTTACAGGGTTCAACCGATTAGTCCATTGTGTCAGGTTACGGGAAAGGAAAGTTTGCAATGCAATAATTAAAGGTCGACGAACTATAAATTCACAGTTGATAGCGATTGCCACTTATTCAACATCAATTGCGATACGTCAGTGCGGGATGTTGAGGATAGGAAACAAGACGCCTTGCTTGACAGCGAGAGGCTCCTGAGATGAGATAACCCCCTAACCTTCGTAACTTATTCCTCATCTCGAGGAAATGCTGGTAAGAGAGTTTAAGAACTCAATTGGAATTGACCAGGACAACTAGCTAGACAATACTAACAGAGTGGTGACCGAGGGTAGGTAATCGAAGTGTTGGCCGGCCGCAAGGTGGGTAGGGTCAATGACGGTGAAGTTGCGTCAGGGATATGGATGAGAACAACGCAGGACCGTGGAGGGTGGCACAAACGAAAGGAGGCCTATATACAGCAGTAGGTGGAAATAGGCTGTAGATCCTGAGGGCCAAAACCGATTATCCGACAATTCTCAAAATGAGTTAATTATAGCAGATTTAGTTTTGTGAGCTCTTTCTATGGGTAAAATCGGTTTTCGGCTACTATAAATGATTTCGGAAATTTCCGGAGATACGGAAAAACCGATTAAATCCTATAAATAATTCTTTTTGAGCAAATTATCGGATAATAATTACTAATTATCGAAGTGCGGGAATACAAAATATTTCACTGCGTGATTTTTCGTAAAAGCCTTATTTTATAAATCATATTTTCATCTTACACAATATAAATGGAACAACGTCTGTAGAGTGCCGAAAGTATAATAATGAACGCGGAAAAAATATAAACTAACGGCGGCCATGTTGAAATGTCTATTGAACAATCAACAGTGTTGCCGTTTAAAAAAATCCACGTTTGCTGTATAATAAACTTATCACAAAAAATATTTCGATAAATAATTTTGATACTTCAATTCAATTATAACGTTAACCCAGCAAAAGCTAGGCTAATCCAAATGCTACTGAGAACATTTTCTTTAACGCTTTTCATAACAATGTTTTTCCAGTCTCAACTTTCATTTGCCCGACTAGTCTCAAGTAACGTTAAATTCTCCCTACAATATAAAATTTTTAATAAATATTTAAGTGGCAACACTTAGTTGTCTGTTACGCCTTCGCTCGTGTTCATTATGATCCTTATCGAGCTGTATGTATGTCTTATGTATGAATTTTGTTTATGTCTACTAATGTTAATATGTATAATATTATTTTGAGTTATAAAATTGTGACGCTACCTGAGGCAAAAGAGCCTTAGGGGTCATCCATAAATTACGTCACACGTTAAGGGGGAGGGAGGGGGTCAACAAAGTGTGTCGGGGGGGGGGGGACGAATCATAAGCTTCGTGACGTCACATGTATAAATCTAAAGTATTCAAACTAATCTTCAACTCCAACGAAAAACTAAAATATTACCAACTGAATCAATATGGCTGTTTTAATTTAATAATTTCTAAATTTAAAATTGCAAAATATGTGACGTCACACCAGGGGCGGGGGGGGGGGGGTTCACACAAATGTGACCGCCTGTGACAAGGGTGGGAGGGGGTTGACTCAAAAAATCATGAAATTCGTGTGACGTAATTTATGGATGGCCCCTTATTATCGATACAGTCTTATTCGTCTTTGGTTAAGATTTAACACAAAATTTCATTGTTTTAAGATTATGTTTAAACAGTAACATGTGATTTTTAAGATAAGCTATAAATATTAAGCTGTGTAACCGACAATAAGGTATCCTTTGTAAAATAATGTCATATCGACGGTTAGGAACTGAGACCTCCCTATTACAGACATTCTTAATTTTGTTATTTTTTTTTTTGCTTTTGCCTTTATATCCGTCTGTTAATGCGGAGTTTACGGTTAATTACGTTTGTACTTAAAAATGTAGTAACTACAGTAAGCATTTATTAAACATTTAAAATTTATATTTGTAAAATAGATTTTTAAACGTTTTTCTCATCTCTTGTAAAATGTATCCATCAATCTGTTGGGAGCTCTCGGTACGTAAGCGTCGATATATTTCTTTATGATTAACTGTGAATCTAATGTTATTTATCAATTTAGAAAGGAAATCAATATAAGATATCGCAAAAAAATAATGGAAAATATTTTAACATGTCAATCGGTAACACTTGAGACTCGCGCACATTACAGACGCGACAGGCCGCAACGCAATAATTATATTAGTTAGCTGTTGTCATTCAAATGTTCTCGTCATCGCACAGCCAACTCTCGAATTACGTACGTTAACTGCGGCCGTTCATCGCACACCGAGGCGGGCCGCGTCGCAACAGGCGAGCGATGCGCTGCGGCGCGATGCGGCCCGCCTGAAGAATGCGATGATCTATAGTATAGACAAAATTTACCTTGCAACCTTGCACCTAGAGAACCTTGCAAAAATACTCCTGAATCACTCATACATTTTGTATAGAAAATACTCCTGAATCACTCATACATTTTGTATAGAAAATACTCCTGAATCACTCATACATTTTGTATAGACTCTATACAAAATGTATGAGTGATTCAGGAGTATTTTTGCAAGGTTATAGCGCTGCGATGCGGCCCGCCTTGAAACTACCTAAATATTAACTAGTATTTCGTGTTTTTTTTTATTACATTAAAAATAAATAATTGGTGATCGTACACAAGTAAAAATACTTTGACTTTTAATATATTCTTGTGTTGGGTCCAGACTAAAATTTTCTTGACGTTTATATTTTTTTTTTCTTGGATGAATATCATTTTTCATTAAAACAAATAACGCATTTTTCAAAAAATTGTTAAAAAAAAAATATTTTTTTATAGGTAGAATGCGGCCGACAAGCTTACAGTCCTTCTGGTGGTAAATGGACATCCGCGATACATGCCAACAATAGTTCAGAATGACAAACATTGGCATACCCCAGCATGCGCTGCCTACCCTTGGAGATGTACTTTGAAGATTTGAAGAAAGGGTTGGCAAAAAAAATGTGGAGGGATCGGATGGGAATGGGCTCTGGCATATCTCACTCAGTACAGAAACAACCGTACATCTAACTACATTTTATTATTATCTTGTTTTCAAATAACTAATCACTTAGATTCCACGGAGATGATCAATTAACCGTACCGAGTTTCATGATCAATATAATTCCCATCGTCCCCGACGGCGCGGGGACGGATGGGACAAGTTCCCATCCCCCCGGAGAAAACCGGTGGCAATGTGGCAATGCAAAAAAAATGTACCAAATTGAATTTTTCAGTGGGTTTCCATAGTCATATGTTGAATTGGAAGACGAGAAGACATCCTGTTCGCCTTTTAGGGGAATCAATTAGCATCCTGTATATACCTAAGCTAATTAAATACCTAACATTGGATGGACTGTATGCACGTCTGGCGCCTTCGTCCATAAAAAAAGAACACTCAACCAGAAAGCAATACTTTCTTCATATCAGTACACAGAGCTTCAAAGTAAAAAAAAATAATACCAAATTGAAGTTCTCCCATTACGAAATGAAGGAGTAGTAAATCACAATTAATACAATATCTTCTTAAATCTAAGTCTTAAGTGATCGTAAATTAAGAAAACTATATTTTACAGAGAAAAAAAAATCACTTACGATTATGCAATTAACGAGCAAAAATGATTTATCTATTGGAGTATAAATGATCATAAAACAAGAAATTGCACACCTTAATCTAAGTACAATTCAGTTTTTTTACTGTGTATATGCATAACACTATCCACACTTGCTCAGGTCTTTGACCTTTGAACGCGTCCGCTTATTTAGTGAGTACGCGTATCAACTACGTAAGGTGTTATGCACATACGAGTCAATTAATCGCAAATTTTATTTATTTTTAACGTAATAAAAAAAAACTTTTTTTATGGAAAATATGTGGCACACGAGCATACAGTATACCTGATGGCGAGTGGATACTGTCATCCATAAACATCCGCGATATATGTCAAAATCAGTCAAGAATGACAAACGTTGACACGTAATTTTTAGTTAGATATGGTAGTTTTAGTGTACCGATTGACATATTAAAATATTTTACACTAGTATTGTAGGTACTTTATATATTCCTTTAGAAATTACGAGTAAATGCCCGCAGCTCTGGCTTATAATAATAATTATCATCAAACGTCACTAGCGCCGCGCGCGGCAGCAGTTGTACATTAAACGTAATTATATAATTACTGTTGTTTGTGCACAGATCAGTTTCATTCCGTTCGTGATCAGTATAATTAAAACTAGCAAATAAATTTATCAACGGACTCTCAGTTGACCCTCAACCGTTAAAGGTACAGACTCGGGCCGATTTGTTCACGTAAGGGCAGATTCTCATCACGGCAGAAACTGTAAAGTCAACCTGACTATTTGAGATGAGTTTGGGATTATTTTGAAGCTTTTGCGAATGGATTTGGAGTGGTATTAAAATAGTTTTGGGATTTTATTACTTTTATAAAAAATTTGAACAATATCTCAAGTACCTACTGGAACCTTGCAACAATATAGTCAGAATAACATCCTTGACGTAATAAAAAAAAATGTTTCCTGTGAAAAATGTTCCTTCTCCCATCGACTAGCGACTCCGCTACTATGGTCTGCTCTATATAATGAATAATAATTTATGAATTAAAAATGACCTAATATTTTTTGTCTATGACTGACTGTATGTATTGTCCTTTTGAAAATCTGTCTTTATGAGAAACTGTCCATATGCGAACCAAGCTTCAGGCCGCTAAATGGCGTTATTTTCTGCCGCCTTCAAAATATATGAGAACTGTCAAGAGCTGCACGCGTTTACTCGCAGTGTCGTGTTATATTTGGTCCTGTTTTTTTGTGTCTGTGTGACAAAGGAATTTCAACTTAATGAGCGAAAGATTTGGAGTTCATTTCTCAGTAACAATTTTAAAACTAAAAATAATAAAAAGTTCTACTCTACCTAGTATACCTGCATCAACCGCTATCTGTCTAATGAAGCCTTAGTAGAAGCCTGCGGCAAAGGAAAAAATAAAAATAAAATAATGTTGCCAATGCACAAAAACAAAATACAACATATATTTATATTGGTATAATCGTTTACGATATGTGGGAGTCGTCGTATTGTGGCCATTTGCTGTGGGTACTTAGAGGAAAACGCGTAGTTTTGCGCTTACGAAACGCACCGAATGAAAATATTAAATATTTACAATATATTTGACAAAATCAAACCTTTAGTTAATAAATCAAGGTCTATTTACACATTTAAGAGGGATTTGTGATCATATTTTTTTATTCTCATTTGTGTGTATTGTGATGTGTACAACTGTACATACATTTTTTTTGCAAAAAAAAAGTGATTGCAATATTAAAATACATACAATGATAGAGCGGAGAACATTTTCTTTTTTTTTTAATTTTTGTCTCTGTTTGAACGCTCGCCACGTGACATAGTTTTATAGCTCATGTGGTGGATTAACATTTATGGTAGTTTATATCCAGATCAATTATAAAGTTCCCATGGGATTCAAGCTAATTACACATAGGTGCCCGAACGTCTACGCACACGCTGTCGATAATATAATTTATTTATTTTATTCTATTTTATCGGATAACACAGATCCATAGCAAGTGTTAGTGTAATAAAATAATTAAAGAAAAAGACTTATAAAACTATGTTAGTGCTACGAATTAAAGTATATTAACTTAAAATGAATAAAGTGACCCTTCAGCTCGGATGTTAATCAAGTGTTATTTTAATTTATCAACATCCGAATGAAATGCATAGTAATAGGGGGGTCATATTTATCCGCTACTCACTCAGGATACTGTTTGAGCTGGCTCGCACTCTAAATAAAAGGGACGCGATTTTTTTTTTTTTTTTTTGCGCACGATGGTGTGAATTTAGAAGTCGAAACTTTTTACGACAAAATAAAAAATGTGCCATAAGAAAAGAGCGGAATCTCTGTTTCAGAACAAACGCTTGTCTGTGTCTGTCCGTGTGTGTTTCGTTCAAGCATCTCGAGATCTACCGAGGCGATTTTGTTGCGGTTTTTACTGCAACAAAATCGGCTGGCTACCTCGAAAGGTTATAAGTTATAGGGTACCTTTTTATCAAAATCGGTTCAGTGGTTTTGTAAGTAACGGTCAGGATGTTAATAGTGTTGCGCCCGCGCCGGTTACCGCGTTTTTTTTGCTTCAGATTTAGTCTTGATTTGGAATTTATAAAATATATATTAAATTTATATATTTTTTTATAGAAAAAAGGCGGCAGACGAGTATACAGTCCACCTGATGGTAAGTGGATACTGTCGTCCGTAAACATCCGCTATACATGCCAACATCAGTCCAGAATGACAAACGTTGGCACGCCCCCGGATGCGTTGCCTACCTTTGCAGATTAAGGAATGGATTGGGAAAATGGGGACGAATGGGAATGGGCTCTGGCATATTTCACTCACTACCGAAACACGTACGTACATTGGGGAATTTTGTCTCGGGATGTTTTCCGAGGCGCGTACAGGTAATTTTTATGCTATAATGCGCAAATAGTGCCCATCTCTGTTGTACAGAATACGAGGTAGCAACAAGAGGATCATGGTGATCGCAGATAGGTATGACTCCTCCATTGTCTAGCTCCGGGTGGGGCTGTTAACTTATCCTGGACAAAGTGGCGCCCCCTAGTGTCGGTTTTAAAGTTTTAATGTTTAGTTTAAATTATTTACTGTCTGTAAGTCGATACTAACAAATATGGATCTTTATTTATCTCAGGATAAATGTTATTATTATTATAATAATGTTATATACTGTAAGATTTAAACTTAAAAACCGCTAGATCGATTTTAAGTCTTTCGTTTTTAGGAAGCTATATTAATACTGGACATAGGCTATATTTAAGCTCTCAAGGGAACCCCAAGTTCCATCGGAAATAGTTATGCAAACAGAACTAAGCCAGGGGGAGTCCTATGGTTTTATATTCAAAAGAATTAAAACTAAAGTTAGTGTGGTTAGTAAGCGATTTAAATACACAGTGTGTCCGATACAGAGTTAAATAAAAAAAATTACAGCATCTTAACACAGAATTTCTATCGTTAAAACTTGTTTTTCTAAGTTCAGATAAATTGATATTTTCAAAAAAAAAAAACCTTTTTTCTAACGCACCGTTTGCTAGCAATTTCTCTTTCTCAAATAGATTCACAACGATCGCGTACTTTTTCGCTTCCACAGATGACACAAAATTGTTTTTATTTTTGTGTGAAGAAAGAAACTGTTAAATTTCAAAAAGTCAAAACAAAATGAAGTACGATTTCACGAGAGAAATTCTGTTTTCAGTTGTTAAGAGGTATTTTCCATTTCACCCTGTATATATCCTCGAAGACAGCTATTCAGATATTATCAATATTTTAAATTGACTTAAATTGAGAAAAATTATCAAAATAAAAATATTTTAATATCAGTTAACTCAGAATCGTTAGCGGAATCCAAAATCAAACTTCGAGAATACAACGTTTACATCTGTTATATAAAGCCCACCAATTAAATACTGATAAATATATGGATTAATATATAAGTCTAAACATTTAGATTAAAAAGAAAAATTAAACGTTGTAAAGCATTTTATGACAATACCCACGTATTGTCAGTACAATATTCCTTTCCCGTATCAACGAAATAATAGTGCCGAACGTGTGCATAACACATAGAGTAGGCGCCACAAAAGAAGTCCCGCAGGCGCGGCGCTGTGATCGGCCGACATAACGTTGCCAATTTATTGGTTTCAATTTACTTTATCAAATTTTATATTCTTATTTACACCTACCAATAAAGGTGTGTGTAAATTGGGAAGTAAATTATAAACGAACATAATATTTAGTTTTCAGATTGGTCAATCTGTCATATTTAGTTCCCTTAAATTCCGCGGGGCTTCTTTGGTGGCGCGCACTCTTCTTATTGATGGAAGCGGGCGCGTTCAAATGTCAAAGGCCTCAGAGGGAGTGTGGAAAGTGTTATGCACATATGAGTAAATTGATTAATTTGTAATGTAATAAAAAAATAATGTACATGTTAATTTTAAGCTACATATATTTCACACTATTTTTGTAGGACTTTATATGTATTTCTTATTTGATGGCAGTTTTTTGTAGCGGAAGTTTTCAGTTTCTGTACTGGGCCAATCGGACACCCAGTCGACTGTGAGATGCAACATCATTCTACTCCGTAATGTAAGCGTATTTACATATCTTATGATATAAAACATGAGAATCAAAATATTGTAGAATATAACGCTTCCCATTATATTTTTCTTTTGAACTAAAATATATACCCGGCAATATTTATGGCTCACGATAAATGTATTTGCAACACCAAATACAGTGTTACAATAAGCTTTTAAATAATTAGCAAACTGTATGGTATTGAAATTTTTGCACGATCTTAAGGTAGTACAGACAATCGATTACGATATGCCATATCGCCGGGTATTGTAACAATAAAATACAACACAATAAATATATATATATATACATAAACTTACCTGTTGTATTAGTCTATTAATTCACTTCACTCGCGTATAAAAATATTAACTTTCAAAAAATACAATAAAGCCGCGCGCGAATACGCTAATACGGAGCTAGCGGAGCAAAGCGGAGCAGTGATACGGCTGTACCCACTGAGAGCAAATAATTCGTTTTGCTTAACCTCAACAATATACATGTCGGAGAGAGTCGATTGATGGCAGTAGGGTGTCAAAGGAAAAGACAGATGGCGCTAGGGTGATTGATTACACAGATTCTGCCAGATATGGTATCTTGTTGGAGCACGTCAGCTGCTGGTAAAGTGACGGATTATAAAAGTAGATAGCAAACAATCAAGAGAATTACGAACGAATCACCATAGAGTTGAGATCCAATGGGTAATCCAACCTAGTGAAATCTAGTTTATGTGGTTGTTTAGTGAAGTTAATTCCGTGTGGTGTCGACCGGCTTTAGCATCACTCCATCTCTTCACGTGGTTGTTGTAAAAGGCGACTGAGCCTGAGAAACTACAGCACCTCTAAGTGAGAGAGAACTCGCCAAACGTAGCGTGCCGTTTAAAAGCCATACACATCCGTCGTGCACGATACAATGATCACCGGATCATGGGCTCGCGATCACCACATGGGAAAGGGACTGGATACGTTTTTTTTTTTTAATGGATGAAGGCGGCAGACGAGCATACAGTCCAATTGATGGTAAGTGGATACTGTTCCCCATAGACATCCGCGATACATGCCAACATTAGTCCAAAATGACAAACGTTGGCACGCCCACGCCGCCGGATGCGCTGCTGCCTACCTTTTAGAGATATAGGAATGGATTTGGAGAGAGGGTTGGGAAAATGGGGTTGGGATAGGATGGGATGGGAATGGGCTCTGGCACATCTCACTCACTACGGAAATACTACCGTACATTATGGAAATAATAATAAATAAGTGTGAAATGCAGTACATTTCAAGGTAACGTGGCCAGTCGAGCGCGCCCAGCAGCTGTTGGACTGCAGCGTGCACTCTCCCCCTCAAAAACGTTATGTTTAATTCTAAATTCTAATTGATTATTTGTTTCTAAAATTTGTAATTTTTACTCAACATAGTTTTAAGTATTTTACTAACTGAAATGGACCTCTTGTTTAAATTTGATTTTTTTTTTTATTAAAGGTCCCCAACAGTGGATACGTCATGTAAATGAACGGGTTACATGCAAGAATGATAATTATATAAAGGCGACGACAACGACTTATAAATAAAAACCGCCATAAAGGAATTAAAATTGTAATTAGAATTGTGTATACAAATAAAAAGAGAAATTATAAAGAAAGGATTACGCAGTGCTTGCTAAAATAAATCGTCTAATTTTATTTAGACCATCAGCGAACAACCATATAAATAGTAATATTTTACTATATCGCCTTTTCTCTGCTCCGCTTTACTTTGCACGACTCCGTACGCTCCGTTTTGAAGACATCTGTGCATTTTAAATAAGTCACCAAATCTCGCCGAATAATTTCTGAATGAAGCCAATACAAAGCGTTTTTAATAAAAAAAAAAAAAAAGAAAAAGTACCATGCATTACAATTTTGTAATCCTGAATTTTGTTCTATATTTTTGGTCCGTGCTATTTAGATAGAAGAGATTTTCTTTAAACTGTACAGTTAGAAACAAAGTGTTATTTTTTTTTACAACAGAAAATGTGAATGGGGAAGACAATTCAGCTGATAGTGCACGGATAGACATCTATGATACATGTCGACATTAGTCAATAATGACAAACGTTGGCACGTCACATACGTTGCTTACACAAGAGGATTTTAGGAATTAGGGTATGGAGAATAATTTGGAACGGATGGGAGTTTAAGTTAGTCGATGGTGGGTGGATGAGTCCATGATTGTGAGCCGCGGGAGAGGTCTATATATTCAGCAGTGGAGAGACTAATGGAATGGTATTTATTCTATTTTATAGGAATAAGGCAGAAAACGGGCATACCATTCACCTGGTGGTAAATGGATACTGTCGCTCGTGGACATACGCGATACATACCAACATCAGTCCACAATGACAAACATGGACACATCCTCGGATGTGCTACCTGCCTTTGAAGATGTTGGAATTCATTTGGAGAAAGGGTTCGGAGGGATGGGATGAGAATGGAATGGTATTAGGAAAGGGAAGTTGACTATGGCAACTTTTAATCGTTCCACCATAATAATACGTTTCACGACAATTACGTTCACGTAATATTATAACTACAGATAACATAATCATCATCATCATCTCAGCCCTTGGACGTCCACTGCTGGACATAGGCCTCCCCCATTGTCCGCCATTTAGACCTATCGGCAGCGACCTGCATCCAGCGGGTGCCCGCAACCTTTATGAGGTAACATAGTATATAAATAACATAATAGTAAATAACCTCACATAGATAACATAATATAAATAATAAATAGATAAAATTGTATTAATCTATTATTTACCATTTACAGTATTTTAAATCTAGCTTGATTAGAATGACAGCTGTCAAAGTGCCTCGAATAGTGCTCTATAGAAATAATTAAGCTATAAAAACCTAAAAATCACAGGCTTTTTTTCCATGCGTACACGCACGTATTTTTTTATTTGTAGTGCATAACACTCAGTCGATAAATAAACCAAATTACCTCGATTCGATCATTATTGTCCCATCACTATTCGAGGCACTTTGACAGCTGTCATTCTTATCAAGCTAGATTTAAAAGACTGTAGAGTGTAATCGATTAATTCCCGAAGTTTATAACCATGCTCATGATTCTGTAGACAGGGCGAAATAAAAGGCTTTTATTTAAACGACGGCAAACTAAATGGGCGGCAAATCATGATCAACAACAATACAGACTATTTTTGAATAACTGAAATAAATTTTGTTTTTTAATTACTAAGAATAGGAACACAAAGTCGACGGGACTCCTATATACCTTTATCGTCATCAGAGAACCCCTAATCCACCTTCAAATTTGCCGCCACTTTCAGTTCATTTCTCCCGTTCATTTAATTATATCCCAATAAAAAAAAAAAACCTGCACCAACACCAAAGCTAGCACTTGATGGTATTTAACTGATGAAGCAGCTATCCTGTCACTATTTGTCTATCAGGTGGACCAAGCAACAAAAGTAAAAGTTGGTGGCAAATTTAAATAAAGAAAATATATCGAGCACCGGGATCATTGGACGGTTAATTTGGACAGATAAATGAAGTTGTAGTTGTTTAGTATTCTTTTTTTATTTCAGCAAAAAACATCTATGATTTTACATCGGTCACGAGGCAAGTGTTTGTTCTCTTGTCTCAGAATTGATGACATTTTTCACCACAAATGTTAATTCTATATGGAGGACTAACGTCTCGTTTCTAGAATACAACAATACTAAGCGTAACAATGGAGGGTGTGCGTATCCGAAAATTAACATTGAATTTCTTACGTGAAAACTAACAACATTTGTTCCTACGACATAAAATTCACCACATTTTTCACACAAACACTCACTCACTCACTCGCGCCGCAAGCGACGTTTATTTAGGTAAGCACTATGTCTGCCCATTTCATTGCCCACTTATCACTCTCGCAGGTTTGCTGGTAGAAATCCCCTAAGATAAGTATTTTATAAAAATACTGTGTATTTTTATCATTTGTGTGTATAATAAGTGTATTTAAATAGATAAATAAATAATACAGAGTAACAAAACTCTCTAGACTATTTTAAAAAGAAAATAGTTTTTGGGGAAAACATCCAAGTTCACATTCCTGTTCTGCTGTGAATTTTTTGTAAATAACTAAAAAAACAAAAATGTCAGAACAAAAGTTGTCAGATTTCAGTATGTATTAGGATAATGCATATCTAGTTTATTTCACCCTGTATATCATATTTTACTCGTTTCGACACGTGTCAGACCGACCACGGCCACGGACCGGCTGAAGGTGGGTAGTCGCATCAAGACACGTGACTAGCTTTTAATACTACCCGCATTTAATATTTATAACAGTAACATATAATTTGATGTCAGACGAAACATCGCGAGGTTTAATTTCATTCAATTTATTATATTATTATTATTAATTCGTTTCCATATAACTTTCTAGGGAAAGATTCGGTTACACCCTTTATTTATGTATGCAAAATACGAAAATTGCAACTAATTTTCTACTTTAGATGGTTAGTTTGTTATTAATGATTATAAAATAAAAAATAATCGAAAAGAAATAACAGGCAAATGCTTATTTAAGTTTATAAATGGCCAATGGACCAAGTGTCCAGATCGAAAGTCTAATTAATATTAGATTGTGACATTATCTAAGCAAAAGGACCTTATTGACATTGGTTCAGATGTTTAAAACTTAAAATTCAATCTAAATAAAGACATGCTCCAACATGTGTATTAAGGAACTGTAATTGGGTTGGCAGTGTAATTTATGCCTCCGTTCACTTGGATCCACAATCAGGCTCCACCGGTGGATCCATGGATAATTTTTTCCTCCTCTTCGATCCATCAAATTAGGAATTCAAATGTATAACATGTTTTTATGCCACTTCGATCCACCAATTTCTGAATACAAATGTAATTATGTATTTCTAGGCCACTTCAATCCACACATTTGTCCGCGAAAGTACAATAACTAGGCATTTTATGTAAAACAATAAAAATGTAATTCATTACAAACAACTTCGATTCAGCTGTGGATTGAAGAGGAAAAAGAATTATCTATAAATCCGCCTGTGGATCCAAGAGGAATAAAAATTATCCATGGATCCACCGGTGGAGGCAGATTGTGGATCCATGTAAACGGAGGCTAATTTATGAAAAGAAAACTTTTAAAACGTTGATTTTTATTCTCAAAACAGGCAAATACAAACATGGTTTCTTAACGATAAAACAGACTGAATCGACGACAAGTCGATATCAGCACAGCAGCGCCATCCACGGGAATGGAGTGAAACTACATTGTCATCAAGTATATAAAATAACGAAACAAGCAAAATAATTAATTATGCAATGTCTAACAATCCCCATAGATGTCGCGCTAAATGCAGTAAATGACTAAATGCATTTTGACCAGTGTGATTTTTATGATAAAAGCAATAAAATATGTGTTATTCCTCAAAAGATTACACTCAAATCTCTATATCTAAGAAACTGACGCGGACAATAAGGTCCCTTTTCAACAGATAATGTCACAAATTATAACAATTTGCTGTAAAGAATTATCTCGAACTGAGCGTTTCGAGTGATTACAAACTACAAATTCGTCACTCCAACGGAAAGTATAGGTTTGTTGTACAACGTTAATATTTGCAGTCCAAGCCTATAGCAGCTTATTGAATAAGTCTATAATGAACTGTAAACGACAAATAAAATATACCTGTACCCTCTCGACACTGAATTGCTATCATTATATATATATATATTTTATGTACGAAGACTGCAAACGAGCATACAGTCCACCTGATGGTAAATGGACACTGTCGCCCATAGACATCCGCGATACATGCCAACATTAGTCCAGAATAACAAACGTTGGCACGCCCCCGGATGCGCGCTGCCTACCTTTGGAGATATAGGAATGGATTTGGAGGAAGGGCTGGGAAAATGGGGAGGGATAGGTTGGGAATGGGCTCTGGCATATCTCACTCACTACCGAAACACACACGTACGTACATTAGGGAAATATAGTAAAGTGGGAAATGCAGTACATTTCAAGGTAGTCTTCTGTGAGAGAGGGGTAACGTGTCCAGTCGAACGCGCCCAGCGGCTGTTGGATTGCAGCGTGCACTCTCCGCCTCCCGTAAATATAACAAAGTCTTGGAATAAAAGTGGGTATTATTCACGTAATAAATTCGGTTTTGAGAGTGTACAGGTGTATATTGTTTCACTCCGTACGCGCGTGACATTTCATTTATTTCAAGAATCAATACATAATTTTATAGCAGTTATACTTATGATTCAGAATATGGATAAAATGACTTACCCTGTGGCGCTCCATAGCCAGGGGCTCCGTAGGCCGGTGGGGGTGCTCCGTAGGTCCCATAGGCTGGGGCATCCGCCTGTAACAAAAGAAAAACAAAATGTTAATGTCAGAAATTGCTATAGAGCGGTAGGAATTTACCGTACCTTTCATAAAATGTATTAACAAGTTAGAGCTTTACGGAGCCTTGTTTAACGACATATAGGTTACATAAGATTTTAAACTTTTGTTATCACTGTTGAACATAATAATTATTTCGTAAAGATTATTATTTATTTATTATAGCTGATATTTGGGTCCAGTTACATGAACCGTGGTCGCGCCGTGACCACGGAGGCGCGGTGAACGGTGTTGTTGATATTGACAGAAAAATCTGTCTACCCTCCGTCTGTTAACTTTTAATTCACCCGTCCACACTAAACTCGTTCCTGTTGAATAAGTTCCTTGCACCACTATACAAACAATATCACCACAGACACGCGAGTTTGAAAACGCATCTACATTTGTGAGTTTGCAAAGTTCAATCACTGGGTCCTATACATGTGCCAACTTAAATCCATCCTTGCGATTGACCACGCTTAGTGTAACTTCTAGTGAGACCACGGTTCATGTAACTAACATGTATGTAATAAATAAATAATAACTTGTTTACATAACAATTATGACATGACATGTAGGTTGTTTGTATACCAATCGAATTTCTTTTTGGTACTTTTGGAAGGTTTCATAATCATAATTTTGGAACTACTAAACCAACTTGCAACTTGAGGGGTGTCTTCAGTTATGGAAGGCGACAGGTGAGCATACAGTCCACCTGGTGGTAAGTGGATACAGTCGTCCGTGGACATCCACGGTGCATGCCAACTGCCTTTGTGGGAAATGGGAATGGATTTAGAAGAAGGGTTTGGATAATGGGGAGGGATAGGAAGGGAATGGACTCTAGTATATCTCACTCACTACCGAAACTAGGGAAATAAGATAAAGTGGGAAATGCAATACATTTTAAGGTACATTCAGAGGCAAGTCGAGTGCGCTCAGCGGCTGTTGGATTGCAGCGTGCAATTCGCCTCCAAAATAAAACTATTAAAAAAGTTTTCTTCCCTTTCATCCCTAATACATACCATGTACATCTGCTGCGGCGGTGGTTGTGCTCCTTCATACCCAATGAACTGTATTTGGACATCACCATCCACTGTTATGTGGGAGATGCGTTGGTAGGGGACGCGGTGGGGGAATTCGCAGAAATGTATCCCGTTCAAAGCCACCTGGGGACAAAAATTCCAATTAATTTATTTGCATAACGTGATTTGCATGATGTTAGTATTAAACCAGTGAGCTCGTGTTACATAACCGCCGAAAGACAGTGTGCAAATTTTAGTTCTGGGAGCTACTGGTGAAATATGCAACCAGGTGTTTAGAATCAGTATCAGTAGCCACGAATCAGTAGCCGTTTAATTAATTGCAAAACGCTAGTTGTGCCTTTTTGCCGAACCAACTACGGTCAACACTCACCATTGAACCGAATGTGTTCCTTTTATAACGACATCTGCCTTGAGATCGATATTTTCAATGCATCGGTTAACAGTTTCAAACGATTCTTATATTCTAAATTGTAATCATATTTTATCTTTCCTGCTTCTTTTTTTTTTCCTTATCTTCAACTTCAACTTTCACCTAACTGGCTTCTATTGTGACAGCCACAATAATTCCGCCACGACCATGTGATTGATAGAAACACGGTGGGGTGCGCTGGTTTCGGCTTATAGATAATTTTGTAAACGAGTTGTAGTAGCAATCAAAAACAGAGGGGAATATAACGATAAGAGTTAGTAAAGTTAGTAGTTTATAATATTAAATATATATGGTTATAAATATAATTGAATATGTTTAAATATACTTATCTATGCTTATAATTTAATATTGTTATTGTTTATAAATTTACATAAGATATTTACAAAAGGTGTATATACAAGGGATAGGAGGCATTTGAGATTAGTAGGACGCGGGATATTGGGAGGAAGGACATCATAAAGGGAATATTGTAGTTTAGGGCACACAAAGAAGATATGATCAGGGGTTCCTTCATCTATTCCACACTCACAAAGAGAGTTATCTCTCACTCTTATTTTAGCTAAGTGAACCGGTGTACACGCATGACCCAATCTGAGACGGCAGATAGTAGAAGTGACCGATTTGCACGCATCACGACAGCGAAAGAACCATGGTTTGCAAGGAATATTTGGTTGGACTTCCCCATAATATTTACCCTTAAGCCTTTTCGATAATTGCCACGATCTATTCCACAAGACCACAAGCTCAGGCGCCGCCAGGGAAGCTAGATCACAGGGGAGGTTTTTGTAATGTGATAATGTACCAGATTGGATTGCATCTCTGGCACATGCATCGGCTGATTCATTACCGAGAATACCCGCATGCCCGGGGATCCATGCAAGGACCACCTCAATGCCCAGGCTGCTGCAGGCGAAAAGAGCCTCTCTGATTTGGAGTATGACAGGTGATATAGATTTAGAATGGAAAGGGACAGACATAACAGAATGTAGACAGCTAAGGGAGTCTGAAAAAATTATAGTCTTGTTTAAACCGTGAGATTCAGTATAACGAAGGGCTTCCAATATGGCCACCGCTTCTCCGGTAAAGACTGATGTTTGAGGGGGGCATTTGAAGTTTAGTATAATACTATATCTAGGCAACCACACCGCACACCCTACATTGCTATCCGCTGTTAGTTTAGAAGCGTCAGTATACATGGTTAGCCATCCATTCCAATCTCTAGACAAAATTTCAATAAACTCCTGGTTAGCAGTTTTAGAGTGCTTGGATACACCGAAAAAAGTATTTATTTGTGGATGAAAAACTAAAGCATCATATTTTGTAGAAAATAGTGGATTTTGGTTATATTGTGCCAGGGGGAAAGAAGAGTGAATAACCTTAATATAACTCCTCAAGACACAAGGCAAGTACTCCAACGAAGGCATACCCTGAGCATTGAAAGAGTCATACATACATTGAAGGATAGGAAGGAGGGGGTGAGAAGACAATTGAATAACTTTGCAGAAGAACCTATCGCATAAGAACTGTCTTCGCAAATGCAATGGTGGGTCAGCGCATTCTAATTGGAGAGCATTTACGGGGGAAGATCTTATAGCACCGGTGATTATACGGAGACACTTTGACTGAATTTTACTAATTTTAGATAAAGCGGCTTTGTTACAAGGTTCCAAAAGAAAGCAGCCATAGTCAAAATGGCTTCGTACAATAGCATTGTAGATTAGTTTCTGAGTGTATGGGTGTGACCCCCACCAGACTCCAGCTAATGATCGCAGAACATTAACGCTTTTTTCAGCTTTTTGTGCTATGTAATTAAGGTGTGCTATTCCAGTTAGTCTGCTGTCCAGAATAACGCCCAAAAATTTTACTTTGTCTTGGACTGGGATAGCTTCATTATTAACTCTTAGATCGACATAAGGAATATTACGCTTTTTAGTGAAGACTACAGCAACACACTTCGGGATTGACAAAGAGAGCCCATGATTAGATAACCATTGACTTAGGTAATTTAAAGCAGAATTCAGGCGGACAGAAGCATTGTCAGTGGACTTAGAAGAAACATATAGAGTGAGGTCATCTGCATATTGAAGAACTTGACAAAAGGAATTTACAGACTGTTCAAGGTCATAAGTGTAAAGGTTGTAAAGAAGGGGACTCAATACAGATCCTTGAGGGAGGCCATTCCAGACAAGTCTGGAGGGAAGAAAAGAGTTATTAATTGTTAAAATTTTATTTCTACTGTTATTAAGTGTAAACTATTTTTATGCTAGTTGTGTTCGCATTTAGAAGGCCGTTCAGCCTATCATGATATTATGTTTTGTTGCTGTTATGTTTTATGCTGCTACGTCCAGTTTGTGAACCGTAAATAAAAAAAAAAAAAAAAAAAAAAATGGTGGATTGGCGAGTCCACTCTTTTAGAGGTGTTGTTGTTTCTGAAGGCATGTGGTAACCGCTTTGTTATCGCTTAGTCGCATTTTACGACAACCCCGGGAAGATAGGAAGTGGTGCTGGACGAGCGATTGATTGCCGCCGCTTGTCAAGAACTAGCTTCATTGATTTATTAGCAAGTCTCAATGAGGTGTCAAAAATATAGAGAGATGTCGTTGTGAACGACGACGGGACAGTTGCATCGCGGAGACGTTCGGCTAAACAACATACGCAAACTTCCTACCGAGAAGTTACATAAATTACCGCTAATATAATTAAAATATAATTTCCCGCAACGCTATAGTCAATCTTCCATTTCATTACGCCAAATTCCTTATTGTGCGTGCATTAGTGTCTTTAAGTGCCAACACAGGAGAACCAAGGGCCGGCGCCGGCAGAAGACTTCGGTGCACCAGACAGCTTTCAGGTCAGTGAAGCTTTATTATTGTACGGCTACGGCAATTAATCAAAAATAATAAATAAAACCCCAAAATTACAGTCCACTTAAAAATCTACCCTCCAGGTGCTATTCTGTAACCGGCCAATACCACACGGACAATATTAACACCAGTAAATAGAAATTGAACCTTGACTATTGGTGTCGAAATAGTAATGATCTGTTATATGACGTAGATACATAGATCATCATGACCTTTGACGTCATTGACGTCTGAATTGATCTTAAATGCTCGCTGACTCATAAATAAAATGATTCATTCTGACAAAAGTTGTATTATTTAATTAAGTTGATTATGAAATGAATGTAAATGAAGAGTCTGCGTCATGTGAGGTGAATACTTCATTCCTCTTTACTACTAACTAAATTCTCTATTATAACCAAAAGCGGCTTTGGGGGCTTGCCAATGTTTATCATTTCGGACCAATGTTGGCATGTATCACGGATGTCTATGGGCCACAGTATCCACTTACATTCAGGTGGACTATTGCTCGTCTGCCGCCTTCGTCGATAAAATAAAAAGAAAAAAAAAATCAAATTAAGACAGTAATTGTAACACATGAAACGCACGAAATGTGGTGTTATCTCTGATCTCTGACAGACAACTTTTGAATGGAGAGGAAATAAATATTTAAGCACAGGTAGATTGTATATAGCAGTTCCCAAACTCCATAATGCCCCTCCCCCCCCCCACCCCCATAATTTACTTTACTTACTCAAAGTAATAAATGCGAATTAGTGCAGATATGCAATAGTTTTTCATGCCCACGTTCGATGAGACAATGCACTTACATATATGTGCTATGTGTTAATTCATGCATACTCCTCACGTGTCACTCTTTTTGCCGTGTACATGAAGATAAAAAAAAATCTTTATCCTCTCAATCCTAATCCTAGGTATCTATTGGAATCATAGATATTTTGAAAAAAATTGAGGGGTAAGGGGATGTGTAATTTTTTTATTGAAACTATCGAACCCTAGAAAGATCAAATCGACCACTTTGGGAATGACTGGTATTCTTCTTGTTCTTTTTTGTCGTTCCCTCGCTAATGAGGATCGTGACCATATGTGATTTGTCTCCATTAGCTTCTGTCCCGCGCCAGTTCAACAGATCGTTGTAGAGTTTCACCTGTTGCCTCCACAATACTTTTACACCATCGTGTTGAAATTCGGCCCCTGGAGCGCTTCCCCTGCATCTGTCCCACGATCAACTGCTGGTATACAGTATGCTTAATTACATATGAGTATACAATGTATCATCGGAATAACGAAAAGCTTGAAACATGCCCACTATATAACATGAAGTATTCAAGTATTAACACCATTCAAGTATATAAAATTATTTTAGGGAATAAATCGAGTTCTATATAAAATGTTCGTAGCGCTCATTACTCAGTGACCGTGCAACGCGCGTAAAATAAAAGAGATATACTAGAACTATACTTATAACTTATACTTGTATACTATACTTCTGAAAAAAAAAAACTAATCGAAAATCGATTCTACTCTCGATACACAGTGACACGTTGTAGTGCTGTACCTTCATGGAATGTGGCTCACACAGCAAAAGCGCTTCGAAGCTGTCTCCGCGAACTAGTGGCATCCCTCCAGCGGTGTCTTCAACTCCCCAGTTCATAGCAGTGAGGTGGTTGCGAACCACACACATCTCTACGAAACGGAAGTTGAGGTGGAGAGCTATGTCATCGCGAGGGTCTGTGTTGGGGCCGCATTGGAAGTTGATCGCGAATCTAGAATTAGGGAAAGGAATTTGTTTACTTTTAAGTGTGTACACCACCAACTTGAAAATATTTATCATTCTGGACTAATGTTGGCATGTATTGCACGACAGTATTTGTATTGCACCATGAACAACAGTGTCCACTTACCATTGGGTGGACTGTATACTTGTCTGTCACTCACGTCCCGTCTGTCGTCTTTTTTCTAGAAAGAAACTGGACGGAATTTAATGAAACTCTGCATAGATATAGCTTTTGCGCCAGGTTAACATTAAAGGTACTTTTATCAATTATAAAATTCCTGCGAGAATTAAGCTCACCACACATATTCTAATATCTACATGCACTAAGTCTCAGGTACAGCTGGTTCTCAATAAAAAGTAACTTAATAGTATTAACATGAACTATTAATACCTCTGTGCTCCAGGCGGGGTGCTGCCTTGAAAGCGGATCATACGGCCAGGGTACATCCCACCAGGGATTGGTTGCACACATGGTATAACCTGTCAATAAAAGATCATAGATGTAGATCGCATAACAGCATTGATATAATATATGTATAATTCAAAGCTATTTAATTCTGACTTATGAGTTTCCTAAATAATATATATTAAAATGTGTTACATCAGCCCTTTCATCGTCCACTGATGGACAAAAGACCAAAGGATATTCAAAATGACATGTCCTGGCAAAACATGTTCATTCACACTTTTATTTTCATTGAGAATGCATGAAAACGCAGGTTTCTCAGACTCTAATAACAACAGGAAGAATTGGCCTAGAGCTTTCATATCACAGTAATAAATTATTAGCCATCATTTCTCAATCTACTTGACTCTCCCTGTTACCGTTGTTGTCGTCGTCGTACTGCTGCCAATGCTAAGAATCGCACTTACAGGCTACACATATACACGGTCACCACGGGTGGAGATGAGGATCTCACCCTCGCTACACTGTGAACACACACTGGTCTTCAACCAACAGTTTTACCAGATATAGGCACATGCCTAGGCGCTTCTCACGGACTCGCAACACTCTCTTTGCTCCTGGCTAAGTGCCTTCTGTGCTCACCCTAAACCATACATATCCGCTCGCCCTAAACCATACATATCTGCTCGCCCTAAACCATACATGTCCGTGACTCTTGAAAGGCCATTAGGGTCACAAGAATTTAGTCATTCCAAAAGAAAACATTTCTCAATCATTTTAGTATTGCAACCCCCTACAAAGCCAAAAAAATATGTAATACAGGTAGTATATGTAACACTTAATTATAACTTAAAATTCATTATTTAATAAAAGCCATTTATCATATAGAGCCTTCTTTTTTTTTTGACAGATTGCAACTCTGATTGCGACCCCCACGTGGGGTGTTGCGACGCCCAGTTTAAAAGAAAGGATGGATAGACAAGTAGACAAGTTAAAACAAGTAGGATGAAAACAAGTGGGGATGGGGGATTTCTTTTAATGATTCATAATTTAGTGATTTTTCGAAAGAATTAGACATATACAACATCTCAAGGAGTTTTATATTTTTTTTTTTTTTGGATAAAGTACTAGGAAATTATAGCGAAAAATGAGAACTAGGTCACATAGAAAGTTGACTCACCCTCCCAAACCCATAGTATCATCTCATCCTAAAATCTCATGGCACTAGTATTTATCCGCAGGAGAGAAAATTTGATCGAGTTTGCTGGCAACGTTGGATGGTAGACTCAAAATATTTGCTAATTATATTGATAATACTTATCAAATCAAATCACAGTAGATACTTTTATCAAATATTTACAAAACCTATCATAGGCCACTGCAATCCACTGCAACTCTATATACAATATTAAAGCAAACGAAAATCCGAGAGAACACACTTTAAGGGCTATCGCTACCTCCAATCCTTACAAGCACTTCCTATAAAATAAGAGTCAACTCATGGAATATTCTACCACACAAGACAGTTAAAGCAAACGGAGTGAATAAATTCAAAACTCTAAACAGAAAGAATTTAATGTTGATTATGTGTCTGTGGTATCCCACTGGCAATAGTATAGCACCATCCATCTCTTGGGGTGGGTGTCGGAAAAGGTGACTAAGGATAACAAAGCTACTATCACTAGTGCTGAGGAACTACACCAAAGATCGAAAGAGTGGATTGGCGAACCCACTTGCCCCACATGACGTTGAGGCCATATATCCCTCATACACAAGACATACCAGCAGTAATGCCATTTACCTATTACACAATAATATAATAATAAATTGTCATGTATGGAGCTACATGACTATATCACTAAATTGCAATAGAACTGCATCCGTGTACGTGAAAGGCCATTAGGGCCACAAGAATTTAGCGATTCCAAAAAATATATAACTGCAGCAAATCCTGCCCAAATAAATAAATGTGTATAACTTTTATGGGACCTATTTTTATGTTTTTTTTTAGTTGGGGTAATATTGCAATTTCATCATATAAAGAAATTTAAAAACAATAGTGGGTAGGCACCCATTTTGATTTCGAGATTATCTTTGGTACAAAGACAATCTTAATTAAATCTCTAGTGTTTTATTATTAACAAAGCTGTTCCTAATACCCGTGAAATTTCAGAAAAATGGAAAGTCCAAAAGCAGTGATGTAAGTTTGCGAAATACCGTTAATTAATTCGAGGAAGGAAAAGAACCGTTTATTTGCGCAAGTAGTATACGTGACGCCTTTTACGGCGGGGAAAAAAAACCTTGAGAACGATATACGCCGCGCCGGCATTACGTGCAAACAATTTTTCGTTTCATGTAAAATTATAATTTTATGTGTAATACTACAGTAATTGATTGTTATAGAAATATATAGTCGCTAACCGCGCCTCATTGTTCTGAATGCCCTTGGAAACAACGAAAAGACGCAACCAGACGTCGATTCAGCAAATATTTGTAAGAAATAAATAATTACTCACAGGATTGTAGATTGGTGCGGCCATCTTTATACTAGATTCTTATGGGCGGCGAGAAATAAAACTAATAGGAGATGTCTTTACAACGATTTTTCACGGTTTTGCACTTAAAAACTATGCACTGGATACGCCTAGTATGGAATTTATTATTTTCCGATTAGAAAATGCGTCATATGACGACCAAAATGACGGCATTACAATACGTCAGTGAGAAATGTCACTTAAATTTTCACGTTCCTTTCTATGTTAAATGATAAGTTTAACATCAAAAATCTTTTAAGACCATACAAATATTTTATTATCATTAAATGACTAAAAGATATTAAATTTTATACACAAATATAAATTCAGTTTTCAAAACTAACTTACTATGTTACTTTTATGGACTTGCTTAGATAAATTATTTTAAAAATTGCACTCTAAAAATAAGACAATACGTAAATAGAAACAATTAAAATATTTTTTTTATATTTAAATAAACAGCAAAGAAATATGTCTTAATCATTTTTAATATAAATTTAATTTAATCTAATTGAAAAAACATTATCCAAAGTAACCTTCTACTTAAAATTTATGATATACATATTTTAACTATGAATATTCAATTTTATACTTATATTTGTCAAATATGTGCTATTTTCACTTTTAATAGCACTACATACAATTGATATATATATTATAGTCTATACTGCTCTGTCATCCCAATCGTAGCATAAATTCTTTTAAAATGAATTTGACAATATTTTTGACGCAATACGTACCTTTAGTTTTTTTCACTGACTCAGTGATATCAGTGTAATTTAAAACCTAACAATTAATCTATTTACGCTAATTTAATTTGCCCAACGGGGCCCAAAACAGGATCTGCGACGCATAATCTTTATTCTAACACCAATAAACGTGAAAACTCGCGCGCGATCGACTAAAAATGACCATCGAAGGGAACAAGGACGAAGCTGAAAAATGCATAGAGATCGCTCAGAATGCTTTTTCCGCTGGAAATGCCGAAAAGGCTGAGCGATTTTTGTTGAAAGCCGAGAGATTGTATCCTACTGCTCGAGCTAAAGAGCTTTTAACGCGTGTACGGGCTACTGGCGGCACGGGAAATCCGAAAATGACCCCGCCAAGTACACCCAAGACCGATGAAGTTCGTAGAAGAAAGACTCCTTCGCATCAACCTCCACAGAGAGAATATTCATCAGAACAACTGGAAGCCGTGCGTAGGATCAATGCAAAATGTAAAGATTATTATGAAATCTTGGGTGAGTACAATTACGAAATAAGTATTAGTTATCTATATAAATGTTTTATGTAACTTTTATTTCTTTTTGTCTCATTTGCTAATAGATTTATCGAGTTTTTAAAAACCCCGATGACGCGTCCAATGTGTGTTTCCCTATTTTCTGTATGTTTTAGAAAAAAAATGTAAAAACTAGTTTATTTATTATTATGATATAATAAGCGAGCAGCCAGCAGCTGATCTGCCTGTATCTTGTGTGGATGTACGCATAGACCTTCCTCTGACACATTTGTCTAGTCCCATTTGTCTATTTGAAAATTCCCACTATGGAGGAATTCACCACTTTTGGTAGCAATCTATTCCATGTGTTTACTGCTCAGTTCTACTGTTGCTCAGTGTGTTATATGCAACATTTGATGAATAGCTTTTTAATCATTTTTAATTACTGAATTAATTAATTATTTATTTTCTATATTTATATTACATTTACATATTTTCTATATGGTAATTGTCACTAATTATGTAGACGCCGTCGGAGGAGTGAATAAAAACCAATTTACTAATACTAAATTTTAATTAAGTAATACAAAGATATTACAGTTAATATTAATTCTAACTACAAGCTAACATGCGACCCTAATCAAGGTTGGATTATGAGTGCCTGGAATTTTCCATGCTTCGGTGCAATGAAGTCTTTCTACGGTTACACGTGCCGCACCATCAGCAATGTCCCCGTTTCTATGTCCTATTGGTAACACATGGTAGGTATTGAGGCATCAGTGGTTTTCATGATATGAGTGAGTGTAACACACTTATAGTTTACAAAAACATCAAATTTACAAGTATGTATACATAAGGACAATGTGTGCTGACATCTGTACTAGAATAATCTGTTTTACAGCTGTTAGCTCCTTCCCTTAAATCTATTGTTAGTACTAATAGACAGCTATTTAAGAAATAGTTTAATGAGATGGTAATTATTGTGTATAATATGTACAGAGTGTGTGGTTTATGTATGTTTTGTGTGTGAATGTGTGGGAGTGTGGTTTTATATATTAAATTTTTGAAAATTTAGCATAGAGTAAATAATATTTGTAATTGAGTGTGAGTTGATGTATGGATGTGTGTGAATAAGAGTTACAGATGCTAAAAATCTTAAGTATAGGTTGTTAAGAATAATTTAGCACATTTTTTTTTTTCTTTACATTGATATAAGTTAAGATTTGTATAAGAATCCTTCTAAGGAAACATCACTTTCCCCAGATAAAAGAAGTTTTATGTCTTGGTGTTGCACACAATATCAATTCTGCATTTGTTACACTGTATTTTAGGATCCAAAGGAAGTATCCAAAGCACTTTAGACCTGCACTTTAGGTTACTGTGGAGATGAAGAAGAGAATTCAGTATGTATAGTTGATGCACAGTAAGCAGTTTGCATTCCGAATATAGTGTCCTAGTTGGAAATTAAAATTTTCTGAAATTCATCACCTTCAAAAGGGACCTTTGAGCCCTTTCTAAATGTATGAAGTGAGTTTGTGTAGCTTCTCCCCATATAGATATACAATAACAAATATGTTATTGTATATTTATGTCATTCTCTGCCAATAGGCAGAGAATGACATAAATTGTGTGTAGAAGTTTAAGATTAACAACATTATGGAGCTTCTTAAATACCCAATCAATTTTCTAGTTCGAGACATTAGAAGATCCATGTGAGGTTTCCACATTAATTAGTCGTCAAGGAGAATACCTAAGTAGCAAATGGTAGGAACAGATTCTAGGTTAGGGTATGCACAGTTTGTTATCAAAGAGGTATCTATGCCACAGTCATGGGCTTTTAGAACAAGATTTAGTGGAAGTTTTGTGGTTTTACACAAGGAGAAGGTCATAAATTTGGTCTTTGTCACATTAACTGTTAGTAGATTACTACTTAACCAGTTCATTACAGTATGAAGTCCTTTCTCAGCATATCTGCATGTATATTCCCACATATCTCCATGAAACACAATAGCCATGTCATTGGCAAAGGTAACAGTGCTGCCATGATCTAGTATTATCTGACAGAGCTTATTGATATATATTAGAAAGAGTGTGGGTCCCACACCTATACTACCTTGGGGAACTTCATATCACAGACGCCATATTGCGTTCAAAGTGCCAATCTTTGTCATCTATTTTTTATAGATAATCTTTAAAAATGTGTATACAATGCCCTCTGACACCTAGACACTCTAATTTCATAAGAAGGATGGGGATGGAAACCATGTCATATGCCAGATCAAGAAAAAATGGCAAAGACTAGAGTTTCAGCAACAAGGTTGACTAACTTTGCATCTGCATGCTCAGTCGATCCTTACGCTCAGAAGCGAAATTGTATTTCTGCGAGAAAATTACTGTGTTGTAAAAAACCTGTAATTTAGATTTTTTTCAAATACTTTAGTGATTGATGTAGATATAGGTCTATAATTGTTAATGCTGTTTCCGTCCCACCCCTTGTATATGGGATGTATAAGAGACATTTTAAGGGAGTTAGGAAACTGTCCCTCTTCCAGACAAAGATTACAGATTTTGGTCAATATGGGAATTATTACATCACCAACTATGTATTTTTAACAATTTAGATGGAATTCCATCCCATCCAACAGCACAGACTTTAAGGTTTCTAATTATGAATGTGATTTCTGATTCATCTGTTGGGAGGAGAATAATTGAATTAGGGTTTGAAACATTGTGAGTTAATTTGTTGTTTGAAGCCCACGTCCAATGTTAGCGAAATAACTATTGACTCTCTCAACTGATTTCAAAACCTAACCTTCTGATTTTGCAAGGTCGGCGGCGCGCCCGCATACCCCCTGGTGTTGCAGGTGTCCATGGGCGGCGGTAACACTTACCATCACGTGGGACCGCTTGCTCGTCCGCCCACTAATCTATAAAAAAAAAAAACCTAACGGGTCAATAATTGTTAATATTAGCCATTTTTTGTGTCTAAGTAGCCTTATAACCTAATAGCCTTAGCCACATAGGTTTAATCCGGAATACAATCTACCTATTTGTAAGTTGATTGAGTAACAAACATACAAACTTGCATTTATAATATTAATGCATTTTTAAATATAATTTTCAGGAGTAACTAAAGAGGCGACAGATTCTGATATCAAAAAGGCATACAAGAAACTAGCGTTACAACTGCATCCGGACAAGAATCACGCGCCGGGAGCTGGTGAGGCTTTTAAGGTATGAAAATATGCTGCATTTTTATTTCATTTTTTTCTATCATGTAATAATCCGCAAAACACATTATTCACAAAATGATTAGTATCCACTGCCGGACATGCACATTGTCTTGTGCATGAGGGATGTATGGCCTTAACGCTAGCCAAGCCAGTTGCTAAGTCAACTCTTTCAGAGGTGGTGTTGTTCCTCGGAGCTTGTGGTAGCGCTTTGTTACCCCTTAGTCACACCACCACTGCACAAAAATTAAAAGTATTAAAAAATTCTATACAAAAAAAGTTGATAAATATAAAATGGAATGGATTTCATTGAAACTTGGCAAATAGATATGATTGTATTCCGGATTAATACATAGGCTACTACTATACATGTAGATCGCCCAAAACAAAGTCATGAACAAAAGCTAATATTTTTGGCCATAAATTCCCAATTATAATTGGGAATTTATGGCCAAAAATATTAGCTTAATAATAACCAAAAATAATAATTATTATTATTATTTTATAATGGACATGCACCATGCGCTGATGCATCGGTATCTTTTTTGTTCTGTAAGATATTCGAGTTTTTGAATTGATTAATGTTCTCAGATGATATGACTTCCGTTGGTAAGGAAGTGGTAGTAAGGCTTTGGATGTCGCACAAATTCTTTGTAGCCTTAACTCGTGCCAATATCTTTGAAAATTGGAACTAACAATGAAGCCCCTTTTATAACTCAACTAACCAGGCAATCGGCAATGCAGCAGCTGTTCTAACAGACCCAGAGAAGCGCAAACAATATGACGTGCGGGGCTCCGAACCGGTCCATCATCAGCACACACACCAACAATACTATGCAAGAGGCTTCGAGTCCGATCTCACCGCTGAAGAGCTGTTCAACATGTTCTTTGGAGCCACTGGTAAGTTACAATACCATCAACCAGTTTTTCAGAGTTATGCATAAATCCATTACTTAAATTACTGTGAATTAAATTAAAATGCAATTTAAGTAATCTGTGAATTAAAATTTAACTGATATTTAGCTACAATATGGTGTTTTTAAAGAAAACTGTGAATAGGATTTTGCAGGGTCGGCGGCACACCCCCTGCTGTTGCAGGTGTCTATCGGCAACGGTGACACATTACCATCACGTGGGACCGCTAGCTCGTCCGCCTACTTCACTTTAAAAAAACAAAAACAATACATATTCTAACAGTATTAAAATTATTCTATTAACATTTGGTTAGCAATTTATCACAAATTAATTGTGTTTTAATTACATTTTGAACAGACAAATAAACTGTATTGATTATTTGAAATTCTAATCTGCATACAATTTAACGATTGTACCGAACAAATTATTGATTGATCAGAAGCAATTCGACTATCTCAAAAAATTCCCGATAGGTCGATTTATTGAAAATACCCTTAGATCAAATCAAAAGGAGGAAGAAGATTCACTTACCATGTGTGGTCCTACAAAACGGAGTCCAATGGACCCGCTTCGTTTAATCACCGATAGAACAGTGACTTGCTTGCACGTGATACGCTCACACGGTGAACATAGTTTTATAGTGGAAAATACATTTAAAAATGCCTTCCTGTGCACAGATCACTCAAGAAGCAAAAACAAGACACATGGAATCACTTTTCAGGCGTAAGTATAAGCAAGTCGCTGTTCTATCGGTGACTAAACGAAGTAGGTCCATTGGACTCGGTTTTGTAGGATCACGCGCGGTAGACTCCAAAACAGCCACTTCTAGAATTTTTGTCTGTCTGTCCTATCTGTCGAACAGTCATGACATAAAAAACGTTGTTCACATCCCAGCCGAACACATCCACTATGATCGGCTAGCTTCGGTTTCCTAAAGCGTCTGTCGTGTGCCGATAGGTCACTGACTGACTAACGACAGAGACGACGCTCTACAAAACTGAAGCCAGCCGATAGTCTCTTTCTAAAGGCCGATGTGTATTACTATCGACCGGGAAGTGTACGAATTTTAAAGAAACTGGTTGAAACTAGTGGCATAGTTGAAGCTTATCACACCGGGTGAACATTTATAGAGTAACTCTTTATCCAAAAGCGAAAATCTCAAATGTTATATATATTCTTTATCCGCAGCATTTCCTGGAGGTGGCCCTACAGTATACACGCGTCGTCGTCAAAGAGAACCCGAACCCAGAGAACCACACGCGGGTCTGGTACAACTATTACCAGTACTAGTGCTCGTTCTACTGTCCATGATGAGTGGATTTTTTATCAGTGAACCCGTGTTCAGTCTCACTCCGAGTTCCAAATATCCTGTGCCACGGGAAACTGTTAATTTGAAGGTAGGTTGTGCGAGTTGCTATACATTTTGCTTCTGAATGTAAATAGGTTGAACGAGTTGACTGTAGACTGCAGTCTCATTTGCCTATGTACTTTATCACTTGACTGTAATTTATCAATGGTAAAAATACGTTTCTATGAAGGTACTAAAGTCTCATCGACTCGCGATCCCGCGGTACCCTTTCAAAGTAACGCCCTAAGCCGAGATCCGTTCCTTCCGCCGGGGGAGCCGCCGCCTTATGCTCGTTGCTGCACACATTCTTTGCACCCTAAACCATACATGTCCAGTGACTCTTGAGAGGCCGTTCTAATGGGTCGGATTTGACATATGACGAACCGTATAATCCACCGATGTGAAATATTAATTGTCATTGATCGAGTTATACCACCACACAATACGATATCTCACAGAAGACTACCTTGAAATGTACTGCATTTCCCACTTTATCTTATACCCCCAATGTACGCCCATTTTCCCAACCCTTTCTCCAAATCCATTCCTATATCTCCATAGGTAGGCACGCGCATCCAGCAGTGCCAACGTTTGGTCATTTTGGACTAATGTTGGCATGTAGCGCGGATGTCTATGTGGGGCAATATCCACTTACCATCAGGTGGACTGTATGCTCGTCTGCCGCCTTCGTACATAAAAAAAAAATTGAAATTTACGCTTCATTTTTCGAAATATTTTCATTTAACCAATCGATTTCTAGTGTCTTCGGCTGGTTAATTACAAGATTAATCATTTACTGCGATTATTATTATTATTATTACAGGTACCGTATTACGTGAAGGAAAACTTCCACACCGACTATCAGGGATCACTGCGACGACTTGAAATGTCTATAGAAGAAGAGTATATCGGTGAGAGATACAATACTTTCTAAATTATCTATACATATATATATATATATAATAAAAATGTAACTGATCGCTGTCTGTACATGGAATATATATGAGAAAAACTATTATGTGGGGGCCTTTATCAACGCAATAGAACCCAAAACAATGATTGTTAGAATTTTTGTCTGTGCGTTTGTGCGCGTTAATTTTAGAAACGGCTCAACCGATTTGGGTGCGGTTTTCACTAATGTATTGTGGTAAGCTTCACTTAAAATTTAGTGTTTGTTTTATTTCAATCAGTTCATAAATAAAAAAGTTATATCAATTTAAAGAATCACGTCGAATAAAGATTGGTGTTTATAAACTAAAGTCCACACGGACGTAGTCGCGGGCAACAGCTATGTCTCATAAATCTCTTACAGGTAGGAATTGTGTTAATGTTGGTCAATATTTTGACTGATGTTGTCATGATCATTGTCATTTATAATAAATTATAATCATTTTATAATAAATATTGAAATAATTTGACAAATTTTGCATATAACAATTTATTTGTTTTTTATTTTGTTTATATGGAAGTGGGCGGACAGCAAGCGGTCCCACGCGATGGTAAGTGTTACAGCCGCCCATGGACACCTGCAAAACCGGAGGGTTGATTTAGTTTGACATATTTGTTGAATAAACTACCGTGTTTGAGAGTAATCTTGTTCGACAGCATGTTTGTCAAACACATTTGAAGTTCACTCGAGTGTTTAGTCAAATAAAACTGTTCCTAAATTTAACTCTCGACTGTACGAGACTAAATAATACGTATATATAAGGACTGTACGAGACTAAATAATACGTATATATAAGGACTGTACGAGACTAAATAATACGTATATATAAGGACTGTACGAGACTAAATAATACGTATATATAAGGACTGTAGGAGACTAAATAATACGTATATATAAGGATCTACAAAAGTAGTGTAAACTATTCAAGTATATATCATTCGATGTTTTAAAAGTGTGAAAGAAAATTATAATCAAAATCAAAATAACAACTGATTAGAAGTTTTATTCACTAAGTACGTGTGAATTACGTAAACAAGCGCGCGCGTTCAAAGGTCAAAGACCCGAGCGAGCGGGCGTGGATAGTGTTATGCACATATTTTTATTGTAATAAAGAAAATCATGAAATACATTTTAATTTTTAGTTAGCTATAATAGTTTTGGTGTACTGATTGGCATGCAATGCAATGGAACCGGCCCTTTCAGTGTCCACCATGGGAAGAGATGAGGAAGTGTTGGTCTATTGCCAGCCCACACCTCAGGACACGAATTGACATATTAATATTTCACACAATTTTTGTAGGACCTTACACCCGTAAGATTAAAAAAACCTGAATTTTTCTTTAGTGGGTCTTCGTCACGCGTGTCAACGTGAACGTAACTACCGTGACAGTATGGCGTGGAAAGCTCGCAACTTCGGTGATTCACGCCAGTATGCCGAAGCTCAACGCTTACGCACGCCCAGCTGTGAAAAGTTGCAGAATATGCACCGATAGATGGCGCTAAACGCATGATTACGAATTAATATCAAAACTGCACTAGTAACTTGTACTACTTATCACGTTGTTTTATTTATTAATAACTATTTTTCGTGGCCACGGGTTCATTTATTTCCATGGTGGCTCTTTTGTATTCCGTTATCAAAACAATGCTTCGAAAATGTGCAAAATTACACTTAAGAATGGTGTTGAAAGCATACGTCATAATTAATATCAAACAGCACTAGTACCTTGTAATTCTGTTCAATTTTTTTGTCAAATATTTATCAAGATAATTGATCTGTTGTTTTACAGGGTCACTTTCGTAATCTGTTGTCAAAAAATTATTAAGGATAACTACCTCTGCAAACGTTGCAGAATTAGCCTATAGAAGGCGTTGAAAGCATAAGTTTAAATTTATGTTAAAACAGCACTAGTAAGTTGTATTATTTATCACTTGTTTAATCAAATATTCATCACGAAGTTTGGCATTTATTTAACTGTTGTTTCCCAGGGTCACTTTTGTAACATGTTGTCAATAAATTATTAAGGATAACCTTTGCAGAAGTTGCAGAATTAGCCGATAGATGGCGTTGAAAGCATAAGTCATAATTTATGTTAAAACAGCACTAGTATCTTGTATTATTTATCACTTGTTTTATCAAATATTAATCAATAGGTTTGACCTTTATTTGACTGTTGTCCTCCAGGGTCACTTTTATAATCTGTTGTCAAAAACTGGTTAAAAAAACTGGTCAGTGCGTTCTGAAATTTGTTAAATCAACTCTTTTTTATATTTAAAGGATAATTATGTGCAAATTATATGGAAAGCGATTTATTTTTAACATTAGATTTTATGCAATTTTATTTTAGACAGCTTTTATATTTTGTGCGAAAATTCGACCGCGTTAACCCACTGAAGGCCGACGGCTAGACGCGTCATATATTTGTTGATGCACTAGACGCGTCGTATATTGTTGACGCCTTAGAGACGTCATTTATTGCTGACGCGTTCATATGTTGACAATGCGTCAAACGCGTGACATATTGATGATGAGCTAGACGCGTCACATGTTGATGACTCGCTAGATACGCCACAAGTTGATGACGTGTTAGATATTGTTATATTTTGATGATGCGCTATATGCGTCACATGACGCGCTAGCCGCAACATATATTTTTGACGCGCTCATATGTTGATGAAGTGTTATATGCGTGATATATTAATGTTGCGCTAGATGCATAAGACAGATCGATGATACACTAAACGCGTCATAAATTGACGAGGTGCTAGACATGCTACATGTTGATGACGCGCTAGACGCGTCTTACGTTGATGACGCGCTGGGCGCGTCCTACGTCGATGACGCGCTAGACGCGTCTTATATCAAAATATAAATACATGTTTCAATAGTATATTTGATGGTCAACTATTCTGACTAAAAGAAATGTGATGACGCGTCGAGTGCGTCACCAAATAAATACACATGCCCACTCCGATAGATCTTTGCATTTCAGGGTGGCAATGAGTCGGGTAATTACAATACATATTCGAGTCCTTTGATCTCTGCATTTATTTATCTTAAAACTTTTAACTATCTTTCAGTCATAAAATTAGTTCAGGATTGTTTACACTTACCATTGTCAGGCCTTTTTATCGTCCACTGCTGCACATGGGCCTTTTCGTGCACACGTTGTCTTGAGCGTGAGGGATGTATGGCCTTAGAAGCCTTAAGATGTAACGTATAAAATTGTAACCAGCTATTTTGACGAGTGCACGAGGAATATGAATTGAATATGAATTTGAACCCTCCACGCCTGGCCAAGCCGGTTCACAAGTCCACACTTTTAGAGGCGATGTAGTTCCTCGGGCCTTGTCGTGGCCGCTTCGTTTCCCCTTGGTCTCCTCTCACGACAGCCACGGGAAGGGATGGGGGGGGGGGGGGTTATAAATACGACCGACATTACACACGCTGAATCCATCCCCGTAGAAACTATAAATATCTCCACTTCCTATCTTATACCCTTGTTTCCGTGGAAGAGTGGGGAAATGTAAGGAAATGCGAAAAACTTGTTCATCCTTCCCAATTCTTTTTTCTTAATTCATTCCTAAAATTCACCGGTGGTAGGCAGCCAATCCGGGAGCCAACGTTTGTCATTCTGGACTGATCGTGTATCGCCGATGTCCACGATCGACAGTATCCACTTACCACCACGTAGACTATGCTCGTCAGACTTATTTCTGTAAGAAAAAAACCGTTCCTTATTTTTCATGTCTTATATGTACACATATATAGTTTTTAAGTCGAAACTATGATTCTTCGCATTATTTATCCAAATTAAATGATTATTATTAAACGAAATACAACAGGCAATACGAGTAAACACGTGTAGCTCTTGAAAATTCTCATACATTACGCGGGCGGCAAAAACAGCGCCATCTGTCGGCCCTAGTCGGTATCTAGTGGTCGAAGGTCAACTGAGGGTCCGTTAATGAATTTGTCAGGTTTATTTATACATACTAATAATCACGAAGGCGATTGAAACAGATTTGAGTATAAATAACAATAATTACGCGAAATGACTCGTCGTCCCCCCCCCCCCCCCGTCACACTTTGACCCCCTCCTTCCCCCTTAACGTTTGACGTAATTTATGGATGACCCCTAAGTCAAAGTTGCAAATATTTACTCTTATTGTCTATGGTATCAAAATTAAGTTTATTAACCCAATATGTCTTGTGTGTGTGTGTCTGTGCGCATATTTTTTACTCTGTGATTTTTATTATTTACGACCGCCTTGTATTAGATATAAATAATTTAAAGAGCACGGTAGAATTTGCTCTTCATTCATTCATAAACATTTGCTCTTCAATGTTTATATACTTTTCTGCAACGAAACATTGTAATATATAGGTATAAGGTTCTCGCCTTGCTCCAAATCCATTCCTATATCTCCAAAGGTAGGCAGCGCGTCCGGGGTCGTGTCAACGTTTGTCATTTTGGACTGATGTTGGCATGTATCTCGGATGTCTATGGGCGACATTATCCACTTACCATCGGGTGGACTGCACGCTCGTCTGCCGCCTTCGTCCATAAAAAAGGAGGTCCTACAAAACAAACTATTTTAATATGTTACTAAAAACATAAATTTTTCTTCATTTATTTAAAAACATTAACATACATTAATAGTACATTACTGTCCAGGCCCGAAATAAAGCAATTGACGGCCGAGTAATATTGGAAGGACGAGGCGAAGCAGAGTCCTTACGAAGTGATTTTAAAAGGAGGCGAAGCCGAGTCCTTTTTAAATAAACGAGGCCGTTAATTGCTATTTCGGCCGAGACTTGTATAGTATTTATCTCTAATTTGCGAAGAAACAATAAACAAATTAATTCAAGAAACAGAAGTTTGCTTCTTCAGCTATGTCTGGTGGCGTTAAATCTAATTCACCTTCCAACGAACTAGTACTCATTGTTTATTAGACAACTTAAAATTGTGATAAACTTATGAGAACATAACATCCACAATACAGAGTAGGTATCTGATTTTCATTCCCGCCAATTCGACTGCGAGCGGTCTTTGTTCTTTTTTTAAACTTTGAAAAGAAATGCACATTCAGCCTTTATAATAATAAATATCGTGTACCTAAAAAAAACCTAATTTATGTTAGTGTACACTAAAAATAACCTCGCTGCTGTCCAGCAATCTCTATTATTGTCGTGTTGGTGCGTAAAGAAAAGAGCCGATTGACGTATTCCTTTTTTTAAAATAATGAAGCCATTTCCGAGCAAGTAGGAGAAAAATATATAATTAGTGTTTAATTAATAATCACTTGTTAAATATAATTGTTTTTAATGTACTTATTGACATATTAAAAGATTCTTCACTATTTTCTGTGGGACCGTAAATTCTTTTAGTGATAAATAAAGTACCTACCCTTTTAAATTTTCTCACATAGTTATTGTAAATTGAAACCAAAATTACAAATGTTAGTCAAATATTACACGGTTATACATTTACTTGTTATTTTATTTAAATATTAAGTAGTTTGTAGTTTAAGGTTTATTTTATCGGAAGAAATAAAGGTTACAAAAAAAAATATGGAAATTTTTCATTTCTATCCTACATCTTTTGTATTTGGAGAAGAGTCCACGAGTGGAGTCCACGTACCGGGAAGCCTACCGTGGACACGTGGACCGACCACTTGAACAAGTTCACCGGCGGTGGACAGGTGACAAGGGGCGAGCCGCAAGAGGCCCGCCCGTGCAGTGGATCAACACAGGCTGATGTGCAGTGATTACAAAAAGTTAGTGCATCTCGCTCCTGAGCACACCACCGCAAGCCCACAAGCCATAGAAGAAACAATCCAGTGTTATTATTTCAAGAACTCCTCCGACGCTAGTTTCCTGCCACTTGCGAGAAGAAAATTGCTTTAAATAAGTTGTCAAACTTGTCATTTGACTTCACCAAATACATACAGATTTCAAAATTTAATTTTTTTAAAAAGATTAATTGATAAATTTGTATTTTATAATACATTAAAATGATAAAGGTCGAAACGACCGACCGTTTCAAAGGCTTGAGGGTTAAAATCAATTTGCCTCCTCGTGGATCATCGGTAATCATTGATCCAGACTCTTAATGAAACGTTAATTTATTGCAAGTGGCTACGACATCTATATGAACACGGGAGGGGGGGGGGGGGGGGGGGGGGGTTAATAAAAACACGACTATTAATTCCGAAATTATTTATAAAAATTTACCTACACTTACACTAATATCACAATTTAATACATATTGACATCGATTTGACGCATGACCACTTCTCAAAATACCCAGTTCGCAAAATGACCACTTAGTATAATGTCCAGTTCTCAGAATGACCTAAAGTGTTGAGACAGGGTTCTTGATCAATTATGTTTCTTTAATAGTGAAAGTCCACACTTTATTTATGTAGGTATGCCAAGATTTACAATACCGATTAAGATTTTATAAGACAAGCATGAATTTTGAACATAGGATATCACAGATAGGAAAACGAAGTATTAGAAATTAACCTCTAGAATAAACTACGGGAGAGGCATATAAATTTATAAACAACAGAAGTTAAAAATGCGCATGCATTCGCCGTCGGATATGGGTAGCGCCGCTCGCTCGGCTCTGCGCAAGCGCCTTCTACAAGCGGCCGCGCGTACATTCCCTAAGCAAATTTAGCATCGGCCGGGCGGGTTCGCTTGCCTAATTAAATTAATTACAGTCTAGGCAAGGTTCCTACAGACCACTTCTCAAAAAGACCACTGGTTGTACCGTTACAATAAGTTCAAAAACAGAGAAAATGGAAAGATTTAATAATATTTTGAGGGTTTCCCAAACTCGACCCGGTAATCTTGTCTTGTGCACACCAGAGAAATGGGTCAACCAACCCCCTCGAGGGTTGGCAGCATCGTTTGAATGCAAGAATTCCTAAAAAGTGTAGTTTCTTCGCATAGTGTAATTCATAAAGCTTCGGAAGGAAGTCTTGAAAAAGAATAGACGAAACTCTTATGTACACTTTGATCGGGAACTAAAGAAAATAACGTTGAAAGTAGAAAATAGGGAGATGTCAGCGTTAGAATTAAAAAAAAAAGTAATTTATATCAAGCTTCGATTTTAAAGGAAAAGTGAGAAAAATATTTAAGAATAAGATTTATTTACTAAGAGGAAATCTTTTTTAAATGTTTAATAACTCTTTTAATTGTTGTAAATATAATAATATAATAAAGATTTTAGCTGAATTTTAACAAAACCAGCTTTTTATTAATATAAGTGTGAACTTGTGCTAACGGTACAACCAGTGGTCTTTTTGAGAAGCGGTCATTCTGAGAACTGGACATTATACTAAGTGGTCTTTTAGAGAACTGGACATTTTGCTAAGTGGGTATTTTGAGAAGTGGTCATGATGCGTCAAATCGATGGACTTTTAATTGGTTTTTAATTGCGGGCAACATTTTGTAATCGATTATCCAATCTTTATCCTGTCAATGTGTTGTGGGTCAGCCTCCAATCCATGTATTCTCTGTAAATGTCGGACGACGTTTCGTCGTCTCGCGAAGCTGTTGTCGCACACACGACATTTAAATGTGTATTGTGGTGCTCTGTGACGATTTTTATGGATTCGCATAAGGGTGACTGACTTGAAGCGAGCTGAACATTGGTCGCACTGAAAATTATATACAAATAAATAACGCCACACACTAGGATTCACTGTGTCGTGGATCCAGAGACACACAAAGACAAACACACATCCATAGCGAACAAACATATTATAAGTTATATTTATTATAGCATGTGTAGGGGGAGAGTGCACGCTGCATTCCCACAGCCGCTGGGCGTAATCGACTGGCCACGTTACCCCTCTCTCACAGAAGACTACCTTGAAATGTACTGCATTTCCTACTTATCGTATTTCCCCGATGTATGTACGTGTTTCGGTAGTAAGTGAGATGTGCCAGAGCCCATTCCCATCCATTCCTTAATCTGCAAGGGTAGGCAGCACATCCGGAGGTGTGCCAACGTTTGTAATTCTGGACTGATGTTGGCATGTATCCCGGATGTCTATAGACCACAGGATCCACTTACCATGAGGTGGACTGTATGGTCGTTACGAAAGCATACAATTTGTAATGATTTAGTGTTATTGGGTTTAAATAAAGAAAATTTGTCTTTAAACAAAGGAACAGCCGACCGAGATTCGAACCCGGGACCTTTCGTGCGGCAAGGAGGGTCACTACAAACTCCGCCAATCGGTCGTCTTTTTAACATTCAATAGTCAAATTGTGAACTTAAAGATTTCTACAGAATAGTGTAAAATTTACTGTTAATAATATACATTTCCAGTACTTAGATTAATAATTAATATTTTTTTTTTAATACAAAGACGGTAGCTGATAGTCTACCTGCTGCTAAGTGGATCCTATCACCCTCGATATTCGGCTATACTGAGGCGTGAACTTGGGAAAAGTATTGGAAAAATTGAGAGGATTAGAATGAGCTCGGGCATATCTCACTCACTGCCGAAACACGTACATGCATTGAAGAGAATAAAGTTAAAAATACAGTACATCTCGAGGTAGTCTTATGTGTTTGTATTAATATTTCGTCAAAACCTAGATTCGTCCTCTCGACGACCCACCGGTGGGCCCCCGAAGACAAATATAAAATAAATAACGCCGCACTCAATGGCCCACGCTAGGATTCCTTGTCGAGGGTCCAGAGACATATAAAGACACGCCCAGACCCGAACATACATCTTATTTTTAAACTAATGTATGACTCCCAAAGACCTACCATTAATGTATCTGAAGATTAATATCTCCTAAGCCACATCGTTTGCCGTTGGGATATTTTTGTACGCAGGTGTTAGGTATTGTTTTATTATTCAAAGTATTTTTTGACCTCCGAGCGAACCCATACTTGTACATCGATATCATTACATAAGTACGCAAAATGGTGAACACCCACAGTACGTGAAATTGTAAATCACAGAGGGCCCCCATCGATCTTTGGAGATAACAATATGTCTGTCTTCGGGGACCCACCGGTGGGTCCGTTCGGTGACTCGGTGAACGGGTTATTTGTCAGTGTGCCTCAATATAAATCCCTCACCTGAACAGTTTTCTCCGGCAGATGGCTGGCAATATGCTGTAGATAGCTGCTTTTTCTATGGAAAGCGGCGCCGCACTCCTTGCAAGCGTACGGACGCTCGCCCGTATGCAAACGCTCGTGAATCTTAAAGGATAAATTGAATGAAAACAATTAGGTCGGCCGCTGCCGTGAAAGGTGACTACGCGACAACAATATCGCCACTACCAGCGTTGAACAACTACACCGCATCCAAATGAGTGGACTCGCCAATCTGCTTGGTCAATGTGGCGTTTAAAGACTGTACATCCCTCATGCACAAGACCATAACTATGAGGTGGCCCGTGTCCAGCAGAAGCTGGTGATTATGGTGACTACCAGCTTTATCGAAGGTGAAGGGATGGATGTTGTATTCCACAACCGACGGGGGTAGCCAAGTTAACTGGATGAAGTTAAAACGTCACGCTGGCTCCTCGAGGCTTGTGCCACCGGTTTTGTTGTCCCCCAGTCGCCTTTTAAGATACCCACTAGAAAAAATGGGGTAATTAAATCAGGGTTTCTTAACCTGGGGTCCGTGGCGGGAGTGCTGGGTGTCCATGTCAGATAGGTAACTATCACTCGCTCGCTCGAACGCTCACTTGTCACCGCTACGCAGTGGCTCACTAACAACGTCACGCGCTTATCTTTACTTTCTCTGTGGTAATAAATAAGTTCTTTTTTTTTAAATGGGGTCCGTCACATTTTTGAAATTTTGAAAGTGGTCGCGACTACAAAAAGGTTGAGAAACCCTGCTATACATATATAGTAATAAAATCGTAACAAAAACCGTGTCTGTACATGGAATATTTTTCGAAAAAAATCGTAGAGTATTACTCTGAACGCTACTTTTAGAATGTTTGTCTGTCTAAACACAAAAAAAACATTACGCAAAAACTACTGGACAGAATTTAATGAAATTTAGCACAGTTACAACTTATGACCTGGGTTAACGTTTAAGGTCCATTATATCCTTATCCCTTAAAGAGTTCCCACAGGAATCACTAAAGTTCACGCGAACGAAGTCGTTGACACCACTAGTACAAAAATAATTACCTTGACCTGTTCAGCGTTGGAGGCCCTGTATTCACAGTATGAGCACTTGTCCGTCTTCTCATATCCGTGCTTGGCTCGGCAGTGCATCAGTAGCAGTCGCCTTGTTATGAACTTCTTGCCGCAATGCTGTGGAATCATGTCAAAACTTACATGAACTGCCTCAGATAAAACAAATTGTGAGTTTCTTAAGCCTTAATGAAACTGTAATGGATCCAATGCGCTGTGTCACCCAATTCCACTGATGGAAAAAATATTTTGATACTTGAATTCAATAATAAAATTAGATCAGGGATATATTTTTTATGGCAGTGGATAATAAGGATCTTACAACAGAATACTGCACTCAATTAAAATGACTAGCGAGCAAGAAAATTTAAGGACAGCAAATGTATAACTAATTTCATATATGTATCACCATAATTTATATTAGGTGCTGCTTACCTATGAAATGTAGGACTTGTAAGAAACGCGTTTTTTTTTATAAAAGTATCTACATACTTTCGCCACCTCAGGGGCAGTTGATTGATACCACTACTCTAAAAGTCTCATGGACAGGTATCAATGAATTCTTTGAAAGCCCTAATCACAGCTAGTTCAGAATCAAATTATTTTTCCTTGCAAAAAGTTGTCCTAATTTGGAAAGAAATGGAAATCTGTCGGGGTAAGATCCGGTGAGTATGGTGGGTGAGGGAGTCACCAGGTCCAGCAGTTAAGTTTTTAAATTGTCGTATGAGAAGTGTGAGGGCGCGCATTGTCTTGAAGAAGAAGTGGTGATGAGCGATTGACCAAACTTGGTTGCTTTGTTGCCAGCTTTTCCATCATCGTCTGCAGCTCCTTACAATACACATCTGCATCAATTGTTTTACCGGCTGGCAAGAAACTGTAGTGGACAATACCGCCGCAGGACCACCATCAATTTTTCATCACAAGTCACGATGCAATTCTAAATTCCTTCGTTTATGAGACGGTTTAATAACACAGTGCACACTTCGACGCGTTGTTGTCGCTGACGTTCGTTAAGTTCATACGGTACCCAATTTTTTGGAGCTTCTTTATTTTGCCAATTTGACGCAGGTGAACCAACATTGTTTTTTCACTAACATCAAACCCTGCTGCTAACTCAGCTGTATTTTGAGATGGATCTGCTTCCACTATAGCCTTTAATTCATCGTTATATTAATCTTGGTCGTAGGTCGTCCGTAGGGTTCGATCTTATGATCGAAATTTCCAGAACGAAAGTGTTCAAATCACCAACGCACGGTGCGATCGTTTGTGGTGTTTGGCCTATACACACTATTGTTGTTGAGCTGTCTGACTTGCGTTGACTATTAATATCGTGACGAAACTCATATTAAAAAATATCACGAATTTCCAATTTATCCATTTTATTTTCTAAACAATCACTTGAACAAAATTATGTATAGAGAAACAAATGAAATACTGATTTTGAAATAAAAACACTAACTACTAGATACCTACATTTTGTTTTATTTTGAAATTCGAATTGGCACAAAAGATATCGAAACTCAAAGTGGCCAGTAATAAAATCGTTCATTTCATAGGTAAGCACTTAATTTTATATAGTTTTAAATTTAAAAATGTGACTTGCCAGCAAAAATAATATACTTAGTTGCATTATTTCCATTTCTATTTGCTTTCAGCAGAAAGTGTATTTCTGACATTTAAGAGAAACTAAAATTTTCTTAGGATTCTGAAAATATAATAAGTCACATAAAATTTAACTGGACATCGGATTTCGTGAAAAACAGTATTAGTATGTAATTAAATGAGAATGTATTATAATGAGTGTAGTATTAGTATGTAATTAAATGAGTGTAGTATTAGTATGTAATTAAATGAGTATGTATTATAATGGATGTAGTATTAGTATGTAATTAAATGAGTATGAACTGTAATGAGTGTAGTATTAGTATGTAATTAAATGAGTAGGTATGTATTATAATGAATGTGGTATTAGTATGTAATTAAATGAGTAGGTATGTATTATAATGAGTGTGGTACTAGTATGTAATTAAATGAGTATGTATTATAATGAGTGTAGTATTAAATGAGGGTAATTAAATGAGCAACAGAAAATATTGAAACAGCAGCAAATCTATAATAGCAAAAAAAGGTTAGATTTAAGTTATTTTGTGACAACATAGAAATAGGAGTCCCGCGAAGCAGGTAGGCGGAACTTCCCGGCCATCGTAGAGTAGAGTAATTTATTTCAGTTATTCAAAAATAGGTCTTTATGATCATAATTTGCTGCACATTTAGTATTTTTTGACATCATTTCATTGATTTTAAGAAGTGCGGTTGAAGCTTAATAGGACATAACATGCAGTTACTAATTCACATTATTCACTGGACAAATTAAAAAATAATGATCTACATATTAATGTTATAGATGCCGCTTTATAGATGATAAAATTTATAGCTTTAATCTGATGGCACATAAATCCCTATATGATTTCATTTTTTAGCTGTTGTCCCTAATTAATGGCTGCCTAAAACAGTAAAATTCTGCCGAAAATAAAAAGATTGTAAGCTAACAATTAATCTGCTACGAACACAACATGTGCAACACCCAGACCTGAAGAAACACCTGTCTTTAAACAAATGATTGTCTGGCCGGAAACCAAAATAGAGACCTTTTGCACAGCAAGCATAGGCACTACCAACTAGGCTAATTGGTAATTGGCTGTTAAGTGGCTACTGTTGCTTATGGACACCTGCAATACCAGGATTACATAGGCACTGGCTACCCTGCAAATATTTATACACAGCTCTCTTGAAGAACCTCATATTGTAATGCAGCATAAAGTCCTCTAAAGGTTGGTTGTTCCACAATCCTCAGGTTTGTAGTATAAAATGCCTGGTAGCCCATTGAGACACAATTTGTATTCACGAATCGTTTTTATGCTATTCAGAAACATGCCTATTACATAGTCTTCTGTTCCTCTCATCAACTTACTACTGATAAATTTCAAATTAAAATTCTTTATCTGCACAATGTAGTACATGAGGCATTATTAGTACATTTGATTGTCACATTAGATCCATGGCATGCAAATATTTAATATTTCATACATATTATTAATTAACTAACTAAAGATTAGTGCCTATATTGCAACAATGCTCCAGCAATGTGAGTGTCATCTCATACTGCTAGTTCTGTAGTACTTACCTCACAAACTACATCAAATCCAGTATGAATCTTATAATGGTTCCTTAGCGACAGTTTCGATGTTAGAATCTTATGGCAATATTCACACTCTATCTCCTCTCTAACTCCCTTCTTATCTTTTATATCTTTCTTAGTTTTCACTCTCTTCTGCTTATCTTTTTTCTTTGTATTAATCACAATTTCTTTCGGTTTCTCTATGATGTCTTGTATTCTAGCTTCAAATTCTATTTGTTTTATCATCTCTGTTTTATTGTCTGTAGCTACGAAATTATTTGTAAATTGGAATGTGTCTAGTGTAATATTATCATCAAAATCTTTAAAGTCATCGTCTACATCTGATATGCTCTCTGAAATGTCTATGGTAACATTTTTCTCATTTTCCAGCTTAAACACATGATTTTCCTCTTTGACATCATAAAACTGTTTGTTATTCAGTCTGTTTAGTAGTATTTTGTGTGATGTCTCACATCTTTTTCTAAATTTCATTGATTTGTTTATAAAGTTTATGCAAATTGAGCACATTAGTTGAGGCAATGTGTCATTGATTTCAATCTGTAAAAAGAATTACATATGTAAATATATAATAAACAAAAGCACGCCATAATTCTCACTTCTCAGTAACAAAGTTGTGGAGATATGAAATAAATTTCCACAAGAAATCATTGCATTGTCAACTATTAACACTTTAAAAAACAGACATGACAAGATAAGATATAGGTATACCAGCAGTAATTCTGCTCATCTACAAGAATGTTACTACTCAGCTACTCATCTACTCACATCTACTCAGCTACAAAAGAATGTTTTAAGCAACAACTTTAAAAAGAAATATTAAGATTTATTATGATGTGCCAAATAGATTTTATATATAATACTAGGTTTCGGCGGCGCCCCCCGGGCGCCGGCCTCCCCCTAATGGGGGGGGGACGCTCCGGGCTTCGCCCTGCGCGGAGCTCGGCCTCCGGCCTCGCGTAAATTACACACTGAGAGAGATCGCTGTAGTTGATGTTGTGCGGGATCTGCATAAGAATTCCAAATCCCTAACCAGCCTCCCCCGAACCCCCCGGATATCAATTTTCATCCGGATCGGATGAATTCGAAATATGGCCGCCATCTTGGATTCGCCATCTTAAAAAAATTTTTACCTCAATAGAAAAAGATCGTCATGATAAACAATATTAGTTTGAGCACCGATCCGATATGTCTACCCGTTTCGGAGATGTCTTCCGAAGAATTTTGTGTGGCGGCCATCTTGGAAATAACCATAAATCCTTAATCAGGCTCCCCTGAACCCCCCAGATATCAATTTTCATCCAGATCGGACAACTTGAAATTTTGGTGGTGCGGTAGTCCGGTCGCTCCGGGCTTCGCCCTACGCGGATCTCGGCCTGCGGCCTCGTTAGACGCAGCTCGGCCTTCGGCCTCGCGTAAGTTACACAGAGTACGCGGCTGGTGGTGCGGTAGTCCGGTCGCTCCGAGCTTCGCTCTACGCGGATCTCGGCCTGCGGCCTCGTCAGACGCAGCTCGGCCTACGGCCTCGCGTAAGTTACACAGAGTACGCGGCTGGTGGTGCAGTAGTCCGGTCGCTCCGGGCTTCGCCCTACGCGGATCTCGGCCTGCGGCCTCGTTAGACGCAGCTCGGCCTACGGCCTCGCGTAAGTTACACTGCGAGCGCGGCTGGTGGTGCCGTAGTCCGGTCGCTCCGGGCTTCGCCCTACGCGGATCTCGGCCTGCGGCCTCGTCAGACGCAGCTCGGCCTTCGGCCTCGCGTAAGTTACACAGTGATCGAATTCGGACGCTCCGGGCTTCGCCCTACGCGGAGCTCGGCCTGCGGCCTCGCTGTATAGCCGCCATCTTCAAAAAGTGTTGAATATAAATAATAATTCCAAATCCTTAGTCAGGATCCCCTGAGCCCCCCAGATATCAATTTTTATCCGAATCGGATGAAGTTGGAAAAATGGCCGCCATCTTGGATTCGCCATCTTGAATAAAATTTTCCCCTCAGTAGAATGAAATCGTCAAGATAAACGATATTAGTTTGAGCACCAATCCGATATCTCTAACCGTTTCGGAGCTGTCGCTGAGAGAATTTCGTATGGCGGCCATCTTGGAAAATTTCGGCACCTACCCTAAATCCTTAAATTTCCTCCTCGATTTTCCACCTCGAAACACATTCGCTCAGAAATTTCTAAATTTCCCAAGTTTTTTTTTAAATTTCCGCCATTTTGTGTCCGCCATCTTGGATTTTTTTTTTCCGCCTAATTTCCCCATAGACCAGAGTTTCCAACGAGGGGAAATTCCACCTCGCGTCCCTCGCCCGATTCGAGCTACCGCCTCGGAAATGCCCTCGGACCCCAAAATCGAAATTTCCACTTTGTATGGCAGCCATCTTGAAAAATGGCGGAATTAAAAAAATGTTCCAAAATCCTGAATCGGGGTCCCCTGAACTCCCCGGGTATGAAATTTCATCCCGATCGGAGGAATTTTAAAAATGGCCGCCATCTTGGATTCGCCATCTTGGAAAAAAAAATTCGTCCAGTGGAAGGACATCGACTCGCCCCACCACATTAGTTCGAGCCCCGATCCGATATCTCCGACCGTTCGGGAGCGACGGTCGAAATAAATTTGTATGGCGGCCATCTTGAATCGGCCATTTTGAATTTTCATCGCGCTCTCGTCAAAGTGCCGACGGTTCTCTATGACATTCGGTCGAGCATCACGTGACTACCTCTCACCGTTCAGGCAGGCCGTCGACCGTCGAGCTGAAGGTCCACCGGATGCGGATGGGCCCGCTCCCGGTGCAAGTGCCGGGCGAGCTCGGCCTGCGGCCTCGCCCGCGCCGCTCGGCCTCCGGCCTCGCGGGAGTTACGGCCGATCGAAATTTGAAATTTCAATTGACGGCCGCCATCTTGGAAAGGGCGGGATCGAAAAACCGACCCGAAATTCTCAATCGGGGCCCCCGCGACCCCCCGGGTGCCGATTTCCACCCCCCTCGGACCAACTTGAAAATCGGCCGCCATCTTGAATCGGCCATTTTGAAAAAATTTCTTGACCACGAGAAGGCTCACCCCGGCCCGAATGACATTTGGTCGAGCACCCCCGACTTACCTCTTACCGTTTCCGAGCTACGAACTAAAACATTTTGTATGGAGGCGACGCTGGACGTTCGAAATTCAAATTTTCGCGACGCCCGCTGGCATCTGCCTGCAGTTCTCTATGACATTCGGTCGAGCACCCCCCGCGTAGCTGTTACCGTTGGGTCTGGCCGTTGGAATTTTTCATCAGGTATGGTCAACTCGAAGAAGTCGGATTTTTCTGGTGCTCACCGACCCCGAGATTTTACTTTCTCATTCAAAGTTTCTCACCCCGGTGGTGGGAACCGGGAGATCAATTATGTCAGTGAGTCAGTCAGTGAGTCAGTGGTAATCCAGCTTTATATATATACGGAATATGACATAGACATAAATAGATATATGACATTAGTTTCTTTTGTTTACTTCTTATCATTAATAATTAATAAGAAATATCATCTGAATTTCATTTTTTCTCGCATTTTTGTAATTTCATTTGCATGCCCTGGTTTCGTAGCAGAATATGGTGAAAGGTATAATGCATTTTAAAATTGACAACTTATGTATCTACCTGTAGTTGTTAGAGCATGGTTACCGGTTTTCGATAATATAGAAAAACAGGGATTTCGGATAAAATATGCGATATTGGAAAACTGATATTGAAGTCGAAGAATACCGGTATTTCGATATTAGGTTTTCCGATCGCGGGTGAAGCAAAACGGCGGCGGCGAGCGCGTTGGCAGTTGACGCCGTGCAGCGACGTGGCGTGAAAATGAAATGGTGGTAGTCGAGGCCTTCATTTAGAGAAAGCCTATGGATATTTATTGACAATACCACCCACGAGTGTGGAATAGGAAAGAGCTTTTTCCTCCGCGATCTATATGTGTAATAAGATTAGATCCGTCTCTTAAAGATAACACTTTGGATGCCCTCTGCTTTTTGCAATCATTGTTTCAACAAGCTCGATCTGGTCATTTACCATCGTAGTCTTCATCAACATCAAAGTTGTAAGGAGAAGTGATGAACGAAGACGCCTGATTATTTTTTTGAAGATTTTCTAATATTTTTTAATTTGTTTCTATCCTGTTTGATTATAAGATTGTAGGTTTAGTTTAAAATATACTTTTATTTCTAAAACATCCATATTTCTCAAAATAATTATTTTGTACAAGAATATCGAAAAACCGGAAAACTGGTATTTGAAGTTTTGATATCGAAATAATACTGGCTGGTATTATGAAAATCCGCCGATAGTCCATGCTCTACCTGTAGTGGTGTAAGGGTCCAAGTTAAACGAGGTGTAAATAACAAGGCTGATGATTGCTCTTTATTGAACTCTGATCGCTGTGACATGATCTATTTAGATACAATCAACCTATATTTATATATATATTTTATGTTAAACATACCCAGAACATCGCCCGTTCTATAATATATATTCAATTTACTTAAATTACTATTTAACATCACACCACATCCTCTATATACCACTTATCTTTTATAATTAATCCTATTCCTGTATTATACAACTTTGTTAAACACAGTATTAAACACCTTCATCTGTTCAATGATTAAATTCTTTGTAAGTTTAATGCCCCCTGGTTCCGTTTCCCGAGAGGGAGCGTGGGTTCGCACCCCACACCTGACATCATGTAGTTGGTGTAAGGGTCCAAATTAAACGAGGTGTATGTGATAACTGGTCTTTATTGAACTCTGTTCGGTTTGACATGATCTATTTAGATACCCTCAACCTACATTATATATTTTATGTTAAACATACCCACTACCCATATCATAAGTATTTGTATTTAATTAGTGTGTAGTTAACACTTGGTATAGTTCTTTAATCTCACGAAGGCAGGTTACACTTAGTAATGGTTGTGCTCATATACATATATTGTCATAGTGTGCACCGCAGCATTCAGCCTGTTCTCAGAGTGTTCTCAAGTAAATGCACACTAAAACAATGTACATGTACAAGCACAACCACAACTAAAGTAACCTTCATTCGGAAATGAAAGAACTATAGTACCAAATAATTTCTTTCTTTCTTCCTTCTTTCTATTCAGCAAATAAACAATTTGATTTGATTTGAATGGATCATATCACCAACCTATCTCTCTACTGTTGGATATAGGCCTTTCCCGCGGACGGCCACCACACACGGTCTTCAGCACTTCAACCGCTTTCTTCAAGACGTCGATTCATCTTGCCAGAGGGTGTTCTACTCTAACCTGTTTTCTTATGTGAGGAAGCAGATGAGCAATCGACCCACGCGATATACCCGTATACCCGTATACCCCTGAAAATACCAGGAAATACCGGGAAAACTGCCAACCTTGCAAAACACTATTCACAGTTTACGATTGAGCTTTCACGTGAATACCTTTCACACTATTTACGTTGGAGAGGTATAATTAATAGTTACCTTCAATCCTGTAGCTAAATAAATATTATTTGTATATTTCTCACTGTTCTCTGGAGTTGAAAATATGGGATTCAAAGATTGTAAACTTAAACACGTCCTACAACAATTCCACGGATACATTTTTAACTTTAAATGTATGAACATAAAATAATTATTTAGTATATGCCCTATTTAACAGTGATAAACGTATTGAATCTGCATTTTAAATAAAATTATAGGTATTTTTATATGTAAATAAACTCCAATTAAACGAAGCTTCAATTGAAAGTTTGACAAATAAGGCTGCGTTCCAATTTAAGCGATTATCGCTTTTTGAGAAAATATTATGTTGCATCCCTTTTTACATGATTGTTATCGAAGAAATTGCGGTAAATTTTTGTGCTTTTTATTTGTACCTACTTATAAGTTTATCTGTGTTTTTATGTTATGAACATAAAAAGCTACCCACAAAATATGTTAGTTGTCAAAGATTCATTATCGCACGTTTTGGAAAACAGCTAAATTGTCAAATTTTACATCAGCGTTTCATTTTACAATTTCAAGTATGTATTTTACTCCATAATAACCCAGACGTAAATATATATTATTATTGTAAATATTATTTTAAGATCATTCTTGAAACCTTCGAGCGTGCGTCAACCTTGTTTGCCAAACGCGTAAGCAAAAACAATCTTTTAGTGTCAAGGATATAAGATCTTTTTTTACATGTAGGGGAACCCGGGGTGGAACGGGGTAGCTAAGCTTTGGTCACAATTTGTGAGAGTTTGAATGAAACAACACCATTATTTGGCAATTTGTAAGTTTATTTACTTCTTTCTCTACAAGGAAATTAAAGCTAAACTTATCTAAATTAATGATCACTTTGAAAAAATATTGTTTGAAAAATAAAGGGAAATTTCCCATTCTGCCCCACCCCCCGGGGTACAATGGGAAATGAACCCGGGGCACGATGGGGTACTAATTATTGGCATAGTTCACAGATGAGAACACTGTCATCGTCGTCACTATCTAGACCAGCCCACGCCAAATGTGCCCATTTTTTACAAATGCTACAAGACCACTAGCCTTCATTGGACTTGGAGTATAAATCATGGTAATACAAGCAGATCGCGTCTTCATCTTCCGAGCTTTCTTCAGATTCAGTTCCCATTCTTTTTTGTTTCTTTCTTCTTGTTTCTTCTTTGTTTTTGTTTAAAATTTTCTACTTCTTCTGAGTGTTCTTCAGGTGTAGTTCTGATTCTTTTTTGTTTCTTTGGCTTAGCTTTCATTCCTTCAGGTATGTCTTCTTTACCTTTTAACGTCAGTCTTGTTTATTTTTTTCTACTTTCGCTTTATTGATATTTTGTGTCTTTTTAATAGATTCTTCTAATTCAGTCTTGTAAGGTGAAGCGGTCAGGATTGCCGTTTTTCCACCCTTTCTTGTAACTCTTTTCATTCCAGCTTTCACTTTTGGCAACGGGATTAGCAATGTAGACCAGGACAGGACTGTCGGCTGGTTTTTCTTATATATGAACGTACCATCTGCAGATGAAATAAAAATGCGTATTTATATGAGAAGTACAAATATTTACGGGGCGGAACGGGGTATACCCCATTGTGCCCCACCCATTGTGCCCCGACGCACCGTTCACGTAAACACGAGTGTTATGACCGGTTATATTTATTGGACTTTAGTTAGTCAAAAGTATGTTTAAACAAACATGTAATGTTAATATCCGAACAAAGAATAGTGTATAGTGTAATTACCTTGGTATTGCATAGCAAAATTAAAATTTGCAAGCTTTTTCGTCGACCTTCGATAAAATCCAAACTAAGCGCACTCTCACACTGACAGCGGCCACTCCGTATAGCGCAGCACAGCTGACCGAACGTTGTGCGCGATGGTCACGCATCTCTGTCGCCTGTAGCGAGCACAACGCCTCTTTCCCGTTCCGCCCCGGTACCCCGTTCTACCCCGGGTTCCCCTACAGACACAGTATTAAAAGCAAGGCAGACGCATGCTCATCATGGTCATGAGTTGTATTATAATAACCTAGTGTCATAAATAAGACCTGCGATTATGAGACAATGTCATAGCATAAGACAATGTCAATTAGTGTAAAACAGACTTATGCAGTGGCCATAACAGAAAAGATGATAATGAAAGTAATACGATAAATAATTGCATTTTTTATAATTTCTTGGAGAAAATAAAAAATTTCAATCGAATATTAAAACGCAAATGTCACTTGTCAGTTAAATTTGAAACTTTTGGCGGGATGTTGAGAATTATTGTGACTGTCATAATAAACGACCAGTTAGATAAACGATGAACTTGAGTTTTTGTTTGATTATTGTAAAAAACGTGTATTAGTCGTTTTGTGGTTTAATAGTGATAATTTATTAACCTTCAGTGTTTTTTGAGTGGTGTTTGTGGTAATCAAATAAAAGAATGGGAATGTGGTTTTGGTGTGTCTCCAAGGAGTCCTCTTTTGTCTTCAGTAAACTTACTATCCCTTTACTGAGCGACTTCTGACTTGCTTCGACATGACTGGACATTAACCAGATGTATTTGAAATTGTCTTGACTTTAATAATTACGTACAAAACTGGACACTGGCAGAATGTGCTAATTGCACCATTGCCATATATAGAGAGAAGAAAAAAATATTTCATATTTGTACTTGTACATCCACTGAAATTTGTTATTATAATAACTTATTTTCAAATATTTTATCAATTTATACCGTTATTATAAGCCACAATCACTATTAACTCATATACAGGTCATTTAATGAAATATGAGTCAATGGCATTGCTGTAGAACATGTCTATGCGAGACATCTTTGAGCCCAATTTTTCAAGTTTTAAATTGTAGTAACAAATATACAGATATTTTCTTAAAAGCTACGGGAATGAAGGTAATGTATTATTAAATTTACTTACCAAACTATTTACTTTCAGTAAGAACTAAAGCAGACTTATAAAATCTTAGAACTGATAAATTAACAACCTAGACATAGTGCTAAGTTTTTTATTATCTTAAATGTTTACTGTCTTCTTAAAAGACCCATTTTTGTTATTTCTATCGCTAGAGCCCAGTGGATTGTGGGATTGCAGCATATGCCCTTCCACCCTAATATTATTGGATTAATTAGACATTTAATTCCTCAACAGTGGGGATTTTTAAATCAAAACTAGATACATTTATGCCAGAACAAAATCTATGCATACGTCGAGGTCCTTCACAATAAGAGTTCATTCAATTGAACCAGCCTTACACATACATTCCATAACTTTTGCATCAATTATATATTTTATTGACTAACAATAATAATATTATTTCATTTTTTCCTATTACAGATGGAATTTGACGATGCATTACCACAATTCATATGCACAAATTGCATCAATTTCATCAACAGCTATTTAAAATTTCAAGAAACGTGTCACAGGTCATACAAAACTTTAATGAAACGTTTAAAAAGTAATGAAAAATGTCAGCAATTGAAAAATGTTTTTTTTAAAACTGAATTTAACCGGCCAGTACCTAGTATTGATATTTTAAAAGTAACTGAAAAATCAGATATGGATTCGGATATTAATGAGGCAAATAATGATGAAGTTGACGATTTTAACAATTTTAATGAAGACACATTTGATAATAAAAACATTTTTAATAGAAATATTATCAATAGTAACAATATGATAGAATTTGAAGCTGAGATACAGGATATTTTAAACAGACCTGGTGAAATCATTTTCAAGAATGAAAAATTGAATAGAATTGTAAAATTGAATAAATCTGAAAATAAAAGCAATAGAAATATTAATAAAATAGAAAATAATGGACTAAATGTACAAAAAATTGAAAAGGAGGTTGAAGAAGGGGGTATTTGTGAATATTGCAATAAAATGTTTAAAACCAAATTTTCATTAAAGAATCATTATAAAATACACACAGGACAGAATGTTATATGTGAGGTAATCTCTAAAAAAATATATTCAGCTAATGTTAAAGAAACTTTATTCTCATTATGACATTGTCACTTACATGAGCTAACATTTATAAAAGATAAATGAGGCCGCGAGAGCAGGAACAACCTAAGCAAAATTTTTTCAAAAGCTAGCCTTTGTGCCTAGATCTATAGATATCTTCGTCGGTTATCTATTTTCTATAGATGCAAAATTGATTTATCGAACTATATCAGCAATATAATCGAAGTAAAACATTGCTTTAAAATCTTTACCAAAGATTGAAGTGTATGAATGGCCTAGGTTAGTTAGGTTGTTTTTCCACTCACAACACTCTTGACTGTCATATAGGCACCAGACATTTGACATTTGGGACTTACTAATTGACAATTTGCTAACCTACACTTTATAATGTGGTAAATGAATAGAAATATACAGCTATGAAGGATAATGAAACTAAAAATATTATGGAAAGAAGTCCATTATTGCATACACATTGTCAATACTGTTAACATACATATTTCTGCAGAGGGCCAACAATGATTTTGAAATACTATGCTACCAATACCAATACCAAAATACCAATGTTTTATTTAAATATGCTTTTGTTTTTTTTATAGACCGTTGGGCGGACAGCAAGTGGTCCCACGTGATGGTAAGTGTTACCGCCGCCCATGGACACCTGCAACACCAGGGGGTATACAGGGCGCACTGCCGACCTTGCAAAATCCTATTCACAGCTCTCTTGAAGAACCCCATATTATAGCTCAATGGAAAGACCTCTTGAGGCAGTTCATTCCACAGCCTATGGGTTCGCGGTATAAAATAATTTCATCAAAAAGTCGCCAATGTTTTATTGTAATATTCATGTTTCAGCAAAATACCACTGATATTTTACTGAAATATGCATGTTTCAATAACACATGACCAATTCTCTATTGTAATATGCATTTTTGCAGCACTGCGGCAAGCAATTCATGAATAAAAGACGTCTCCTAATGCATTGCAAAGCTAAACATGGTTATGAGAAAACTGACAAATGCTCCTACTGTGAATACAGGGGATGCAACGCCGAACTTGTCAAGGTAAGAAGTGTATTTAGATTAATAAAACAAAGAAATAATCCTATGGTATTTACACAAAGGGCATAGGACTTGGGAAGGCCATACGACTTGCGTGTTCAATACAATAACGCGTTCAGGATGCTGGTGAGGCTGCCGAGGTTCTACATCACTTTTCGCATGTTCGCTGAAGCACACTGACGGTTTCGAGGGCGTCATGCGGAAGAGTTGTGCATCCATGTTGAGCCACCTCCACGGCAGCACCAACAGCATCTTGACTACGCTCGCGGCAGGGTGGGACTCACCTATGCTGGCCTGATGGATCCATCGGCAATATTGGCACTAGATTGTGTCATTTACTTCTTTTTTTTTTACTAACAAATAATAATTGTTAAGTTCACAGAAAATGTGTAATCATTTCAGATCCATGAGCGCCTCCACACCGGCGAGCGGCCGTATATATGTTCACATTGCGGTACTGGTTTCCATCGGAAGAGCAGTTACTTACAACATGTACCCATACATTTGCCTGATAAGAATGTCCAGGTAATTAAAATTAGACAAAACACTGGTAATACAAAAGCAGGCCATAACATAATCAATAACAGAGTTGTGGACACACGGAATACAACAAAATCATTGAATCGTCAACTATAAACGCCACCCTCGCTACACCGTGATCACTCTGATCACACACCAGCTTTCAGCCAACACTTTTACCAGGTATCGGCATGTGCCTGGGCGCTTCTCACCGACTTGTACCTCCCAAAGCAACGCCCTAACCCGGGGTCCGTTCCTTCCGCCGGTCTACCGCCGGGGGAGCCTTTAAGCTCTCTCCACTCCACTCCTGACTCTGCGCTCGCACTAAACCACCATACATGTCCAGTGACTCTTGAAAGGCCACTAGGGCCACAAGAATTTAGCCACTCCAAATTAAAAACAACTTGAAATTGTATCAGCACTAGGTAATGGTGCTCACCTACAGGTACACTCGTCTACCCCATTCACAGATATAGATAATGAAAGCTGTGAGTCGCGCCGTGTCCGAAATTGGTGCTAAGCTCTTACTCTCGCACTTTTCAGTCTGTTCCGACGCGTGTCACCAGTGAATCGTTACAATACACAATGCCTAATTGCGCTATAATCAATTTTAAAAACGGACGGTAGCACGATCGGGTCGTGCCTCAATTTTAAACAGGGAACCCTTCTACTTTTTTTATAGATTTTCTTTTTACCCACGGCTGAAAGGAAATATTTTGTAAAATAGTTGTTTCTTATTGCTTATATGATGTTTCTATAATTTCAAATCTACTAACTTTCACTGAATGTGACTGAGGCTTCTTTACAGTCTGTCTAGGAGTTCAACGTGCTCATTTCTGAAGGGTACATATAGTAGCACCAATCATGGGCGTACCCAGGGGGGGGCAGGGAGGGGCAGCTGCCCCCCCCTGGACCTGGACTGCCTCCCATACATTTAACTGGTTAATTATTGCCTATGCCTAAGTACTGTTATATTTATGAAATTGTAGATGAAGTAAAATTTATATGTAAGTGTATTTATATTTATATGTAAATAGTTTGGGTGATTCTTTCACAGAACTTGTTTTAAGCCGCTTTGCAGAAGATCCACGAAGATTGCTTTTGAAATAAATACTTAATTAATTACTTAAGTATCTAATCTAATAAATGCACATTTCTATTTATGTTGAATTATTTACCTACAGGAAATTTCTGATTTGCCCCCCCCCCCCTAGGCCAAAAGCTGGGTACGCCCATGGCACCAATCTCTCTTTGGTAATCTGGTCGCAACTTTCGGAGTCTTTCTGGCTGAGCTCTCGTGGCCCGATTGCGATGAATTTTGGCACAATCGGTTCTTCTTGCCTCGTTTAATACTCACAATTGTTATTCGAGGCGATGATGACGTCACCCCACTTGTATTGGTTTGCTGTTCTAAATTTTCGTCGCAGAAAGCAACTTCGGAGGCCTGGTTGGCTGGGTTCTCGTAGGCCGATTGCAATGATTTTTGACTTACTCGAAGCCTCTTAGCCTGTTCTCTGTTTTTAGCTTTATTTGCTTCGATTTTTGATGCATCCCTCACAGTATTCTTCGATTTTGTGCGCGCCATGGCTATTTTCAAAACTTCAACGGCTCATAGTTTCCAAAGTTCACGAGGCGGTTTTTAAATTTATTATATCAATAGATTAACTATTTAATGCACTTTACAACGACACCTCATTTATAACTGTAGCACGACAATTCACAAAGTTAGTCGCGTGTCACTAAAAGTTACTTGTATGCGATGACCAATAACTTGTGACGTCACTAGCGGATACGAATTCAATTGTTCTTTGTGTGATTGCGCAACTATCCTCTAGCGATAGACACTTGTTGCGCGGTGCTCGGCCCGCGGGCGCCTGAAGGGGACGCGGTCAAACGTGCTTATTATTTTGTGTCGGTTTTCATCAGCGCGACCCGGTCACAGACCGAGGCGTGGAAGACAGGGTTCCCTGTCAAAAATCGTCTTTAATGTTGAGCCGAGTCAAGGGAGAAGTTTCGTTTCATTGGCGAGTGGTTTCCCATCGCTACAATTTACTCGTGACGTCACACGCTCGGTGTTGGTGAACTAGTGACCCCCATCGGTTGTCGGTTATTGTATTGTTCACTACCAATGATATAGAGTCCAAAACATCAATTTTTAAAATGTGTTTGTTTGTTTTCCTTTCTGTCCGTATGCTTTACTGTGTGTCTGTCTGTCTGTATGCCATTCTGTTCGTTTGTCTGCCTGCGTTTCTATCTGAACGCCCATAATTCGAAACCACTGATCGGATTCTAATGAATCTTGCCACAGTTATATCTTATATCCTGGATTAATATTTAGGATGTATTTCATTCGGAAGTTCCCGCGGGAATCATCAGGATTGCATGATATGGGATAGGATGGGACGGGACAGGAGAGAAGTACAATAAACTAACCGCATGTATAGAATCATCGCAAACAAAGTCGCAGTATTAAATATTTTCAGTAATTTTCGCATTTTAATTTTCATTCATACAGTGCGACGAGTGTCCAGCCCGCTTCAAATCAGTTACCCTAATGCGTATACACAAGTCGCGGCACAAACCGCGGCGACACGCGTTCGCTTGCGGCGAATGTCGCGCGCGCTTCGCAACACGGCGCGACTGCACGCGACATGTCAGTCGGTCGCACACGGACGCGACTGTTCTGAGAGTTACTGTTGAAGAATAAAGAGATATTTTCAATTATTGTTTTGTTTTATTGAACTAAACAGTTCCCAGTTAATCTTAACCAGCTTTATCCTCCACTGCTGCACACGGCCGTCTCGTACACGACCGATGTATGCCTTCCAAACGCCACGCTGGCCAAGCGGCTTATCGAATTCACTTCACTAGAGGTTTTGTTTAAAATTCAACCCCTAAGGTCATCTATGTTCATGGTTATTGTCTGCTGCCTCTCTCCCTCCTCACCCGCCCGCGCGCCGCAGACATCTAGGCGTATTCCGGAATTATGTGTACATTAGTGTTAGTGCATAATGTTTGTGGTAATTAAATTAAAGCGTGAGACTGTATTTTTCGTGTTCTTTCAAGGAATCCAACTCTGTCGTCAGTAAATCTACCATCACTTTATTGACCGACTCCTACTTCCACGGGATTGGACATTAACGTGATAAAATCTGTTTTATTAAGTGCTACGTGTGCTAGCTATGCCAGTGTCCAAATAAAATATATAAAAAAAAGGAAATGTCATTGTCGACAGGATTGAAAAATGTTTTATTCAATAGAAATCCGTGTTTTTAATTCTCTTTCAATGTTATTTGCTGTTTCATTCAACGTTGACATTGACAGAATCTCGATAGGGCAATACTAAGAAATTGGAAATATAGAAATACTCGGGCCAGACCATTTGTATTACAAGCTATAATATACGAATTTAAAATTTAATCAGAAGCGCGATATATAAACGCAATGCGACTGTCATCGAGCGATTCCAGAGTAGAGCCCCGGTGTTAGGATAAAGTGTGATTGCGCATAAGAGGGCATTACACGCGTCAGGGTGGACGAATGCAAGATATTTATTTATAAAAAGTTTCCATTGAAATGTTTTAATAAAATATTTGTGAGATTTATATGTTGTTATGACAACACTGAATTGAGGGTGGGTTTTCACATGTTGGGCTGTCAAAAAGAAAATGTCGTTGTGGTCGACTGATTATTAGAAATAAGGTTAAATATGAAATTATATACATAGATATATTTAAATATATTAATTTATATTTATAATCAGATACATTTACTATTACAAACTACTAACATTACTAACTCTTAGTGTTGTATTCTTCATTGTTCTATGTCATTCCTACAACTGATATAGAATTATCTAAACCAGTGCTTCCCAACCTTTTTTCATTCCCGTACCCCTCCCCTGATAACTCCACACCTACTCCTAAAAATGTCAAAGAATTACAAAGAATCCTTTGCGTACAGTAGCCGCTTAGACAGGCAGTATACAAACGAATGTACTGTATTTTACGAACCCAACGCTCATAGTCTAGCACCTTAGTAAGTTATTCTTAGTTATAAGGTTCATTTTAAACTACATATTGTAGACATAACACATTATAATAATGTTTATATAAGTTAACTGTTTTAACTTCTCAGTATTTCCGCCATTACCAATATAATTTTCACGTACCCCCAATGGAACCCCGCGTACCCCCCGGGGTACGCGTACCACGGGTTGGGAATCGCTGATCTATACGCTGAAATTACCTCCCCCACTGTATTCTGTCAACCACGTGGTTGTGACGGAATTATTGTGGCTGTCACAATAGAAGCCAGTTAAGTGAAAATTGAATAAGATTATGAAAATAATAAATGACGAAAAGAAAATATTTAAATCGAAAACTAATCTCTAAAATAACTTAAAACTAACCTACAAACTTAGATCAAATAAAAAAAAAGGAGGAAGATACGTTATTCACCTACCGCGCGTGGTCCTACAAAACCGAGTATGCCATAAAAAGGTGGACTGTATGCTCGTCTGCCAACTTCGTCCATAAAAAAAAATCCGTAATGTTTTAATGTATGATTCCACGACTACAGCTTCTTGCAACAGCTTGTTTTTTCTCAGATAAACGCTCGACAGGAAATTTGGATTTCAATTTTTTTACAATATCTTTTAGTTTTTGATTTCTTGCTTTTAGGTATCTACATTGACGTTTTAATTTTTTATTTTTTTCAATCAATATATTTTTGACAGCTGAAACTTGCCTTAAGTCTTTCTTAAACTTAATTTCTCTAGGTGAGTCAAATATAGATTCCGTATCAGATACGTCCACATGTATCAATGAAGAAGGGGATGCATTGGGGTTATCTTCTGAACAATCTTTAGGGTTTTCACAAGGCACAGCAGACTTTTTAAGATACCGTCGTCCAGTTGCAGTTATATATAGATCTTGTTCAAGAAAGTGTTCAGAGCAAATACAGGTATGCTCTGATGGTAACCATGTGTCTTCGCTTCTGTTTTTCTGAACAAATTTTATCCACTGTTCTCTTTTATCGTGGCCAGCACGAGGAAATCTAAAAAAAAATATGCGTTATTTTATTCTTTGTTTTCCTTACCCGGTTTCCAGGAAGAAATTACTTTTTATTTTAGTAATAAGGCCGCCAATTAATTGTGTGTGTTATAGGTATTTTGTTCATATTTTTGTATCCTGTGGTGCAATAAAGAATTTTTGTATTGTGTTGAACTATTGTGGGCAGTATAATAGGTAGGTACTCAACACATGACTTCGAGTAATTGTAGACCTCAAGGTGACAAATTACTTTGATCCACAACAATGCCATACAAAAATACTTTACTGCACACCAGATAAACCACAAAGTATGACAAACAAAGACGGAAACAATGTACAAAGGTATCCTTCTTGCTATAAACAAAAGAAACTGTCTTCAGCAGTGATAAGAGTGAATAGAAGTAAATAATGTAATATAATTTCAGCTAATACAATACATACTCGTATATACGCATGTACACACTTGAATACATATCACTGTTGTTTTTTTTATATTATATACATGCATAAATAAGAGATGATAGTTGAAAGTAAATTATATACGTACTTATGAAATGTTATGCCCTCGGAAGACTTCTTTGTCCTCTGAGAATATTTTTTGCAATATCGAAGTATGCAATTCGGCATTTTCATAAATATACTGTTTCCATCCACCAATGTCTAAAAAAAAACAACTATTTGCAAACGTTTATTTTCTACCAATTTCCATTTGCATTGTTAACAAATTGCCTCATCTGAATGAATGTTTCTTAATTCTATGTCATTGTGATTGGTCATGTAGCAGCGAGTACCTACCACCGTAGGTACTCGCTGCTAAAGTAAAGAGTAAGCGAGAGAAACACATACTAAGATGGCTGACGAATGACTAATTTTCCAGAAAATAATACATACCTATTGGTTTTGTAAGTAAATGAGTTACTTAAATAAAATGAACTTTGAATCACTTAAACACAGTGCACATGTAAATAATAACAACGTTATATCTCCCACATTAAATATGAAGTACCTACTTTGTGGATTGCAGCGTTTGATGTGTCACAAAACAAAGCACCTCTGCTTGTGCTTGCGCACGATCGACTAAACAGTTGTGGCTAATTGACCGTAACGTAATTAGCATTTTTTTTTTTAGTGCTGCATAGGTCTTTTTCAGTTTGAGGGCAGTATCAGTCGTCGACTCGAATCCGAAGAATTGGTAGGTTCAATTTAATGGCTAGTTTATATGTTCGCTGAAACCAAACGAAATGGCCTGACCACGAACGTGTAAATGGACGTTTGCCGACGATTTAATTTTATTTATTTTTATACATGGCATTGGTGCAATTAGCACATTCTGCCAGTGGCAAGTTTTCATTGCATTAGACAATTTTAAAGTCTAAAACGTATTTTGGTAAAGTAAAGTGGTAGTAGGTTTACTGAGGACTCGGATGCACACGAAAAACGCAGTCCTATGCTTTTATTTGAGTATCAGAAACATTATGCACAAAAACAATATGAAGTTTAATAATCTGTCACTATTAAATCGTAATATGCACACTATAGGTACACTATTTATATTAATGAAACAAAAACTCACTTCAATTCATGTATTCCTAAAAAAATCCGATTTAAAGTTTTTATTTATTTCTTTGCCACAAATTAAAGTAGGTAAATATTAAAAAAATAATAAACGTCAAAGTTGTCAAAAATCAATGCAAGCGAAACGACGCGATGCACTTTTCCTGCTATTTATTTAAATAAATAAACAATAAAACAAAGAAAATCCAATTAGAATCTAAATAAACTATCCTCTAGTCAAATATTTATTTTACAAATAAATGAAAAAAATGCTCACAGTATTGCTTTTAAACAAAATGTCGATGAAACTCCGTTCTCTTCGAATGAGCCGACAAAAATTAAGAAAATGTCAAGAAGTGAACTATTGTAGGACTTGTCTAAGCACCCAGGACTTAGTACCCATATTCCCTAACAAGGAGATGCACTTAAAACGAACGGAGGACTTGAAACTCGTCACTGGTTTGGAGGTAGATTTTTTTTTGCATTGTCCTTTGCGGTCAGGATTCGGAAAAAATATTGAAAAGTTCTAGGAATTTGAGGAATAATGGGAGTTATTTCTTTGTGAGGCTTTAGTGTAGCACTGCTCCCTCTCTTCCTGTGGGTGTTGTAAAAGGCGACTAAGCGATAACAAGGGTTTGCTACCACAAACCCTGAAGGAACTACACTACCTCTAAAAAAGTGGATTTGCCAACCCCCTTGGCCAGCGTGGTTTTTAAAGGCCATATATTCCTCATGCACAAGACTTGGATGGAAAAGGGGTTGGTATCAGTTAATACCATACCATCAGTCTTTATCCGTACTTTGCTAGATATAGACTTATGGTATCCTGTTTGTAAGTATACATACTGTCTAAAGCACTAAGTGACTTCATTAGTACTTTATTTCTACTGTTCAAATACAATATAGGAAAAAATCTTTAAAGTAAAATATAGGCTTTCTATGTGTACATAATTTAAATAAGTATGTAATGTTAAGTACAAGTAATTAACCTGCAATCCTCAAGCAATGGTCTTTGGGATACCAAAGATGGGAGGATAATCTAAAGGCAGTAGTGGGGGCAATGTGGACAAGAAAGGTGCATAACAGGAGACTATGGAAGACTGGAGTAAGCCTTTGCCGAGAGGCAAACTGATCACCAATCAGACAGTGTCACCAATGATGGAACTATGTTGTATATGCATAAGTGATAGAGATTAGTAAGGAAAGGCTTATAATAACTATAATAAATAATAATAATAAAACAGTACAAGTAATTAACCTGTAATTCTCAGGCAACTATCTTTGGGGCACAGTTCAATCTGATCTCCTTTCCATAGGCATGTCTATGTATTGCATATATGCCGGGCGACTATATCCACTTACCATCAGGTGGACTGACACCTTCTGCCACCTTTTTTCTGTAAAAAAAACTTAAACACCGCTAATCAAACATGTTTTTATTTTCAGATAAAGTACAATGATGGCCTCTCGCAAAAGATATGCACAGAATGCATTGAAAGAATGAACATGGCATTACAATTCAGGCGTAAAAGCAGGAAATCTGAGAAAGCTTTACTTGGACTTGCTTTAGGAACGAAAATAAAGAAAAAATATAGTTCAAAAACTTTGGGAGTGAAAAAGAAGCCTAAAATTCAGAAACGTAAACCTTGTGAAATTGAGGTGAGCATATACATACAAACTGTAACTGTAACCAGCCCTTTGAGTATCCACTACTAGAGACGGGTATTCTCATGCACATCGTCTCATCATTAGGGATGTATGTATGGCCTTAACCTCTACCAAATAACATATTTTTTGGGGCCGGCAGAGGGTTATATGTGATTTCAGAAGGCTCGGCAGAAGGTTTCAGTATCCACTGCTGCTCCAGCCTTCTCGTGGACATTGTTTATGTATTTATTTTTTATTAAAAAGAACTATTGCACTCTACAAATGATGAGTGTATTTGGGAGATGGGATGAAATGTATAAAATAAATATAACTTAAAAGATAATTACTAAAGACCTACACTCCTACACTTACTAAATTCTACACCATTACTTGTAATAACTATAAAAATATAAAACCAATACTACTTATAAATATGTAGTACAATATTAAGCTGTGAATAGGATTTTGCAAGATTGGTGGCGCACTCGCATGCCCCTGGTGTTGCAGATGTCCATGGGCGGCGGTAACATTTACCATCACGTGGGACGCTTGCTCATCTGCCCACTTCTCTATAAAACAAAAAGGGAAAAATGCAGCTTAGCAATGGGTAACTCTGGATTCAATGAATCAAAGAATCCGAAACTGCGAGCAGAGCCTAAACTCTTAATGATTCCGGCTAACTGTTATCAACTGAAGAGTTATTAATTCCTTTCATTTTTTGATCGCTGAGTTACATGAGCGAGCATGATGCAAAGCGAATGAGTCACTCTCAGGCTCTTATAAAATATAAGTAGGTGAATCAAAGGAGTCAAAGAATCGTTAAGAGGAGTCGGATCCGCGAGCAGAGATCCGACTCCGGTAAGTGATCCGTAACACTCCGAGGATTTGTGAATACCCACCACTAACGTTGGCCAAGCGGAGAGGCCAAGGGTTGGAGAGCTCACTCTTAGAGGTGGTGTAGCTCCAGAGGACTTGTGATAGTGGCCTTTTATGATGTTATATTTAAAAAATTACAGATGGACAGCTTCAACTATAAAGACAAGAAAGTCCCTATAGGGGACTATAATTTCGGTAACATACCAGATGATGGGGCCGATACTTGGCAGAATGATGACTTTCACGTTGATGTCAAGAATGATGATTATGATGACTTTGCGGAGAAGAGTGAAGATATGGAGCCTAAAATTAGACAGGTAAGTTGATAAGAGAGGTTTTTTTTTCTTTTCACATATGGCGATGGTGCAATTATTAGCACATTCTGCCAGTGTCTTTCTTAGTTAAATAAACAATTTCAAAGTCCAAAACATATCCTGTCAATGTCCAGTCCCGTTGGAGTGAATCAGGAGTCACTCAGTAAGCCAATAGTAGGTTTACTGAGGACGGAACAGGACTCCTTGGAAGCACACGTGAAACACACGTCCTACGCCTCTATTTGATTATTACACTTTGAAGTTTAATAAACTATCACTATTAAACGACAAAACGCACAATACACAATTATCATATTAACACAAAAAATACTTCACTTCGCGAGTTCCTGCCAAAGGGTCGATAAGAAAGTTGTTAATGGGAAGATAATTAAGGAGCATAATGGCAGAGTTTATATTCTACTAGCAGCACCCGGCAGGCGTTGCCCTGCCTGTGTATATTTATTTAACCTGTATATAAAATCACAAATTATTCTGTTTTGCCGTCTATATGATTTTTGCGATCGATTGAACGATACAGAAGTTGATGTGCTGCAGCGCCATCTAGTGGCGAGTTACAACAAAGTCGACAGCTCGAAAATATTCTTCGTGCTCAAATACCTATGTACACCAATTTTCATGGCGATCGGTTGAACGGTATAGAAGTTGATGTGCTTCAGCGCCATCTAGTGGCGAGTTACAACAAATTGGATAGCATAAAAACCTTGTCCATGAAAAAATACATATATGTGCCAATTTTTATTTTGATCGGTCAAACGGTGTCGAAGTCTATTAATCTCAGACAGATATAACATACATTTTTTTTTATACATATAGATACAACTTGTCGCAAATAACGCAAAAACTAGAACACGTGAACTAATTTAAAGAAGATATAAAAGCGTTCTAATGCAAAAAAAATAAATTTACGGAATAAATTAAAAGTTATAAAACCACTAGCGACCCGCCCTCGCTACATTTTATTTCAAAATAAAATGTAGCCTATATTAGACACGGATAATGTAGCTTCCGATTTGTGAAAGAATTTTTGAAATCTGTTCAGTAATTCCAGAGATTACTTCCAACATACCTACAAACACACAATTTTACCTCTTTATTGTATTAGTATAGATGTAGTTTTGTTCTATCTAAAACGTACGTAGCGCTCATTGCTCAGTTTATATTAGTGATCGGGCGACGAGCTTAAAATAAAATATATACTAGAAATAGAATAAACTGTATGAACTGAAAACTTATGGAAAAAAATACTTATTGTAAAAATTGCTCGAATCGAATGTACTCTCATTACTATAGAACCTATCTTCAGTTTTCGCCTTATTTCTGTAACACGTATAAATAAACGAAAGCAACACTCGAATTTTACGTATGTTGAAAAGAAGATTGAAATCCATGGGTTATTCACCGAGATATACCTATTGAAAGTTTCAAACACGCTACTCGCGACGATGACAACAGTAAGAGTATATGAGGACCCCAGAGGTCGAGGGGTCTAAGTGACATTTTCGAAAGAATTGAGTTAGATGCAGTAAGACTGTTAAAATACTATTCTTTTTAGTGGTGAGGAGACCCAAGTGATTTCCCTGACAGGTGCTGCTACCTAGTGTGTTGCCCCTTCACCACTAGTAGTGCATTCTAACACTGCTTAGAGCGCTAAGGTCTAAGCTGCTTGGTCTAAGTACACATTATCTACCTTTTATTACCTATAAATGTAACACAGGTGATTTTAATAATCTATTGTTAGTACTAATTAGAAGCAAATGGCCAAAGTGTTGGCCTAAAATGGTCAAAACAAAAAAAAATAACTTTCCCTCTTACAAAATTTTGTTGACTTTTGGTTCAATTATCTCAAAACATAAATTTTGTCACTTAGACCCCTTTACCTCTGGGGTCCTCATATACAGTCTTTGAAAGGCCTTTACAATCTTTAAAGTTTAGAAACTTTAAAGTTTGTACGTTTTAGAAAAAACGTTGTAATAAATCCTTTGTGTGCGGCTAACTAGGTTTGGCCGGCAACAGCGTAAGGCCCAGTGCCGGCTTCACCTATGGTGCAGGGTGTGCGGCGCACACGGGCGCAGGGTCTTAGGGGGCGCCGAGCGCCGCCCGTGACGCCTCCAAAGAGCCTGCATCGCTCGCGGCGCTCTCAAAGACCCCGCGCTCGTGTTATGGCCGACGCCGGCGAATAGCTTATTATTTGAATAGCAGTTTTCTTTGCGGTGGCTCTTAGCTATATTTGCTGTAGGTAGGTAAATTAGTTCAGAGGTTCCCAAGATATTTAGCTTCTTCCATGGTGGTTGAAGGGATCTTGGGCATTATTACAAGTAGAAACTTCAAATCAGGAAATGAGTGTTCAGTTAAGTGATAAGATCCTACACTACACCCACGATTTTGAAGGTCCGATGATGACCAGGGTAGACTAGAGTGTAGACCAGACTAGAGGGCGCCAGGGTATTGATTGCACCCGGGCGCTACATGGGCTAGAGCCAGCGTTGACTCTACCGAATATAGTGCAAATATGCATCAACACTAGATTTTAGGTAAAATATGCAATCACCGCTGAGAATGGGCTAAATATGCAAATGCTTATAATCCGGTCTCCTATACATTACAGTTATAAAAACCAATACGTACATTCTTTATAACGATTTCTCTAAGAATTCCGTATGTATGCTACAAACATTAACATTAAAATGCTACAAGCCCTCTAAAATAGATCCGTGCGTAACGCCGTGGCTGCCCCGTGGTACTCTCGCAACGTCGACCTCCACAAGGACGTGGAACTGCCCTCCATCGTTAAAAACGTGAAAGACTCCGCCCGACGCTACTACCGCAGAGTCCTTCACCATCCCAACCCCCTAATAGTTGACAGCCTAACTTATGTCCCCGACAGCCCCTCCCCGCTACCGTCGCTCTCGGCACGTCCTAGACGACCCAATTACCGCTGCCAATGCGGTTCCTACATTACACTCTACACCGTCCCCACCAGCAGAGAGGAGGAAGCCCCCCCTCGCTACACCGTGATCACCCACCGACTTTCAGCCAACACTTTTACCAGGTATCGGCACACGCCTGGGCGCTTGTCACGATTCGCGATCCCGCAGTACCCTCCCAAAGCAACGCCCTCAGCCGAGGTCCGTTCCTTCCGTCGATCTACCGTCGGGTGAGCGCTTAGGCTCGTTGCTGCATACTCTTGCTTCTGGCTAAACGCCTTCTGCGCTCGCCCTAAACCATACATGTTCGGTGACTCTTGAAAAGCCTTTAGGGCCACTAGGCCATTAGATTGTATATAAATGTATCGTGATGTCTCACGCTGCTCTGTCAATTTTTAAAATTGGTAACTTCGTCGTTTTTAAAGATATTGTAAAAAAAATATTCTCGTCAATACCTTCAACACAATCAATACCACCAGCGAACCAGCTCTTTCAGTATTCACTGCTGGATACAAGCATCCCCAGGCACACTGTCTCGTGCTTGGCCACGCTGGCCAAGCGGGTTTGCGAGTCCACTATTTTAGAGGTGGTGTAGTTCCTCAGGGCTTGTAGTAGCCGCTTTGTTATCACCTTCCACGACAGCCACAGAAAGAGATGGCCGACACCACACAGCTCATACAGTGATTAATTAGTCTATTGTTATTTTCTTAGGTTTTCGCGATTACTATACATAGCAATTAAACAACTTTGAAACGGTTTAAATCGTGTATATTTAACATTATTTATATCCCGACGTTTCGAACACTTTGCAGTGGACGTGGTCACGGGGTGACTAATTGATTTAACTGATTGGTGATTGATTTAATTGGTGATTAATAACTCAAGTGACAAATAAAATCAATTAGTCACCCCGTGACCACGTCCACTGCAAAGTGTTCGAAACGTCGGGATATAAATAATGTCAAATATACGCGATTTTAACCGTTCAAAGTTGTTTAATTGCTAGTCTATTGTTTTTTTTTTAAATTGTCATGCTATGGTAAATGTATACTGTCATCCATAGACATCCGAGGGACATGCCAACATTTGTCCGGAATGACAAACGTTGGCACGCCCCCGAATGTGCTGCCTACCTTTATTAAGGAGTGGTGGGGAGGGATAGAATGGGAATGGCCTCTGGCATATCTCACTCACTACCGAAACACGTACGTACATTGGGGAAATACGATAAAGTAGAAAATGTAGTACATTACCAGGTAGTCTTCTGTGAGTGAGGGGTAACGTGACCAGTCGAGTGCGCCCAGCGGCTGTGAGAATGCAACGTGCACTACATCCTGCAATTGCTACACCTATTGAGATGTAGGAATTGATTTGGATAAAGAGTTGAGGAAAATAGGATACTTCAAAAGCAGACCCTCACCACATGTATAAAATTGTAATTGTATAATTATACTATTGTATAGTTGGAATAATTTACATATGTGACTTACGATTTATTGTTAATTTAAGTATTCAAAAAAACCGCTACCGAGGCCAGTGAAAAAACGTTTGGCTATCCCAAATGCGACGAACTACAAGTGCAATATTTGCAGCAAAGAATTCCGTATGAAGGCCACTTATAAAGCGCATTTGAGGTTTCATACGAATTACTGCGTCTGTGAGGTGAGTACATGACTATATCCAATCTATACCGTCCTATCCTATCTAATGAAGAGTATATTGGAATAAAATCAATGCCTTATTTCATTACTTATTTAGACTTTTTGAAATATATATTGTACAGAGCCGGACTTAATGCCTTGTTAAGGCATTTGCCACCAGTCGACTGTTGGTTAAATGTGAAAAATTAAAGCGGGTCCAGAAGGAATCGAACAGTAACGCTTAAATTCATCTGTATAAATAATACGTTGATAATTCACTTATAGGATGAAATACTTATCCAAAGAAAATGCAGAAGAATGGTAAAAAAATTTTTGAAATCTCATGGAAAATGACTGAGATATAAATATTCAAAGTTTCCATCCCGGCTACTCGCGATGATGACGTCACTATATACACAATCTTCAAAAGGGCTTTATTTAACAAACCTTTATTTAACACTAGCAACGTCCGCGAATTCGTTCGTGTGAACCCTTAGTCTAAATTCCCGTGGGAATTCTATAATGGATGTGGATAAAATATAGCAATAAGACGGCAGACGAGCGTACAGTCCACCCGATGGTTAGTGGATACTGTCGCCCATAGACATCCGCGATACAATGCCAACATTAGTCCAAAATGACAAACGTTGGCACGCCCCCGGATGCGCTGCCTTCCTTTGCAGATTTAGGTATGGATTTGGAGAAAGGGATTGGGAAAATGGGGAGGGATAGGATGGAAATGGGCTTTTACACATCTCACTCACAACCGAAACACGCACATACATTAGGGAAATAAGATAAAGTGCGAAATGCAGCATATTTCAAGGTAGTCCTCTGTGAGAGAGGGGCAACGTGGCCAGTCGAGCGCGCCCAGCGGCTGTAGAAAAGCCAGAGCCTATTCCCATCCTATCCCTCCCCCATTTCCCCAACCCTTTCTCTAAATCCATTCCTATATCCAAAGGTAGGCAGCGCATCCGGAGGCGTGCATGCCAACGTTTGTCATTTTGGACTAATGTTGGCATGTATCACGAATGTCTATGGGCTACAGTATCCACTTACCATCAGGTGGACTGTATGCTCGTCTGCCACCTTCGTCCATAAAGGAAAAAATGTCAAATTAAGTTTTTTTAATTTTATTTGGAATATTATAGTAAATCTTTATTGCGGACATGTACAGCCTATGTATCCTTAAAGAGCCCGACCCTCAATTTCTTTGTCCAGTCCTGCGGTAAACGTTGTCGCAACAACAACCAGCTCCAGGAGCACAAGCGCGCGCGACACGGCCTCGGCCGCATACACAAGTGTGCTTACTGCGAGTACAGCTCGGCGACTAAAGAGGCGCTCACCGTGAGTACATTATAACACAAAATAACTGATAGTACACCGCTTGTATAGCATGTCCCAGATTCCGCGCCGGTTTTAAATTTAGCGCCATTTTAGCCCCCTGGTATCCATGCAACAGGTATCCATGGGCGGCGGTAACACTTACCATCACCGCTTGCTCGTCCGCCCTCTTGTCTATAATAAAAAAAAAACTGGTTTGTATATAGATGTCACATATGACAGTTGCAATTAGTCAACATGGAACGCTACACGAAAGAGCAACGCAGTATGAAGTGGACCATTTTGACGAAAAAAATCATCTTTAGTGACGAGGCGCGTTTCCAACTTGACGGATACGTCGATAAGCAAAATTGTCGTATCTGGGGCTTGGAGAATCCTCACGAGATTCATGAAAAACGGATGCATCCTCAAAGAGTTACAGTTTGGTGCGACTTTTGGTTCGGTGGGATCGTAGGGGGGCATTTTTTAAGGTATAAATATTTAGGTAAGCGTAGAGAGGTATCGGAACATGCTATGGGAGTTTTTTTAGCACCAATTGGAAGATATGGACCTCGATCAACTGTGGTTCTAACAGGACGGTGCCATATGTCACACGGCTGGAGAAACAATGACTTTATTTTTTTTTCTAAATTAAATCCGGCGCTCAATCTGGGACAGCCATTAGATCTTCTCACACCCCCTCACTCCCCTTCAGTAGCATCTCTGTCCGCATATACGCACAGGTCGCTGAGATGGCCCTCTGGGCCGTAGTGCCGGCTCAGGATTTCTTCGTGCCGCCCTCGCAGTAGTAACCGCCGTGGGCAGCGACAAGGAAGAGCCTTGCCGTCTGGAGGCCACGCGTGCCTATTAGTACAAGTACCAGTCCGTTCAGCGCGAACCAAATTGAATCCTACGCGCATTGGAGAAAGGCGATATTACATTGAACCGCTGAAGGTCACACACAATGACACTCCGTGCGTGAATCGCAAAGGTTGTCACACACAATTGAGGGGTCTAAAATCAAAGGCGACACTCTATTTTGGGTCAAAATGAAAGTATGAACGCCGTATTATAAATATTTTTATTACTGTTGCTCGAGATGTACTTGAGCATTCAAAGTAGACGCTGTCCGACAGTCGACACCATAGACACCTACATGTATATACATCGGTGCCAGAGTACGCACACGGCGCGAGTGAGTGAGTGTGTGTGTGTCAAAAAAGTGCTGGATTTTAAAATGTCGTAGAATAACGTTGTTAGTTATCACGAAAGAGATTCATGGGTTAAAAGCTTGCAGTTATGTTTTATTTCACCCTGTATACGATACTCTTCCGTAGATTCACGAGCGGAGACATACTGGCGAAAGACCTTATATTTGCGATCACTGCGGCGCATCTTTCCATAGACGATCCAACTTGGTACAGCACATCGCTATCCACTTGCCGGAGAAGAACTTCCAGGTGAGTCAAGTCTTTTAGGTAAGTCAGCTGATCGGTGGCTGATTGTATATTTGCACGGCCAGTTATTAAGTTATTATTAGCGGTAGAAAATTCAGGTGTCTATATTCCCAAAATTGTATTTTTTCGCAGGAAATGTAATAAAATGCATGGACATGCCCATCTGAATAAAATCATGTATGTAGTATGTACGTACGTGTTTCTGTAGTGAGTGAGATATGCCAGAGCCCATTCCCACCACTTCTTATCTCATTCCTTCCCATTTTCCTAACCCTTTTGTTCGAATGCATTTCTACATCCATCCATCCATGGGGGAGGGGAGTGCACACTGCAATCCAACAGCCACTGGGCACGCTCGACTGGCCACGTTACCCCTCTCTCACAGAAGACTACCTTGAAATGTACTGCATTTCCCACTTTATCTTATTTCCCCAATGCCAGAGCCTATTCCCATCCCATCCCTCCCCATTTTCCCAACTCTTTCTCCAAATACATTCCTGTATCTCCAAAGGTGGCAGCGCATCCGGGGTGCCAACGTTTGTCATTTTGGACTAATGTTGGCATTGTATCGCGGATGTCTATGGGCTACAGTATCCACTTACCGTCATGTGGACTGTATGCTCGTCTGCCGCCTTCGTCTATGAAAAACAAAATCTATATATATTTCTGTATAAAAAAGTGTTAGTATGTAAAATAAAACCTTAAATCAAAGCAAAGAGAGAAGATACGGTGCGTTCTTAAATTGTGTCAACTGAAAATGGGCTCGAATGCACAACTTCATAGACACAAACTCGTACAGCTATAATTGAAGACACGTTGTACGACACCGAAAGACAGAGATAGAGCGATGAGCTTGGACAGTTAGCACGAGCGAGACGAGCACTACTTCCCGGTCGTATACTTTTATCTCGCTCACTCGTTAATGGCCGAATGTAAACTGATAATTTTAACAAAAACTTCCACAAATTATTACTTTTTGGTGTACTTACGCGTGAATAGTGATTCCATGTGCCCTCGTTTTTGCTTCTTGAGTGATTTACGCACAGGAAGGCATTTTCAAATGTATTTTCCACTACAAAACTGCGTTCACTATTTGAGCGTATCACGTGCAAGCTAGTCGCTGCTCTATCGGTGACTAAACGAAGCAGGTCCGTTAGACTCGGTTTTGTAGGACCACGCGTAAGTGAGCAACGTATCTTTCCACTTTTGATTTGATCTAAGTTAAACTATACTAAGATTTACTCGTTTTAATTAACTGTTCAACAATAGGACAGTTAGATTCCTCTGAAATAACCTTCAGGATTAAACAGAATTCATTTTAATCAATTCACACTTTTAATTTTCATCGAAAACGTATGAAAATACAGATTTTATCAACTCGATGTAACAACACAGAGAATTACCCTACAGTTTTGGTGTGATAACGTTTGGTGTTTGGACTATCCAAACTGTCCTTTGAGTTAAAAAATCCTAAGAACAGTCGATAGTCATACCGACAATAAGGTCCATTTGCTCAGATAACGTCATATTTCGTTGTGACAGGCAATTGTTGAATTAGGTTAAAATATGAAACATTTCAACAGTGCGACATGTGCCCGAAGCGTCTAAAATCGCGGAAATTCCTTCAAATACACAAACACAACGCGCACACAGGCAAACGGTACGGGTACTTGTGCTCAATATGCGCGCACCGCTTCGAGAAGCCTAACAAAGTCCGTGCCCACACGCGACGTGTCCACGGTTTGCCGGATGACCAACAAGCGCCGGTGGTTAGAGTGCAGTTGTAGTGTCCTGTGTTACGTCAGGACAAGATTTTGAATATAATCTATACTGTTCTGTAGCCGATTATGTGCTGTAGAAAGGGACAGTTTTATAGGCAAGGACAATATTTAAAAGGCAAGGATAATGCCCTATAGGCAAGTGTAATAGGCCCTATAGGCATTCCTATTGATAATGTTGTAGAATAATTTCCTATTTAGGAGGTACATATATAGAATCTCTAGGACTAGCTTTAAAAAAAATATACTCAGTTACTGCGTTGTATAAAAATATTTTGGATTAAGCTTGTGTACACTCGCGAGCAAATCAAATCGACTCAAAATATTCGACCTGATTTAATACGGATTTGTGAATGCAATATGGATCCTGGTATCTTTGGAAAGCCATTGCGTTCAACCAGCATTTTCACTAGGTCGTAGCCATTATTGACGCTCTCATAAAGAAACTTGAGTATATTTACATAGTTCTGAAAGGAACCGTTGTTGTATATAGCTATTTGCGTAGTGACGTGTTTCCCAGTAAACCAAGATCACATTCCGTTTAGTGATGGGTAACTCCGGAGTTAATGAATCAAAAGAGTTGAATCCGCGAGCGGTGCAGAATCCCTTAATTGTCCCATCGAATTGTTATTCATCGAGTGTTTTTAAAGGGTTGAAGGGTGCGCAACTCGTACGTCGCTAACGGAGCGAAAATGGGGCTGTATCGTGTTAACTTTATTACACTTGAATAATTATAATTTCTTAACATTTTTTTTTATTAGTAGTAGTAGTACTCATACTTTTCCAATGATATACATATTGTAAGTAATTATATTTATATTAATTGAGATATTTCCTCAAATATATGAAAACAAAGCTTGAGTCCATGTTTCTGCTCGCGAGTGTATAAAGCTAGGTATTTAGGATATTATGTTCTTATAATATCGCGTCATGTATATTATTAGATGAAGGCGAGTGTAACTAGCTTCAAATCGTGTGGCAAGGGGCTTATATGTGATACCAGCTATATAAATATGTATATAGAGGGTTTTTGCGACACAAAGGTAGGTAACCCTACTTTTGTGGCTTAGAGGAAGGTAGGCAGGCTGGAACTATCAATCTAGATAATTGTGTGAGGATACTTTGACTTTGATAACTTTGATATTTTATAAGAAGCCATTAACAAGGTTTTCAGGTTGAGCTCCCGGAGAAAAAATAGCAAGACATATTCTTTTTGTTAGCAGCTAATTCTCTCTTTTTACCTATGAAGAAATCTATTGACTTGTCACTGTATTGCGCATGTTTCAATTCCAAGTGCCATCATAATTTTAACGGTTTCATGGACTCCTTAGAAATTGCTGCATTACAAATAACACATACTGATTTGTTATCAGTATCTGAAAGCAAATTGTATATAATCCTCACAATATTGTCGGGTCCAAGACTCCTTCTTTTTTGTAAGAGTACTAGGACTGTATATCGTGCGGTCGTTTCTTAGAACCGCTCTCAAAACTTGTACCCAACTGTCTGTTTGTAGCACTCTCAGAACTCACCCATTTATCCAATGTAAAATTAAACAAATACACGAATCTCTCCGCGGAAAATTAAGCTCAAAGAGAACAAATGAATGAAGCGTGGGTGCGAGCGCGTGCGGTTAAAACAAACGAGACGATTCGGCCAATGGACGGTGACCAAGCGCCGGCGTGCGGCTCTGTGATTGGTTGCGTTAATTTTGGCGCGAACGAAGAGATTGAGACTAGTGGTGAGTAATCAAGACTTCTCGGAGTGTTTTAACTCACCTAATCCCACTTCGCTTGCGGATCCGACTCCTCTTAGTTACTCTTCAACTCTTTTGATTCACCTACCTTCCGAGAACGTTTCATCCTCTTTCCCCAATGGTTGTTGCATAAGTAAAAAAAAAGGGTCATGCCGTCGTTGCATCTCGATTTTGGGACCCCGACAAGTGGCGATGCGCGATTACACTCACGATCATGATCGGCGCCGGAATCGGAATGAATAACAATTCGATGGAACAATTAAGGGATTGTGCTCCGCTCGCGGATTCAACTTTTTTGATTCATTAACTCCAGAGTTACCCATCACTAATTGAGACACTGCGAGACGAGGCCACACGGCATTGTTTTTTTCCGTCCCACCATTTGGGAAACGCTGCCTTAGATTATCAGTCATACTGCGCAATCTTTTTGATAGTTTAAGCGATGCATCGAAACTCGTTTGGTTAGAAGGGACGATTCAATAATATTGTACAATATTATTGTAGGTCTAACATTAGCACAGTTCACTACAACTGCATTACATATTTCTATAAATATTTCAATGTGAAATTGAAATATTTGAGATGTTGACAACCGAGCGCTTCACGCGGCAAGATTGGAGGTAAGGTAAAGGCACTAGATGTTGACAATCTATGGTATATTAGAGTCAAACAAAGTAATTAACTCTTTAGATAATCATACAAGGATGTTCCAAAAACTTTAAACAATCTTGCACCTGCTAATAGCTTTCATCGTGGTCATTACCTATATTAGAACTTAGTAAAAACCTTATCCAGCCATTCGAACTTTTTTTTTAAATATTTACATCAAAATTTCTATCTTCACCCAGTGTTTATCCTTTGTTATTTTTACAAATTTAATGGGGGTGTATTTCGAAACTGTTTTATTGCATAAGTCTTATCAAACGCAATCATCACGGATTACGATTTTTTGATTCATCCTTTTTATTTAGAATTATACAATGTGACGCTGAAATAATGGAAAAGCTGTATTGTAGTTGTAATATTGTATGTAGTTTGTTCAGTGTCGAGGGAGAATCGATTCTAACAGTTTTTACAATAGGTTTTTTTTTTATAACTTATGGTCAATCTATAGGTATACATATAGGCTGTCCCAGATTGAGCGCCGGATTTAATTTAGAAAAAAAAACAAAGTCACCGTTTCTCCTGACCGTGTGACATATGGCACCGTCCTGTTAGAACCACAGTTGATCGAGGTCCGTATCTTCCAATCGGTGCCAAAAAAACTTCTGTAGCATGTTCCGATACCTCTCTACGCCTACCTAAAAAATGGCCCTATGATCCCGCCGAACCAAAAGTCGCACCAAACTGTAACTCTTTGTGGATGCATCCGTTTTTCATGAATCTCGTGAGGTTTGTCCAAGACCCGACGAAGATACGACAATTTTGCTTATTGACGTATCCGTCAAGGTGGAAACGCGCCTCGTCACTAAAGATGATTTTTCGCCAAAATGATCGTCCACTTCATATTGCGTTGCTCTTTCGTGTAGCGTTCCATGTTGACTAATTGCAACTGTCATATGTGACATCTATATACAAACCAGAGTTGCCAAGAGCCAAACAAAAAAATGGCGCAATATTTGAATCCGGCGCACAATCTGGGACATCCGTTATAATAAAACAGTCAAAGGGTTGTCTGTACATGGAATTAATTTTAAAAAATTGGGGGTCCCTTTAGAAGTCATAGAACCGAAAACAGTAGTTTTTAAAAATTTTGTCTGTATGTTTGTTTGTTTGAGCATCACCTAAAAAACTACTGAACGGATATCGATGGGGTTTTCACTAATGTATAGCTGAGTAAGTATCCAGAAGGAAAAGTGGTATATGTGTCATCTTCATGTGACACAAGGAAGTCTAGTTATAGAGGAGAATAAAAAGGACACTTAAGGGTGTAGATTGTTGGCCTGAGATCTCGATTTCGAGCGACCGCAGCGCCAAAGTTTAATGTAACATCCGACGGGGCGGATGAATGACCTAGAGAGCGCGATTTTCAAAATGTTTTGCAACAAACGTTCCACGTTGAGAAATTGTTATTGAACTTGAATATTTACAGCATAACAATAACGTTGAATTTTTGGAAACTAGCTGTTGATTCTTTTTAATAGATTAATAAGAGTAGTTGAGACACAATTTTTATGTTTTTCTATCATTTGACATCTGACATTTTTGTATTGACATTTGACTTACCTAAAATTCCAACTATTTATTTATTTGTAATTTCACTACCAAAATTTATTCTAATTCGTAAAATATTCATTCAATAAAATAATTGCAAATTCAGTAGGAAGTGTGTTTATCTCTACGCAAGGAAATGTGCCTATTGCGTAAACTCAAATACTTACTTTTTGTTTACCTCGTCGATATCTAAAAAAAATCCTAGGGTTTTAAAAAAAATGTCAATAAATGAAACACAAGTATAAAAATGATTTATTTACTACACAATAACAAATATGAGTCGCCATTACTCGCTATCTCAAAAGCGTGCTAGGGTTGTACAAAAATTAGTAAATAATTCATTTATTTACTAATTTTAACAGAAGTTTGTAAATTATTAATATACTAATTAAAAGTATGTAATTAAACAATAACGAAATATGAGTTCAAAATTCTAATGGTTTTTCATTCGATTACGGATCAAGTTCTGATTTCTGCTAATTTGATGATAAAATCAATGGCTATCACAAAACCTATCAGAATGAAAACGTTACCAGCTGCCCGATTCACGTAAGTAATAAAAACCGTAGCGCAGTGACGTCACTTCGTTTTTTGCAAATTTAGCCCTTTTAACCGACTTAAAAAAAGGAGAATTCTCAATTCGCTGTATTTTTGAACCAATTTTTATGATTCTTTACACCAGGTAACTCAGAAATTGTATAGTAATTGAGCTATTGGAAGATTTATGACAATCCAAGACTAGATAAGTAAGTGCGTTTAAAACAGAAAACCAAAAGGCGATTTCTAAGTTCCTAAGTTAAAACGACTTTTGGACTGGCGTGTTTACGTGAATCGACTGGCTGGGTAGTTAAGTTACCTGTATCTTTCAAAATCATTAGGCGTTCTTCTCTTTCATAACACGTAAAGCTCTTTCTTTCCTCTCTTTCATAGCCTCTATGATACTGGGCGCGTCACGAATGGGCATGCTTCGTGACTGCCGAGGATCAACTAATTCTGGAAGTAGGCAATCGTAATAAAACCTAACTAATTTCATCTCCATTTTCTCCTCCCAAAATTTGTCGTCCTTTTCTATAATATAAACTTTCATAGGTACAGTAGCACCAAACCAGATGCCAAGCATGCAAACGTTTCTTTTAGTAATATGTACCTGTCCCTGAATTTGGAAATACCAGTTATGATTTTTATTTATGACATAACCCTTGGAAGCCTTGTCCTTAACCCAAAAGGTATGTTTGGCCATTGCTTCATCAAGAGTCATGCCAGCTAAAGAATGTGGGCACTTAATTTCAATTAAACCGTTTGCATAAATGCCATCTGGTGTAGTACCAAGAAATTCATATTGATCGTCGACGAACAAACCGCAACCTTGTATACTAATATTCTCTTGAATTTCTAACTGTTTAATTGCGGTTTCTTCGTTTTCGATACCGTACCGTACAGCAGGCAAACTGGAGATATTACTACCATAAACGATTTTACGAACAAGAACAGCACAACTTGTGCTCTCTCGTTTTTTACAAACTTCCCCGAACGATGATGAGGTTAGTAATTTTCTCCTTGTACTCATCCACTCAGAACTACTTCTTTGCAAATGGGTCGACCTTTCAAGCTCCTCTCTTTCAGCACAAGACAACTTTAAATCGGCTAAAAAAGATGACTTGGCTTTCTCATATAATTCTGGACTCAGATCAGGTTTTTCGCAGTTTGGTCCATAGTGAGCGTCTTTCGATACAGCGCTGTGGCTCTTTTTCAATCTTAATTTAGGTTTAGCAATTAAACGGATTCTACGATTACAATTTTCCACTTTCGCGATCAAAGGATTAGGACTAGATTTAAATATTACTTCATGAGTTTTACTATGAATCGATCCTGTATTAAAAGACACAACAGCAGCTGCGCATCGGCCCGCATAAGAACCACGGGAAGAATAATTTACACGCTTACCCCCTACTAATTTGGCAATCACTGCGTTAAAACTTTCAACTATATTACTTGTACAATTATGAATTAAACTTCTAGAATGATATGACAGTCTTTTACTTAAAATGTGTACCGCGTCCATTAATCCGCATCCAACAATTGCTGGAAGCAACCCAACAGGTTCTATTCGACGAGTATCAGGTCTACAGAAATACTCCTTGCAATATTGGTGATTACCAAATACGTGTTGTGGACCATTTAGGATATCTTCACTAAGATTTTTTATTTTTTCTTCGAGTGACTGATTTTGATCGCCCCAATATTTAATAGCGCATTTTACACCCGTTCTTAAACGCAAATACCTTTCTTTTAGGAATTTCCGCAATTCGCAAGGATACTTAGTGTCTTTCGACAGTTTCTCCAAGCTATTGCAGTAGTTTCGTAAAAGATGATTTTTGCATTCAATTTTCTCTACTGTTAAATTACCGTACGGTCGCGAATCTAATATTTTTTTATAAGTACTGGAATCGCCGTCTGCTACAAATTTATTATAAATTACACCGTGATCAACAATGGAACGTTTAAACCCCTCAACTATTATGGTCGATTCCATACCGGTAGATGATCCCGAATAATTCTTGAAACAACGGTGTTCCGAGGGCTGACTGTCGTTCTTTGCGGCTCGTGCACAAACTACGCAGTATTTATTTTTAACTCCAAAAAACAATACTTTATTAGTTTTAATGCCAATTATCGCAGCTGCGCCGGACAAGGCGGAAAAATTCTTACCATAAGATCTCTTGCTCCAACAACCGTCAACAGCAACAGATATTAATGGTGTACCATTTTTATCAACACTACCTATAGACACTGCGTACTCCGCTTCTTCCTTGACAGCTTCTGCCATGGAATGTGCTGCTGTCTTTTCCCACCAATCGCAAACCGTATTATTAATTTCATTGTATAATGAAGGTGACATGATTGGTAGGGCTACTGCGGCAGTTAATGTTTTTAACTGATAGTAGCTCCCACCAGATGATATGATACCAGATACAATTTGATGATTCACTTCCATTCTATCTTCTTTCTTTTCAATCAAACACACAGTAAATTTCATACTACACATACTACATTTCATGATGAGTTTTGAGTCCAGACCAACTTTTACTTCACCTATTATACTGAGGTAACTTAACTTACAATCCATTGGACCGTGGTCCCCTATGGCCTGAAGAGCTTTAAAAAAAAAAGAAACGTCTACAACTCTACGCCCAACTTCCATTTCATCCACCTTTCCCTCTTGGTCGTTTTCAATAACTAGTTCCTGTAAAGAAAGATAATGGCTTGATTTTTTTTATAAAAAATAATTAAAAATTTAAAAAAATGCAAAAGAATTAATACAATATTAGGTTCCTGATGAATAGAAATTATAATTTCTTTACGCATTAGGTATTGTTTTTTTATGACGTCACCTATTTGAACGTAAATTTTCTTTTGAGAAAGTAATTGAGAAGTATTTCGGTACTAAGGTGTTTGTCTCTCGATGAAAATAATAAATATTGCAAGAAAAATCTATAGGTAGGTATTGAGATTTTGTCTTCGCCCATCACTAACTAAGTAGTTTGTTTATTTATGTAACAAGTCTACAAGAATTACGTATAACAACTTACCTCTATACAGCGCGTAGCATTGTTGCTCAGAGTCTCGGCCCCAAGGTTTTCTTTATTTTCAATACTGGAAATATTATTCATCAATATTATCCACTTTTTATTTATTTTGTACAACCCTAAGCCAGACGCTAGGCGCCTCGCGTCTGTTTGGCGGTATAGGTATGTCGACAAAGTTGCGCTGTCGCCTACCTACTTCCACAATTTGATATTTAGACAATACTAGCCGACCCGGCGAACTCCGTATCGCCTTTTTTTTTTTTAAAAATCCTATTATTTTGATATTACATACAGATACTTCAATTTTATTTATCAGTATAGATATAGATAATACAAACCAATATTTACATGTTATTGTAGGTATATGTCTGAATCGGGCGATCTAAATCATATGACATATTGTATTAGCTTTGTAATGTACCCTGTTCAAATGCGATAATAAATAAGTAGGGAGGAACTTACATTTTATTCCGAGATCTTTTGGCTTTCATATTTTTATAATGCGTACAAAACTTTCTTTTCCCTGGCATGCCACTCAAATTCAATCAGTCCTGCGAAAAAAATAGCCTATGTTACTCAGTGATAATGTAGCTTTCGAATGATAAAAGAATTATTAAAATCAGTCCAGTACTTTTTGAGTTTATTCGTTACATACAAAAATCCAAATCTTTCCTCTTTATAATACCTATTAGTGTAGATATTGTATTTTTTACGATTTATATCTAGTTCCATCATGGTTTTCTTTCAGACATTCATTATATCGATACTTTCTACTAACTGAAAATAAATTAATTATAAAAATGTTATACTTACAGTTTTTTACAAAAAACACAAATTCACAATACGTAATTCTGCTGTCTGCAGCCGACAAGCGTGGTGTCGCGTTCACTTACAGAAAGGAACTGCCGCTGCAGACCACCGAGATTGCACGAATGAAACGAACGTTTTATCCCATACATTTGTGTATGAAAAATTTACCTTAAAATATATCTAGATTTTAGGGCTTTAAAAGAGGAAGTCTTTGTTTGTAAAGGTATAAAAAGAAGTATACAGCTATACTTATTGGTTTCTTCAGTGTTCAAAAAGTGTTTCTTTTTATCAATTTGTGTTGATTTATGGGGTTAAATCTGAAAAATACGAAGTCATGTTTTTGCATTTTTACTCAATTTTGTGCGTTTGTTGACGTTTATTATATAACAACTATTAGGTTTAAGAGTTTAATATAAGCATGAACATACTTATTGGTCTTTGATTGTAATATATACAAATTATCATTGATATCAATCATATGTAAATAGGTTAAATATGAAAAATCGTAACACTCTTTTCGGTGATTTTCACGATCTACACCCTTAATAGAATTACTCAAAAATTACGGTCATAATTATAAATTGCGACTACTAGCGAAGTCGCGGGTATGAAGCTAGCTTCTAATACATTTCCTTTTAAATTCTAATACACGAACCGCATCGTGTGCAGTCACCGCCTGTACTGAGTACCTAATGAGCGCTATGAACGTTTTAGATAGAACAACAAAACTTTACATGTCTCTAACATTTGATTTATTCCCTAAAACAATTTTATTTTTCGATAGAACGCTTTTATATGCTCGTATTTTGTATTCGTTCTGTATTTAGATGACACGGTGTATTAATTTTGAAGGTTTTACTAAGTTCATAATTTGGTATGTAATAAATCATAATTATTGTTATCAGTGGATGCGAGGTTATTAAAGATTTATGGGATTTTATACCTTACCGTAAATTATGATGAAGACATGAGAATTACCGCGATTGACTCAAATATATTTTAGACAATATAAATGAATGATAAAAATTCACCTGTATATTTGATGCAATTATCTATTGAGACTTTATTATAACTAAATCTCTATTTTATTCTTTTTAATGGTATTTAACAGTCGTTCCTTTGTATTGTATTAATATCATGAGTACATCGATCAACCAAAGTACAGAAGTGTGGGTACTTACCCTAAACGCCCGCGCACATTACAGTCGCGGCGGGGCGCAGCTTGCAACAATTTAAGCCAGTTAATAACACAGCCATTAATTTAAGCCAGCACAGCGATTAACTCTCGAATTACGTCCGTAACTGCGCCCTTTCATGCACACTGAGGCGGGCCGCATCGCAGCGCATAAATACGGCTGGAAGCGATCCGTTAGTGCGCTTGTGGTGTGCGATAGTTTATACATTGAAAATTATTCAATGCAATATTATGCGCTGCGGTGCGGCCCGCCGTAATATGCGCGAGCCTTTACCGCTCTAAAGGTGAAGCAATTGCAAGCCAATCAAATTTACCGACTGTCATTTCAATCCGTCATTTACCTTTTTTTTCTTTTTATATATGGCAATAGTGCAATTAGCACATTCTGCCAATGTCAAGTTTTCTTCGTAATTAAGCATTTCAAAGTCTAAAACGTATCCTGTCAATGTCCAGTCCCATCGAAGTCAGGAGTCGCTCAGTAAAGCGATAGTAGGTTTACTGAGGACAGAAGAGGACTCCTTAAAATCATACGAAAAACGGAGTCCTACGCTTTTTATTTGATAATCACAAACATTACGTACAAAAAATACTTTGAAAGTTTATAACCTATTACTATTAAACCACAAAAGGTATAGAACACAATTTTTACAATTAAGCAAAAGCAAGCAGTTTTTAAATGGAATCGAGAAGTCTTCTCGAATTCCCGCCAAATAATCCATTTACCATTATAAAATAACTAATATTTTGACATAACGGTGTTGTCAGTGTACAAAAAAAATGTAACAAATTGAGAAATAATTGAAAACAAAACTTTCTATATAAAGCGAAATAGTGTTAACGATGCAAGTGATATTTCACGGTAAATGTGTTTGCGTGGGTAATTGATTTTAAGCAAAGGCTATTAAAACTCTTTTATTATTCGTATATCGTGATAGTAACATTATTATTTTTTATTTTAACATTTACAAATGTAGGGTACATGCAGAACAATTTATGGTGCCATAAAACTGTATGGGTTTATCATGGGACTGCACATTCGCTTTCGCATAAAATTTATATGTACTTGTTTCACCTGTTTAATTTGATTTAACTGTTTAATATACCATTGGCGTCACCAAAGGAATTATCCATCTATGTATTTTGATTGATCTGTGTTATTTTAATAGTGTTATTTATATTCTGTACTCACGATATTATCATTTTTAAATCGGCATTAGTGGTTGACATTATGGACTTTTGAAAGTTGACTCCATTATTAACAATAAAGGACGTGTGAGAATCTTTCCCGAAAAACCTAAAGCCCTGTATTTTATTATTAATTGCTTTCTTTTCAAAATTCGCATTCTGTCAACTGCTATAGTCCTATGACAAACACTAGTGCCTTTATCTTAATTTTAAGAAGCCTGCTTTCGTACTTCTATTCCAATATGCTCAAGCTGTGAATAGGATTTTACAAGGCTGGTGTTCAGGGGCAGCGGTAGCCACTTACAATCATGTGCGCTGCATGCCCGTCTGCCACCTTCACCATAAAAAAAGAAAAAAAACATTTTGGTCGATTTTTTTCAACGTCAACTTTCAACGTTTTAATTATTCAACACTAGGTGAACAATTTGGAAGAAAAATATTCGTTTTGTTCAATTAGAAACATTAGAAAAGTTAACATAAAAAGGACGTTTCATTTTGACTTATGATTATAGTATGTTTTTTTTAACTGGGACAGTATGAGGAAATCTGAAACCATAAGATTAGATCTTTAGGTCTTTTTTGTGAAAACAATTTTGGCATAGACAATTTTTTGTTCAAGCGTGTGTTGTCCATAAAAACGAATGAAATTGACTAATATTTTTTTTTAATGATGATCGACTGTTTCTTATAAGGATCATTTCATTGTATTGGAAGAAAAAAAATACGGGACCGCAGAAGTTGGTCAAATTTAATAAAATATTTTTTCATCTAATTTATTACCTTAACAGAACTAATGCTTCAATAAATGTTCAATATGACCTCCATCTTGCTGTATGCAGGTACGGGCGCGTTTCAGAACACCTCTAGTGGCTTTAGACAAGGACGTGTGGTGAATGGTGTTTAAATGATAATAAACGGCGTCTTTTAACTCCTGTATGGTGTCACGAGTAAATTGTAACGATGGGAAAGTTAGTCATCGTTGAAATGAAACATCTACCTCGACTTGGTTCTACACTTGGTGAATGTGTGTAAATGATTGTATCGCAATCACTGTGTTCTAAATCTAGCTTGATTAGAATGACAGCTGTCAAAGCACCTCTATAAAAATAATTAATCTATAAAAACCTACAAATACACGGATGGATTCTGCCATACGTACACGCACGTATTTTTTCATTTCTAGTGCATAACACTCAGTCGCAAAATAAGCACATTACCTCGCTTTTGTCATTATTGTCCCAGCACTATTCGAGGCACATTGACAGATGTCATTTTAATAAAGTTAGATTTAAAAGACTGTATGGCCCGAAGCCTTTTAAACGTGCAGTGTGTTAATTTAAATGTTTCTTTGTCTTTATACAACGACATGTCGCCCTGCGACAAGCGCGATACAAAATGAGAAACGTTGGCCCCCGCCAGTTGCCTACCTCTGGAGATTTAAAGGAATGGATTTGGAGAATAGGGATTAAATAGTACAACGGGACTAGGATAAATCTTCAACATATGCAGAGGCGAACGTTTCGTCGTTCTGGACTGATGTGGTCATGTATCCTAGATGTGCTCGCTTGCCAGCTTCTCTATACAACTAGTTACTAAAATAACGCCAATAGCTGAAAATAGGTCCAGTTGAATCGATTCTAACAGTTATTACAATGGGTTTATTTTTCATAACTCATTATTGACATTTCTAGCAAGTTTTATTCTACGCACAGTTGCATTCTACTCGCATCGCTCGGTCACTGCCCTGTACTGAGTAATGAGCGCTACAAACGTTTTAGATAGAACAACAAAACTTTAAATGTTTGTACTTTTTTTTATTTATTCCTTAAAACAATTTTATTAATCTTCATTAAAACCGTTCGTTTTATATATTTTAATTAAGTTGACACGTTTCAGATTTTGGGTTATTTCAAAATCTGAATAAAACCATGACGTGACGAGTATAAAAAAACCATAAATGTTTCTTAATTTTTTTTTTCAGTGTTCAATCTGCAGTAAATTTGAAAAATCACGCAAACTGCTACAAGTACACATATTTAAAGTACACCGCGAGAAACGTTACAAGTATCTGTGTCCAATATGTCAGGACGTCTTCTCCAGGCCTTACAATGTCAGATTGCATCTGGCCAGAACTCACGGTGTCTCAAAGGCGAATCAAACGTCCGTTATTCATAGAATTGAAACGCCTAACCTATAGATATATATATAGATTGTCACTAACATTTGAGCAGAATGTATTCATTTACTACTTCTTGTAAATTCCACAATGCGCACTTAAGGGATCATCCATACGTCACACATTAAGGGGGAGTGTGACAAGGGTGGGGGGGGGGGGCGAGTCATAAGCTTCGTGACGTCACATGTATAAATCTAAAATATTAAAACTAAACTTCAACTCTAACGAAAAACTGTAAAATATTACCAACTCTATCAATATTATTGTAAGGTTGTTTTAATTTAATAATGTCTAAATTTAAAATTGCAAAATATGTGACGTCACACGGGGGCCCCACCTGTGACAGGGACTGGGGGGGGGGGGGGGGACACCAAAAATCATGAAATTCGTGTGACATAATTTATGGATGGCCCCTAATGCCTTACAGCATTATCTCCCAGTCAACTTCAGGTCTGTGCAGGACATGGAGTGGCAGGGGAGAAATGTAACAAATATGAGATAGAAACAAGAACTATTGTAAGTAAATAAAGGCTGTCCCAAAATTCACGCAAGAAGTATTATAATTTTTACCACGGGATAAGATGGGGTCGTGCTATACTATAGTCGGCCAACACGACACCGCACATATGTATAAAAATTGTAATTACATATAGTATTTGTATCGTGTATTTAATAAATTTACTTCAGTAAAATGTGCTGTTTTCTTCTTTCAAGTAAGTGCCTTTATTTATATGAATTAAAACGGTGGCAGACGAACACTTCACCTGATGATAAGTGGATACTGTCGAACATGGACATCCACGATATATGTCAATATCTGTCAATAATGATTTGCGTTGACACGTGCATTGCCTACTTGTAGGGATTTAGGGATAGACAGAACGTGTCACACAATGAGTCAGTCCATCTGATGTAAGTGAATGTTGCCCGTGAACATATGCAATATCTGTCGATAATGAGGAACGTTTACACGTTTTACAGCATCCGCTCTCCCTAGTTATTTAGGGACTCCGGTGGAAAAGGGTGTGTGGGAAAAGTATATGGAAGGATAGAATATCTGACAATTTTCATTGGAATACTCAACGAACTCTTTTCTATACGTTTGACGGCAATCCTCTTTGAGATGCATTGGTTTCGACATGGAACAAGACACAAGTCATGTTCAAGGAGCATATTTTCTGAAGCTATACTCGCGGTGCGAGGTTTAGTCCTCGGGAAGGAATGCTATAAGCGACCACTAGGGGTGGGCGTGTAAGCAAATTATGTCGATATCGATTGACATTATAAAATATGAAAAAATACACCGATATATTTAATCGGGAAGCTAGCGATGAGCGGACGGGAATCAGCGCCGCTTATTATTTTTTTTTGTTTAGAAAAAGGCGGCAGTCGAGCATACAGTCCACCTGATGGTAAGTGGAAACTGTAGCCCATGGACATCCGCGATACATGCCAACATCAGTCTAGACAAACGTTTGCACGCCCGTGGATGCGCTGCCCACCTTTGCAGATTAAGGAATGGATTGGGAAAATGGAGAGGGATAGGACTGGATGGGAATGGGCTCTGGCATATCGCACTCACTACCGAAACACGTACGTGCATTGGGGAAATACGATAAAGTAGGAAATGCAGTACATTTCAAGACAGTCTTCTGTGAGAGAGGAGTAGCGTGGCCAATATGCCGTAAAGCTCAACAGCTCGCGTGTGTAATATCTTGAGAAGTTGTATAGATCCCTCAGCATTCGGAGAGACGTTGCGTCTCTTTGTGTGTTCTACCGCTTGTACAATGGGGAATGCTCTAAAGAATCGTTCAATATAATTCCCACCTCGGGTCCATCCGTATTTCCTCGATACGGAGGTGTCGAGCACTGTTCGGTCAAAAAATCATTTTATACCGCGAACCCGTAGGCTGTGGAACGAACTGCCTCAAGAGGTCTTTCCATTAAGCTACGACATGGGGTTCTTCAAGAAAGCTGTGAATAGGATTCTTACAAGGTCGGCGGCGCGCCCGCATACCCCCTGGTGTTGCAGGTGTCCATGGGTAAAAGTCAAAATTTTTAATGTTTGATGGTCTTAAACCCTTGTAGTTAAAAGCTCGAGTCTAAAACGGTTAAGGTACAATAGCACTGACAAATGGCTCGAGCGCTGAAGCGTCCAACACTAGCCGCAAATGAGACCCCTCAGTCGGCTGTGCGATGCAGCTTTTGTAAGTTTCACATCCTCCCTTCTTTTTTCTTTGTTCTTTTGTCTACTCGCATCACATCCCTAGCTATATATACAGGAAATAGATAAATAACAATGGGACCGTAGTCCCGTATGAAATAGATCTCCTCCATGGTCCCATTAATGGGACAAAATCAAGGGTGCACGAAAAAACGGCCCTTTTTCTTGTAAAAATATAAATTTTCTCTACTTTTATTCATGCTCTAATTCAGTGGATTCAAGATCATATAAAATTACCCATGGTTCCACCTGTGGGTCAAAGTGATTGGATCATCGTGAACCAAAAGGATGAACTCGGAATCCTGAACCGGTATTACCTGTGATAGGTTTAAAACAAAAGAAATATGTAAAACAATTTATAATTTGACTAGTATATTTATTACATTTTTACATTATTTTGTGCGTACGTATTATACAAATATATTACAATACTCTCTTATAGGCCTCTTCACACGTGCATGCGTTTTAAGCTCTAAAATTACAATCGCGCGGGAAAACTAGCGCGATTTTGGAAAACAAAATGGCGGAGCCATAACTTTGACGATATTTTTTTTATTAAACAGATGCTAAACGTGTCCGTTTTGGTAAACAAAAAGGTCGGATAATAATTATTATCCGACATTTTTGTTGGCTTACAGACTAATTTTTCGCCGCCAGCTCCTTTTACCTTTCAAATGAATTCATCCTTTTCGATTTAGTTTTTAAAATTCCCGCGCGTCAAAGCGTGCACGTGTAAAGAGATCTAAATAACAATCCCTTTTAGATTTCTAGTTTCTTGGTCAGTTTTTAACATTATTTACAAACTATGCTCTTGGTTAGGAACTTTATTATATTAAAAATGAACTATACACGCTGAAATGTCAAAACTGTCAGCGTGTAGAGTATCTGTTAATAATAACACTTTTGACAATTTTTAAAGACTTAGTGAAATCTAAATAAAAAAAATCAGATGGAGTATGTGTATATTTAAACCCAATCCTGAAACTGGGGATGTTCGGAATATTCGTATACGCTCTGGCGAGTATTCGCCAATTTTGAAGCATTGGTATTCGCCATTTCCTAAGTGAATACTAATCGATGTTTTCTACAGAAAGAAATTCAATCAACGTTTATTGATTTGAAAAAAAAAAAAAAAAAAAAAACATTTACGTGATTTAGTTCAAATCTTGCAAGCCAAATTTGAACCACTTCCTCTAAACTTACGACTTTTAAATTTTTCATGCCCGTTCAGTTCTGATGATAATACGCTAAAATTATAGAAATAACCCGATGCTGCAGCCAGGATTGTCTCCTCACGAGAGCACTCCTCAACGGTTAGTAGCACGGACACGAAACTTTGCATGTATGTTTAGTTTTGATAGCTAAACATGATCTTCACCATGAACTGATGCCGCAGCCAGGATTGTCTCCTCATGAGGGCACTCCTCAACGATTAGTAGCAGATATACGTAACTTTGCATGTAGGTTTAATTTTGATAGCTAAACATGATCTTGATAGCTAAACATACATGTGAAGTTAAATAAAAGCTTGTAATAATCAGTTACGTGACCGTTTGTTAGCTTAAATTTTAGTGTTTTGGTGATTTGTTGGTCTAATTTAAACTTAGATGGATATCAAACCAAAAAACAATCTTGTAGCACATTCGCATTCGCTAACAGTTGGGCAAATTATTCGTATATATATTTGCTATTAGGAACATCCCAGAATCAACGAATTTTTAATTTAAAAAATCTTTGCCAGATCTCCTTCGGTCAGATAGTGTATTTTCTTTCAGCTGTCCACGGAGAATGCATAAGACGTTTACGTCTTATGCATTCTATATGTCATGATATGTGTTGCGATACCTAAACCTATACTTTTATATTTTAAATCGGGTTCGAACGCGTATAATAAAGGTATTTGTTAACCTTTTATTCCTACTGGACGCTTCGGCGCGGGTCACGAGTTGCCCGAAGAGGCGGGTAGTGCAGGATTGCGAGCGCAGTTTTACCAACTACCCACATTCACAACGTCGAGTGGAAATAAAAGGTAAACAAATTACCTGTGTTATACAAGTTCAGACCCGATTCAGAATTATAAAATGTGTACAAAACGACACAGTTTAAACAATTATATTAAATCGTAACGCAAAAAATAACGCTTAAGTCTAGCGTGTACACATTTTTTTACTCGGCTTGTTGGCTATGAGTTAGATCTTCATTATCTTCATAAAAAGTTCTCTAGTCCGGCCACGCTTTTAATGAACGTGACTATGGGGTTGCCAGACTAAATACCTTGGTATATTAATGAATGTGACTATGGGATTGCCAGACTAAATACCTTGGTATATTAATGAATGTGACTATGGGATTGCCAGACTAAATACCTTGGTATATTAATGAATGTGACTATGGGATTGCCAGACTAAATACCTTGGTATATTAATGAATGTGACTATGGGATTGCCAGACTAAATACCTTGGTATATTAATGAATGTGACTATGGGATTGCCAGACTAAATACCTTGGTATATTAATGAATGTGACTATGGGATTGCCAGACTAAATACCTTGGTATATTAATAAATGTGACTATGGGGTTGCCAGACTAAATACCTTGGTATATGAATGAATGTGACTATGTGGTTGCCAGACTAAATACCTTGGTATATTAATGAATGTGACTATGTGGTTGCCAGACTAAATACCTTTGTATATTAATGTGACTATGGGGTTGCCAGACTAAATACCTTGGTATATTAATGAATGTGACCATGGGGTTGCCAGACTATATACCTTGGTATATTAATAAATGTGACTATGGGGTCGCCAGAATAAATACCTTGGTATATTAATGAATGTGACTATGGGGTTGCCAGACTAAATACCTTGGTATATTAATGAATGTGACTATGGGGGTTGCCAGACTAAATACTTTGGTATATTAATGAATGTGACTACGGGGTTGCCAGACTAAATACCTTGGTATATTCTAGGGTAAACGTAGAGAAGTCAATGCCAAATTATGCATTGATTACGTTTTATCTAAACACTTGTAAACTTCATGTGTATTTTGAAAGAATAATTTACGGAAAATTTAAAAGGCAAGGTTCGAATAGTCAAAAAATATGTTCATAATTGTGTTGTTCTCTCGTGGCAACACCTTCACGTTTCAAGATGGCGGCAATTAGGTCCATTTTTCGCCACATTCATGGGTCAAATTTTAAAGTTTACAGAACATTTTTTTAACTATGCAATATGTAAAGTAGGATTTTTTATTCCAGTCAGGGATGACATGTAGAACTGTCAATAAAGTGTCATCTCCGCACAAATTTCACTCTGTTTGACAATTCTACATGTCATATTCCTGACTGGAATAAAAAATTCAACTTTAGGTATCTAAATTAACTCCCGACTTATAAAACCGTGTCATAAATTTCACGTGTTTGTTTGTCTGTCAGTCTGCCTGTGCCTCGTATCTCTATAACGGTTGGTCCGATTTTCATGGAAGTTTTTTTTCTGTGCATAAAACATTGTGTTGCAACTTCATGGTGGTGAGTGGTGGAAGTAATACTAGTTTTGTCATTGAAGTGATAATTGTATGGTTTCTTCTACTGTTTATACAACGTGTCATTGAACTAACGCAATAGCTGAAAACAGGTTGTTCAATATCGAGAGTAGAATCTATTTTACAATAGATTTCTTCCATAACTTGTCGTTTTCATTTCTAGTATATATTTCTATTCTACGCGCGTCGCCCGGTCAGTGCCCTGTACTGAGCGCTACGAACGTTTTAGATAGAACAAAAAAACTGCATGTTTGATTTATTCCCTAAAATAATTTTATTTTTCGTTAGCTTTTATATATTTTAAATTAGTTGACGTTTGTCAGGTTTCGCAACATTCCGGTGACATGTTGTATTCGGTAGTGTAATTAACACGTGTAACAAGTGTAATTAGTATTATCGTGGTGGTGTTTTTTTTTAATTTTCACTCTAATTATTAAATTAAAATCTTTGGTATTTATTCAGACATAAATGCCGGTATATATTTGTTAATACCGCTTCTGCTGTTTCTATCTTCAAAGAGACTTTTTACAAAAATTACCTGTAAAAGAATTTATATTTTTATATAAAAAAGTTGTCATATAGTCACCCTGGTGGTAAAGGGTAAGACTTAAGCGATATATGCCAATATGTGTCAAAAATGACAAACGTTGACAAATTTATATGGAAGACACCTTTAGGGAACCTGGTGGTAGACTACTACAAACTTATCTTTGCGGTTAATGCTACATAGTCCTCTGTATTAAACAAATGGATAATGACCTGCAAATTATTTTTGTAACTTGTATCAGCTTTTTAATATCCCGCTGCAGGGCGCTGGCCTCCCCTAGTAAATCACTGAGGGTTGTAATCCAGCACGCAGGCCCAGTACGTACACATACACCAGATAATTAATGGTTTTATTTCTGGTGCGTGTGAGTTTCCGCATGATGTTTGCCTCTCACCGCCGAGCTAGTGATAATTAAAAAAAAAAGTTATTCCTTTGACTCTAATGATCATATTCGTTGCTCTGAATACACATGCCTGTTGTACAATGTTATATTTGCGATTGGCGCCACCTAGCCGCCTATTAAATAAATCTATATAATGAGCTGCAAATAAGTTTGTTTCAGTTAATAATTACCTGTAATATTCCTACGAACAGCATAATAACTATCTGCCAGAGAGACCATCTCATTACTCTGAAAATAAAAAAAAATAAAATTGTAGAGCTTAACGAGTCCTATACAACGACATATAGTTTGTACGTATCGTATACACGTCGATATTTATTTTGAGATTTTTTTTTAAATGCAACACCGTCGTAATTTTGTAATTACTGCGCCGATTTCGCTCATCTTTCGAACCTAACCGAGATATCGACACAAACTATTAAATTTCAACCCGTTAAGAAACACCTGGACTACATCTCCTCAACGATGTTCACAACGCAGTTTATAATACAGCGCCATCTGTTGCCAGCTTTCGTCACTACAAACATTTACGGTATTTGAGGCTTAAATTTTAGGTCTAGTGCTAATTTGCGTGATTTTATAGAAGCATAAAAATAAAAATGCCTGTATCTTGTATCTATTTATTGGTGGGGCAAGTTTACAGCGACATCTGTCTTTAATTAATATTAACACGTTTTATGAAACTAAATTTTACCTTTTATGTTCCTGATGTCTCATTTACACGTGCGGACGAGATCGCAGTCGGTACTTCATCGCCGAATATGGACGACTTAGAAGTTATTGCTTACGACCGGTGACTCTTGAAAGGCCACCAGGGCCACAAGAACTTAGACATACACGATGTTGAGGCAATCAAGGTTTTTTAGCCGGTAGGAGTCCGGCACTACCTGGTACCACCTAGACTAGCCTAGCTAGACTAGATGGTACCAGGTGACCATGCAGGGTTTTCCTTGATTGTCTCTCCTAACATAAAAAAAAAAAAAAAAAAAATTAGAAGTTTTTGCCACATCAGCGCTATGTATGTTGAATTTATAGAACTATTACTATTATCTATACTACGTAAGAAAGAAAGACGTAGAAAAATAAGAAAAAGGAGATGGTGGATGGTAGCCTGATACCGAAATAGAACTTTAGACAGCGACTGAACGGTGACGAGCATGTAAACAGACGTTCGTTTTTCGTCAGAAACCCCTTTGACTCGGCAACAAAAACCGACATCGACGCGAGCGCCCGAGACGAAGCTCGAGATTCGTGCTCGGGCGATTACGTTTGTTTCGGCGAACATGTAAACTAGCCATCACGGTTACTGGTATAGCGCCATCTGTTGTCAGATTACATCGCTGATACAAAAATAACGTCAGATTACGTCACTCTAATACATACGCACACAGTAATCTCCCGCTAATAATGTTCAAATCCTATCAATTCATATATGTATACCTATTGAATCATTTAAAGTGTTTTAACTTCATAAACGGCTTGAAAATTATTGCAAAACTTGCATTTTATATTATGTATAATTCATGCTTTGAAGTTTCTGAAATAAATAACTAGCGTAAATTTCCTCAGCAGTGTTCTTGTTGCGCCTGCTCGTACAACGCCATCTGTTATTAGTTACCGCCACTATAAACACACTTAAGGCGGTTATGGTTACTCACCTACCTAAACCTACCGTCAGGGCCGTCTTTACCAGGGGGTGCAAGGGGTGCGGTGCACCCCGGGCGCTCACCTTTTAAAGGTAATGAAAAAATATAACGCTATAGTAAACAATTACACAATAGGATATTTGACTGTCATAGGATACACAATAGGATATTTGACTGTCATAGGATACACAATAGGATGTTTGACTGTCTTAGGATACACAATAGGATGTTTGACTGTCTTAGGATACACAATAGGATATTTGACTGTCATAGGATACACAATAGGATGTTTGACTGTCATAGGATACACAATAGGATATTTGACTGTCATAGGATACACAATAGGATATTTGACTGTCATAGGATACACAATAGGATATTTGACTGTCATAGGATACACAATAGGATGTTTGACTGTCTTAGGATACACAATAGGATATTTGACTGTCATAGGATACACAATAGGATATTTGACTGTCATAGGATACACAATAGGATATTTGACTGTCATAGGATACACAATAGGATATTTGACTGTCATAGGATACACAATAGGATATTTGACTGTCATAGGATACACAATAGGATGTTTGACTGTCTTAGGATACACTCCCGCACCCCGGCGCAGAATAGACTTAAGACGGCCCTGCCTACCGGCACAGTTACTCGTCGTACAGCGCCATCTATTGTCAGATAACGTAACTCTGACACAAAAATATCTATCGTACAATTCCTAAGCGGTATGCCCGTCAGAGTTACTCGTACAGCGTCATCTGTCGTCAATTTCCATTATTAAAAACATACCTGGAGCACATTTCTTCAGCAGTGTTCCTGTCCCGGGCTTCATGGGCCGAATGCAACTCTTGCATCCGTCTTGCAGCTGTTATAAGATCTCGAACTTTGTTCACTGATTCTGATATGTCCCGGACACGCATCATGTAGGTTTCTGCTGAGGCACCTAGAAATTAACAGCCACAATCAATCAGTTGAGCAAGATATGCCACAACCCATTCCCATTCCTTCCTATCTCTCCCCATTTTCGCAGTACTTTCTCAAAATCCGTTCAGGTCTTTAACGTTTGTCGTTCTGTACTGATGAGGTCATGTATTGGTGGTTTATAATTGTAAATAAACTATTGTAGTAAACTCCTATATAAAAATGCACACTTCGCATGAAAATATGATTTTCTTTATTAAGTAAATTGTTTTTATATGCGCTACTTCTAAATTACTAAAATATAGATATGAAAAGAAAAAAGAATGTTTCTGAGAGAATTTTGTTATTGTTACACAAATGACATTATATCGTTTGTTGAATGAACTTTTCAGAATGGCATATTGTGCGAAGTGCACGATTTGAGTCAGGTGGCATTTTGCGATGTGAACATTCGGCACCTAACAGTAATCGCTTACCATCAGGCGTACCGTCTGCCGCATGTTTTAAAAGAATAGTTGAGGCAAAGGCAAATTCACGATATGAATAATCACTTACCCAACTCCATTTCTTTGTCATCATCATATTCCTTGTCTCCTTGATCCTCAGAATCTATCATTAAATCGAAGAATACCTGCAAAATAACAAAAAACCTCTGACATGGATACCATATATGCTATTGGTACTATGATTACCAATGTGTAACTCGCATGGCTGCTCTAAGGTCGAGAAATGGAAAACTAATTCAGAACAAAACAAAACTCGGTTTATTAACAAAATAAACCTACTTATCATGCACACTTTTCCTTCAGAACGCGCGAAGATTGTACGACTGGTGAATTTAATAAGCCACACGGCCACAAGAATTTAGTCACAAAACACGATGTTGAGGCAATCAGGTTTTTTTAGCCGGTAGGAGTCCGGCACTACCTGGTACCATCCTAGGCTAGCCTTTATAAAGGCTGGACTAGATGGTACCAGGTGACCATGCAGGGTTTTCCTGATTGTCTCTCCTAACATAAAAAAAAAAAAAAAAAAAGAAAAAAAAAAAATCCGTTTACTCGCGGCTAGCCTCAGCTTGCTGTGGACGCGCTGGCGCATGTATGCTCCTACAATGCCAACATCAGCCGAGAATGACAAACCTTGACATGGCTCCCGATGGGTCAGCTACTTCAGCTATTATTATTGTGAAATAGGTGAGCAGCTTCAATGCTGGTATGCCTATATCTTGTATTAGTCGGTGTTACAAGCTTTGCCATATTTCTTCTTCTGGAAGCCATTTGTCAAGTCTGCTCTTGAAACTGTTTATAGTTGATGGTTCAATGATTTCTCGTGGTAACTCATTCCATATGTCCACAACTCTGTTACTGAGTATATTTTGGCCTGCTTTTGCATTAGACATGGTAATACTTACTGGCAACTGATTGGCGCAGTTGGTAGTGACCTTGTGTGCTGTGCAAAAGGTCCAGATTCAATTCACAGTCGGACATTCATTTGTTTAAAGACAAATATTGTGTCTTTGTCTTGTCTCGTGGGTCCAGAACACAGGGAATCCTAGTATGAACTATTGAACGTAGCGTTATTTATTTATTTATAATGACATTAGGTACTTGTCTAGCAAATGAAAGTTGAATAGTAGAAAATATAATTTTGGTACTTGAAGTCATAAAATAAGCCTAGTTTTTTTTTTATGGAAGCGGCCAGACGAGCAAGCGGTCCCACGTGATGATAAGTGTTATCCCATGGACACCTGCAACACCAGGATATATGCGGGTGCGCCGCTGACCTTGCAAAATCCTATTTACAGCTTTCTTGAAGAACCCTATATCGTAGCTGAATGGAAAGCCCTCTTGAGGCAGTTCGTTCCACAGCCTACGGGTTGGCGGTATAAAATATTTTTTAGACCGAACAGTGCGCGACACCTCCGTTTCGAGGAAATGTGGATGGACTGCACTTCTGTGACGGGAGGTGCGGTTGTAGGAACCCGAGGAGGGAATAATATTGAACAATACATATGGAATTCAAATACCAAAATTATTTTTCCTACTAATCTACCCCATTTCCTTCCCTCCTCGGCATTCATTCCTATATCTGCCATAGAGGTGGTTTATCATTGTGTAGTGACGTGGTCCCGTATCGCGTACGTGACACTGCGACGCTATACACGCATCGCCAGGTGGACTTTGTCTCTCTGCACGTTCTTTCTATACAAATATATATATATATATATATATATATATTTTCTTTCTTTTTCATTGAAATCTGTCACCGAGGGACATTTTTGTAATTAAGGAATGATGACGTTGTGCAATGCAATGCAACCAGCCCTTTCAGTATCCACACTGTTGGACACGGACCTCGTTGTCTTGTGCATGCGAGATGTAAGCCCTTAAAACGTCATGCTGGCCAAGTGGGCTGACAAACCCACTTGTTTAGAAGTGGTGTAATTAATCAGGGCTTGTGGTAGCCGCTTTGTTGTCCCTTAGTCGCCTATCAGGACGCCCACGTGAAGAGATGGGGTAGTATTCTATAGCCAGCCCAAACCACACGGCCAAAACACATCCATATATTTCCAAATATCTAGGTCTCATTGGATTTTGGGGACCAAATCTTGAGGAGTCTTTCTGCTGGAGGAGGTTATTCTCGGAGACATGAATGCCGATTTGTTGGAATGATTTACAATTCTCTTTTTGTATTTCAAAATTAGATCTTGAATTTCTTGTTTACAGTTGTGGTGTAAGCACTCCTTTGTTAAATTGTGTTGCGATTTTTTTTTTATAGAAAAAAGGCGGCGGACATGCATATAGTTCACCTGATCGTAAATGGATACTGTCATCCGTAAACATCCGCGATACATTCCCGAATGTGCTGCCTACCTTTGCAGATTAAAGAATGGATTCGAAAAATGGGGAGGGTGAGAATAGGAATGGGCTCTGGCATATCTCACTCACTACCGAAACACTAGGTAAATTGGGGAAATACGATAAAGTAGGAAATGGCAGTACATTTCAAGGTAGTCTTTTGTGAGAGAAGAGTTGAGTGCGCCCAGCGGGCTGTAGGAATGCAGCATGTACTCTCTCCCTACCGCTACTTGTCACTTCTCAATTTTTTGTACTCATACACTGGATTGTGTACTTGTCATTTTTTTGCAAATAATTATTATCGAAATTTCGGAACAGTCATACAATGGTAATTTCTGTTCAAAAAAAAACAAAAACTATTTTACTTACTGTTTTAGAACTAAAAGTGCTAAAAGTATTATCGAAGCAAAATCTGTAGTCTCCATTCAACATGGCCGTGTGCCGATGTGAGTTCTCCGATTTCTTGTAGTCGGCCACTATGATCCGACCGACCGCGTCGGCTAGCTGGAACGATATGTCTAATTCGCCGTGTGTCGAATCTATTACCTGGAAAAATTAAAAAAATTACGCGTCAATTGGAAAGGTTTTACTATTGGATCTCACATTTACTCCAGAATAAAACCACAAGCTTGATGGACTCAATGAATTTGTTACTCTGTCTGTATTACTTTCTATAAACTACAACAAACGGCAATGCCACACATTGAATTGATAAACACCCGCTAATGGTACCGCTACTATTAGACACCTACATGTATGCCGGTCAAACGTTTGGTCGATCTAACATTCTTCGGCCCAACGTGATATCATATAATCGTCGTGTCGGTCAAACGTTACGTCGATCAAAAAGCCTTTGCACAACTACAGTAGAGTCAATGTAATAGGCCACTTTTGACATTTCATTGACTTTGAGACGATTATAACTTTGCATCGGTCCCATAAATCCATTTAAGTTTATAAATTCATTACTGAACACTAAAAATGTGTAACTTTTTATTAAAAAAATGTAAACTTGTATATATCAAATTAATCAGTTCGACGGTTAATTTGGTTGCTAAACATCATTATCAATGTATATTTCAAGAAATTCGAACCCCACTACAAGGTTACGCCTGTCCACATTTTTTCATTTTTAATAATAGGGATGTGATCTTTATAATCGAAGTAACTTGTAGAAAGAATGGAATATCGAAGAGTTACCCTTACGATAAATAAACAAATTAAGAGAACATATTTTAAATAAATACATTTATTAATTAGTAAACACATTAAAAATATATATGTAATTAAATTAATATATCTATACCTCATTTAATATATTAAAACTATATCTGAAATTAAAAAAGAAAAAGTACGACCTATCTGGCCTATTTGACATACGGCGAAGAAAGGAAAAGAAGTAAGTCAGTTGTCGATGTCGATAGTTTTAATGCCGATGCAATTTGCAACAACATTTATGGTTATTTATTATATGAGAAAAGAGTACCTATCCATCTAGAAAAAACATTTATGTTCATTAAAAGAAGTAGGTTTATTTCCTGGTGGAATATCATCTTTAATAAAAACTGCGTTTACAAATGCTTCCAAAGATGATTGGAAGAAAGAGGTAGAAAAAACAAAAAAAATATAATGGAAGATTTTTAACGTGATTTAAGAATTGATAGTAATAGCACTTATATATCGATTTTTGTCTTTAATCAATAATTGCTGTTAGATTACCTCACTATGTCAATCAGTTTGACACTTGTCAAAAGTGGCCTATTACATTGACTCTACTTTATGTTGTCGGACTTCCGTTGTACAATCTACGTAGCAACTGGAGAATTTTGAAAAGTATGCTCCATGGAGCATTGTATTCAGTTTCCATGAAACAAATTCCGTGTTAAGAGAATACAGATATTTTTTATTTACCCAGTATTAAAGTACCTTTTTTTTTTAAAAAAAAATCATTTTGTGGTAAATGTAATCTACTCTGTGAAGCGAAAAAAATATATAATACTGTAGAACTGTTGACAAACAAATTGCAAGCGGGTGGTGTATTAGACAAAGGATACAAAATAGTACCAAACTCAGACTTCATTTAAAAACATTAACTTTCCTTTTGGGGAAAATATTAAGTTCGAAAAAGTTTTTTTTTATGTACAAAGGCGGCAGACAAGCATACAGTCCACCTGATGGTAAGTGGATACTGTCGACCATGGACATCCACGATACATGCCAACATTAGTCCAAAATGACAGACATTGGCACACCCTCGGAAGTGTTAAAGGGTTGGGAAAATGGGGAGAGAGAGGATGGGAATGGGCTCTGGCACATCTCACTCACTACCGAAAAACATGACGTATCTTAGGGAAATAAGATAAAGTGGGAAATGCAGTACATTTCAAGGTAGTCTTCTGTGAGAGAGGGGTAACGTGGCCAGTCGAGCGCGCCCAGCAGCTGTTGGATTGCAGCGTGCACTCTCCCCCTCAATCAGTAGTGGAAAGGGGGGTGCATATATTTTTATTTAACCCTATATATCGTTAATATCACTTACTTGTGATATAATGATATAAAGGAGTTAGAGTAGTGATTGACCAGCTTTAAAAATAACATTGTATGCAAAATAATGACATAACTGTTACACAGATTAAAAACAGTTAATATTTCATACAACAGTTTTAATTACTGAAATGATAATAAAAAAAAATATAAAAAGGCTTATCTGAATTTTTACAACATTTGATAAGGCTTATCACCATAAAGCCATGTACAAACTAGAGCATTCACTTGTAATGAAACATTGATCATGTTCTAATATACATTTAATTGAACTCAAGAGCAAGACCTATGCATATACCAGCATAAGAAGTAGGCACATCAGCTGCAAGACTGGTGTTATTATCATATCATAATAATAATAAAACATTCCCTTAAATACATCAATATCAAAGTTACTTTTTACATATTATATGGACATTTATCACAAGCAAGGTTGGCATATGCTCATCAGATGCAAGAACATTTATTGTGATGTATCATGCACATGCATAAGTTTTAAAAACAGCTAAGACACTGCAATAATCTAAAATTAGATAAAACACAGACCAATACAAAAGTAGGCCATAATATACTCAGCAACAGAGTTGTGGACATATGGAATAAGTTACTAGAAGAAATCATTCAATTGCCAACTATAAACAGTTTCAAAACCCGATGACAAAAGATTTCCAGGAGAAGAGACATGGCAAATCCTGTAACACCAGCTAACACAAGATATAGGCATACCGGAAGTAATGCCGGTCACCTAGTACAAAATAGGTGAGGACTCAAAACCCATTAGAATTTAACTACAAAAACAATACCGATAATTTTATTATCTACAGGTATCTTTGCATAGGGGACTTCAGCTATTAGAGATACACCCACCCGAAATCCGAACACATGTAGAATTTTTTGCAAATTCCTCTCCATACACATATCACACCTACCAACACTCACAACATCTACTCTCAGACACCACACTTCCTTCATCACTTTATCATTCCACACCACACACACTCACTCACTATCACCCGCTATCGAATATCACTATCACGGAGTTTAAATCAAATAGCGTTAATAAATTTTTGTTCTGTATTTTAAAATTTGACTGAATTGTTTTTAAAACAAGATATTCTAATAAATACTCAATGTTATTAGTAAGTACTTCTAGATGCAGTGAGGTAAATACCGACGGCTAGAATAACAAAACAATACAATGCAAGTAATCAAAATAAAAACAATGTTTGTTTTGAAGGAAGGACTGTACAATGTATGGTAAAGCCTAATTATGTGAGCTTTTTTTTTTAGACAGAGGAGTGTATAGACATGGTATTTTTGAAATTGTGAAAGTGCGGAAAAGCACGAATTTTTTTTAATTTTATTTTTTCTAAATTTTGAGGTTATCTGTGTTTTTAGTTACTGGGCAAAGAATATTTTGATGTCATAACGATTGTGGGTGTGATGACGATTTATAAGAACATTCTAGGAGTTATTAATCTAGTACCAAGTTTTGTGTTAGTACCAACTTTGCTTTCATCAGTGATTTTTTGCTAGCTTGGCTTGCGCGTTGTGGTCACAAGACAAACCTAACCATCAGAGTCAGAGTGCTCTGAAGATAATAAAACGCCAGATTCGGATTTGGCGCTTCGCCGGCCGCTGCCGCGGCACGCTCGCTTCGCTCGCTCGGCTCGCGCGTTGTATTCACAAGACAAACGTAACCTAACCCAGCAGTCGGAGTGCCCAGAACATAATAACAGGCGGGATTCGGATTTGGCGCTTCGCCGGCCGCTGCCGCGGCACGCTCGCTTCGCTCGCTCGGCTCGCGCGTTGTATTCACAAGACAAACGTAACCTAACCCAGCAGTCGGAGTGCCCAGAACATAATAACAGGCGGGATTCGGATTTCGCGCTTCGCCGGCCGCTGCCGCGGCACGCTCGCTTCGCTCGCTCGGCTCGCGCGTTGTTGTAACTCACGGCTGCGGTATAATATAAAATCCGTAAATATTTGCGAAAATGAATTTAAGGTATTATTTAATTAAAATTAATTAGTTATTATTTAATAAAAGTTAATTAGTTATTAAAGTCCATCTGCTAGATGGACAGACGACCTCATAAAGGTTGCGGGCACCCGCTGGATGCAGGTCGCTGCCGATAGGTCTAAATGGCGGACAATGGGGGAGGCCTATGTCCAGCAGTGGACGTCCAAGGGCTGAGAAGAAGAAGAAGAACTAGTTATTATTTAATAAATAATAATCACATGTAAAACATAAAATGATACATTCATTGATATGTGTAAAGAAACGCGTTGAAGAAACCTGTCAAAATGTCGGACCCACAAGTGTAAAATTTAAAATCTTAATTATTTTTTTTCCGCAAAATTATGTTTTTCCGCATAATAATATATAGCACATCAGGTACCATATTACTTATAGGATCTAAATAAAAAAAATGAGCCAAAAACTCGCTACCATACATTGTACAGTTGAGCCGTTTTGAAATAACAAAAGCAAGGTTTTAATGTTTATAAAATAAACTTACCTGATACTCAATATCAATAATTTCGTTAGGAAGAACTTTCTGGAAAAAACAATCAGTCTTTCCAGCTTGCACCGTAAAAGTTATATCTTTTTCGTAAGCAAATACTACACTGAAAATCGTAGTCAAGAAAAAGTAACGCATTTTTTAAGAAAACTACGGCTGGAATTGCCGATAATTGTTAAAATTATTTCTTGGCAGTTATTAAAGTTATTTTTAGTTCGTGAGTGGGTTATTTGTATTTATAAATAGATCAATACAAGTGAAGAACGAAGTAATTCTAGCAAAATAAAATATACGGGTGGTAAGCGGTAAAGCAGTAAGTAGACAGTAGCGTTCAGTTGACACAAGACACAATCGTTCTGAAATGAAATCAAATCTGACGTTTCTACTTTTTCTTTTCATATATGGCAATGGTACAATCAGCACATTCCGCCACTGGTAAGTTTTCTTTTAGTGAATAGTAGGGGAACCCGGGGTGGAACGGGGTAGCTAAGCTTTGGTCACAATTTGTGAGAGTTTGAATGAAACAACACCATTATTTGGCAATTTGTAGGTTTATTTACTTCTTTCTCTACAAGGAAATTAAAGCTAAACTTATCTAAATTAATGATCACTTTGAAAAAATATTGTTTGAAAAATAAAGGGAAATTTCCCATTCTGCCCCACCCCCCGGGGTACAATGGGAAATGAACCAGGGGCACGATGGGGTACTAATTATTGGCATAGTTCACAGATGAGAACACTGTCATCGTCGTCACTATCTAGACCAGCACACGCCAAATGTGCCCATTTTTTACAAATGCTACAAGACCACTAGCCTTCATTGGACTTGGAGTATAAATCATGGCAATACAAGCAGATCGCGTCTTTATCTTCCGAGCTTTCTTCAGATTCAGTTCCGATTCTTTTTTGTTTCTTTCTTCTTTGTTTTTGTTTAAAATTTTCTACGTCTTCTGAGTGTTCTTCAGGTTTAGTTCTGATTCTTTTTTGTTTCTTTGGCTTAGCTTTCATTCCTTCAGGTATGTCTTCTTTACCTTTTAACGTCAGTCTTGTTTATTTTTTTCTACTTTCGCTTTATTGATATTTTGTGTCTTTTTAATAGATTCTTCTAATTCAGCCTTGGAAGGTGAAGCGGTCAGGATTGCCGTTTTTCCACCCTTTCTTGTAACTCTTTTCATTCCAGCTTTCACTTTTGGCAACGGGATTAGCAATGTAGACCAGGACAGGACTGTCGGCTGGTTTTTCTTATATATGAACGCACCATCTGCAGATGAAATAAAAATGCATATTTATATGAGAAGTACAAATATTTAAGGGGCGGAACGGGGTATACCCCATTGTGCCCCACCCATTGTGCCCCGACGCACCGTTCACGTAAACACGAGTGTTATGACCGGTTATATTTATTGGACTTGAGTTATCACTAGACGTTTAGTTAGTCAAAAGTATGTTTAAACAAACATGTAATGTTAATATCCGAACAAAGAATAGTGTATAGTGTAATTACCTTGGTATTGCATAGCAAAATTAAAACTTGCAAGCTTTTTCGTCGACCTTCGATAAAATCCAAACTAAGCGCACTCTCACACTGACAGCGGCCACTCCGTATAGCGCAGCACAGCGGACCGAACGTTGTGCGCGATGGTCATGCATCTCTGTCGCCTGTAGCGAGCACAACGCCTCTTTCCCGTTCCGCCCCGGTACCCCGTTCTACCCCGGGTTCCCCTACCTAATTTTTTTACTTGTTGTAGTATTTCACCTTTTATTTATTACAAAAAAAAATTGTATTTTAAAAGTGTTATGCTTACACTTAGTTGGTAAGATTTTCTAATTTTGTGCATTTTAATTTAGCTAAGTTTTAGTAAAATAGTATTTTTTTTGTTTCATTTTATTTTAAAAATATATTTTTTTATTCATATTGTGGTTTTATTTATTAACTGGGGAATGCCCACTGCTTCATCTATAATCCTTATAATATATCTATAATAAAATATCTATTTTACGACACCCGTACCCTTTTAAGTGCATTCAGTTGTGTTCTTTCTAAACAATTTCAAAGTTTAAAACATATAATTAGTCCAGTCATAAAGGTTAAAAAAGGTCATAAAGGTCAGACCTCATAAAGGTTGCGGGCACCCGATGGATGCAGGTCGCTGCCGATAGGTCTAAATGGCGGACAATGGGGGAGGCCTATGTCCAGCAGTGGACGTCCAAGGGCTGAAAAGAAAGAAGAAAGAAAGAATTAGTCCAGTCGAAGTAAGTTCAGGAGTCTCTCAATAAAGTGATAGTAGATTTGTTGAGGACTCATTAGAAGCACACAAAAAAAACATCCCATGCTTTTATTTGATTATCACAAATACCACGCACGTAAAAATAAGTATACAGTTACTATACAGTTTAATAGAATCACTATCACTATTAAACTACAAAACGCACAATACATATACAATTTTTATATATTTTTAAAAAGCAGTAACCGGACGAGCGAATGGTCCCACATGATGGTAAATGTTACCGCCGCCTGTGGACACCTGCTACTCCAGGCGCTATGTGGGCACGCCGCCGACCTTACAAAATCCTATTCACAGCTTTCGAGAACCTATATCGTATCGTAATGGAAAGACCTCTTGAGCAGGTCGTTCCACAACCTACGGATTCGCGGTATAAAATAGGTTTTGGACTGAACAGTAGGTACGCGACACATAGGTATCTCGATATACGGGGGTGTATCGAGGAAATGCAGATACACGACATTTTTGTGACGGGAGGTGCGATTGTAGAAACCCGAGGTGGGAATTAGAGAAATACGTTTCTCACAACACTCCCCATTCTACACTTTGTTCACATCCGTTTCTGAATCAGATCATTCTAACGTTTCTTAAGCGATTTGTCTGTATGCTGTATGTATGCAATATTTTGCGTATACCCAGAGCCAGGCCGGTGGCGTCCGCACATGGCTAAAGCCCGGGGGGCAAATGCCTCCCTGACTCTATGGCCAGTCCGACGCTGGGAGTTCTAGAATGTCCGTGAAAGTGGGATCGCTGAAAAATCGAACAGCACGTCGTTGGATGGAGTCAAATGGGTCCAATTGATATATCGATACGCCGGCCCAGTGATGTGAGCAATACTCCATGTGTGGCCTAACCTGAATATTGTAGAGTGTCAGAAGTTGCCCAGGGGTGAAGTACAGCTTGGCTCTGTTCAGCGAACCGAATATTTTTGGAGCCCATTTTAGCTTTATTTACCAGATGACTCCTAATTTCGATTTTGCTGTAAATGTCGACACCGAGGATCCTGATTCTCTCCAATATCCTAAGAGGTATGCTCTGAAAGCGAAGTGCTACGACATAAGAGACTTTTTTCTTTTTTTTATTACTTTACATTAATTTTAAATTTTCTGTTTAAAACAGGTCGATATAAAATCTATGAGCAGAATGGTTATAAAAAAATTACAATTTCGTTTAGAAACTTTCAAAACGTAAAAGGAAACAAAAATTACAAATAGAGTGCGCGCCACCAAAGAAGTCCCGCGGAATTTAAGGGAATTAAGACCGTTCAGCCATTCTGCAAAGTAAATAATAGTATGTTTCATTTTCTTTATCTTCCTACCTTCACTTTTACTTCCTAATTTACTTCTTTATTGATAGGTGTAGATAAAAATGTGTACATAACTTGATAAGGTAAATTGAAACCAATAAGTTGGCAAGAGTCAACTGATCACAGTGCGCGCCTACGGGACTTCTTTTGTGGCCCCTACTCTAATAAAAACTTCAAGTTTCAACTTTTGTTTTGTGTCGGCAATCTTATGTTCTCATGTGTTCTCATGTTAGTGCTTTTTAGTTTTATCAAAAAATCTATTTGTATACTAGCAGGGATTTGACAAATTGATACTATAATCATGTCTGGAGCTAGCGGTGCCGGTCCACCCCCTGAGGGCGTTGTCCGCAACAGTGCATTGTCGTTTGTTGCGCCTGCGCAACCCATGCAACCTTTAACTGAAGGGCCAGGGAATGCACTTGATACAGCCAACGAACAGCTGAGTCAAGCAGGTATAATAATGTTACTTCTTTTTTACATGTAGATTGTATTTTTATATTTCATTTTTTTCAAGATATTAATAATAATAATAATAATAAATACTCTTTATTGCATACAATTGATTATTACATGTGCACAAATAATAAATGACAGAATACAATAGGCGACCTTATCGCTAGGGCGATCTCTTCCAGCCAACCTTAGGATAGAGAAAAATAAAAGGGATATAGGTAGTGCAAAAAAATCGAAATTCACAGATATGATCCATCTGTTCAATAATATACCTATCGATAGTAGATATAGTATAATAAATACATATTATAATAGATAGCTTAATAATATATAAATACATACATACATATCTACACTGCACCCAATATCAATTCACAAATAAGATCAAAGTTTACAAGGAAAGCAAAATTAGGAGGAGTTGAGGTCTCCAAGGGACGAAATAGAACAAATATTAATTGTATTTGCTTTCAGAGTGAAAGGTTTTTAAATAAAAAATGGGCTTATTAAGCCTACTTCTTTTCTATTTTTTTTTTATAGTATTTGTCTATATAAATAATATATAATAACTTTATTATTATTATATATATAACTGAAGGTACTGAAACTGAGGCACCCTCTAGCCAGATGACTTGAAAAAGTTTGCCGTTAGTGGCTAGATGAGAAGAGAGAAAGACTGTGTGTGGAGGTGAATTAAGGGAGAGGCCTATCTCCAGCAGTGGAGAGATTGAGCTTGAGGGTATAGTAACTACTGTTGTAACAACAATTTCAAGCAATAAAACAACACTAGTTTTCTTCACAACTTTCTTCAAGTCATAAATCTGGCCGGAGGACATCCTAATCTGTACTTCTTCGACCAGTTGCCCGGTGTAGGCCTCCTTCAACTTTCTCACTAAACAAAATTATATAAATGGCTGCTTGACCATTGCTATTATTCTACTAATGAATTCATGATGCGCAAATAAGTTTATTTAATTAGATAAAATAAATAAATATGCTTGTGCTGTTTGTATTAAAATATGATAATGTGTTAATTCTGAAAATGTTTGGAATTTTAAAAGCCCTTTAATTTTTAGTAAGATAGAGAGATAGACGTAATTATAGTATAGATAGATAGTGAAATTGTAACTGTTAGGGTACGATGGGGCTGACATACACAACAGTGTAAAAGCCCCTAAAATAAAGAAAAAAAAAAATCTATGAATAATTAGCTGACCGGACAGACGTCCTGTCCAAATTTCAATAAAAAAAATTGTTTTTTCCTGAAAACTTCTAGGACCATAACAAACAAAACAAAAAAAGAATTATGCATATCCATTGTTCGAATCGTGAGTTATGGTCTTGAGTTCATACGAAGATCCCTTAGAAAAAAGCACTTTGTTTTTTCCAATTTTCCAGGCAACTTTTCCAATTTTTCTTTCCCTAAAAACCTTATTCGGAATATTACAAGCCGTTCTCAAGTGATGCGCTTACCAACGAACAGCATTCAATTTTTATTTATATAGATAATATTGATTGATAGTTTTAATTATTTTTGTAATTTGTAAATAAATTGTAAATTTGTATACTGGAGGCGGCTAAATACGTAGACCAGTGGCGGATTAAGAGTTTCGGAGGCCCTAAGCATAGAGTCCATGTAGGTCCTCTGTTGCTTGGATTTGGAAGGTAGAAATTAGAAAATAAAACAAAGTTCATCAAAATCAAAGAATCAAATTTCTCCAGGGGGAGAACAGGGGCCCTAAGCACGTACTTATAATGCTTATATGTTAATCCGCCACTGACGTAGACAATGCATATTTATACTGACTTACTAACTGTTGTACCGTACTTGGGACAAATAAAAAATATTCTATTCTCATTCTTATTCCTATTATAGGCAGTTAGAGTCCAGTTGCTGCCCGCTACTCTCTTAATATTTACCTTCCACCTTCATTTGCAGTCTTTCATATGTCTCCTGCTTCGCACTCTTGTGCACCACGAGTCAGGCTTCCTGGCTACATGTCCAGTCCGTTCCCATTTAAACTTCACCAGCTTGTACAAAATATATAACTTATGTTACAGATCGACTAGTGCCAGCAGGATTAAAAGCCCTTTGTGAAGCATGTTCGAAGCTCTACCCAGACCAACCAAATCCACTGCAAGTTACCACAAGACTCAAATACTGGTAGGTTATATATTATTTTTTTATGGACGAAGGTGGCAGACGAGCATACAGTCCACTTGATGGTAAGTGGATACTGTCGCCCATAGCCATCCACGATACATGCCAACATTAGTCCAAAATGATAAACGTTGGCACGCCCCCGGATGCGCTGCCTACATTTGGAGATAGGCTTATTTCCCTAATGTACGTACGTGTTTCGGTTGTCAGTGAGATGTGCCAGAGCCCAATCCCATCCTATCCCTCCACATTTTCCCAACCCTTTTTCCAAATTTATTCCTATATCTCCGATAAGCGATAATGGACGAATGTCCATAAAAAAATAATGTTTTATTAATAATTGATAATAGTTGATACCTATTGTTCTATAATATTTTTATATTTATTTTTGCACGCCTATTCTGGCAAATGACGAGCTGTATGTGATTACCATCTGTTACCACTCACATTGTAAATAAAGGATTTGATTTGAAGGAAAAAAGCACATGCCAGCTGGAAGGGACATTTAATCTTTTTTATACTTATATAAAATTACTTATACAAATTTTTCAGGTTAGGTGGTCAAGAGCCTCTGGACTACATCAGCATGTACTGGAACCCTGGTAAACCTGAGGAGAACATACCACCGCATTGGCATTATATCAGGTAGGTACGAGAAAAGATTTTTGTTCCAGTCAATCGGTTTGTCAGTAATATGAAATTGGACTTTCGTTATCATTTTTAGTTTACCAGATTTTGAGACTTTAATGTGATCTTAATTCATATTTTGAATTTTTAAGTTTTTTTTATACAAAAAAGGTGGCAGTGGTGGATACAGTCCACATGGTGGTAACTGTCGTCCTGCGACATGCACGATACATGACCACATCAGTGCAAAATTACGTTGGCCCTCACCAGCGCCGGAGATTTACGAATTGATTTGGAGAATGGGTCGCAAAAAATTGGAAGTAGCACGAGGAGTTTTTCTCGTCCCATTACTTCTCCCAGTTCCCCTCGGTGTATTAGAAAATCCCTGAAAACTTTATAATAATCCTCATAAAAAAATCCCAAAACAAAAATACTAATTTAAAATGGTCCTCATTTTAAATTATTTTTATATACTTTTTTTATACTGTGTTCATAAAATCTTTAAAAAAAATTAAATCTGTGATTATAACAACTTCAAAATTGTGCTCATAAAAACTTTGAAGTTGTCCTTATAATTATTTTAAAAGTATTCCCACAAAAAATCTTTAAAATTGTCTCCAGCTTCGGCCTATCAGACCTCCACGGTGATGGCAGGGTGCACCCCCCACCTGACAGGGTGGTCTCCTCTTTAGGAGTGGCACCCTCAGGGTACGGATTGGAGTTGACTTTACGACTGGCTGTTGAGGCTGAGTCCACTACTGATCCCCCGTTATGGCCGGCAGCATTATTGCAGGCGCTAGCTAGATATATTTTTACTACCGGTAAGTTCATGAGGTGACTAGGTAAATTTTGAGATACTCAAATATCAGAAAGAGAACTCATTTGAACTGTACTGTACTTAGGCCAGTCAAATTAGTTTTGAAAAAATAGTAATTGCAATACGCAATTTTCTTATTGGAAATGGTAGGGGGGGTGGTGGGGGGAAATGGACGCTTAAGTCAAAGACTTAAGCGTCAAAAATCTATATGCGGAACAATTTGTAAATAAACAATTTAAGGTGAATAAAATGGTTTATTTACTAGAGAAAAAAACGGTAAATTTTAGAGAAAAAAAGTTTCTAAAAGTTGTAGGTGTTAAAAAAAACCTACAATTTGAATTTTGAAAATTTCAATATTGGTTAATTTGTTGCTGAGATATTTAAAAAAAAACACACGTTAAAACGCCACTTTTTATAATTGCCTGTGACTTTAAAAATATCATGTGCAAATTCATCAAATTCTGTGTAAAAGAGTTCCTTTTTTAGTAATAAAAAAGAAAGGCCATGTTTTAGGTTTGAAAGTTTTATAATTTTCGAGAAAGTTGAATGTTTGCAATAAATATAGCACGGAAATGTGTCTTACTGAATAGTCGCTTGACGGCTAATTTGAAAGGTAAGAGTTTAAAATTTTAAATATAAATCATAAAAAGTTACTATTTAGCTAGCTAGGAAAATTTTTCAAAATATGAAATAACCGTTGAAGTGTCTACTATAAGATCTTGAATTTTCAACTACAAACTTTATAAAATAACGAAGATCTAGCTATTTGTTTATACATTTTAAACAAGCCCACTTTCTGGAGCTTATTTAAACAATAAAAAATGCTAAATAGTAACTTATTGCAATTACTGACTTTTTAACATAGGGTTCAATCTTATTTGACCGGCCTAACTGTACATCATTTATTTGTAATTCGAATTCCTAAAGCCAATTTTGTATTCACTTTTTATTGTATTTCGCGCGCTTTTCTTTGCTACAATGCAACAAGCTAACCACATTGCAGCTCAAAAGCCAGACCAGGAATCCGCAATCGCTCTAAGAGTAGGTACCGTATATGTCCTTTTATCGTGCAATAGCGGTCCCAGTCTGTATAAATAACGCAAAACTTCTTGGGCTCTGGCGATATCACGTGACAAACCTGCGCAGTAGCTTATTTTAGGTCCGTTTGGTGGTGCGGGCTGGAATGCGACGGAGGGGGTATATACAAAATGTTTGCAAGTTCGAGCTAGACGCAACAATAACTTCCTACTCGCACACTCGCCTTATTGAGTGTTGTTTGAAATGTTATTTATGAATGCAAGTGTCCTTATCGTAAACACGAGTAGGTACATTCGTTCGGGGTAAAAGTTGAGGCGATGACCGATATTGCCATGCTAAATGGCACGGAGTATAAATGGTGTGGTATAAAAAAATACATTATAAATTGTACGTTATATACTGTATATTATATACTATACAAAATATACATAAATTAAGGAATACATTATATAAATAAAATATTCACATAAGTTATATTTAGTGCAATCAGTGGCGTCACTATACCGCTGAGGCCCGTGGCAAATTCATAGGGTGGGGCCCTCCCTCAATGTAAAGAAGCTCATCCGAAGTTGTACTTTCTTTTCAATCCTCTCTTCTGTTGATCCCGTGAGCCCGCGAACTACCAAAAAAACATACTTATACTATATAAGTTATACAAAACATTTCTTCCGTAACTTACAGTGTTGCTATAGCGCGGCGGCTACAAGTGGCGAGCATTTTATGACTACATTCCGGACGCGTTCTAAAATTGGACTATTTCGTTTTCTTACAAATGGATTCAAACCTTGATACATGTGTATGTACTTTAGTGGGTAACTAAAATGAATTGAAAACAAAACTATTTTATAAAAATAAATGTCGGGATCCTCCCGTGCTCGCGGCCCTCTCTGGCCGGGGGCCCGTGGCATTTTGCCCGCTATGCCACCATATTGTTACGCCACTGAGTGCAATGCAATGTGACCAACCCTTGCAGTGTCCATTGCTGGATATGGGGTTCCTCATACTTAGCATGGAGGATGTAAGACTTTAAAACTTCACGTTGACCAAGCGGGTTGGCGAATCCACTCTTTTCGAGTTGTTGTAGTTTAGTGACGGGTAACTCCGGGGTTAATGTGAATCAAAAGATTTGATTCCGCGAGCGGAGCACAATCCCTTAATTGTTCCATCGAATTGTCATTCATTCCGATTCCGGCGCCGATCATGATCGTGAGTGTAATCGCGCATCGCCACTTGTCGGGGGCCCAAAATCGAGATGCAACGTTGGCGTGACCTTTTTTCTTGTGCTTATGCAACAACCATTAGGGCAATGGGATGTAACGCTCTCGGAAGGTGAATAAGTAGGTGAATCAAAAGAGTTGAAGAGTAACTAAAAAGAGTCGAATCTGCAAGCGAAGCAGCATTAAGTGAGTTAAAACCCTCCGTGAAGTCTTGTTTACCCACCACTATTGTAACTCCTCAGCACTTGTGGTTGCTGATTTATCATTCCTTAGTCGCAGGGCGGGTGTCATAAGGGGCGACTAAGGCATATTAAGTGGAGGTTTAAATAAATATGCTTTATTTCAGGCAACAAATTCTGTGCCGGCGATCACATATCCTGGCACGCGGCTTTAGATGCCGGTAGCGACTCGCGCGTGCGACATTTACTAGTCGCCGACGACCCCCTACTGGCTACGGTTAAGACTGCACACGGCACTGTCGCATTTTTACAGGCAAGTGACATGTTGTGATCATAATTTTTGATATAGATTCGTTGCAGAACGTCCCATTCGCAAACGGTTTCAATTTAAAGTGCTGAGACAGGGTTCTTGATCACTTATCTTTCTTTATTAGTGAAAGTCCACACTTTATTTATGTAGGTATGCCAAGATTTACAATCAACAGAAGTTAAAAAATGCGCATGCATTCGCCGTCGGATATGGGTAGCGCCGCTCGCTCGGCTCTGCGCAGGCGCCTTCTACAAGCGGCCGCGCGTATATTCCCTAAGCAAATTTAGCATCGGCCCGGCGGGTTCGCTTGCCTAATTAAATTAATTACAGTGTAGGCAAGGTTCCTACAAATTGATTTCACATTTTGATTGTATTGATTACATGTATGTATAAGTAAGTACGCGAATGGGTGTATTTGTATAAAAATGTATTATTAGAATTACGCACTAGGTTTAGGTATCTGGGATCGAACGGCAAATCACAATATCTCACCTTTTAAATAATCGCAGATAGCCGATATATTCGAGGGGGAGAGTTGCACGCTGGAATCCAACAGCCGCTGGGCGCGGTCGACTGGCCACGTTACCCCTCTCACAGAGTACTACCTTGACTGCATTTTCCACTTTATCTTATTTCCCCAATGGACGTACGTGTTTCGGTAGCGAGTGAGATGTGCCAGAGCTCATTCCCATTCTATCCCTCCGCATTTGCCCAACCCTTTCTCCAAGCCCATTCCTATATCTCCGAGCGCAGCGCATCCGGGGGCGTGCCAACGTTTGTCATTTTGGACTAATGTTGGCATGCATCGCGGATGTCTATGGGCGACAATATTCACTTACCATCAGGTGGACTGTATGCTCGTATGCCGCCTTCGTCCATAAAAAAATAAAATTTTAAAAAATATAGAGCTCTGAGCGAAGGAAAGTCAGAGTAGAGTTATAGCACTTCGATCAAACTTCGGTAGGGCGCGAAACTTTGGAAGCGCAAAATCAGAGTACACCCCCTAGCACGCGATCTTCATTCGAGGACATGTGTGCTGTGTCGTATATAAAAACTTACCTTACAAGGTAGAATCGCTCAGCGCTCATGATTAAACCGCCGCACGTGCGCCGGCGGTCTCGATGCGCAGGAGTTCTGCGCATGCGCCGCGCCGCCGCAGCAGTCGAGAGTCTCCTACCCAACGGCTGTGCATACTTACGCTCTGAACATTATCTAAACTTCAATACAAGTTCCGTCGTCCTTACATATTAAATATATGGATATATATATATATATATTGTGGTTACAATACGTGAAATGTATTAATGTAAAAAGTGACAATAACAAACATTAAATAGCAATAACAAAGTGATTTCCATCCAAACACCATACATGTTTCCCCCACCGGTTGTCATTCCTGCAGCAAATATGGTCCGCCCACTGGCTTTTCAGCATGCTGATTCTACGAGCTCGTTCTTCTAATGTGTTCGTTTGGAATGTTATCCTGCAAAGGAACTCCGAGCACAACTCCCCCTCCATGGCTCGCCGAGTGACTTTGAGCTTATGAATCCGGGCCCACTGTCAGAGGCCACTGATATCAGCGTTACCAATATTTTTATATTTCAGATGGTGGGTTGTACAGGGAGGGAATTGCGAGCGGCACAGAGAGGGTCCGGATTTGACGTGCTCAGACTTATCAGCGAGGATCTCAGGTAAACATGTAGTAAGGAAAGATATATTTTTAAATCTTATTTTTTTTCCAGAAGTCTCTCAATGTACGTACACGTTTCGGTAGTGAGTGAGATATGCCAGAGCCCATTCCCATTCTATCCCTCCCCATTTTATCCCAACCCTTTCGCCAAATCCATTCCTAGCTCTCCAAAGGTAGGCGTGCATTTTAGACTATATCGCGGATGTGCATGGGCTACAGTATCCACTCATCATCAGGTGGACTGTATGCTCGTCTGCAGCCTTCGTCCATAAAAAAAAAATCTTTTATTTCTGCTGTTTGTTTCGGTACGGGTTGCACGAGCCGTGGGTCACGAGTTAACTGAAGAGGCGGGTAGTTCAAGATGGGAGCAGTTTTATTGACTACCCACATTTGATCTTCACACTCTCCGAGAGGCCGCTACACAATACACTAATAATGTCCGCTGACTTATTTGTTAATAACTAAATTCCACGTCGACGACAGTTTATATTATATTTATATATTTAAAAAATACGTGTTTAGACCCGATTTACAATAAAAAATATCGAATTCTATTCTAGCTGCGGCGGCGCATGGTTGGTAACGCGCGTTCGCCGGCGGCGGTCGGCCCGCGGCGTTCGCACGCGCGTTTCTAACGCACCCGCGCATTTGGCTGGCGTTTCAGCTAGAGTGCATTGGTTACACTGGACACCGGTATGCAATTAAATGACATGTCTACATGATCAAATAGAAAAAATCCTTTTTTATCATTGAAACTGACAACTGTCGTCCTACAACTTGATATTTCCCTAAAAAAGTTATTATTTTTAAATGAAGTCTGTGACTTTATTACTCTGTACCACACGCCGCTACATTCACAAACAGCCGCTACTATTAGACACCTACATGTATTTAAACCGGCGCGAACCAATGAGTGGTTTATGTGAAATAAAATGCTGGATTTAAAAAAAGTCATAGAATAAAAGTTGTGTTAGTTTTCACTTAATTGTGTGTTTAATTCACCTTGTATATATTTTAGATGTATATTTAGATGTATGTATATTTTTAGAAGAACCCCATGCCGCTTGAACCAAAGTTACAGTTGTCATTTCTTACGAAGAAGAAAATTATTTATTATAAGGTCCTACAAAAATAGAGTGCACGCTGCAATCCAACAGCCGCCGGGCGCACTCGACCGGCCACGTTACCCCTCATTCACAGAAGACTACATTGAAATGTACAGCATTTCCGACTTTATCTTTTTCCCCAATGTACGTACGTGTCTCGAGGTAGTGAGTGAGATGTGCCCAGAGCCCATTCCCATTCCATCCTCTCGCTCCCCATTTTCCCAATCGATTGTTTAATCTGCAAAGGCAGGCAGCGCATCCGGGGGCGTGCCAACGTCTGTCATTCTGGACTGACGTTGGCATGTATCGCGGATGTCCATGGACGACAGTATCCACTTACCATCAGGTGGACGTACGCTCGTCTGCCGCCTTTCTCCTATAAATAAATGTTTAGTTAGATATAATAGTTTTAGTATAGTGATTGATATGCTAGAATATTTCACACTATATTTGTAACGCCTCATATGTAACAGATGTATGTAGAGTCTGTCTAATGAAACGTGTCAATCGGTATTTTTTAACATTTTAGTATGGCAACATTCTACGCTTACAGGTTAGGTTTTGTATGAAGCACAATAGATTTTGATATTTACTCTCGACATTTTTGGTAATTTTATTCTATTGTTGTTTTATTTACAATTAACAGGACTATTGATTACTTTCAGATATACTTGCATTGTCCATCACGACTTCGTTTAGTTAGATTTAACACCGTGAAAGACTCATACAAATAAACAAAGATATAATACCTACATACAATGTGATTTGTTTGATTCATTTATTTTGTTTCCTCTAAAAATATGAGTTACACAAACCAATATTCACTAAGCGAACACACAGACAGACAGAAATAGCGACTTTGTTTTATACTATTTAGAGAAGAAGCAAATTGCTAAAAAGGTATGTTTAAAAAGTTAAATAGTGAAAGTATCAAATTGGTATTTCAGAGTATTTTCAGTGTTTACAGCTATAAAAAATTTTAAATAAAGATTTTTAAATTTACCGCGGTTTTGAATTGACACGTTTCATTAGACAGACTCTAGGTAGTACTCGGTGGAATTAGCTCGCCACCTCACCAACCCACGTCGCACATTCCGTTGGGGCCGTATGCCAGCGATGTGTCGTCCTCGAAGAACGCGGGGCGGTGAGCGGCGTGGCGGGAAGGGGGACCCGCGCTCCAGCGAGTTGGCGAGTCAATTCAACCGAGCTGTATGTATTGTTTGTAACTATTTTAGCCGAACATAGACGATCAACCAGCGCCGCCATCTTGTTTAACACCTCGAGTGGAACAGCAAATTAAAGAGACGTTACAGAGAGGCCTCAGCACTATGAGTACTGACAGGACTGGACCTGAGGGTAAGTCATTTTAAGTTGTAGGGATAAGTCCACTTGAACTGTAAGTTACCCCATTCTCATAAGGCTGAGACATGCCCTGCGAATGGTTCGTCACACACGCCTCAGCCTGAGGCATGCGACGTACAAAAATGCGTCCGTCCGAACGGCACGTGCTCAGGGTGAGCACGCAAACGACCACGCTGCTCGCATCGCACGAGTTAGTAGAATGTGCTCGCAACGTGCGTACGCGGCGAATGATCACAATGAGCACCCACGTCCACACACCCTGAAGAATGTGTGGCGAACCATTTGTGGCGCATGCCTCGTGATGTGTATACGCGCCTATAGAGTTTCGAATGTGACAGAGCTCTCAGAGCTCATTTTCCATCTCATACAATCTCATTTCTCTTCTTTCCTAGAACTCTGTCATACTGTTTTTAAAATGATAAAATGTTGAGGCCTGTTCACATACGAGCGTTATACGCTGCCGCCTGCGGTGACGTTACTCGCGTGCGTGCGCGATCATTCCTTCGTTCAGACATAGGCGATATTCGCTAACCGCTTCGGGTAGCGATATACCGCGTATAGCGGCCTAGGCACAGTGTTAACATTATCGCTTGCCCAAGCGGCAAAACTCATGCCTAGGCGATGTTCGCTCCCGCTGGCGTATTCGCGCGACTTGTGCAAAATACCCGGCGGGATATCGCCTGGACATCGTTACCGCAGGTGCAAATATCGCCTATATCTGAACAGGCCTTAATATTGTTTTTAAAGCGATAAAATGTTATAACGTTTGAAATCTGATTTATCCATTGTCACCGAGCATTTCTGTGAAACGTATAGTCCCGGAACGAGTTGAATGCGCGCGGAAGGAATGTGACCGTTTTATGTCATTTGTTTTCAGTGTTGTACTACAATGGTCTTAGTGAAAGATAGGTATATCGATATTGGTAAAAGTCGATATTTTTAATTTAAATATCGCGGTCAAAAATAAAACACGACTATGTAATTATAAAAAAACATCACTTATTTTTTACTATTTTTATTTACTTTCATTATTAATTTATTTATTATTTACCACACATTAGATAATATGGTAAGTAGGTATACATAATTTTTAGTTTTAAATAGGTATTTAATATTTAGTTTTGAAAAATAAAATTACTAAAAAAACAAAAAGAAAAAAATACAAAAATTACTAATTGAGAGAAATATAAAAAAAACAATATTATAACAACGAAAATCTACTACGCATTACATTATTAATAACTTAAAAGTACTAAAAGACACAAAAGACTATCATATTGTTTTGAATGAATATTAGTCACTACAATCATCACTTGTAACACCTGATGCAGACAAGTCAGAATCACGTTTGGTCGCTCATTTTAACAAGTAAGTATAGTAAAAAACTACCCAACACGTGTTATATCGACGACGCAAGAGAAACAATAGAAAGCGAGCAAGCGCATCACTTAACTAGCCGGCACAAGTGCGGCGAGGCGGCTGGGAGGGGGGTGTGCTCGTGTGTCCCCCACACCTCACAACGCGCGCGCATTTAGCTCATTCCGGGACAGTACCATTCTATCCCGTTTCCTTTTTACACTGAAATGAGGTGGTTTAAGACCCATCCTATTCCATGCCGTTTCGTCCCAATGGGGTGATGGGAGTATCCCACTCTAATCGTCAGCTGTATGCAATTGACTGATCGAAATTTATTTCTCTAAATCCCACTTTCCTTGTACAGGCAACACATCTGCACTTCCATCAATGTGTGTCAGTATTGACAGCCGTTGACACGTTTTCTATCTAAATTTACAGGTCACATGTCGACAGACAGTTTTGAAATGTCAAGCATAGAACGCGCTTTACCAACGATATCGGACTCCATGCAGGTAATACAATCTTTATATAAGGTAAATAATACAAGAACCATTTAAGCTAATTAAAAATTAACATTTTTCTTTTTAAATTAAAAATATAAATAATTGTTAATCGACTCGTGTGTCACGTGACACGTGACGTAGTTGACACCTACTGATGCGCACTCACCGACAGAAGCGGACGCGGGCGAAGGTTAAAGACCTGAGCGAATGTGGATAGTGTTATGCACCATACGAGTAAATTATTGTAGTAACCAATGTTTGATTTTTAATCTATATAAAAATGAATGTTTGTTTGTCTCGTATACTATACAGGGTGGAAAATATGAACGGGACATGGAGGAAAAGTGCATTAAATATTGAAGATATCAAATTTCACTCAAAGGAAACATTCTTTTGTTTTGTAAAATAAAAATAACCGCATTCAAACATTTTTTAAAAAGTTTACTTGAGCCGGGAATCGAACCAACTAAAAATGCAAAAAATAGACAGTCGCTATTTTATTGAACCAATCGATAGGGTCTATGATAAGGATAAAATCTCTCGAACAAACATTGTATCTTACAATTAAATAAGACCTTGAAATCTAACAATTCGCACCTATCGAATTAACCTGAAGGACACGTACCTAGATAGATAGATAGTAGAATATCCACTGCTTATGTTAATAATAATTTCAACGTCTGGATAGGTACAAACGGGACAATTAAATGGCCTGCAAGATCTCCAGATCTTACGCCGCTGGATTTTTTTGTATGGTCATTTAAAAAAAAAATACAAAAAATCCTATGAGTCTGCGGAAGAGTTGAGAGTTGAGGTTCAAGATTTTATCACGAACATTCATCACAACCCATTGCAGAAGGTTACACAAAATGAATTTCTGAAAAGACTCAATCTTTGCATTCAAGAAAATGGTTCGTATTTCGAGCAACTTATCAGTTAATTTATAAAAATGTTGTATCAAAATTATAATTTTAATCGATGTCTAATTTAGGTAACAATTTACAATAGTCTACTTCAGGTAATAATTTGCATATTCAATGGTTAATGTACCTAGTATATTAGGTTATGTTAATATGTTAATGTTATGTTATTAGTTATGTTTACCTATGTTCTCTAGCACTCTTTTTTAAGAATTCTTTGGTAGTAAACGATTGTCTGGAAGAGATCGTTACTTAGCGATAAGGCCACCGATTGCACCTTTTCTGATTGTAATATTGTTTGTAAACATTTGTTCTAATTATGTGCAATAAAAAGTTATCTATCTATCAAAGTACGTGTTCTTCAGGTTAATTCGATAGGTGCGAATTGTTAGATTTCAAGGCCTTCTTTAATTGTAAGATACAATGTTTGTTCGAGAGATTTTATCCTTATCATAGACCCTATCGATTGGTTCAATAAAATAGTGATTGTCTATTTTTTCCATTTTTAGTTGGTTCGATTCCCGGCTCAGGTAAACTTTTTAAAAAATGTTTGAATGGGATTATTCTTATTTTAAAAAAAAAATGAATGTTTCCTTTGAGTGAAATTTGATATCTTCAATATTTAATGTACTTTTCCTCCATGTCCCGTTCATATTTTCCACCCTGTATATACTTTGGTGAATTGTTGTGCGCACGCCCGCGATGGTTTCTGCTCTAGTACTTGAAGAGCACGCGAACGAAGTCGCGCGCAACAGCTAGTGTAATATGAAAAACATATTAATTTTTAGTTAGTGTTGCGTAAACTAAGTTTTGAAAATACCCCAACAAATTCCCGACTATGTTAAAGGGAAGAGGTGTGTACTCACAGGACGATGAATGCTTGTCTCCAGCCCTGGGGCACCTCGTTGTGGGTTATGAGCTGGTCCAGTAATATTTTCACTACACAGACACCACACACACGGTTACTATTTGATATTATTTGAGTCTCTTGTCTAAGCGTAACCAGCGCACTCGCGGACAGACATCGAACTGTCAGTGTTGCCAAGTTTGGCGGAATAGGACGAGGCGGGAAAAAAGGAACATAGTCGGTTTCCTAACAGTTAGATTTAGTGTTTTGTTATGATTGGCATATTAAAACATTTTACAGCGGCAGATAAGCATACAGTCCACCTGATGGTGAGTGGATACTGTCGTCCACGGCCCCGAATCTGGGTGGGGCGGCAAATCGTAGTACCTACCCCGGGCGACAATTTAAGGGAGCGCCAAATTCATATATTTAAAAAAAACTTGTTTCACTATCGATTGTTCATTTGATTTTGGAACGCATCCTGAGATGTGTGCGTTGTGTGTGATGTCTCTGCCAGGGGAATTCCCGTCGACTCTAGAATCCCTCCCCGCAGACAGAAGGGGGGCGGGGCTACATGAGCTAAGCCGAATAAAGCCGGTTTTTATTCTCCCGGTCACAAAAAATCCCACCCCGTATATTTGTTGTGAGTTTTTTTGAAATCATTAATGCTGTGGGAAGGAGGGGCGCCAATGTCAAGTTTATGCCCCGGTTCGGGAAAAACCGTAGATCCGGGGGCTGGTCGTCCATAGACATCCGCGATACATGCCAACATCAGGTCCAGAATCGTTGTAAATCAAGGTATGAGCGCTTTAAAACAAACGATTATACTGTATGATAATCTTTTAATGCAATTAATAAGTTGATAGGTACTAATATATAGGACTTTTGTTTATATTTCAATAAGAATGACAAACGTTGGCACGCCCCCAGATGGGCTGGCCTACCTTTGCAGATTAAGTAATGGATTGTGAGAAAGGGTTGGGGGAAAATGGGGAGGGATGCGATAGGAATGGGCTCTGGTATATCTCACTCACTACCGAAACACGTACGTGCATTGGCCGAATAAGATAGAATGGGAAATGCAGTACATTTCAAGGTAGTCTTCTGTGAGAGAGGATTGACGTGGTCAGTCGAGCGCGCCCGGCGGCTGCGGGTTTATCATATATCATTATGTCCAGGGCTCGTGGCGGGAAGACAGCACAGAGTATTTGGATGGAGTACATTTAATGTTCAACGCTGAAGGAGCCAGTTTGCTGCCGCTGGCAATAAAGTGAGTACATACACTGAATAGAACATATTTTTATTTACGTACTAGCTGTGGCCGGCCACGCGTTGCTGTGGCTGCCCAACAGATGGCGCTCACCCTGTTTTTGGGTAAAAAGCATGTTTTTACCCTGTGATAGGTATATAAAAACACGCATTTTGACACAATGCAACGTTGTGTCAGAATTTCAAAGCAATCGGTGAAGAACTTTCGGAGATTTAAGATTTTGAACAAACGAACGTTTACATTTTTATTTATATAGATGTACATATGTGGGATTTTAGAAACGCCAATTATTTGTGTGTTTTATCTTATTTTTGTTCACAAATATTCTATGTTTGTTTTCCCTCTTTCACTTCGATATCTATTATGTTACAGTGAAATCAACAAGACATGAGCTTTGCGTATGTGTGAGTGCACACCATTAGTGTACAGTGCGAGCCATTCCGACAATCCGATTGGGACTATACGGCACCCACTCACACAGATTCAAAGCTCATGTCTCGTTGATTTCACTGTACAGTGCAACCAACATACAAACATTCAAACACATAATTAACACTGGAATAATGCGAAACTTTAAAATAGGACGTTTAGTGACGAGAGTAAAATTTATTCTAACAGTTTTTACAGTAGCTTCTCTTTTTCATGATTTATAGCACAATTCTAGTATATCGTTTATACTACGCGCGTCGCTCGTGCTCGAGTAATCAGCGTTAAGAACATTTCAGACAGGACAACAAAACATGTTTGTAGTAATAATAATAAATGACAGAATAATATAGGCGAGCTTATCGCTAAGGCGATCTCTTTCAGACAGCCTTGGGGTAGGCAAATATAAAAGTGATAAATGATTTTTTTTTTATGTACGAAAACTGCAGACGAGCATACAGTCCACGTGATGGTAAGTGGATACTGTCACCCATAGACATCCGCGATACATGCAAACATTAGACTAACGTTGGCACGCCCCCGAACGCGCTACCTTTGGACATATAGGAATGGATTTGGAGAAAGGGTTGGGAAAATGGGGAGGGATAGAATGGGAATGGGCTCTGGCACATCTCACTCACTACCGAAACACGTACATACATTGGGGAATATGATAAAGTGGGAAATGAAGTACATTTCAGGGTAGTCTTCTGTGAGACGGCTGTTGGATTTCAGCGTGCACTTTCCCCCTCCAATATATATATATATATACATATTTTAAATTGGTTGACATGTTTTAGATTTACAATCTCAAATAAATATGGGATTTGAAGGAAATCAATTATTTTTACTTAATATTTACTAGATTTAATTGGCAGATTATTTATATATCAGATTGTTAACAGTTACTTAATCAGAAGTCAAAACTAAATCCTTCTGATAGTTTCCGGGGATAGTGAGAAAACCTCTAAATATCCTACACCACCACATTATAAATCCCCCAGCGGGCGAATCTCCCACGGGCGCCACTTCACGTGGCGATGGTGCTCCCGTACCGTCACTTTTGTAGGCGGAGGCGTCACCGGAGCCCTACCCACTGCGCACCGACCGTACGCCACACGCGGCACGTGGCTACAGGTAACGTACATTCATACACACATCATGCATATATACAATACATGCATACACACATACATATAATAGGCGCGCGAGCTCCGTGCCAACTTACGGAATGCGGCCAGTGTTGTAACCCTAATTAGTAACGATATCGATAATCATGTTTATATTAATTGAATGTTCCGGGCTACTTGGCCGAGGTCTTCTGGAATCTCTTCTCTTTCTTCCAAACGTTTCGTCAACAACTGCGGTTGACATCTTCAGTGGCGACTGCGTTCACTTTCGGAGAGATGTTATCTCTTCGGCTTCTCGAGCGCAACTGTCTCGACGACTGTGGCGCACCGGTATTTATAGTGGGCGAGGGTAGTTGTGATTGTGTGTGTACCGACGCATCGATATTTATAGTGGGCGAGGGTAGTTGTGATTGTGTGTGTACCGAGTCTGCTTTTGTCCCCCCCCCCCCCCCTCTCGTCTCTCTTCCCCGTGAGCTTGATGTCTTCGGAGTACTGGATACCAGATATAATAGGATATAGGATTCCAAAGCCTACACTCCACTATAATCATGTTTATAATAAAAAAAAATAAAAATCCTGTAGTGTTATAAAAACGAGCGTAGAGCGCTAGACGTTCAAGGGCTGATGCACTTTTAAGACTAGAGTTCAAGGCTAATGAATGAGCGTTATACTTCAAATGTTTAATGTTCCTAAACTCTTGTAGAAGCTCGAGGTTAAAACGGTTAGGGTTCAACAGTAACATAACGTTCGTTGTAACACTACAATCCTGTCTCGCAGCGGTACACAAAGAGCACACATGCCACGATCTGACACACTCACACACACATACACTATCTTTCAATAAAGACTCAGTACTGAATAAACTTATTAACGGCTATTCTAGCGCTTTTTGTTAATAATGTTCCTTCTAATTGAAATGAGGTAGTGCTATCTTATGTCTAACGAAATGTAATTGTTTAAATTAAATATAGACTAGATCTAAAAGACAAGGAATCAGAGCCGTAAAACCAATTTAAAAAAAAACCTTACCTCTCTGACACGTCCGTCAAATACTTCAGCACTGGTAATTTGTGATTAAAAGATTGATAATAATGGAAATTTCCTTTCAGTTTTTAATGTTTTCTTTGATCTTTTCGCGATTTTCTGAAAAAAATATCTAGTCAATCTAGCGGTTTTTTAACGTCAATTCAGCGCGCTTTCGTTAGAGAGCACTGGCAACACAGAAGACTTCTTCAATATACGTATACCTCTTTACAGGTACTAATTCCAAAAGAATTAATTCAGGACATGTCAAAACAAGTGTCCAGTCTCGCCAGACTGGCCGAAACTGACTCGGAGTCTGACAGCGAAGGGGAGAGTGAGAAAACAGATCCTCCCAGTCTCCCTCTCACTCTGGCATGGCCAAAATATAGACTTAAAATATCTGTAGTACACGACCATGAAATATTATAGTGTTACATATAAAGAATATTATACAAGGTCCTACAAAATAGTGAAATAATGTCAATCAGTAATCTGAGGGCCATTCTCACCATCCCCTGATAAAGTGACTGTTAACAATCTGATAAATGAATTATCTGCCAATTAAATCTAGCTGTTACCGACTTTCTGATATATTTTGATAAAAGTAAGAGGTGGTGAGAAAGACCCTTAGAAAACTAAACTTTGTATACTACCATTAGATTTAAGGAGGTATAATGGAAATAAATATTTACACATTTATAACGACTTTTTTTTTAAAAGCCCCCTGTATCTATACTATAACATCTGCTCATAATTTCGGCAAATTATAAATAAATTGAGCCAACTAAGGCCTATTATAAGGGGTATTTTATTGTAAAAATTTCAAGGTTTACCATTTGGCAAGTTTTTTTTTTTATTTTTGCAAGATACACCCAACAGCGTTTACATGAAAACATACAAATGTTAAAAACTTATAAATTCAACATACCGCCGATTACCGCATGTAATACTATGCGCTCATTTGCGATGACAGATGACGTACCAACCTATTTGAGCTTCGTTTTAGGCAGAGACGTTCGAAATTTAAAATTTCACTAATCGTGAACTTATGCGTTCAAACAAATAATAATTGTGATTGAACTACATCACCCAATACTGAAATATAGGTATTATTAGAAGCCCTATGAAATATGAGGACCCCAGAGGTCAAGGGGTCTAAGTGACATTTTCGAAAGAATTGAGTTAGATGCAGTAAGACTGTTAAAATACTATTCTTTTTAGTGGTGAGGAGATCCAAGTGATTTCCCTGACAGGTGCTGCTACCTAGTGTGTTGCCCCTTCACCACTAGTAGTGCATGCTAACACTGCTTAGAGCGCTAAGGTCTAAGCTGCTTGGTCTAGGTACACATTATCTACCTTTTATTACCTATAAATGTAACACAGGTGATTTTAATAATCTATTGTTAGTACTAATTACTCGTAGAAGCAAATGGCCAAAGTGTTGGCCTAAAATGGTCAAAACAAAAAAAAATAACGTCCCCTCTTACAAAATTTTGTTGACTTTTGGTTCAATTATCTCAAAACATACCTTTTGTCACTTAGACCCCTTTACCTCTGGGGTCCTCATATACATTTGATGGATGTAAATAAAGTTGGTGCATTATTGCAAGATGTTCGGAAAATACTTAAATTTTCGAGAAATGATAACGTACGAGAAAAGAAATATTCATTTACAATTGATTTTTATCGTGATGATTATTTTCCTTTCCTTTTTATTTTTAATATCATCAATTAGGAAATTTTATTCCCTTTCAAATGAAGTATAACACAAATTCTTACGTTGCCAACAAAAAATGCTGTGACGAAATGTAAACAAAGAGTCGAGTGTGTCGTTATCGCTTCCAAGGACAAGCGAGGAATTAGTTCTGGTGCACACCGAGTAACGGTACGGTATCGGTATGGTACCGGTAAGGTCGCGTTAGCATTAAATTATGGTATGATTTATTAAATTTATTGTTGTCACATTAATTAATCCTAATAATATTATAAATGCGAATGTGATTTAGCCGAGGACTGCGGGTGGGGTATATATAGCTCAATGAGTACGGAGTTGAAAAACACGTCTGTCTCTCTTTATTAAATGCTCTAACCCATACGAAACGTTGTTTATTTCATTCTAAGATAAATATTTACACAAGTTTGCCGTTGAAGCGTTAGTTGTTGATCCTAACTGATACAATACAAACAAAAATAAAAAGAGAATTTTCGGTTAAAACTACTTTGTTGATAATTACAATTTAAAAAAAAAAAAATTGCAAGCAAAATTCCCATGTGTCATGTTTACGACTTTTTAAATTAAAAACAGTACCCCTACAAACTTGTTCTGTTATACAATCGTAAAGCCCCTTTCAAACACTATACAGAGAACACAACTGAATGCACTTAAAATGGTACGGGTGTCGTAAAATATATGTTTTATTATAGATATATTATAAAGATTATAGATGAAGCAGCGGCCATTCCCCAGTTAATAAATAAAACCACAATATGAATAAAAAAATATATTCTTAAAATAAAATGAAACAAAAATAAATAATATTTCACTAAAACTTAGCTAAATTAAAATGTACAAAATCAGAAAATCTTTATTTATCCAAACTAATATTATCCGAAGGTGTCTGTTTGTTACTCCTTCACGACTAAACTACTAAACCGATTTTAATGAAATTTGGCATAATTAAATACGAATAATTGTAAATACTATCTGGTGTAATGTACCTAGCACATTACTCAACAAAGTAATATTCCTAAAGATCGTTATTATTCAACCGTTATTAATTGACATTGATTACCTAATTGAAGTGAAACCACTAAGTATGTTGTTAATTGTCTCTAAACTGAAAGTTGTATTTTAATAACGCAAATGACTTATTTTCCTAAGATATTAAGAACACGGAAATCCAATATTAGTCACTTAATATTTCACATTCAACATTTAACGTTGTAAGATTTATGAATTTTTGTTTTCATATATGGCAATGGTGCAATTAGCACATTTTGCCAGTGTCAAGATTTTTTCTTTCACCATTTGGATTTTTTAAAGAAGTAAAGTTCAGTTTTTGTTTTATTTATTACTAGCTGTTGCCCGCGACTTCGTCCGCGTGGACTTAATTTTATAAACACCGTCTTTATTCGACGTGATTCTTTAAATTTATATAACTTTTTTAGTTATGAACTAATTGAAATAAAAAAAACACTAAATTTTAAGTGAATCTTACCACAATACATTAGTGATTAGCGCGCACAAACGCACAGATAAACGGACAAAAATTCTAACAATCATTGTTTTGGGTTCTATTGCGTTGATAAAGGCCCCCAATAATAGTTTTTCTCATATATCTTCCGTGTACAGACAACGATCAGTTACATTTTTATTATATATAATACAGATATAGATAAAAATTGTTTATTGAAACGTTTTGTTGTATAATGTGTGCTATTGTAATTGCAATATTACCATATAAGAAACGAAAATTTGACACATGCACAATGTGCTAATTGTGCTATTGCCATATATGAAAAGAAAATAGATTCTAGTAAAACAGCCGGTCAATAAAAAATCTTTTATTTAATACTATTTACAATGATTAAAGTAAATCTCAGATTATTTAATACTTAAAACCCAATCAAGGTCACAAGATTATTTTTTACCTACTTCATTGTGAGTTTTTCATACCTTTAATAAAGTTTTTTTTATTATTATTATTAAAAGCGTTGTCTATGAGTCTTCACAGTCGTCAATATCTTGATTTAAAAATCTTTGCTTATAATCATCCCTTACAATTTCTAAAGCATTCCTCAACGCGGCATATTTCTTAACAATTATCTTAACCTTTTGTTTTAAATTTCCAATCATTTTATTTCTCACTACTAATCTTTTACGACAACTGGCTAACTGTTTTTTTAAGAATTTTTCACGAGGTGTTTCCAGAGCGCAATCTATACTTTGAAATGTGGGATATATGTTTTCTTCTAAAGAGTTATTTGTGTTTTCTTCTAAAGGAATATTTCCGTTTTCTTCCAAAGGCTCACTCTCTTGATGTTCTTCTGGTTCAATCTCTTGTGATGTTGATGACAACAAATTCAAATTAGTGCCCAGAGTTTCACTACTTCCAGTAACAGTTGATGGTACCTGCTATATTTAATCTCATATTATGCATGTAATAAAGGCGTAAGAAACTTAAAAATTGGAAAATAATTCAAAGAGCAAAGAAAAAACACTGAATGGGCAGCAAATTTAAAGTGTTTTTGTTTTATAGGAAAGGCCTCAGACGAGCATACAGTCCACCCGATGGTAAGTGAACACTGTCGTCCATAGACATCTGCGATACATGCCAACATCAGTCCAGATTGACAAATGTTGGTATCCCACTGGATGCGCTGTCTACCTTTGCACATTATCAAATGGGTTGGGAAAATGAGTTGGATTAGGATTGGATGGCAATGGGCTCTGACATATCTCGTTTACTACCGAAACACATACTAAATTGGGGAAATACGATACAGTAGGAAATGCAGTACATTTCAAGGTAGTCTTCTGTGGTGGACACAGGCTTAAATTAAATAATGAGATGATAATTGTTTACATATCCATAATCCATAGATTTAAAGATAATATTGAGATATGTATTTCTTTAATTTAAGGCCCTGTCAGGCCCCAAAATTTTGTTTACATTTTGTATAAATTGGATTGGAATGGAATAATCCTGGGTATTCACGACTCCTCGGAGTGTGACGGCTGGCTCACTTAATCCGGCTCCGCTTGCAGATCCTATTCCTCTTAACGATTCCTTGAATCCTTTGATTCACCTACTTACCATATATTTTATAAGAGCCTGAGAGTTTGAGCCTTATATTTTATTTTATAAGACTCATTCGCTTTGCATCATGTTCATTCATGTAACTCAGCAATCCAAAAATTAAAGGAATAAAATAACTCCTCGGAGTCTATAGCACTTAGCCGGAATCATTAAGAGTTACGGTTTCGTTTGCAGTTTCGGATCTTTTGATTCATTGAATCCATGAGTTATCCATTGCTAGAATGGAATATACATCTGTAAGCAACTTACCATTATCCGAGGTACAGCAGTACTAACAAGCCTTGTCACCCCTCCATCGGTTTCGTACATGTCACTTTCCAAAAAGTGTGCTGAACAAACGACAGTGGATGTATTTGGCTTGAAATTGGGATCATTCCTCTGTAAACCGACTACTGACATCCACTTTTGACTACGTATAGGATCTCGGGGAAAACTGAAAAAGAAAAATGGAATGTCAGATGTGCATTAGCAAGGTTTGAAATAATAATTATCAATGATAATTATCTTATTATTATTATTGTGTAATAGGCCAGCAGCATCAGTGCTGGTATTCCTGTCTTATGTTACAAGTGCAGCCATATTTCTTCTCCAGAAGGCATTTGTAGTCTATTCTTGAAACTGTTTATGATGGTGATTCAATGATTTCTTATGGTAACTTATTGCATATGTTGATAACTCTGTTATGGAGTACGTATATTAATATAAGAATATTTTAATTACCTATATTACTTATATTAATATGTAGGTATTTATGTAGGTATTAAAATTAATATAAGTATAGTGAAAATATTTTTCTACATGCAGATAGATATTTCCCAGGTGGTTTTTGATGAATAGATGAAAATTAAGTATAGTATTTTTATCTAACATGTTTTTAAATATTTTTCATTAAAGTTACACTTGTATTTATGAGAGATCATGTGCTCTTTTAATAAAACAGCCTTGTGTTTAAAAAAAACATTTCAAAAATCTGTATTGTGGGAACTTGACTTACAGAAATCAAACTGTGCACCTTTTATAGCAAAATTTACTCTAGTTTAGTTGATGAAAGTATGATTCTTTCCACCAAACAGAAACATAGTCGAAAAATCTCGAGGTATTTTCATGGTGGTCCGAGATCAAATACCTGGAATTTTAAATAGGGCCCCAGAAGTACAACATACCAAAAATACCGACTATCCGACCTTTTGCACGGTTTGATGTATAAATTGACTGGACTACTAACAAACTTAGCTAATTTAAATAAACAGCATTATTATTGTCGGAAGTATACAGAATAAACCAAATAAAATATGTTGTACTCGTTGTTACTTACTGAAAATAGGAAATTCCGTGTTTTTCCTTTGTATAATTTGGTGTATAATTATTACATCTATGAATGCAACATTTCGTCATTTTGACAGATTATTAAATACGTTGGGTCAATATTGAAAGATACTGGCACACGGAGAAGTATTCATATTTTTCAGTATCGCAATTTTTTGTTCGATACGCCATACTTTTACACATGTATGATACATTTTTATTTGTTTTATTTATTATAACAAAATCAATAGGACTCCGTTATAAAATTACAAAGTATTTAACATCATCTACGGTCAACTAAGGATTTACACTTTACGGTTGTTATGTTATATCTACATAAATATCATTTATTATTATTATGACCTAGGAACATGTATGATGCATATATACACACAGTTGACAGAACTTAAACAACAAAAACATAAAACTAGTTTTTTACGTATGTTCTGTGTGTAAGAACGTATAAAATTATAAGGGTGTACATTGAGCAATTTGCCAATATTTATGGACTTTTGGCGGGAATTAGAGAAGTGAAGTTGAGGTTTTGTTTTACTATTGTAAAAATTGTGTATCAGGCGTTTTGTAGTTTAATAGTGATAGTTTATTATACCACGAACGAAAAATACTTTAAAGTTTAAAAGTAAAAAATACAAATTAGTGACGATCGCAATGAAAATGAAATTAACGTTTTTTATATTGAATATATTTTGAATACTGTGTGGGCTTTTCTATAACGTAGCTTTTTGAGACAACAAATGTAAACGTCAATATATCGTCGATATTCACTGTTCTTTTTTATCGTGTTGCAGTCGTATATATTTCTCTCTCTCATACGTTGTGGTACGTAACGAAATGGGCGACGTTGACGCCATTTTATCATAACCTGTGCTTTGTGCTTTATTTCATTAACAATTTGTTAAAAATAATTAACGTTATTCAGTTATTTCTACTATGAGTGATTCTAATCAAGGCGTTTGGAATTATTTCGTTAAACATGATACAGAAACGAAACAAGCCCAGTGCAAGATCTGCGATAACTTCTATTCCTACAAAACTACAATACATAACCTCAAAAAACATCTAGAGTTGAAACACGGAGAGCAGATAGAAATGCCAGTAATAAAAAAACAGCGGTCTGAGGTAAACATGGAAAACCGTGTAGTTATATGGGGATATTTTACTAAAGTGGAGGGTGAAGAAAAATTGGCGTCTTGCAATGTCTGCAACAAGAATTTGTCGTATAAAACGACAATAACAAACTTAAAACATCATTTGAGGCTCGTCCATGGGGACACTTACGCCAAATTTCTGGAAAATGAACCGTTAGATTTAGAAGAAACTTATGAAGAAGATTATTTATCGTTTGGTGAGATTATATAAATACCTACTTTTTTGCTGTAAAATAACTATTATAGCATTCAACGCCGTAACTATTACTATTACTTTTAAATAACGTGTTATAAACTGAGGCTTTGACCATAAGCTTTTTTTTCAATATTTTTTGCATACATGACAAAGTTAATGTAGAGTAGTCGTCACGAAGGAAGTCCCGCGGAATTGAATGGAAATAAATATGACAGTTATGGAACTAAATATAATAATATTTATTTTCTGCAAAATAAATATTACTATGTCCATTTATAATTTACTTCCTAATTTAGACACATCGTTATTGGTAAGTGTACGTAAAAATACTTACATAATTTGACTATGTATACTTACGATACTCACAGTATCAAATATAAATTGAAACCAATAAACTATGGAAACATTATGTCGGCCGATCACAACGCCGCGGCTACGGGACTTCTTTTGTGGCGCCTACTCTACCGTACCGACTTTAACCGTTAATTTGAAGCTAATTTATTAGGCCGTTTATTTAAAGTTAATTTTCGTAATTTAATGCATCTCTAATTTAACGTACCGGCAAGCGCAGTGGGGACTATAATAATAATAATAAAACTGGCACACTTAAAGTAGTTCGCCGGTGGTGGTTGGATGAAAAGAGCCGAGGATCGTGTGTGGTGGCGAACCAACACAGAGGCCTATATCCAGCAGTGGATAGACATAGGCTGGTGGTATGGTATAGAAATGCAGCTCTATTTAAAAAAAACTGCCTTCCATAACGTGATATTTGCGGATAGCCCCAGCCAGACTCCTATTGAACATGTTATATTGAGCTGCAAAGGAGTTTCTATTTGCTCGAAACTCCTAGGCACCAGCTTCTTGACTGGGCGAAGCATCAGAACCGTTATCGATGGTAGTTGCTCCGATACCATGTCAATTAACGCAAGGTTCCGCCACTCCAATAGCACTCGCAATTCTGTTCCTTCTCCATATTAACAATTTATTGCAAATTGATAACTTAAGTTGCTATGCAGATGTCAGTATTGGGCTTGCCAAATATAGGGGCTACACCAACATCCCTCGAATCCAAATGAAAGAGAGTCGCGCTAGACTTGTGTTTGGAATGAAAGACACCTTAGACCTAAAATCCATTTGGGTTTCCTGAATCTAGTTGAATTCAACCCTAGTAAGACACAAGTCTGTGCATTCACCGCTAAAAAAGTCCCCTTTGCAGTAGCTTTCAGTAGCTTTGCTTTCCAGTAGCAGTAGCTTTGCTTTCAGAGCATGACCCTTAAGATCTCCGATGGAATCGGGATCCTTGGTGTTGACACTTCCAGCAAAGTCGAATTGAGGAGTCATCTGGAAAACAAGGCCAAATTGACCTCCAAAAAAGCTCGATGTGCAAACAGAGCAAAGCGGTACTCTACCCCGACGCAACGTCTAATGCTTTACAAAGCGCGGATTAGGCACCATGTGGAATATGGAGTACTGCTCACATCTCTGAGCCGGTGCATCGAAATATCAATTGGACTCATTTGACTCTATCCAATGGCGAGCTGTTCGAATTGTCGACGATCCCACTCACACAGGCGGTCTAGAACCTCTCAGAGGCCGGAGAGACGTTGCGTCCCTCTGCGTGTTCTAACGCTTCTATAAAAGTGAATGTTCTTAAGAATTGTTTCAATTTGATGCCAATTACGGGTTTTTACCATCGCATTCCTTGAAGCTGAGTCGCTGCGTACAATGCAGTCCTCAAGACACTATACCGCGAACTCTGCGACACGGGGTTCTTTAAGAAAGCTGTGAATAGGAGTTTGCAAGGCCAGCAGTTAGGGATGATCGATACCGATTGTTCAACGATACTAGTACTCTTTTAAGTATGGAATCAGAGTATCAGATACCACATTCGATACTATATTAAAGTATCGATACTTGTGAGTACTCGATCAATATTTTGTAGCATTATTAAATTTATAGAGACCTTAAACGAGGCTTGTCTATAACGGTACCTCTGATACGATACGATCAAGTTTTCGATAGGTCTACATAATGTAGCTGGAGAACGGAAATGAAAAAAGTGGATAAAATCACTTAATAATGCTTTATTACGCAACTAAACAATACAAATTATTAATGTTAATTAAAAAAATCTTTATGTGTAGCTCCACCCAAGAAAAGCAATTTATCCGAATGTTTGCTGGTAAGCCTGTTGCGGTTTTTAGTCATAATTGCACCTGCTTTAGAAAATAAACGTTTGCAAGGATCGGAGGTGGCAACTGCAACTAAAAGGTGTAGGCTTTCTCGGCCGGTGTCCATATTAATTGAATCTTCCGAGCTACTTGGCCGAGGTCTTCTGGAATCTCTTCTCTTTCTTCCAAAACGTTGCGTTCGAGAAGCCGAAGAGATAACATCTCTCCGAAAGTGAACGCAGTCGCCACTGAAGATGTCAACCGCAGTTGTTGACGAAACGTTTGGAAGAAAGAGAAGAGATTCCAGAAGACCTCGGCCAAGTAGCCCGGAAGATTCAATTAATATAATACAACTAAAAACTTTCTTGCTCGTTTGTAAAGCAAGGGAAACAGTTTTTATTTCCTACCATTCTTCTAGAGGTTTGCTTTTTAGTGAGGACACAGGACTTGATAAATATAGTGCTATTTCATTACCATACTTATTTTTCTTCTTTTTTTTCTGAACCATAACTGTTTATGAATTTGCCAGAAATCGTACTTTTTATTGATGTGTATACGATTCGATACTAATATTTTCATTCGATACCAGTACTTAGTATTGAATGAGAAGTATCGATACCATATGAGTACTTAGTAGTACCGATTCATCCCTACCGGCAGTGCACCCGTATACCGCCTGGAGTTTGCAGGCGTCCATAGGCGGCGGTAGCCACTTACCATCACGTGGGCCGCATGCCCGTCTGCCATATTCACCATAAAAAAACCCATATAGGTATTTAGAATTTTAAACTAATAAACTTGATTGCCGAAACAATTTTTATCCTCAGATCTAATAAACTCTTGCCTTAAAAATATTAGATAACTGTAGGTTTACACAATAAGTATTGAACCACTTTGAATATTGTACTGAAAAATTCTATTTATATACAAATTTAACCGATGCGTTAAGTGCACCGTACTGAACTGTCCGAATAAATACAGTATATTGTATTTATAGTTCATTTAATTCCTATAATCGTCTACAAACATCTCCTCGCCACTTAAAAGTTGCCTGGAAGAAATCGCTTTAGGGATAAGGCCGTCGATTGTAGGTAGGTACATCCAATTACTTGCATTTCTTTATATTTCTCTTCTGTATCTTTTAATGTACAATAAAGTATATTCCAGTGGCAATGAGAAGTCTGTAGACGTATAGAGGTAGACGGTGCAAAAAAATAATGTTTATATGTATACATAAATACATATACGTACCTACATATATTCATATGTAGATAGCTATATACACGTCATGCGTATACATGAATATAATACTTTATTTTATTACGTTATACATTCATTACGTTTAATTTCTAAATTATTTTCCAGCAAGGCAAGGCAGCGAGTCGCCAATATATGCAGAAGAAGTTGAGGTGCCGTCAGTAAAAAATACTCGAAAGAAACGTAGCTACTTGTGGAATTTCTTTGCTAGAGTGGAGGGCTTAGACAGAATCGCATGCTGTAACGCTTGCAATAAGTTTCTGTCATACAAAACATCAGTAACTAATTTAAAGCAGCATTTGAAGCAAAAACACAATGAGGCTTTCACCCAGGTTATGGAGAATCTTCCCCTATCAGACAGCATTCAAGAAGAAGTAGTTTATGTGACAGAAGAAACGCTTGGTAAGTATTTTTTTTTTCTGTTCATATTATGGCAACGGTGCAATTATGGATACATTCTACCAGTGTCGAGTTTTCTTTGTAATTAAAGTCAAAACAATTTAAAAAACACTTTGTCGATGTTCAGTCACGTCGAAGTAAGTCGAGCTAAGTATGGTAAAATGATAGTAGGTTTACTTACGCTTGGTAGTTTTATGCTTACGAGAAAAGCAGTCTTATGCTTTTATTTGATTTGATTATCAGCTATCATTATCACATAACGTAACATAACGTAAAAACACTAGACGCTTTCGAGTGTAATAAACTATCACCATTAAACCACAAAACTCATAATGCATATTTTTTACATTAACCAAACAAAAACTCAACCATCACTTCCGGAGTTCCTGCCAATAAAGTCTCACTTTGTAAGTATTTCCCATAGAAGGGCTCAGATTTTTTTAAAGAATAGGGCGGAAAACGTACAAACAGTCTACCTGGCTATACATGAAATCAGTCCAGAATGACAAACGTTCGGCCCGGATGTGCTGCCTACTTTTAAAGATTTAAAGGAATGGTTTTAGAGATAGGGTTGGGAAAACGAGGAAGGATGGGAATGGACTCTGGCATACCTGACTCACTGCGGAAACATGTACGTACATTGTAAAAAGAGAATAAAGTGGGAAATTCAATAAATTTCACGGTAGTCGTCTGTTAGAGAGACTGTTATTATTTATTGGCTTATAAGCAGATGTCGGAATTAGGTAGTGTGATTTATGTACTTACAATGATATCATAGAGCAAAGGAATAATATGGATATTCCTCAAATTCCGGGTTTTTTTGTTATATTTTATGCTACCTATATTTAGATTAGATAGAATTGTATCTGTATCTTAACGTGTGTAAATCATTAATATATTAGGTACTATTGAATAATTATTTTGTTTTATTTATCTTGTCTCTGAGATATCGATACAACCCTAAAAACCATCACGGTACCTTAGGATAGTCAATAAATATACTATTGGCAATATATTACGGTTCCCGGGATTATTATTCAGAAAATCCCAGAAATGTCCATGTTTATATCAACTTTTCGTTGCAAGTACATAAATCACACTAGCTAATTCCGACTTCTGGTTATAAGGTACTATGAGACACAACTAGGACTAATTATAAGACCAAGAATCATTTATTTATCCGGGCCTCCCTGTACCTCTTCAAAAAATAAAACTCCGGCTAGCTTTTAATTTATTGAAAAATCTCCATGGGTTTTATCCCGCCTCAAAGGTGAAATGACAGTCGACCGTTAATATTTCGTTAGCGCCATTTTCAAAAAGAGTGATAGAATATTATTTAAAGTAATGTCTAATTAGTATGTTCAAAGTTTAAATTACTTATATTAGGTTTTATTATTTTTACAATTTCATTACTAGTTAATTTGATTTTCGATATCTTCTGTTCTACCTAATTCGAATTTCAAAATAAAACAAAATGCATGTAATAGCTACGATAATCTTATTGAAAAACAGTATTTCATTTGTTTTTCTGTACCAAAATTTTTTGTCATGTGATTGTATGAAAATAAAATGGATAAGTTGAAAATTCGTGTTAACTTTGAGAGTTTCGTCACAATATCAATAGTCAACGACAGCTCACAATATAAATAAATATAAATAGTGTATACGGGCCAAACACAGCGAACGATCGCACCGTGCGTCGATGGTTTGAACGCTTCCGTTTCGATTCCGACTGAAAATTTCAATCTTAAGGATGAATCCCACGGACGACCTACGACCAAGGTTAATAACAATGAATTAAGAGCTATAGTTGAAGCAGATCTATCTGAAAGTACAGCTGAGTTAGCAGGGTTTGGTGTTAGTGATAAAACAATGTTGGATCATCTGTGTCAAATCGGCAAAATAAAGAAGCTCCAAAAAATTGGGTATCGTATGAACTGAACGAACATCAGCGACAACAACGCATCGAAATGTGCGCTGTGTTATTGAACCGTCACATAAACAAAGGAATTTTGAATCGCATCGTGACTTGTGATGAGAAATGGATCCTGTACGATAACCGTAAACGTTCGTACCAGTGGGTGAATCCAGGAGTTGCAGCCCATCAATATCTAAAACTGAAGATAATTTAGAAAAAGCTACTGTTATCAGTTTGATGGTCCTGTGCCGGTATTGTTCATTACAGTTTCTTGCGAGCCGGTCAAACGATTGATGCAGATGTGTACTGTAATGACAATGCCCGCCCTCACACGTCTCATAAGACAGTTTTAAAACTTCAAGAGCTGGACCTGGAGACTTTACCTCACCCACCATACTCACCGGACCTTGCCGCGACAGATTTCCATTTCTTTCGAAATTTGGACAAGTTTGTGCAAAGAAAAAAAATTTGATTCTGAAGTAGCTGTGATTAGGGTTTTTGAAGAATACATATTTCAATTAACATAATAAATAATTTTATAACATTTTTTTTTAATTTCACATACAAATCGGTCATTTCATAAATATATTTTCATAGATAGACCTAATATTTTTAAATTTTGTCTCAAGACTAAAGGCTTGTACACACTTGTAGACATGTCTCGCGATTTTTGTCTCCAAGACATGTCTAGAGTTGTCCACATAGATATGTCTATAGACCAATTGCCGTCTACGAGTCTGTTGCGAGACCAAAAATCGTAGGTCTATGGTCTCCCGATCGGAATGGGAGACCACGTGCAACGGTAGACACATTGCGCAACATTTCGCCAGTGTGGACCTCACGACGAGACGCAGTGTGACAGCCAGTCGAAGAGAAGCTGGGATAGTTTCTCTAAGTTTTGTATCTTGCTTCATTATTAGTCCTCCAACCATTAGAAGCAAGTCTTCAAAATCGGTTGGTGTCAGCTGGGTGAAATAAAACCCATGGCGTCTTCCATTCTTAATTTTTTTTTTTTTTTTTACAGAGATGAGGGCGGACGAGCAAGCGGTCTCACGTGATGGTAAGTGTCACCGCCGCCCATGAACACCTGCAACACCAGGGGGTATGCGGGCGCACCGCCGACCTTGCAAAATCCTATTCACAGCTCTCTTGAAGAACCCCATGTCGTAGTTTAATGGGAAGACCTCTTGAGGTAGTTCGTTCCACAGCCTACGGGTTCGCGATATAAAATAATTTTTGAACCGAACAGTGCGCGACACCTCCGTATCTAGGAAATGCGGATGGACCGCACTTCTGTGACGGGAGGTGCGGTTGTAGAAACCCGAGGTGGGAATTATATTGAACATTTAATTTATTTAATACTCGTAACATATTGCCGAACCTAGGTCCTTCTGCGAGCACCTCCACGCTCGCGCGTCCACCAACGTTTACGGTTTCGCGTTCTTTCATTTGCAATCAGCACTAAGCATGAACTCATTGCGCATAAAACAACATCCTCTATTATGGACTGACGGAGACTAAATTCAACGAGACAAAGTCTCCATAGATGGTCTATAGACAAATCGCTCAACATGGTCTACTAGTGTGTACGAGGCTTTACACACAAGGTATTATAACGTGCGGGTCGATTTCACGAGACGAATTAATTTGACACTTTTTTTTCGCTATCTGCAATAGCCCTTTTTATTGCTAACTGACGGTCTATAACGTTTACTTTAATAAAGTTATGTACGCAAAATGTAAAATTACGGTCCGCTTCTACTTAAAAGTGACAAAAAATCAAGATCAGGGTAACATGAATGAGTTACCTGGGAACACGAATGAAATACTAATAATACGAATGAAGTCTGCATGACCCTAATGATATTGGCTAACTGAACCATATATTTTAGGATAAGGATATTTTTTTAATAGGTAATGCTCAAGAAATATTTATATAATTACATTTTAGGAGAGGTGACAACAAAAATAAAAATAAGTATTTTTATTTGAGCTTTTAATCAAATTTTGACTTTATAAAAAAAAACAAATATTAATTATAACACGATTATGTAACAAAATTTCTTTTTGTGATTAACAAAATATAATTAATATAAGTAATAAACTTTTTGGAATATATTTTCTCATATTTGTTTTTCTACCTTATTACTTTTCTTTATTTATTCAGTTATTTTGGACAGGTAACCTTCTATTAATACCTAGTTAAATCTTTATTGGTTTCTTATTCAATCTTTTTGTTTCTTAATTCTTTGGTTATTTTCCTATAGTCTTAATTATATAATCAGTCTTGATCATGTTTTAAAGGTACAATCACTTCTTCTTCTATTCTTCCATTTTTGTTCTTATTCTTTTTCTTATTCTGTATTCTCAAAAGACCGTTCATTAATAAAGCGGAGGAAAGCCTCTTGATGTTCACCAGACACCTTCTGTTGGGTGTTTATGAATGCCTGATTTGTCCAATGAAATTTTACATCTTCAAGTCTTATTACATCTTCTTTCTTTCTAGATTTTCTAACTTTGCGCAAAGTTTCGGAAGTTGCCGGATTATTGTTCCGATTATAATACTGGATGGATACATCGTTCAACACTGTAATTCGTTTGCTTGGTGGAATAACTTTTATATTTTGGACAGCCGATTCGATGACACTCTTATAGATTTTATGTAATTGCATATGTTTATCCTCATGTTCGCAGATTTTATCGCTACATAGAAAGCAGCTTAGTTTTCGAAACTCAAGAAACTCGGATCCAGAGTTCCAGATCACTTGGTGAACTAACATAGTTCCCTTGAATGGCGAAATATCCTTGGGAAGAAGAAGTTCTTTTTCAATAATTTCATGCTCCTCTACTACTTTTATCTCAACATTTTTAACATTTTCGCGAACAACTGCAAGGAATGTTGAGAAATCCCCGACGTCACGACCACATTTAACTTGACTATCAGCTGTCCGCTTAACCACAGCGCCAACGCCGTTGGGGGCGCCTTTGCCATGACCACTTTCTTGGTAATTCCATGTAACTAACTTCAAAGACGGGAAGGTATAGCGGAGCTCAGTCAGTATGTAAAATATTTGTTTATTTCGGTATTGGCTTGTTGGACTATCTGTTAAAATATGTGCGGTGGTACTATGGGGACATTTTTCGAATACAAATTCTAACGCCTTCTGTAAGTGCGCCCATATTGCAGGGGAATCATGCCGGGTGCATTCGCTGACCGTGCATAGACAATAGTGAACAGTCTCCTTTCCTTCCTTGAGATAAGCCACCACGGTATGGAGAGACACTTGTCCACGGCTACCTCCAAAGTGTATATTCTGCACCTCTTCAGCAAATTTGTAACTATAATTTTCTGAAAAGTCCATGTGGAGAATTGTTTCGTCATGATTAAGGGATTGTTTCAATAGAGTAACAGCATGGTATTGATTGAGGATGTTCACAGTATGATTAAGGAATTTTGGCAGGGAATGCTCAAGTTTACATATCAGGTCTTTAGGCTTAATTTTCCTTGTAATTTTTTTCACTATATTTATTATTTTGGAGTCCACATTCTTTTTATCTCTGCACCATTCATGGTAGTCAATTTCTTCCTCATTATTAAATTCTTTGTACGGTATAACTCTGTTTTTACAAGTTTCACATTCTCTACCAACGCACTTTGTATTGTAGTTGTCGCAACAAAGAACGTGCAGCATGTCCTGATAATTCTTAATATCAACAATTTTATTTTTCTTTAAAGCGAAAATCATTAATCTATATTTGTATGTGCCGTACATGCACATGTTTCCCTGTCATCTCGTGGCAAATAGACCCAAAATGGGCGTAGCCTTGTAAACGTTACATAACTAATCACTATGTTCGGATTGTCTTCAAGAAATTTTTTATGCAATTTTTTAACGGAGTCCAGCAGATACCGTTTTTGTTTCAGTATTCCGTATTTTTTTACATATTGCTTCTTTCCTGTACCAATGCGACAGTTAAAATTGTTTTATTAATTCTTGGACATTGCCACTGACTTGCTTAATCTTTTGCTGAAATCTGTCTTTTAGACACTTTTTACGAAGCTCTAAACTAGGTCTACGTTTCATATTGCCAGCGGACTTTAAAATAACTTGTTTGGTTGTTGTTTCTTTGGCAGCATCGGAGCTATTCGATATATCAATAGGCGCTTGAGAAGGTAATGCAACGTTTCCTTCAAAACCAGTATATGCCTGATTTTGTTTAATTTTATTTAATTTCTTTGTTAAAATTCTGCAGCGGTATTGGTACTTCTTAATTAATAAGGTCATTTCTTTTTTTTCCATAGCATGATTTAACTTTAAGGCTTTAATTTTACGTTGGAATGTTATTTTCTTACTTTCTTTATTCACCTCTTTTTCTACATTTTCCTCGTACAAAGGATCAGATAACTCTTCATCATTTATTTTTCCGTGAGCTTCGAGCACTTGAGAAATAGTTATTTCTTGTATGTTCCGTTCTTTTGCTTTCTTCTCCAGGTATCGCTTAGAATTTTCTCTCCAACGTTTTCTTTGTGCCCTTCGTTCCCTTGGGGACATTTGGTTAATATTTTTGACTTTCTTCTCGCTTTTCCTTTTTAAATAAGCTTCCTTTTTTTTATTCCTTTCAACGGCATATTTTTCAGGGTCGCTTTTTATTCTTTTATATTTTTCCCTTCTTGCAATCCTTCTCCTTTCTAATTCATCTTCATTTTTCTTACATTTTTCTTTCGCCATTTTAAACCTTAAACAATTTACCATATACTATAAGAAAAACTATTTAATAATTTTAACAAAGAAATTATTGGTAATTATCATGGGAGACACATAAATGAGAGAAAACTTGAAGTTTGCAAATAAAAATAAGGTTTTTAAACCAAATTTGACAACACAAAAGCTAAAAAACAAGCAAAGAATCATAACCCTTCTTTTTCGTAGTCATGTAATAAACCGTTTCATTCGTGTCGAATAAAATTTCATTAGTGTTACTCAAAAATATGACACTAATGAAGTGACAAGAATGAAATTTTCAACAAAAAATCTAATTTAATTGCGTCGTAGAATATTCTAGGACACCATTGAAGGCCGCAAAATATCCCGTTTATTTGTTGCTAATCTACGTGCATTATAAAGAATTCATTGTTCATACACTCATTACCACACTATTATAAACACGAATGATTAAATTTTCGTATTAAGCACAGAAATCCAATAAAATAGCGATTTCTTACCAGAATAATGAAGCGTGCTCTGCTGTCGCCGAAGGTTTACACGTGCCACTATAGTCGCTTACGCAGCGGAGAAGTGAGGATGGCGGTTTTGCACAGGATTGTTCTTAATGATGAACATTTATTTAGTCGACACTAATGATTGAAAAAAGTAATCACAAAATAAAACGCAGAGAAATCGTGTCATATTTTGTATTAATTTAATACTATTAGCGTAACTTGAGTTTATGGTTATTAATCTGTGACCAGAATAAAAAAAAATACAATTTCCCAGAGTATTTTTTTTTATAATTAAAGTTTTATTGAAAAATCGGGAAAATTACCGGTGACACAAATGAAAAAATAGATAGTTTATTATAATTATCTCGAATATTAAATATGATAGTTTAATATTTTTAACTGTATTATATTGTGATGTAATGTAAACATCGCAATAAATAGAAATTACGTGTATTCCAACAATATTATAGGAGTTATTTCATATACCCACTTTTTACGGTTGGTTTGAAATCGACCCGTGCATAAGATCAATTATATTTTTTTCCATTTAATCAAGCATTTTCCTTTTTTCAGATGCATTTAAAAAGAATGGAGTAAATGTATGGGAGTATTTCACTAAAATAGACGGTACAGACAGATTAGCGAACTGTAACATCTGCAATAAGGGTTTTTCGTATAAAACAACAATAACGAACCTGAAGCAGCATTTGAAACTAAAACACGAGGAAGAGTATAGCAATTTAATGGAAAATCAATTACCGGATTTGGAACATTCCTACGAAGAAGTATATTTCTCACTTGGTAAGTAAGAATTTTTTTTTTACTTTACTTGGGCATAATGCGTAAATTCGTGCCTTTGCCATAAAAAAGACATATTATTAATTAAAAAAGTTTTTTTTTTTTAATTAATAATAATGAACTGTAACGTTCAACATCGTTAAAAAGCGTGGCGTAAACGCTATGTCAAGCAGCTATTTCGCTGCGTTACCAGGTTTTTTCAATACAAAATCGTAAAAACCGTATTCCATTTTTTATAACATTTTTCACGTTTAATTTATTCATACGAGGAAAAATTTAAGTATCAAGGTGTTTTGCCGTTCATTACAAATTTAATTGACAGCTAAAAATTTTGCCACGCAAATAATTTTGACATGTTTTGTTTATTTATTTAGACATATCATCATCATTATTCAGTGACACGTACATATATATGTTTGTACGTATAACTATGTATAACACTATTACAGATATGTACCTACAGCATTGACAAAATAACTGTACACTGTTTTTATATAAAAAAATGCAATTATAAATACAAAAAGAAAAGAAAAAATCTATTACTAGCAACTTGGACACTTTATACTTAAAAAAATACTGCAAAGCAGTCGTGGGAGATGTCAATGTCATTATATTGGAGATCATTATACGTGCTCGTGAGTTTATTCATTGGGGACCATTCGTCTAATCAAGTGCAGGAGAGGAATAAAACTAAAAGATCTGGTGCTATTGCAATGCCATGAATTAATTTATACAAGTTTATTAAATCCGCCAATTTACGTCGTTTTTCAAGTGAATCCATTTTGAAGTATTTTAAGCAAATGACACGTTACGTTTTTAGCATTGTACGGACATTCGGGATCTTTGAATGTCAGAAATTTAGTAAAGTTGCGTTGAACCCTTTCGAGGCGATCAACGTGACAACGGTGATGTCAATTCCATGTAGAGATTGCGTATTCAACCTTACTCCTAATATAGTATTGCATAATGTGTTATACAGACATAGTATTGCACGAATCGATTTAAAATCTCTGCTAGCACGGTTTTAATAAACCCAGCCATTTGATTTGCCTTAGCAATAACTGCATCCATATGCTTTATGAAGTTGAGTTTGGGATCAAGCTCAACGCCGAGGTTAGGTACGAACACTAGAAGTTGAGAAAGTATGACGTTTTGAACCGTATATTCAGACGGTAGTGGGGTTCTCTTATTTGTTGGCGAGACTGTAATGGTTTAGGATTTATTTTAAAAGAGGTTGATAATTTGTAGAGGTGGACAAAACCTGCTTAAACTTTAATTTTAAACGTTTTACCTTTTAAACATGTTTAACTGTTTACGCTTAATTTCAAAATTGGCACTTTCAAATTAAGCGCTAAATTCACATCTCTATTAATTTTTCATCACTTTAACTATGAAAGCGCGTGCAATATTTTTACAACATGGTAACACACTTCAGATTGTTAAAAATATGTAATAATTTGTTATTAAACTTATTACGCTTGCTTGATATTAGCGTCATAGTTAATGCGAAAAACGAAAAAGAACTTTTGAATGAAGTTAACTTATTGAAAGTACTAAAAGAACTTGAATCTAGACTAGAATCTTAAAAAGTCAACGGCTAACCTCAATAATGTGAAACGTCAATTTCTTAACGTCATTCATAAACGTTTTCACAATAGCATTTTACCTGCTATTTTAATGTTAACTAATAATTTTGAATCAGTCGTTAATTATTCGCGAGCGTTATAGTTAAATTAATTAATTTTGACTAATTTCTATGGGTGATTTTTATTACTTTTGAGCTATGAGGCCAAGGCAGTCAAATTGTACTCTTTTATGGAAATATTTTACTAAAATAAAGGGAGACAAAATAGCCACTTGTAACATTTGTAATAAAACTTTATCGTTTCGTTCTACTGTAACAAACTTGAAGATTCATTTCATGCATCAGCATAAAAGACATTATGAAATTTACTGTAACACGCTGGACATCCGGAAACCTGACGGAAAAACTTGAAATGAAGACGAAGAAACGGCAGGTAGGTGTTTTAGTATTCCGTTAAAATTATAACATATATACATTCACCGTGAAAAGAGCGCGTTATTTGTTTAAACGTTTAAATAGCGTGTTATTTAATTCATGTTATTATTTAATTTTGCATTGTTATTTTCTTAATCAATTAGAGATGGCTCCTAAATATTTTACTCTTAGAATAATAACTTAATAACACATTCATGTTGTCATTTAATTAATGTTTAATTTATTTTTTATTATTAATTTCACGTTTTCTAATCTAAATACACCTTGAATAACGTTTTGAAAGTCGCTCAATTTCCTTGGAGAAAAAAGGCTTAATCTTGGGTATCGAAAAAAGACATATATGACCTCATCATCTTCGTGAAATTTTATACCACGCGTGTTTTTTTCAAATTGAAATCAAATTTCAAATTCAAAAAAGTGTAAAAAGGTGAAAATCACTAGTAGCTAGGTCCGGAGAATATGGCGGATGCTGCATCAACTGAAACCCAGCCGTTCGGATGGTAACGCCTGCAACGTCAGACCGATGCGCATTGTCACGATGAAAAAGCACCCCGGCACGCAATATTCCACGTCGTTTATTTTTTATTTCCCCGCGTAGTTTTTGGATCAATGTTGCTTAATATCTACTCTCCAGTTATTGTCTGTCCTTGAGTTAAATAATCGACCATAATGATACCTTATAAACAGGGCCGTCTTTACCAGGGGGTGCAAGGGGTGCGGTGCACCCCGGGCGCTCACCTTTTAAAGGTAATGAAAAAATATAACGCTATAGTAAACAATTACACAATAGGATATTTGACTGTCATAGGATACACAATAGGATATTTGACTGTCATAGGATACACAATAGGATATTTGACTGTCATAGGATACACAATAGGATGTTTGACTGTCTTAGGATACACTCCCGCACCCCGGCGCAGAATAGACTTAAGACGGCCCTGCTTATAAATACTTTATAAAACAAATAAAATAAAAATAAATCAATTAGAGTAGTTTCATTCGTTTTCAAAACACGTTTTCGTTTTATTTGTTCTAAAATTAAATTAAAATAAAAGGTATTATACCTACTTACACAATATGGTCGTCTTCGGGATCCTCGCATGTGATGGGTGTATTCTTTGCTAATGTTTCCTTCGTGATTTTTTGAATTTCGTGGTCTAACCGGCGGCATTTACATTCAGAATTCTTTAGTTCGTTTGCAAGATTACGTTTCCGTGGGGTGACAGCTGTCAGTGATTTTGACGTTTGTGTTTTCTTTCCCGATGATTCTAAGGACTCCGTTTGAGTTTCAACAGAAGTATATGCTTTATTTATTTGTGTGGAAACATTATTTTGAACGTCCGCACGTGATGTGCTTTCTTGCGATTGTTTAGGTAAAAGTTTATTTGGAATTGAATTACTTTTAAGTTGTTTCACTATCTTAATGGCAGAATCTTCAAAGTGTGCAGAACAAACTACATAGCTCGTAAATTTCAAATCTTCTTTATTTAATAAATCTTCTCTATCAATTGATAACAACCATTCTCGGCGTCTGAAAATATACAAAATTATAAAAAAAATATAGCGCAGCGCGGCGGCGAGGCGGCAGTTCTTCGACGGCGTCATTTTCTTAAAGTAACTACTATTTATAAATTCCAACAAGTTGTCAACAACTTTAGATTATTTTATACCGCGAACTTGTAGGCTGTGGAACGAACTGCCTCAAGAGGTCTTTCCATTGAGCTACGATATGGGGTTCTTCAAGAGAGCTGTGAATAGTATTTTGCAAGGTCGGTGGCGCGCCTGCATGCCCCCTGCTGTTGCAGGTGTCCATGGGCGGCGGTAACACTTACCATCACGTGGGACCGCTTGCTCGTCCGCCCACTAGTCTATAAAAAAAGAAACTTGGAGTAATAAATTTAAAAAAATTGCTTTGCTATTCAGTGAAACCGCTTCCGGCCTGAACTTTAAAGTAAAAAAGTCCATTCAACAAAATACCTATACTGGCCACCCTTTAAATTTTTATCATTTACCTAACCTAAATCTATACATATAATAAAACTGTGGAACTAGCGTGTCTGTACATTGAACATTTTTACCAAAAACTGATTGGGGGCGATGAAGGCAGAGTATCACAATACAAAAAGACGATTTTGAAATTTTTTGTCTGTGTGTCTGTTAACACGTGTTAACTTAAAACACGTTAATCTCCAAAATTACTGAACGGATTTTCGTGAGTTTTCCACGGCTTAATTAAACTTAGCTTAGCGCTTCGAATGGGGTTTGTTTCATCGGAATCGGATGAGGGGAAGAAAAGATATCCCAATTTAGAGTTTAGAAACTAAAATTCCACGCTAGTTATAATAATATACCTACCTAGTTACAGAAAACGAATTTTTAAATACGAAAGTAATAACGTAAGTGTAATAGTCTTAAAATTCCTGTCTGAGCCCTTGGTCTATAATTAAAGTATTTTAAGTCCATCTACGATTTCGAGAGTTAGGTAAGTATTAGATAATAGTAAAACTGTTTTTAACTGTCGATATAGTATATAATCATCATAACATATACCCTATAAATTTTTGTTCAAATATGGACTTAAAAGCAATAAGTAAGGTACCCAATCGTGTGATACGCTTGATCTACAGGTCACTGTATAGTACCTACCTAATGATGGTAGGTTACCACCTGTGAAAAATATATTTTTTCTATCTTCTAAAAGTGGATACTTATGCTAGCTATTGATTTTTTACAAACCCATCGACAACAATTCCCACATGGACTAATTCCACATTTTTACAACTTTATAATAAACTAGCTGTTGCCTGTGCGTTGCAATGCTATATAAATTTAGTTTATATAGCAACAACTCACCTAAGTTTCATCGGATTAACGGTTTAGGAACGCATAGTGGACGAACAAACGAACATTAATTTATATATGTGAAGAAAATATGTATATTTCTTTCATCTGAATTTTGCCGCGCTCCGCGCTGTCGGTAAAGCTATCACAGTGTCGGTAAAACAGTGTAGGCGTCAAGTGAAGAGAATCGTGCTGACTGTCAAATTGTAGGTAAACATAAATAAGAGTATTGTAAGGATAAATAATAGATGTTAAAAGGGATTGAAGAATAAACTTTATATGTCGTTTCTTTGTATATCGAAGCATAAGTTTGTTTCATTTGACAATACTTTTAAAGAGAAAATAATCGACCTTATATATATATATTAATTAATTAATAAGTATGTAACAATTTCTTACCTTTCTGTATCCTTAGGAAGTTGAAAGAATGATAGGTTCGGATTTTTATCGGTATTCAAGCAACCGAATGCGCTACAGTACTTCTTTATCTTTCCGTTAGCCATAATGCAAAGTACATATAGACACTAGGATAATCATAGTAATAAGTAAGTATAACTACGGCACATCGTCAACAAAGATCGCGATGGATAGGCGGTTGCCATAGATACGCGGAGCATGTACGTTACAAAGAGCGCGCGGCAACCTACTGAATAAACCCCTGCGCAGTGGCCCCCGCTATAGGTATATTTTTGTACATAAGAATCGCCTACACGAGCGAGATGTCACGCGGATATACCCTCGCCCGCGCCAATTAATTCAATGGTAACTGTGGTGACTATTACCCACAGACCTTGTATGATTGGTGGAATGTGTTACACTTAAAAAAAAATCAAAGAAAAATTCTGTCATCACGAGTGTCATCATAATTCGCGAAAACTATTTGTTTGATTTGTTTTCATAAGTAAGATTTTGCTTTTTATAATAAGCAGGTTTCTTTGTGAACCGCGACAACAATTTGCATGAACGTTTTTTTTCTTCAGCTTAAGGAAGCTGAAGAAAAACAGTTTTGCTTATTGTTTAAGTGACAACGAGTATAAAGATTTAAAAAATCGACTAAAGATTAACTTACCTTTGATTTAGTGCTCCACTGACGGTCAGTACTGACGTCGGTCGTCCGTAGCTACCGTATGGTACGCAGTCAGTGCGTTATTAACTTAGATCAAAGCAAAAGCGCAAGATACAGTACGTTCTTACATTGCGTTCACTGAAAATGGGCTCGAATGCACAACTACATACACACAAACTCGTCCAGCTATAATTAAAGTCACATTGTACGACACCGAAAGACAGATATAGAGCGATGAGCTTGGACAGTAGGAAGAGTGAGACAAGCTAAATGTGCCGCTCGCACATGTTTTGTATAGTTTTATCTCGCTCACTCATTAATGGCCGAATGTAAACTAATAATTTTAAAAAGCTTCTATAAATGATTACTTTTTAGTGTACTTACGCGTGAAAAGTGATTCCTTTTTTTAGAAATGTTATACATTAGCACATGTTAGTTCGATCATACTGTAAACTTACATTCTACCAGAACAAAAAAAAACTAATAAAGACTAAAAAATATGTACGAACTACATGTTACTTATGACTCATATAAGTTATGAGTTAGGTTTATGAAACATGAAACATACAGCCATCATTTTTGTCCAAATGGAGAGTCCTCATTAATGTCTCCCTTGATTTGGGACACAAGAACAGATCTTAGCAATATGACTTAATAATTTACTTTCAATAACAGTATTTTATGTAACTAAAAGACCAACATCGCACTCCTCGCCACCCTCAACACGCAGATTCCCGCAGAAACTCTCCTCGGGCTAGGAGAAGCAGCGACCCGACTTCGCTTGCAACACCTTGCGGATCGAACGCAGGCTACACGGGGAAATCCTCTGCACGTAATTTATATACAAACTTAATACAATCAAAAACAGGCTCTCAGCAACATAAAATTATATTGACACAGCCAAAAAGCTACAAGGAATATTCAAACACATTCAAACTATTCAAATTGTACATATTCAAACTTCCCAAAGTCAAGTGTGTATTGTAATAAAGATTTACTTTCTGCAGATATAACTATTTTTTATAATTTTTAAACAATTACAACATTCACAGAAATTTTGCGAGGGTAAAGTGAACAAGAATCGACAAGTACCGTCAATAACATTTTTTAGTCTGTTCATAATTGTTAATTACATGTGAATTGTATCAATTTACTTTTCTAAAGAAAAGTGATTAGAAACGTACAAGTAAACGTTATAAATAAAAATACATAAATTTTAATACATAATAATAATTACATAAAAATAAATCTCATTGTAGTTCAGAACGGCCGCTAGATGACTCCACTAATATATAATGCTATAGCGCCGCAAATAATTAAGGCTCGCCCATATATATGATGGAATGAGATTGGATTAAGTATGTTGAACTAATCACAAATACTCTAAAGTACAACAGGTAAATTTCAGTAAATTATATTTCTGTTCCAAGGTTAATTTTGGAGTGATTCTAATCGAAAACTAAACTAGTTTCAATGGAGTTACGATTACTGAATTAAATTAAATTATATCTTGCCTTATTATTGACGTCGTACCCACTGACACTGTAAGTGTACATAAGGCAGGAGCCCACCTGGCTGGTGGCGGGCGAACACTCGGCCACGACGGGGTCATGCTTCGAAATTCCAGTTGTGCCAAAACTCGTGGGCCGTCACGAGATCCGCCTCGCGGGTGATCACGCGCTACCCGTAGTGATTACGGGATGATGAGGGACCGGAGTTTAAGTAGAGTGTAGCCATTTTTGAAGTTATTCTACACAATTTCTACACAAGTTATTCTATACGATAGGAGGTCTTTAACTGTTAGTCGCTTCCATTTAAGTATTAAATTACTTAAAAAAATCAATTGCACCTCATCTCAATGTTACAACCCCTGGAATTAGCTTGGGCGTAAATGCCCTTAAATGCGTCAGTAAAAAAATGTGACACGTTAGTCCCATCATTTAAATTTTCTAGAAGTAGCTGCTAGAAGTAATTTACTAACTCAAATCGAGCAATTCTCTTCATTGCTTAACAAAAGTGTATGGACGAGCTAATTTCAAATTAAATTTACTTAATTACAATATCGCCAGTACCGAATTTAAAATTTTATTTACTGTAGATTGCCCGTAATGGGGAAAATGCATTACTAACGTAAAACGGATCACTGAAATTAAAGACTGAATCACGAGTGTAGATCATATGTTAAGTTAAATAGAGTCTAAAAATGATATCTAATACCAAAGACCATTTAGTAACTTGAACATAGGTTCAAGTTAAAATGTTGTACAGCTACAGCTGTATTGTACCTTGTCGTTCATGTCGTTGAAAATGAGCCTTCCGAATGTGTAGCGCAATTGCTCCGGTTGGCCTTACTTATTGTACCTATGAAACGCAACCTTCTTTGTCAACCGAATCAGACATTAAACACCCAGTTCTATTTTTAAATTCAAATTATTTCAACCTGTCTAAATTATATTTTATGCTATTTTTCGGCCTACAGTTATACAATAGATTACAGTGTGTACGTGATTCCCTACACGGTTGCTAAAGATCGATTGTACACAAACAGACCGACTTTTGAGCCATTCAAATAACAACTGTATTTATATAGCCATAAAACCCACTATCGCATAGTAAAAAATATTATTTACATTACTCCTATCGCGAGACCTGTTAACCACGATAGAGCGCTTTAAATTCTACGTATAAGTTTGTAAGGTTTCTTTTCCGTTGTATGAAGTGCGGGGATAACACGTTCTGGTTCTAAACGGAAATAGAGAGCCATCATGTTTTTGATGGAAGTCTGGCAACGTCGCGTCGCGTCCAAGATTGTTTATATTGATCTAGTCTATAAATGGAATGGTAGACCCGGGATTACCTGGATATTTTATATTATATAAGAGTTATGTTATAGTTTATCGAGTTTTATGTTCCTATTTAATTTCGTGAAAAGACGATTTTTAGACAACAGCTGTTACATTATCGACAGCAAACTAAAAATGGACATAAACTTGACGGTATTTTTTTATTTACCACTGAATCAGATTAAAATTATTATCACAGCATCTTAATAATAAATAATCTTAAAAATGATTTGTTACGCTGTACTTTAATTACTTATCCACATATCTCATAGTTTCAATCTCTTTTCTTTCATTTGTTAGATTATGAGAGCCGTATTTTTATACGGTAGTCATGTGTCGATTACTGTTTTTTGCAGATCGAATCAATCTTTAATACTTTTCAATACTGACTGGATCATAATAATCAGTATTGATTGAATCACTTATCCGCACTCCGCGGCCGGCCCGAGCGCATGGCGAGCAATTCACGATAGTTACATTCATATCATTCCCGAACGAACAATTACGAGGCAAAGGTTCTCGGAACAGTACAATCATGACTCAGTTGACTCAGTACAGTTCAGTCTGTCCCCGCGCTCTGCCGTCCGCGCGTGTGTACTCCATTCGGTTGACGATTGTTTTGTTTCATTTCGTTCACGATTACGAGTTTTTGGTTGTAAGAAGTTTAACGGACAAAAGTGACTAACTTTGTAGATAATTTTTTAAGGTGCAGCCACGTTACAAATTTATTTTATGCATATTTGTGTGTGTTATTTTCTATAACAATTTCAAACATGAGTAATTTGAATAAAAAATGGAGTGATCTTTGGAATCATTTTACAATTTTAAGTAATAAGAAAGCAACATGCCGTTATTGTAATAACAGTTTAAGTTACTTTGGTGGTGCTACCAGTAACCTAAATCGTCACCTGAAAAGCAAGCACCCCATGGTGAATGTGCAGCGTACGCGAAGAGCTGGAGAAGGCGATGTCACTAATATGGAAGGTAATTACTTCTTTTTAAATTTAAAACAAAAACACGTGCTCCCAGCCACTCGCTCGCTGACGCGCTGCTTGGCAGTTAAAGGACAGAGTAAAGGAACGAGTAGAGCACGGTGGTGAGGGGAACGTTCGCTCGACCGAATGAATAGAACGCGCGGCGAACCACTCGCTCGCTTGAGGACTTGTCAGACAATACAGCCAAGTGCTTACTGTGGGGTTACCACTTCGTTTAGTGCTCGAACAAGTGCACTCTCTCGGTCGAGTAGTCGACTCGGTTTGGTGTCAACTATACTTAAACGTTCGTTCGTTCGCCCGACAGACGGAAATCCTTCGAGTGATGGAATAATTTATCACGGCGTGATTCGACCAATCAATCAGTTAGAAGTATTGAATCAAAAAGATTGATTCACTATTGATTGTCATACATCTAAATATACGCCACTAGGTCAAAATGTGTTCTGATCATAATATTTTAAATAGCAAAGGAAAAGTTTTGGATATATTTTTTGACTGCACACCTTTAGGAAAAGTTATTACTGTTATTATAAATGTTGTGTACACCTGTAATAGGTATTCATATAAGCTCTAAATTAGGATGAAACCTATGAAGTTGCCGTTTTATATGGAAAAAATGGCTATGAGGTTAACACCAGAGAAATTTGACTGCAGTTTCTAGCAAAATTAAACGTAAGAACACATTAATGAGAGAAGCTTGTTAGTATAGAACACTGTGTAATTGATAACCACATGTACACTGCAATAATCCGGCAGCGACTTCCCAAAGCGTTAAGACAATGCCAGTCGCACTATACTGACTTAGGCAGAGTGGTGGAGGAAGCTACTGGGTCCGAAAAATAGACGGCCAGGCTAGTCCCTAGCCGAAAGTAATACACATCACTATGATCGGCTAGCTTCGGTCGTTTGCTTGAATAACGGAAATAAATAATTTTAAATTACTGGAATCTAAAGACAAAGTCGCGAGACCCCTGTCTTTATTGTAACAAGAAACCCTGAACCTATCCCACCTATGGATTCAGTACATTAGCTACATCCTTTATAATTTATAATAATATAATAACTATGGGTATGGTAACAACACAACAACGGGGCTCGTTAATTATTTTTAATTAGTAGTTAATTATCTTTATCATATAATTATTTTCCTTAAAAAATGCACCCTGCATGTTATCCACAAATTACTCACATAGCATATGTAAACTTTGATAGTTTTGTATGACCCTTAGTCGTCGTGAAGTCGTGTTGTAGGTATTTAATGAAATATTTTCCTAAATTCGAAGTCGTAGTTCTTTGATTCCATCTAAAATTGAGCCAAAGTAAACTTTGATAGTAGTAATTTTGACAATCGTATCTAAACTGTTTTATTCACTTGTAGTTGTTGCTGGCCATCTTTGTTTCAACGGCCATTAGTAACAATCGTCTGTTCATTGATAGAACGCAGGATGTTCCAACTTAAAACAATGTATTTGGCTGTAGAACCAAATACAGGGGATCGTCTTGTAACAATACTCCTTCGAGGATTGTCCTTTGGCGAACTTTTCGCTACTTCCGCTTCTTGTGGTGCCTCTCCAACTGGTAGAGGTTGGCAATCAGCTCTGAATAATGTGCCGTCTCTCTCGCACGTCACGCGGCCATGTCTTTCTCCTGCGACCAACACGCCTCTTAGTCAATTAGTTGCAGAACTTCGTATCTTACATGCCTTAGCACGTGACCCAGATACGCCACTTTTCTGCACTCGACCGTCTGCAAGAGTTCGCGTTTCCGATCTACTCGTCGCAGGACTTCCTCATTGGTTCAACTTATGGCCAGCATACGTCTGTACGCCATTTGAACACTTCTATACGTTTACTAAGCTATTTTTCAGTAGCTTTTTGCTACTAAATCCCTTAGAACCTTGCTTTTGCCATAACATACCTCTCCGCTGCTCGATATAGGCATCTGCCAAGGGTCGCCACCACACACGATCCTCGGCTCTTGTCATGCAACAACCTACGGAGAACTTCTTTAAATCCTCGGTCCACGTGCACGGAGGGTATCCCACACTGCGGTTTTCGGTACGTGGGCTCCATTCGTGGTCTCGTCTACGTCAGTGGCGGACTACTAGCAAAGTGCGTATAATAAAAAGTGACATTTTTTTTTTATAGAAAGAAGGCGGCAAACGAGCATACAGTCCACCTGGTGGTAAGTGGATACTGTCGCCCATAGACAACCGCGATACATGCCAACATTAGTCCAGAATGACAAACTTTAGCACGCGCCCGGATGCGCGTACCTATTGCCTACCTTTGTTGATGGAAGAATGAATTTAGTAAAAGAGTTGGGGACACGAGGAAGGGCTAGGATGGGAATGGGTTATGGCATATCTCACTCACAAATGAAACACGTACGTATATTGGGGAATATGATAAAGTGGGAAATGCAGTACATTTCGAGGTAGTATTCTGTGAGGGAGGGGTAGATAAATATATTGACACTTATATAATAAACTAGCTGTTGCCCGCGACTTCGTCCCCGTGGACTTTAGTTTATAAACACAGTCTTTATTCGACGTGATTCTTTAAATTGATATAACTTTTTTATTTATAAACTGATTGAAATAAAACAAACACTAAATTTTAAGTGAAGCTTACCACAATACATTAGTGAAAACCGCACCCAAATCGGTTAAGCCGTTTCTAAGATTAGCGCGCACAGACGCACAGACAAACAGACAAAATTCTAACAATCATTGTTTTGGGTTCTATTGCGTTGACAAAGGCCCCCAATAATAGTTTTTCTCATATATCTTCCATGTACAGACAACGATCAGTTACATTTTTATTATATGTAATATAGATATAGATAATAAAGTATCCATTACAGTAATTTCTCATTAGTTCACACATAACACAGTTATACCTATATATCATATCAAATCAAATGGTTTATTTGTGAATTGTGTAGGTGGAAACATGTCATTGTCATTACAATTTTATATTTTCTACATCCCGCCCTTTGGGCATACACATAATAATAATAATAGTATACATAATAATTACCTATTTAAAATTTATATTTTTAAAAGATAGATTTTTTGACGGAGGGAGAGTGCACGTTGCAATTCAACAGCTGCTGGGCGCGCTCGACTGGTCACGTTACCCTTCTCTCACAGAAGAATCTTGAAATGTACTGCATTTCCCACATTATCTTATTTGCCTAATGTACGTACGTGTTTCGTGTTTCGGCACATCTGTGCCAGAGCCCATTCCCATCCTATCCCTCCCCATTTCCCCAACCCTTTCTCCAAATCCATTACTATATCTCCAAAGGTAGGCAGCGCATCCGGGGGCGTGCCAACGTTTGTCATTCTGGACTAATGTTGGCATGTATCGCATGTATATTTTTTAACTTGGACACTTTTATAATTAGCTGGCCACCGTTAGTCGAAATGTAGTCAATTTTCACCGAAATCTGGGACTCGTGATCTCTGCCAATAGGTAGATTTCCAGGAAATGTCCCTAATAGAGAGCTGTCATTTAAAAATAGAAACAAGATCGTTCCCAACTCCCACCGCCCCTGCTCCTCTCGTTATTGATCCTGTACAGGACCGTTCAACAGTTGCTAAGGGCCATTTATTTGTGTATTTGCTACACGTTATCCCTCGCCTAGTTGCAAATAAATTTACATAGAAAAATCTTCTTACCACTTATTATCATACAGATCCACCGGATGGTAAGTGGTCACCACTGCCTATGAATGATTGCAACACAGCCTGCATCCTCTGTTTGCAAGTATACTGACGACATTACAGAACCTAGTCACAGCTCTCTAGAACAGCTCCATATCGTAGCTGAAAACGACAGCTGGCAGTTCTTGTCTTAAAAACTGCATCATAAGGTGCAGAAAATCGGAAAATTTCTTTAGGCACATACTACATTTTGACGTTATTTTTACTGTGTAAAATCGTTTAGTTCCTACGTTTGTTTGGAAGGTATCGATTGCTCCACATTGTAACAAAGGGACTAAGTATATTGTTATGCAAATAGGAATTCCAAGATAGTTTCAACGATTACTATTGTCTTAAACACTGGTATTGTTATTATTTATGTGAAGGTTGCCTCGAGCCCAATTAAGGCTCTTAGATAACTTCATTGCGACCAGCTTTCTAGGTAAGGCACCTACCTACAATACCTAGTTTTAAAACTTAGGCCTATAATGTTATTTAGTTGCGATTTTTTTTTTTTGTTAGGTAGTTATTAACATTTTGTTTTAATAGGTACCGATTTCTACGCCAGCATTGGCAGAATGAGTTAGAATGTGGCAGAAGATATGTGTGATCTGATATGATAAATTGGTAATAAGTATATAAACTTAAGACCTTGTAAATATCTACCTACCACATTTTTGGAAATAAATGAATTGAAATATTTTTTCAAAATCTATCTGAATTAACCAAACGACATCCAAAAAAGGTTGAATTACCTAAAAAAAAAACAACACCGCATGGCATAAAGAACTCACGCTGAGAATAATAAAAATAAGTCTACTTAGGCACTGTGGCCCATTTGACCAGCCGTCAACTCGCTTGCGTCACTTGTTTTGCTGCACGGTCTGGCAACAACGCCTTTCTCTCTGAACCTGACTTCTGTGCCCGTTTTGAATGTGTATACAATCTACTGGTGCCTTAGATCAAAGCAAAAGGGATTTGATCTGAGACTGGTACTCTACAATGCAAGCTCAGAATGCAGAAAAGTATTCTGAGCAGGATTCGTAAAAATCCGATATTTATAATAAATTATAAAATATCCGATATTTGATATATTAATTAGGGGTTAAAGTATGAAATTGGCGATTTGTACTGAAAAATTAAAACTCGTTTTTTTCTAAAACGTAACATTTATTTAATCAAAATATTTACCCTCATTATCTATACATTGTTGCCATCTAATCGGAAGTTCATCTATGCCTTTGCGATAGAACTCTGGGGATGTAGATTCGACAAACTGTGTGAAAGCATTTTGTACTGCCTCTTGGGAAGAAAATTTTTTACCACGTAGAAAATTGTCCAAATCACGAAAAAAATGGTAGTCCGTTGGAGCAAGGTCTGGCGAGTACGGAGGATGACGTATGGTTTCTAACTGCAGCTCTTGTAGAGTTACAACGGTTTCTCGTGCAGTGTGAGGTCTTGCGTTATCAACTTATCATGGAGCAATAATGTTGAAGATCGATTCACGAGTCGGGGCTGTTTCACTGCTAGTTTCGCCATCATCGTTCGAAGTTCGGCACAGTAAACATCTGCTGTTATTGCTTGACTAGACCTGAGAAAGCTATAGTGAATAACACCATGAATAGACCACCAAACAGTTACTATTACCTTTTTATTGGTAAGCTTTGCCTTAGGGCACTGTTGCGGCGTTTGGCCTGGGGTCAGCCATTGCATTTTTCGCTTTCGGTTATCGTAAAGAATCCACTTTTCGTCACATGTCACAATTCGATTCAATATTCCTTCATTTCTGTACCGATTCAACAAGGCAACGCAAGTTTCAACACGCGTTTCTTTCTGCAGATCAGTCAAATCATGAGGCACCCATTTTTCATATTTTTTTATCTTATTGATTTGATGCAAATGAGTCAATATTGTAGGTAAGGTAACGTTAAACCATGCCACTAATTCCTGGGTAGTTTGACTCGGATCGGCTTCCACCATCTCCTTCAATTCAGCGTTATTCACCTGTGTGTGGGGTCTTCCACGTGGTTCGTTCTTCAAGTCGAAGTTTCCATTACGAAAGCGTTTAAACCAAAAACGCACGGTTCGTTCATTAGCAGTCTCCTCTCCAAACGCAGCATTGATATTGCGAGCCCTTTCTGCCGCGTTAGTTCCGCGTCGGAACTCGTATTCAAAGATTACTCGGATTTTCGAAGTATCCATCTTTCCCGTCTAAGCTGAATAAAAAAAACAATTGAAAGTCGAAAATCGAATGTTGCACATTTTTTAAAACAAGAACCTCATAGGTATCATGTGAAAAAAGTTTCACTCGAAAATCTCACACCATGAAGGTTTTATGTCAATTCAAAGTATCTATTACTATAAAACGGCAATTTCATACTTTAACCCCTATTATATCATGTATATAAAAAGACTGTAAGTGGTGTAAGTTTCATTCTGTATAATGGTTTTAATGTGTCAAAATTGTTAAATGAAACTAATAACAATTTAAAACCGTGGGATCTGACAAAATTCTGAGGATAAATATCAATTATTGATACATATCGTGATATATATCCGCTGATATACCTATATCGGGGAATCCTGATTCTGACTGTAAGATGTCTGTCTGTCCGATTTATTCACAGGATTTTCGAATACAAATATAAGTAATTTACTGTGGGTAATTATTACTATGTACCTACTTCACTTTTGTATTTTCTTTTACCTATCACTTTTAAATTTTCATTTTCACTTTTAAAATTTAATTAAGTAGAAACCTATCATTTGTATTTTGATTTTTAATTTACTGTCTTAATAACTCATGAATCATGATATAATATAAGATAAATTCGCAATTTAGCCTACCGAGTGGTAGATAGATACCTATTTGTGAAATGAAGTTTAATAAATAAATCGTTTTTACTGCGATATTTATTTTAGAACGGAGTTTATATTCCGGAAGCTTATAGGTATATATTTGTTTTATTATAAAACAAAAATGCATATTATATCATAAATTTATATATTAAACAAAATCGCACAATATCGATCGACAAGTCGATCGCGATCGACCGACTTACTTTGACTAAAAAAATGCATATTGTGCGGAAAACTAATATCTATGCCACGATACACCCTACCTGGACGACAATCCTGCACCACACATACTTGCAGCCTCTCAGAGTCGATCGATCGTAGTTTAACAATATTGAGGTAGATCGCCAGCAGTTCAAGTTTGAGCACCCCTGCCCGGGTTTAGTTCTTCAGCGGTTGGGGTAGTGGCTTTGTTATCCCTTAGTTGCCTTTTACTATACCCTTAGGGGAGAGAAGGGGTGGTGCTATACTGTAGCCAGCCGACATCGCACGGCACCATACGATGTTTGTTTAATACTGCCAAATTAAGAACAAAGGATTGCGTTTGCAACTTCACTAACCTATAAATCCGCTTGCGATGGACATTGAGCTTAAGAAATAATAAAGGATTAGGTATACCTATAGTTTTCCCTTGCAAAACCCTTTACACGTATGATAATCGAGAAGAATTATAATTAGTTTTGTCGTGATAACACTCCGTGTGTAACTTCCTGCCAACGTTGATAGGAAGTGAAATGTCTTCCTTGTCGGTTAGAAGGGCAAAGTCAGAACGCGCTTCCTCCGTTTTGCGTTCTTGAAACTACGAAAGAGTTAGCAGCGTTTTAATTATAATGTTTATAAGATTTGTAATACAAAATTACTTACAATCTACCTACTGAATCTACAACGTGTTATTAATATAACCCGAAACGTGAAACACGTCAATTAATCTAAAATATATTAAACTGTTTTAGCGAAAAATAAAATTATTTTAGGGAATAAATCAAAAGTAATGATTTGTTATTTAAAACGTTCGTAATGCTCATTACTCAGTACAAGGCAGTGCCGCGTAGATTACAACTACGCGTAGAATTACAGATATACTAGAAATCAACTAAAAGTTAAGTAAAAGAGCCTGTTGTAATACTGCAGTGTGTATTATTATGAATATTATGATGCCCTTAAATCAGACGTCACCTTTTTATTCTAGAAACTGATAGACTTTGCTATTTTAAACGTTAGAATAAACCTCCCAGCTTTCTACGACTTATAGTTTCGAAGAAATTGTTGTCGAAAATCGCATGTTTTTTATACGATATGGGGTTCTTCAACAGAGCTGTGAATAGGATTTTGCAAGGTCGGCGGCGCGCCCGCATACCCCCTGGTGTTGCAGGTGTCCATGGGCGGCGGTAACACTTACCATCACGTGGGACCGCTTGCTCGTCCGCCCACTAGTCTATAAAAAAAAAATCGTTTAGATGAATCAAATAGCCCTATAAATACATACATTTTTAATGGTAGTTTCAGGTTCTAGACGCTTATAAAAATCCAATTTTTTTTTCATCTATAATCTGCCGTATTAGGTCGGATATAATTTATACCTCATATAGTACATTGTTCCGTCTATTCAATACAAAAAAAATCACCACCTAATTCCATGAAGTCTAGAAGTTATGATTTTTTTTTCTAGTGTTGTCATACAAAATATTTTTTTTCCGAAATTTCCATATATACGTTTTCGTCTTCGGCACTGAGAACAAATGTGTTATCTAAACTGGAATCATCATTATATTCATTACCAACCTGACGTTTCCAACGCATTTGATGATGTCATCATTATCATCAATGTAGTTTTTTCTAACGTGTAAAATAGTAGTCTATCAGTCTCTGGAATGAAAAGGGCACGTCCGACTTTAGGGTCTCATTTTTAGGGTATTTTAGGCATTATTAATTGATAGTTATCGTCAAACATTTTTTGCACACATTCTTTGCTCCTGGCTGAGCGCCTTCTGCGCTCGCCCTAAACTATACATGTCCGGTGACTCTTTAAAGGCCGTAGGGCCACAATAAATTAGCCTTTCCAAAAAAAAAAAAACATATGGTCAGCAGAAGCAATGCTGTTTTAAATTAAGTAGTTTTAATACTCATACAGACAACTCTTATTGCTTTTAACTTTGAAACACTAAGGTATTTCCATTTCTTTATTTTCTCGATGACAGTTCTAATTTGATAGTTGTAGTGTTGTGACCAAATAAATAATGATATCGATCGCATATATTTATTATATTTTGAACAAAGACAAATACAACAAAAACATTCAAATATATTTTTTCAAGGTGGGAACACTCAATGGCCCACAGCCATTTTGTGTTTGTTTTAATCTGTCACTCGCAACAAGACGGTCGTGCTAGTCACTACATTTCTGTTCGCTGAGTTTTTCACATTATCCATACGTTACGTTGTGTATTTTGTGTTCCTCCGTGTTGATTGCTGCCCAGCTGTCAAATATCAAAATGCCGAAAGGATCTGTTCTGAAAAGGCAGGCGAGAGAACTGGTGATCAAGGTTCGTAATTACTTTGAAGCAGAGTATCAAAATGGTGGCCCGCTATTACCACTGTCGCAAGTGCGAGAGCGTGTTGCGGCCGCATTAGGAATTAGTGGACCTACTGTTTCAAAAATTACTACCGAAGCTTACGGTACAAGCGGCATGCAGGAAAATAAGCTTCGTACGCCGAAGAAAAAACGCCAACCACGTCGTGTGACATCGGTTGACAACTTCGACGCTGACGCTATTCGCCGTCATATATATGACTATTACTTGCGCAAAGAAATTCCAACACTTAAAAAACTTGTTGTTTCTTTATGTGAATGTGGTTTGTTCCATGGCCAAAAATCGTCATTAAGCTTGGTTTTGAAAGAAATTGGATTTTGTTATAAAAAATCGGACAAACGTAAAATATTGATGGAGCGTCACGACGTTGCTATGGCTCGCTGCGAATTTTTGAGCAAAGCCAAAAAGATATCAGATTGGTCAAATGTTATTTTCACTGACGAGACTTGGTTAAATGCAAACCACACAGTATCTAAGAACTGGACTGACGACACCGTCGCTTCCACTAGTTCAGTGCCAATGGGAAAAGGTGAACGCCTCATCATATGCCATGCAGGGTCTACGAAAGGATTCATGTCAGATGCTTTACTGGCCTTTAAATCCAAGAAAACAGTGGACTACCACGAAGAAATGAACGCGGAGATTTACGAAGGATGGTTTAAAGAAATGGTGCAATCTCTGGAAGAACCGTCGATAATTATTATGGACAACGCTACATATCACTCCAGACAAATTGATAAAATGCCGACGCAGGCCAATAAAAAACAAGAGATAATTGACTGACTCCAACGTCATGGCGAAAATGTGGATAATACTTTATTAAAAGTACAATTAGTGAATATTTTAAAATCGAAAAAAAGCCTCCCTAAAAGATATGTTATCGACGAAATAGCTGCCGAATGTGGTCATTGGGTTCTTCGACTTCCGCCGTATCATTGCCAGTACAATGCTATAGAACTAATATGGGCACAAATCAAAGGACACGCCGCTTGAAACAATACCCATCCCCCTTTTACGGCAAACAAGATGTTAGATTTATTAAAAAATGCATGTGCGGAAGTAACTGCCGAAAACTGGGAAAAAATTGTGAGAAGAACCCAAAACATTATAGCGTCGGATTGGGAAATTCATGTGGCATTCGATAGTATAGAAGTACAGGAACTTATAATAAATGTTGGGGAGAACTCATCGAGTGACAGTGACGATTCATCAGATTTTGATTAAAATAAATAAATAAAGATTACCTGTCATTATAATTATTTCGTTTCATTGTCGAGTACCTACCTATACCTACTTATTTTACAACAGCTTCGAAAATTTTAAAGAAGTTGGCATTATCAATCAAGAATTAACACGTGTAACATCTTGTAATGAAATACAATATTAGTTAATAAATTTGTACAAAAGTATCCGGCAGTAGTTTAGTTTCTTACATTTTGTAAAAAAATATCGGATCTGTTATCGTGTTACGTTTATCGATAACTACATCCCTAAAATTGCTTTCTGACTGACGTGTCCTTGTTAATGAAATATGACGTCTTGGTGCCTAATTTTTGTTCGGAGTTTTAGGCGTTGACGCTAAAACAAAGTTATATCGACCACTGTGTGTCAGCTGTCATCGAGAAAATAAAGCAATGGAACTTGTATAGTGTCTGAGATCACGCACAAGTAAGTAGCAGGGTTCGCTGATATAAAATCAGCGGATATACATATATATATATATATCAATTGATATTTATATTGATATATATCAATTGACATTTATCGTTAAAACTAGAATTTAGGCAGATCCCACGTTTTTAAATTGTTATACTGACAGAAATAAAAATTATGATCACCGCCATTGTCAAAGATCCAACACAAAAGATTGTAATTATAATTTAGTTGAATGTTGATTAAGTAGACTGGGTATTAATCTCAAAGGCTATTTTTTTGTTACTTTAATTTTACACTTATTTTTTGTGTTGTTTTATAATAAATAAGTCTATTAATCAAACTAAAAGTTTTATTTAACAATTTTGACACATTAAAACCACTTACAGAATGAAATTCGCGCCTTTTTTTTATATATATATGATATATATCGGATAAATATCGGATTTTTACGAACCCTGATTTTAGGGTTTTAGGTAGGCTTGCATACGTCCGGAATTTGAATGCCTGTCCGGAAAAGCGTCCGGACTTAAGATTTATCCGGATTTTTATATATGATGGAAAAATCCCATGCGATCTCCGAAACCGCATGAATTCCACGATAACGTAAAATTGAACAAAGTGTTGCCGAAGAAGGCAATGTCATCGAAGATATATGATTGGTTTAATAAATGAAAATGTAGAATATACCTAATATTAATTATTAGTTATGTATATACCTACGATTTTTTCAACCATTAATTTATTATTACAACAACTCTTGCTTTTTTTTTAATTGAAGAAAATTTTAGTGAGACTGGCTACGGAACCCTATCATATGTGTGCTCAACAAGCTCTTGGCGGTTTTTCATTCATGGAAAACCTGGATAACGACGGATTACTAAAATGTGAATTCCATTCACCGTGTCGGCCTAGCACACCTCGACAAATAGAACAAGCAAACTCTAATAAACAAACATAGATTTATTCATACATATAATAAATCTATGCTCTCAAATATGCATTATGTTTTTGAGGATCAGTGACGCATCCGGAATTGTGCCTGGAAAATTATGGCAAGCCTAGTTTCAGGGTACCTACTGGTAGAATCAATTCTACTCTCGATACTGGACAATCTATTGCCTATGCATATATGTACTTCAATAACATACAACATGCACATGTGGCAGAGTGCCAAACGTGATGTCCATTTGTTTTATTTTAGTCTGTGCACGGGTACGAATTTAGAGAGTCCAGGGGGTCCCCAAAATATTTTTTTTTAGAGGAACATACTGCCTGCATCATTAAATGGTAAGCAGTCTCTGTCGTCTGTGGACAACTGCGATACATGCCAACGTCAGCCAATTATGTATATGTATGTGTGTTGTATGTATATTTTAATTATTTGTTATCAATATTTATTATGTTTGTGTACAAGCAGTGACCACGACTTGTTTCGCGTGAACTTTAGAGTGAATCCCGTGGGAACTCTATAATGCATAGGGACAAAAGTAGGTAGATGCCGTAAATATTAACTCATGTCATAAGCTATAACTATGCCAATTTTCATTCAATTCTATCTATAGTCGGAATTTTAATTCGATTCCAGATTTGACAATTTCAGTGTTGCAACGTTATGACAAGTACTAAATAGTAACGTTGCGAAATTATTCGATACGGAAATGGAATATTTCCGGATCGATTCTTCTCGTTTATAATTTTATTCTCGTAAACTAAGTATATCAGGAAATTAAATATTTGTGAACGGATAATTTAGTTATGACGATTAATTTTATTACGGATCTGAGAGTTTTCTTTAATAATTGTGTGTGAAATAAATAAATAAATGTGATCATGAAGGAACATGAGAAATAAAACAAATAGATGTATTATGGTAATATTTTATTTTATAAATCGTCGCCGTCATCGCTATCGCTATCGCTGTCACTTTCTGTAACATTTATTATAAATGTGTCTGTGATATTGTCAATTAACATATCTAGCCTACTCATTTTTTCCTCTTCTTTGACAACATGGGATACGCATTTAGACCATTCGGTGGCCGTAATTTTTTGAATGCCTTCCTCAAATAAATTTCTCACGTCTGTCAATTTGAAGGTTTTATTATTTTGAGCTACATGCCCCTTTACCTGAGCCCATATCAATTCGATAGGGTTCAGCTCGCAATGGTAAGGGGGCAGTCTTAAAACCGTGATCCCATGTTGTGCTGCCATTTCGTCTACAGCGTACTTATTAAAAGACTCGTTATGTGGAATCAGTTCTAAAAGCGTAGCTTTAACCATATCTGGTTCGTAATGAATATTTTTATTTAAAAGCCAGTCTTGAATGGCAGCTTTTTTCCAGCTCATTTTTGGTGCCGTTTCCAATTTTCGGGAGTGGTAAGGTGCATTATCCATCACCACAATTGAGTTTGGTCTTAATTTTGGTAAGACTCCAGCGAACCACTCCTCAAAACAAACTGCATTCATCTCATCATGGTAATCTTCACAATTTTTCTTTGCTTCAAAAATCATGAGCCCCTCTTCCAGGAAGCCTTCTTCACTACCTATATGGCTAATTATGAGACGTTTGCCTTTTCCAGATGGGTTTTTTAATCCAGTGGTCAGTCCCTCCAAAAACGCTTGCCGAGATGATGTGACTTGCTTGTCCACCCAAGTTTTTTTTACAGTATGACCTTAAATCACATATAGTACATGAACATTCAATATTACTATTAAATTTAATGTAAATGTATATTAATTCAAAATGTTAGCCTTACCTGCGTTAACCCAAGTTTCATCTTGATAATATATATGTCTCCCTTCTCGTCGAAACTGACATATAGATCGCAAGTAACGCTGGCGCCATGTTATTATATCATTTCGATCAATAAGTGTGTTCTTGCGTGACCGTGCAACAAATTTAAAATTAAGATGCTTCAAAATTTTTCTGAGGGTGTCTTTGGAAACCTTGGGCATTTCTGGATCATCGTTCATCACTTGTAAAATCTGAAATAGTAAATTTTATAATAGTTTGGAATCATTACTTATATATAAAAGATGTAGGTATAAAATAATACTGTCTGACTGATTGACTAACCTTTGCAATGGTTGGAGGTTCATTTCGGTAAAAGAACTGATGAACTATTCGTCGTATTGCGGAGAATGTAAATTCATCAATTTTATCTTTGAAACTTCGCTTTGGTCCAGTTTTTTTAGGGGGAGTTGGCGGCGCACCTTTATTTACTTCCTTCAAAACGTTACAAACAGAGCGTGAGGTTATTCCCAATATGTGAGCAACTTTGTTCATACATTCATTTTCTTCCACAACTTCAAAGGCCTCCAATTGCGCAGAAGTTTCATTTTTCACGTACTTATATGCGTTGCGGATCATTACTTTTTCAGTAACAGTGAAAGCTTTTCGTGGACGTTTTTTTCTTGGAGACAAGAAAACATCCACGTCTTTTTGTGATGTACTTGGCGGAGGATCCATTTTGATGGAACACCAAAACAAATAGATTCACTCAAAGTTCACAAAAAACTATAAACGTAACAACAAACACAACGTAACAAAACTTTAACAAAAACCCAACAAAATAACAAAATATCGATTCGCAATGAAACGAGATATTCGTGCAGTCAGACTAGGAGAATGAAGCCGAATGACAAGATAAACAAAATGGCGATAGCTGCACGAGCGCGCACGGGTTGCCAATACAGAAAACTATCTAGGCTCTTTTATTATAAGTTTTGTTTTTAATATAAAAAAAAACAAAAATATTAACTTTTTATAAAATAAAGCAGCGGTTACTAATTAATAAATAATTGTTATGAATAATTATGTATTTATTTAAATAAAAATCAATAATTTAGTCTTTAATTGGCACACCAATATTATGATTACATAAACATATATCGCGATTGTTTATCGATTTTTGTGTTCATCACTACACTATTATATGTGGTATCATTATTTTACAAAATGACAGTAGCTAATGTCAAATGTGGAATCGAATTATAATTCCGACTTTAGTGGTTTTTGCGCGTTCAGACTTACAAAAATTCCAAAAAATGTTGTTTTGGCATCTATACTTTATATTGCAATTTGCAATCACGTTTTACAAAAATATATTGCTTTGTTGCAATTTTATTATAATACTTATAGATATTTGTATATTAATGTATTCCAATTTTTGTTTCCTGTACCTACCGTACCATCACTAAATAGACCCAAGGGCCAAGGTTGGCTGGCAAATAATGCTTTAAGTAGGTGTACCATTAAATTCGCCTTTTGAAAAACAATGAAGTGTAAATAAACGAAATTCTGAATGACGGTGGTTCAAAAACTGAACAAACGTATCTATCTAATTAATGGTATTCCTAACTTGAAGACAGTTTAGCTTGGAATTTACTTTGGAGGTAAAAGATTCGCCAAAGCACTGAAATCACCGACACAGCTCATAGAATCAACATACTGAAGTGGCAATGGGCAGGTTATATTCGTCGCAAGACCGACATCCGATGGAACAGTCGAGTCCTCGAATGGAGAGCACGTACCGGGAAGTGCAGTTTGGGACAGCCTCGGGCCACATACCGCTCGCTCACTTTAAAAATTTGCCAGTAGGTGATAGCTCTCGAAAAAATCGTTTGACAATGATTATAAACCTAAAAATGACAACATCAAAATTAGCCAAACGCCAAGTGAGTCATTAAAATAAATAAAATTTATGACGTCATAGTACGGCAACGTGGTAAACAAGTCATAAGTTCAAAAATAACCGCCTTTTCACTATGAACGAAAATAAAACGCGCGGGAGTAGATTTTGGGAACGTTTCAAAGATATAAACAGATTGTTATTCAGATAAGTGTATGGATTTTGCAGACATTTTTAATGAAGTCTTTTTTATGTGCATTTCGGGATTGAAATAAAAAAAAAAACAGTGAAAATCACAGAGTATTTATCCTGTGACGAATTATTATGCGACCATATTAATGTAATGACCTTTAAAAAATTGTTTTTATATTTAATAGTAAGTTTTGGAAAGAGCAGTCATGTTCGTTTTTATGTTCATTCATGTTTAATGCGAAAATTAATGATAAAAAAAACAAAACATTCCACACACAAATTACCTATTCAAAAATAAATCATTGACGTCAACATTTTGGCGCCACATTTTTGTACAATTTCAAATTTTGTTTATAAACTGAAGAATGTTTTAAAAGACTTCAAATAGTATTTAGAAATAAAAATCCTTATAAGGCACAACTGGCAGAAAAAAAGGGCGGTCGGCTAATTCTGGCTGACAAAGCGATCACTCTTTAACGGCCGTTGCACTAATAACTAGCAGGTTACTATATAGTGCAACAATTAAGTACACTTCCCGGCCGAAAGTAATACACATCGGCCTTTAGAAAAAGACTATCGGGTAGCTTCGGTTTTGTAGAGCGTCGTCTCTGTCGTCAGTCAGTCAGTGATGTATCGACACACGACAGAGACGACGCTCTACGAAAACGAAGGTAGCCGATGGTGTATTACTTTCGACCGGTATTTGTAATTTCTCTAACTCAGATTTTGTTAAATTACTCGTTAATTTATACCTTGGTTTCAACAAATTCAACATTTAGTATGTCACTGACAACTACTAATGACAACTAATGACAACTGACAACTAATGTAGTGCATTTCCCAATTAATCCTGCCCCAATGTACGTCCGTATTTCGGTAGTGACGTGAGTAATGCCATTTCAATCTCATCCTATTTTCCATTTTTTTTCTCCAAATTAATTTCTAAATCTCCAAAGGTAGCCACCGCAACCGGAGGCGTGCCAACGTTTGGCAATCTGGACCAATGTTGGCATGTATCGCGGATGTCCACGGACGACAGTATTTACTTACCGTCAGGTGGTTAGTCTTCACGTCTGCCACTGTCTATCTATTCCATATGCCATCCTCTCATTTACAGACATTCGATTATTAGATACAAAAGAATTATCAATTATTAAGATTTTTATAGTAGGTACACGTTACACACCGTAATCAGCCTTTTTATTAAGCTACCAGAAGAAAAGATGTACCAGAGACAGATAAACCGAGACTCTGTATAGCGGAACACTCTGTGAAAGTGCAAGCCGTTAAACTGTTCAACCAGCTGCCATTACATTTAAAGTCAGTAACCAGTGTGATTGTCTTCAAACGTGGTCTAAAATCCTTTCTCCTTCAAAAATGCTATTACTCTATAGAAGAATACTTTAAAGACAAAGAAAAAACAATAAAATAGAGTAGGCACATGATATTAATACTTAATAGGGACTTGCATATGAATTTAAACTTAGCTTTATAATGTATACCTAGTTTATAAGAAATTCCGACACAATATATATTGTTTGTGAAATAAATAAATAAAAAATAAAATATTATCCACGGCTGGACATGGGTACATTGTCAAGTACATTGTCTCATGCATGAGAGATGTATGGCCTCACAACGTCACGCTGGCCAAGAGGGTTGGCGAGTCCAATCTATTAGCAGTGGTTTAGTTCTTTCAGAGCTTGTAGTAGTAGCTTCGTTATCCTCTTAGTCGCTTTTTGCAGCACCCACGGGATGTTGTGGTGTTATTTCAAAGCCGGCACCACACGGCCAACTACATACATAAAAACCTTTAATTACACGCGTTCAGGCTCGATTTACAATACAAAATAGGAAAACAACCTATAGGCCTCCCCTAGTAAATTGCTGTATGTACACTACATAATTTCAAATACACCGTAGTGACACATTTATTTTCATGTCTCAGACTACATGGTCGGGTATTGTAGAGTTTGTAGACGTCTGAGAGAATGCCTTTTATCAAGTTTCACTTAATAGTTTTGTTATTTTTCCCCTATAAACTCTTCATAGTTAGTACCCTTCACGGTTACAAAGGGTTGAATTTAATAAGGGCGAGGGGACAACTCTTTGTTATTATTAGTTTACAACATAGGACTTAAGTCTATGAATACAGTAAACTATTATTATATCGTTGTAAAACTGATCATTTCTTTAAGATTGAAACAAACTGCCCAAACTGGATATTTGACTTCATGAAATAAATGTTACGGTCTACTTCATTGTTAGTGTTGATTTAGTATCATATAAAATCATCAACGTATTCATTCATTCATCATTCATCATTGGTACGCTACTGGAACCAGTGGGCTTATTACGAACTTTTGATAATCCAATCAATTTCCAAGCAAGTCACATTCCAACTCTACAGGGTCACCGGAAATTCGACGTATTCCTTGAAATAGGTTAAACTACAGTTAATTTGCAACAAGTTTTGTTCCATGAACTGGTGGTCGAAAATCAATGGTTTTTGAGTTATTGAAGTTTCAATTTTTTTTTATTTTATTATTGTTTTTATCGAAAAAACAAAAATAAAATAAAAAATACTGACTTTTGATGTCCTTTTTTAGCTTTAATTGAACGCTGACAGTACAGTGGCTCATTTAAAATCATTTTAATACAAAAATAACTGTTAAGTTTTAAGTGCCAAGCCCGATCTTGCACATTATTGATCAAAAAAATTGACATTGCGAAAGCTTTTGACCGGGTACGGCACAAATCGCTGCTTTCCAAATTACAATCTTTCGGGATACCCGAGGGATTATGCGAATGGGTTGCCAGTTTCCTGACTGGACGGAGCATCAGAGTCGTTATCGATGGTAGCTGCTCCGACACCATATTTATTAACGCTGGCGTCCCGCAAGGTCCCGTGCTGTCCCCAACTCTGTTCCTTCTGCATATCAACGACCTGTTGCAAATTGGTGACATACGTTGCTATGCAGATGACAGTACTGGAGACGCCTTGTACAGGGGCCGCGCCAACATCCCTCGGGTCGAAGTGGAAGACAGTCGCGCCAGGCTTGTGTCTGAAATCGAAGACTCTTTAGATCTAGTCTCGATTTGGGGTTCTCTGAACCTAGTGGCTTTCAACCCCAGTAAGACGCAAGTCTGTGCATTCACCGCTAAAAAAAACCCTTTTGTTGTAGCACCTCGCTTTCAGAGCATACCTCTTAAGATCTCGGAGAGTATCGGGATCCTTGGTGTCGACATCTCCAGCAAAGTTGAATTTAGGGGTCATCTGGAAAATAAGGCCAAAATGGCCTCCAAAAAGCTCGGTGTGCTGAACAGAGCGAAGCGGTACTTCACCCCTGGGCAACTCCTAATGCTTTATAAAGCTCATGTGAGGCCCCATATAGAGTATTGCTCTCATCTCTGGGCCGGTGCACCGAAATACCAATTGGACCCACTTGACTCCATCCAACGACGTGCTGTTCGTATTGTTGACGATCCCACTCTCACGGGCGGTTTAGAATCCCTCAGCATTATTCGGAGAGACGTTGTACAGACGTCTTCTACCGCCTGTACAATGGGGAATGCTCTGAAGAACTGTTTAATATAATTCCCACCTCGGGTTTCTACAACCGCACCTCCCGTCACAGAAGTGCGGTCCATCTGCATTTCCTCGATACGGAGGTGTCGCGCACTATGCGGTCCAAAAACTATTTTATACCGCGAACCCGTAGGCTGTGGAACGAACTGCCTCAAGAGGTCTTTCCACTGAGCTACGATATGGGGTTCATAAAGAGAGCTGTGAATAGGATTTTGCAAGGTCGGCGGCGCGCCCGCCTGGTGTTGCAGGTGTCCATGGGCGGCGGTAACACTTACCATCACGAGGGACCGCTTGCTCGTCCGCCCACTAATCTAAAAAAAAACATATTTTTCATTTACTTATGAGGGATTTCTGTAAAGAAATGTATGGAAGTTAGCGTAAAAACTTGTTTAATTACTTCCCTATATTACTCTGTGTATTTTGTATAGTTTTGTATTATTAGATTCAATTAACCGAGCGAATTTGGCTTGTTATAATTTTTTTTTCTTTAAATAATAGTAACCTACTCTTTTAAAATCCAGCAACTGGAAAAAATTCAATACGATAAAGCATTGACCAACCGAGCATTCGCACGATTAGTTAAAAAATTTTTACGTTCGAAAATGAGTTGTTACAATGATTTTATAGTTCATTTTCGTTGTTCTAGCAGAATGAATAGGTATATTTTACAAAATTGTATTTGCAATTACTCTATCTAACAGCTTGAATAGGTTGATAACGATCTGCAATATAGTTTGTATTTGTGCAAACGCAAAAGGTTTGATTGTGTGGTAGTTAAATGGCGAACTACGAGCGCAAGGTGCGCCTGATCAGCTGTTTATTAAAAGGTCACCATATTATGCTATCAGATATATGTTAGCATAAGGTCTGGTTTAATAAGTAACAACACAAGCCTGCAAATTCCTCTTTATATAGGTAGTTATTTTAGATAAATTTCATAGCTACTTGTTGTGGTGATGACGACATTAGAATTTTTAATGTTAACCTGATCTGTATCTTTATCCTATTCCCCTAATGCACATAGGAAGAGAGTGCATGCTGCATTCCCACAGCCGCTGGGCGCACTCGACTCGCCACGTTACCCGTCTCTCACAAAAGACTACCTTGAAATATACTGCATTTTACCCCAATGTACGTACGTGTTTCGGTAGTGAGTGAGATATGCCAGGGACCATTCCTATCCCTCCCCATTTTTACCAACCCTTTCTCACAATCCATTCCTATATTTGCCAAAGACAGGCAGCGCATCAGGGGGCGTGCCAACGTTTTTCATTCTGGACTGATGTTGGCATATGTCGCAGATGTCTACCTATAGACGACAGTTACCACTTACCATGAGTAGGACTGTATGCTCGTCTGCCACCTTTCTTCTTTATAAAAAGAACGTGCTTCGGTAGTGTGAGATATGCCAGAGTCCATTTCCATCTTATCCTATCCCTTCTTTCTCAAAACTAGTCCTAAATCTCCAAAGGTAGGCGAAACGTTTCCGGGGGCGCGTCGGGCGTTTGTTATTCTAGATTCTGGACTGATATTGCCATGTATCATGGCATCCATGGGCGACAGGTGGACTGTATGCTGCACAACAACTTTCTTTCTAGTAAAAAAACTTAATCCTAACCTTAACTGTAAAATATGAACTATAACTATGGCAAGTTTAATTAAAATCCATCCAATTATTTTTGCACGATGCGCGCTTCGTACATTCCACAACAGACGGACAAACATTCCAAAAGTTGGCAATAATTTCCTTCATAAATCAACATACGAACGTTAGGTTTGTGATGATAAGGGGAAAATATACAGTTGCGTCATGTAATCATAATCACGCACGTTTATAACACAATTTGGTTAGGACATGCGTCACCATTCAACCGCGGGAATAATAATTATTTTTGTTTGAAATATTTTTACATTAATTATTTTTATTGAGTAGGTACATAGCAGAGTTTCGTAAAAATCCAATATTTATAGTAAATATCAAAATGTCCGATATCGGATATATATCATGTATATAAAAAAAACGCGAATTTCATTCTGTAAGTGGTTTTAATGTGTTAAAAAGTCCATTTTTTTACATTTATTTTGTTCCGTTGAAATGGAAGTAGGATTATTATAAATAAGAACGGTTGCGACAGGATAGAATGATACAGGACAGCATGCGATTGGTTGGGGTGGTAAGAGAGCTTTAAACACTTTCTTCACTCCTGAAACAAGGTGTGAACTATCTACGCAAGGAGAGTTTGTCGAACGCGTGCAAAAGAGAAAATCGGCCAAGAATAAATGCTTGCCTAGTATAAACAACTATTATCATCATTCTAGTATTTATCATCGAGTGAACGAGAATCGAATTAATTTTGGAGGCATAAGAGAATCGTATACCATACCGTTCGAGAAACTCTCCTTATGTAAATGAGCCTTGCGAACCATGGCAGTCTTCTTTGGTAACTCGCGTAGTCGGTCTTAAAGTCTGCGCCGACGAAATCGCCGGTACAGCTGGTATATAACATAAATATTAGTTCGCCCACGTAACAAAGCTACCATCTGAAATACCGTGACGTAAAACAGCAAGGTCCGTCACGTACCACCATGTATTGTTTATCGCCCACATCTATTTTATATCTTATGGCTTTAATTTCAAAGATTACTTTCGTGTGCTACATTCCAACGCGCCAAGGTGTCTGGCTGTTTAACCTTGAGAAAGGCCCTACACAACTTCCTATTAATTTCTGGATTAATATTCTAGGTAAACGTAAGACATTAAGGGCGTTTCCCACCACCTTCTGATAAGGTACGAGTATCAGGAATAAGAAAGAACTGTTGAGAATTAAATATAGTAACTATTATCAATCTAATAGATAAATTATTTGCCAATTAAATCTAGCTGATACTGACTTTCTTATAAAATATAACTGACATTCTAATACTTTGTGATAGAGTATCAGGAGATGGTGAGAAAGGCTTTAAAAAGTATTAGCACTTGAACTTTTTTAAACAGAATTTTGCAGGCAGCGGCTTCACTCGCTAGGAACTGGTCTTAATTTATTGTAGTAGGCAACCTATAGGTACCTAATGAAGTCATGCGTAGAGGATTTGTTTTTATTTTTGTTTAGGAGTTTTCCTACATCTTTCATACCCTTTCATCTTTCATTCATACATGTCAACCCCATAATACCCTTATATTAATCTGTACACAATGTAAACGAAACCTGAAACCATAATTTCGTTTCATTGACCTTAAATTTTACTAATTTTTTCATGTTTTTTTTTTAATTTACCGCAATTTTAACGAGACTCAAAAGAAAATTATTTGACGTAATAATAGGTATGTCAATTACCTAACTTATGAGTTCAAACACATAAATCTAAATAATAAAAATTTCTAAGTTCAGGTTTCGGATTATTACCTAAAAACACCCTATTAAAGATAGGTACACTTATCCAGAGAAATCGATTTCAATTTTTCATATAAACAGTAACAATTTAAAATAACTTCACCTACGTTGAATTACAAATATGCTGTCATTTTATATAATATTATTTGGTTTGTAATTGCTTTATATGATTCAGTAATATTTTAAAACCTATTCTTTCCGTATATTGCAACCACGAACTTTGTACATATAGAACTGTAAAAAATATAAATTAATTGCAAACAAAAGTAGGTAACAACTCAAAAATATCTTTGAACCAAACTTCGTTTAATAAACTACATACTTGGCAATGTGAGGTCAGGGAAGACGCCTATATAATTTAAACAAATATAAATCAGGTCAAGACCGTTCTTTGTTATTGGTATTCAGTGTCAGTTTTGTGAATTAAAATAGACAAAAGGACTAAGTGTTGTTGAAAAAGATTGTCAATTCTTTATTTGTACGAAATAAAACAAAAAGCTTAAGAATATCATATTTTCATACTTTTACTGTTTGTAATGTTTTTAGTTAAATAAAAGCATATTTTACCACTATCTAACACTTTAGTCATCGACGTCACTGTGTTTTATTAATAGATGGCGCCACTTGTCAAAGGAAATAAACTTACTTTACTTCAGACAAAAATAATTTTATTACGATTAGTTATACGGCTGTCTGAAACAAAGGAAAATTTGTGATAATAATAATATTCAGTAATAATTAAAATCGAGGGAAGTCATTAGTTCACTGTTCCGCGATATCTGTTACACGTCAGTTAGAAACGGAACGCATCTAATGTGAAAAGAACATGGCGCAATATAGGTACGTATTTTGTTCCACTACTAATAAAACCTAAATAACTGTGATTTTTCTTGACACTTCTATATAATTGTTATTTTTGTGCTAAATTTTGTATTTTAGCTCAAGTGATACTAGCGAAAATGGTGACGATTTTCAAATTAGGAAAAAAAATATTAACAAAAGCGTCGCTTGGGAACATTTTGAAGTCCAAGATGAACAGAAAAGATTAGCTTCTTGTAACCTTTGCGCTAATGTGTATTCCTACAGGACGACCGTTACCAATTTGGTAAAACATTTAAAAAGGAAACATAATGTGTACACGGAAAATACCCCTGAAGTTGAAAATGATGAAGATCACAGTGAAAATGAAAAGGAAGAAACGGTTTTGGAAATGCTTTTAACCAAGTAAGTACTCGTTTACTAATAACATAACCTCAATAGTTTTTAGAAGTCTAGTACACGAAAATTGAGCCTGAAAAAGCGCGAAAAATTAAAGAAAAAAATCATATAGTAAATCATTTTGATACTTGCAAGAACAATATAAATTATAAGGAAACTATTCCGGCCCATTTTTCACTAAATAAGACAGGGAGGGGTACATGAATATGGTATATAGCTGATGCGAATATGAATCCATGTTATTGTAAAATAAAATATTAAATTGAACCTTGAGAAACAAAAATAGTGACATAGGAAGAAGGTACTCAAATAGAAATAAAAAATAAATAGAATTGAAGAAATTTATGTCATATTCAAGTCCTGATCTAAAAATTAAATTTCCATTAAGGCATCCGAATCACTGCCATCACTTTCATGTACATTTATTATGAACCAATCTTTTTCTTCTTCAGTTATTCTATCTCTTTCTTTATATGTATTTTATACACTCAAAGGATTCCCTTATAATTCTTTCTGCTTCAACTGAAAGTAAATTTAAATTTTTACTTACAATTTTGCAATTCACCAGAGTCCAAATGAGCTCCATGGCATTTATGTTGCAGTGGTAAGGAGGCAATCTGAGTACCTCGTGACCATGTTGTTTAAGCTCTTCAGTTTCATAACTTGGTTTTAAAGCAATTCAGTCTTTGTACAAATGGCCTTCAAAATGAATATCATTTGTTGTAAGCTACTGCTGTATTTCACTTTTAATATTTTATGTTGTAGGCAGTTTATTTATTTGATTTGTATTGTGTGATAACTTGCATTATCCATGACAATAATATTTGGTTCCTTTAATGTTGAGGAATCCACTACTTCTTGTGGCAATTTATTCCAAGTGTTTACAACTCTGTTGTTAAGTATATCAACATCTATACAACTAGTATATCTGTATACAACTTGTATATCTTAAGTGTATAATTGTTTTTAAGACGCTTACTCATCCTACTTATAATTTTTTTTTTTCAAAAATTAGTACTGCAGTTTCCATGTCAATGAACTGACAATGAGGAACAAAATCCATAGATATAGGCTTCGGGAAAAGCTAAGGAACATCCTGTATATTGATTAATGTATTATCCACCTGCCAGGTCCGACATGAGATCTAAGATCCAATCTCCCATCTGGTCGTACTTCAAGATAAAAGACCCGGTGGTCCGGGTGGCCGTATGTCTTATCTGCAACAAGTCGCTGTCATATGCTTCTACTCAGACCAACTTGAGGAGGCACCTTGCACGGAAACACCCGCATGCCATAACTGATGATGGAGAGGTGAGAAAACTTATAGACATAGATACTGGGCAGCATCCTAAAAAAGGTATTTTTAACGAAAGTATAATTAGTAACATTTTTAACAAAAGCAGAATTAGTAACATTTTTAACAAAAGCAGAATTAGAAAGGAAACATCTCCATTGACTCCTCCCTCCTTTGATTATAGGGCAATTAGGAATTTTTGTTTTTTGTAATAACAACAACTTGCTATTGTAGCTACATGAGCTAGGAGCTTAGCTCCAATTTCGACCACGCAGCCACTGACAGCTTGCATTATCTATCTCTTTATAACTGTGTAGAGAGTAATGTAGAAATGGTTCCGTGGGTGTCATAAACGATAGATATATAAAACATTTATTCAGAACACAGTTACAGGACACAAAGGGCAATACAAACTCATATTTAAGTGACAACAAATTATTAAGAAAGTGAATAGAAAAGAAATGGAATTGCGTAGTCTTCTCTCCATGTGTCCCGTGACTGCCCCGAATGGGAGTCCAGCCCAGCTTTAGCTTTATGTTTAATAGGCCACTAAAGAAGCTTGTGACACAAGCCCTGAAGAACAGTGTACTTGCAAATCCGCTTGGCCAGCATACTATTCTAAGGCCATCCATTCGAGGAGGCGTGTACAGTTGTGCGGTCAAATAAAGGGTAGGCTATGGGTTTTAATAGTGTAGAAAGTCATAACTTTGTCTTGTTTTCCATCTCTTTCACAATACGTTGAGATGTTACAATTGCAAGACATTAATACAAAGCTACCATATTCTTAACGCTGAAAGCGGGTGGCAGGTTGGCTTGTCCACTCTTGTAGTTCCTCGGGTCTTGTGGTAGCGGCTTTTTATCCCTTAGTCGCCTTAGACTACACACACGATAAGGGATGGGATGGTGCTAATCACAAACCGACCGATACTTTATCCGAGTTACTATCTAGACCTTATTGTCGATATGAAGTTGGCTTCGGTTAAGATTTCAAAACTAATATTAATAGACTTAAAAACTTGGTTATTTCAAAATTGAAACAAACATAATCTAACCAATGGCGGACTGTCCTGGGGGTTACAAAATACAAACTGAAAATGTTTTAAAAATTTTGAATCATAGTTTTGATCCCTTAAAAGGGCCCACTTCAGTAGTTAGTTCCCCGCCCCGCAGCAAAATCTTAATCCGCTACTGGCTGTGACATATGATTTTTAAGAGGAAGCAATAAAATTATATTTTTATTGTTTCAATTTTATTAATGTGTTTCATCTAAGGGAAAATAAAACAGACAATAAAGTCCCTTTGCTCCGGTAATTTCACTTATATGTTTGATTCTTGTTTTAGAAGAAACGGATATTATTTTCAACGGGGGAACAATTGTATGAATTAAAGACGACTCCAAAAGGGGAACATGATGACGATGAGGTTAGTATCAACTCTTCTCTAACACACACACACACACACGCAGTCGCAAATACGCACGCACAAGTACGCATATGCATACATACATGTACATACGTACACACCCTCATCCATACACACACACATGTATACCTGGGAATAGTAAAGTAAAATAGTGAAAGCTCAATGTGAATAGTAGGTGGAAGAAGTTTTCAACAAAAAGAAATGCATTAAGAGATTAAACATTCATTTGAAAATCAGTTATGTACTCGTAGCTGTTTCCTTTTAGTTTAATTTGTAAGTGATTATATAGTTTAATTTAAAATTAGGTACCTGCAGATTAAACCAAACTCATTGATCAAACCCAAAAAAAAATCTTGTGGCGCTAACTTTAAATTGAACTAAAAATTACCTACTTACAAATTTTACAAGTGGAGTGCGTAAGTACGTTAGGCACTATTCGTATTGGCGAATAGTATTTTTTTTTTCTAATCGGAACATCCAGATCATTACTGTGCCAAGTCTCATTAAAGTCCACCCAGCGGTTCTTGCATGATGCGAGTTCAGATAGTCAGTCACCCTCATACATACACACACATGTATACACGCACACCACACTGTCAATTTGTAATGTGGCTTCCCCATACCTACAGCCATGACATGTCCCCTGTAATTACAGGCTATAAATGATCTGTATAAAACAGGGATGAAATGATCTGAATCAATTTGATTAAATCATTGGTATAAATTATCAGGGTCGGACTGGGCCGGAAGGGCCCGGGTGGCTCCGCCCGGGGCCCGAGACTGGATAATGGTAGATGGGATACTATCGGAAAATATCTATTTCATTTCTCTCTAATTGTATGAACGAACTATCTGATCTAGTTTACATTTAGGTTGCAAGAGCTGGGACCTAGCCTGCGCGGGCCTCCTATCCTACCGCCTACCGCGCCGCAATAGATACCGCGCCGCCTACGGCTTGCGGCAAGCCCCGCAAGCCAAGCCCGTGGGGGGCCCCGCGCAGGCTGGGGCCCGACTGGCAAACGCCACCTCGACTATATATATGGCCAGTCCGACGCTGTAAATTATAATGAAAATCTAGTGTTTTTTTTTTAATTTTCATCAATGATTTAAATCAAACTCAAGGAGTAGGGCAAATTTCACTGGATTTTAATAGATAATGATACAAATGTGAATGGAAAATAAAATGATTCTTTTGTATTACGTTAATCAAATCTCGTCTTTTTTTCGTCATGCAAATAATTTTTATTTGTATTGTATTTGTGAATAATCAAAAAAACAAAATGCAAAGATTTTACTCGGTGACAGTGATAAATTGATAATTGACGCGACACGACTCACTGTTACCGGATAGGAACCAGCTTAATTTACACCTTTTCAAGCAAAAGTGTTGTCTATTGAAAAATAAAATTTGCCCGAATTGATTGAACTGTTACGGGTATCATACAAAGTTAAAATCATCGTTTCTTTTATAATTAAAGATCGGATATTCGAATGCATATTTATACCTACAAGGTATAAAGTATGGAAGCGGCTTCTTAAAATAATTTATTTGAAAACCGAAATCCTAGGATTTCACAATTAATAGGATGCTTATTTATGAAACTCCTCAGCAGTTTTGAAGGTCTGATGGTGACCAGGACAGAATCGATAGGATCTAAGGCACTATTGAAGATATAAACTTCTAATTTGGACTCAAATTCTTAGTTCTAATGACAATTTGTAGGAATGCAGTTCTGAGACTCTTAGGGATTAACTTTACAACTTTAAGTATATGCATCGTATTCTATAGTCGGAACATGTCGATGCCGGGATTGCGGCATTCGCCCGATACAAAAGTGCACTCCATACTTATCTAACACCTCAACTTTAGGTAAATATGCACCCGAATATCCGATCTATATTTATAATCAAGTATCATCAAGTGTTTTGTCACGCATACATCGTGTCATTGAAATAGCACAGAATCCGAAACAAGCCAACTAATTTGTAATATAAAAAATCTGTTCTAGCGAAAAAAAAAATTACAAACGTAAATTTTATTGTTCTATCTAAAACAAATCTATAAGAATTGTCTTATCCCAGAAAGTTCGGAAATTACTTCGTTCAACCGCATAAGTCGCGCTCGTCATAATGCTTTCCACTTGCAAGTAATATGTATGCAATTAGTTATTTCCACCGATAGTAAATTCCTCGATGCATTTATATTTATAACATACTAGCTGTACCCGGCAGACGTTGTCCTGCCTGTGTATATTTATTTACCTGTGTATATAAAATCACAAATTATTCTGTTTTGCGGTCGATATTTTTGCGATCGATTGAGCGGTATAGAAGTTGATCTGCTGCAGCGCCATCTAGTGGCGAGTTACAACAAAGTGGATTGCATAAAAACCTTCATGAAAAAATACTTAAATGTGTCAACTTTCATGGTGATCGATCAAACGGTGTCGAAGAACATAGATGCATTGCTGGCAATTTCTGGCGATATTTTGCCATTTACATTGTGAAAACCAATTCATTCATCGGTTTCGTTTCTTTTTAAGTGCCATCTCATTGACACAGATTGTACACAGTAGTTACCTCGCGGTATCTAGGAGAGATTTAATTTTTAATTCCAAACTCGATTATCCAATTTTGGAGGAATATTTTTTTTTATATATTCAAGGTACTTTTACTAGGTAGTTTTAATACTGTTTGTTGGCATTGCTACTGGCCCATGGGGACTGGAATAATGTAAGTTTAGTGCAAAAACTATACTCTGCGTCATATTTTTTTATTCTGCCACTCGATCAACTTGCGGAATCTCTAACGACTTTGTCATCAGGATCCATGCATGCAATGGGTGTATTCTTTGCTTGTAATTCCTTCGTGATTTTTTTAATTTCGTAGTCTAACCATCGGCGTTTTATTTAGTTACGTTTCCGCGGGATTTTAGCTGTCAGTAATTTTGATGTCTGTTTCCTTTCCCGATGATCATAGCGACTCTTGAGTTTCAACAGAAGCAGTAATTGCCTTTTTTTAGAAAAAAACTATTTGATTTCTATTAGAAATTAACAAAAAAAAACGCCACGCTACGTGCGCTACAAAGAGCTCGCGTCGACCGAATCGATAAACCCCTACGCAGGGGCGCGCCGCTGTAGGTATATTTATTAATTAAAGTGCAGAGTGCGCCAGACCTGGTACAGGGCATTGACCGGGCGACGCGCGTGCAACTGTGTGTAGAATTAAAAATATACTAGAAATGATATCTGGTATTATAATAGTAAAAACTGGTAGAATCGATTTTACTTTCGATATTGGACAACCCGTTTTCAACTTTTCCGCTGACACATATTAATATTACACAAGGAAGGAATGGCAAATTTAAAGAAAAGGCTGTATTTCTTTCTCAATCCATTTATATTTCAGTTTCATCTTTCATAATATATTTTTTTTTTATTTTTACAATGTTTGTTTTTTATTTTAGAACGAGATGCAAACAGACGTGGAGGAAGTGTATTTTGAAGATTTAGAAGAGTCAATTAAACCAAAAATAGAAGATTTAATATCAAAAAGTGACATAAAGAAACGTAAAAAGAGGAAATGCATCATAAATACACGTAACTGCGGTAACAGTTCCGCCGAGGAACAGTTCCAGGCGAATCGCGAGAAATGCGACAGCCTTAATTATTTCGGTAAATACTTAATATCACTGCTCAAGCAATTGCCGAAACATCTTTCAAATCAATTGCAAACTGATTTTATAAAACAAGTAATGAATGCGCAGTTGACTTACGAAACTAACTCTGCGATTAAAGCAGCGAAAGGTACCAGTAAAACAGAAGCTGTTCCGGAACCTGCGACTGAAGAGGAGCTAGTGGGATTCATCGAGGTTGATACTTTAGACTTAGAGCATGGGAACGATTAAAATGTTTATTAAAAAAAGCTTATTAATTATGTATATTTGTTTTATTTTAACCTTACACCTCTTGAATATGGTTTTTTCATCTCACGAAGGCGGGTTACGTTTGGTAGTGGTTGTGCTTGTTGTATATGCACATAGCAATACAAGATGGAAAGATGTCGAAATGACATATAGTAAATTCCGTTCCAATCCAGTGTTCCGAAAAAATCATTGATATATCTCAACGTTTAACTTCAAATCTAGGGCAAATATGCACTCGCCATGAATTAAATTGTTGATATGTAGACAATTAACACCTCACTGTTTAATTATGGTCGTGTCAGCTACCCCGGGTCGCCGTGTTTGTTTAAATTTTGGACAAATTGGATCGGAAACGAGTAGGATGTACAAAACTTTCGATAGTATATACTTGCTTATGTTTTATTATTATTAACACGAATTCACAGCGAAATCAACTAAGATAGAACTTACCCTAATATATGATAAAGTACTTCACGACCGGTGACTCTTGAAAGGTCACTGGGGCCACAAGAATTTAGCCATTCCGAAGAAAAAAAGATAAAGTACAAGGGACATGCACGTAATTTGGCAATTTGAAACCGCGCTTACATGTTTAACCTTTTGAACGCCACCGTCGGCTATAGCCGACAAATGAAAACTTGCCCTGGACGCCAACGACGACATTAGCCGACTAAAAATGCTGGTCACGAAAATACAAAATAAAGATATCAAAGCATTCTGTTTGTTTTATTTACATATATTAAAAATTGAATCCCATTAGTATTTTAATTGCATTAAACAAATTGAATTATGTATTTTGGTATTGAGAAATTTTCATGATAAAATATAAAAAATTAACTCTTCAAAAATAAGTGTCCTCACACGCCACACTCGGCGGCACTAGCCGACTAGTGATGTTCAAAGGCAGCTAATAACATTCAAAATTTGAGATTTATATGAAAATTTCATGCAGAACATTTTTTTTGCAATTACTGGTATATGAGTAATGAGCAAAACCTTAATCTAACAATGCCAGGAGCTACACAATCAGAAATAAAATGTGGTCAGGTAGACAATCGACATTCTCTGATCTCCTCTCGCGCGTCCCTAGCGCAACATCACAGTCCCCTGTGCGCCACCGTCCCCATTAGACGACGTCATAAGTCTCGTTTTCTTTGCCTGTGACGTCATAAACGCAAGAGGCCACTTAAGAGTTGTCCAATTATTATTATTGTATTATTTTTTTAAGTTAATTATAAGTGTGTGATAATAAAAATGAGTTACAATGAAATGAGCACGGATGAACTCCTTCGCATATTGGAAAGAATTGACGACGAACGCCTCAACACAGAGTAGTGCTGGGCATCTAGTGATTTTGATCATTTTGTTGTGGTTCCAATATATGGTTTTATGGTCGATTACTCCGTAAATTTATGAGTAATAATATTGATATTATTGAATAGTTAGTGAGTTGAATAAAACTCTTATATTTGTGCATAGTTTTATTACTGAAATGAGTATTTACAAAAACTAATTACATGTTTTATCGATATATTTTTAGAATCTACGATTTTTGTCCTCGATTTTAGTGAATTTTTAGCGTGGCGTATTGCTCATGCATCTATAGCGTAGCGTTCAAAAGGTTAATAAACTGCCTCCTTTCATAAAAATTTTGCCAATCCTGTAACTACAATCATATACCACTCCCGTTTTACAGATTCATAAGGTTCTAAAATCACTGAAATCGCGACTCATTTGACAATTCCCGCTGACTTGTAGGGAGCGAGTGCACACTGAATTCCCACAGCCGCTGGGCGTACTCGACTGGCCCACGTTACCCCTCTCTCACAGAAGACTACCTTGAAATGTACTGCATTTCCTACTTTATCGTATTTCCCCAATGTACGTACGTGTTTCGGTAGTGAGTGAGATATGCCAGGGCCCATTTCTATCGCATCCTATCCCTCCCCAGTTTCCCAATCCATTCCTTAATCTGCAAAGGTGGGCAGCGCATCCGGGGGCGTACCAACGTTTGTCATTCTGGACTGAACTTGGCATGTATCGCGGATGTCTATGGGCTACAGTATCCGCTTACCATCAGGTGGACTGTATGCTCGTCTGCCGCCTTTTCTCTATAAAAAAAAAGACGCCAATGGTGAACGCGTTTGGTTTATATTCTCTTTCGCACACTCTGTACATGTCGCGGTGCCTAGCAGAAATATTAGAGCCGTTACAATTACGGAATATTTTGAATATAAATTTTGACATTATACATAGATAATTTATATACAATGGAAAATGTGGTTATTTATAGTTTGGTAATTTATAAGAATGACATTGGTTTCCTTTTTTTTTACAACATATTAGGGCATTAAGTATTATGATGTCATGATGACATTGTGCGTTGTCGCGTGCGATCTGCCTAAACTCTAATTTGACGATAAAAAAAAAAAATTGACAACTACCATACATATATTCGGACATGTCAGCCTCACGATAACATCTTTAGTTAGACTACATTAGTTCACTTGGCTAAACTGTACATTTTAGCCGCATCTGAAGATGCCTCTGATAAAATGCTGCATACCCATATCCCATATATTATTTTTAAATTTAGACAAAAATAATAATCTTTTATACTCTGGTTGCCAGATTAATGTTTTTTAAGCGAAATATCGTAAGATTTGAGCTCTCCCAGTTAGGCCAGTCAAATTAGTTTAGAAAAAATATTAATTGCAATACGCAATTTTCTTATTGTAAATAAATGGAAGGGGCAAAAGTATAGAACCTAAAACCGTGCGTCAAAAGTGCGTGAGTGCGTCAAAAACCTATATGCGGAACAATTTGTAAATAAACAATTTAAGGAGAATAAAATGGTTTATTGACTCTAGAGAAAAAACGGTAAATTTTAGAGAAAAAAGTTTCAAGTAACAGTTGTAGGTATTAAAAAAAACCTACAATGTGAATTTTGAAAATTCAATATTGGTTAATTTGTTGCTGAGATATTTAAAAAAAACACGTTAAAACGCCAGTTTTTATAACTGCTTTTGACTTTAAAAATATCATGTGCAAATTCATCAAATTCTGTAAAAGAGTTCCTTTTTTAGTTATAAAAAAGTATGCCAAGTTTTAGGTTTGAAAGTTTTATAGTTTTCGAGATATTCTATTTGTTTATAAAAAAGTCGAAAATTTTTGCAATAAACATAGCACCGAAATGTGTCTTACAAAATTTCCGTAAAAATGTCGTAAAAAATGGGTAAATTATATTTCCCCCGCTTATTTAAGGTTGGCATAAATGCAAGAAGAAAACATCTTGCTGTTCGTCGACTCTTCAAAACTAGTTTTTTTTTTTATAGAAAAAAGGCGGCAGACGAGCATACAGTCCACCTGATGTTAAGTGGATAGGTACTGTTGTCCATAGACACAGTTTCTATGGACCTCATTTAGACAACTCCTTTCTCTCCGAGACCCGCGATGCTAGTACACACTATGACGCTTGCCTGTCGCAGTCTGTAGTTCATTTCTATCTGCACATTGTTTTATATACATGACACGCACTACCGTCACCCATTGTTCTGTCGTGCACAAAATACCTACTCTTATTTACGCGCTTAAGCAATATGCGTCAGAACAGCGGTGAGCGGGACACGTTTGAATATAACACGTTGGGTGTTGTAAATAAGTCCGGTTATTATAAGAACTCTGACAGCTCACATAAATCTTTAACATGGGAGTAAAAATCATTTTACAACTCGATAGTCCTCTGAGAATGTTTTATAAGAAAGAAACTGTATTTACTTAAAATGAATTAAATACAGAACTGTCAGCGCTCTTTCTACGATAACCGGACCACAGACGTCTTTTTGACCTTGGACCGTGACAATAGAGTTCGCGTTTTATTGTAAATAGCACCTACATGTTATTCTCAATATTATACTTTTGCATAGAAAACAGTCTAGAAATTTAAAGTTGCTGACATTTATTTTTAAATTTAATAGACGCTATGCATATAATCTTTGCAAGTAAAGCCGGCTAAATATTTTCAGATTTCTAAAGTTTATCTTGACCAAAAAGGTGTAATTCATGTATACTTACAATAATTAATTACATTTTTGCATTGAGTATTGCATACGGCATTAATTTCTTATATACAAACAGAGGTTGTACCCTGCTTTTAAATTCCGGCCACCAGCACCACAAAAAGCGGCATAATAAAAATGGCACATCTGTCTGGGAATGCATCAACAAAAGAGATAAATGCTCAGGCAGTCTGAACATTCGGGTAGGTAATTAAATTTTAAAGAATGAGTGACCTTACTTCTCATTCGCGTCTTGCAACCCAGCGCCACCGTTGCGTCAGATATTCGCTAGTTCACGTTCACAAATATCAAATAAGTTTCATATGGCATTAAATCAGCCATTTGTACAATTACTTGGCCAATGACGTTTAAAGAAATTATACCGGGCAACAACATTCCCACAGAAAAAGCCCACGCACACCCAAATTTTGCAACAAGTTGTTTGGACGAATTTTTTTACAAATGCGCGGAAAAAAATAGGCTAAACAATACAAGTATATTCCTACACTATACGAGGAAACCGTGGCATCGATGGAAAACAGACCTGGATTTCTCTCAGCAAATTCCGACATTCAACACCTATGAACACAACGTTATACTCCTACAAAAATAATACTAAATATTCTAGTATGTCATTCATTGGGTTAAAGTGATAATATTTATAAAAGAAACAGCCTACAGGTGAAAAAAAAATCCCGTGTTTAAATTATATTAGTTGAAAGCATACAGCATAATAAATCCACGCGCGAACATCACACGCCGCCGCACCTTTGTCACTAAACGCAACCTGTCTGCTATTGCGCCGCGCACGCTCCATAACACGTCAGTTGTACTCTTAAAAACGATCACACATTCAATGGCCAAGAAAAAGAAAATCACTCAGAGGCCCACCACCCCTTAAGTTCCACATTACAAGTGGACTTCTGCAACATGGATAGGGATACATAGTAACATCGACGCCGTCCGCTACCACCTTGAGACAGACTACACAGATATCCTGCCCGGCCGATACATCATATCATCATTACCCCGGTTACAAACTGGAGCACTTTTTTGTGCGACGTGCTGCTGGGGTATGCATGTACGTCCGGGAGGATATCTGTTGCCGCCGTCTCAGCCATTTTGAAGACGGGACCTGTCGATTCTCTGAGCGCGTATTGACTACGTGGGTTCCACTAGAGTTCAACGGTTTTAAGTTTTTGAGAAAAGGGTCTGCGACCAAAAAATGTTCAGGAACCACCGCTCTAGACGATGCAAAGATACCCTTATTAAAATCTTGCAGTGACACGTTGTATTGAACTAAAACTTTTTTTGCAGAAGAATCGAATCATTCAAACCAATCAACGGAGGAGTCCACGGAGATTTGGAGTTACTACGAGAGGGAGACCGGCGGGAAAGCGCGCTGTGTGGTCTGCCGGAGCACCATACAGAGCGACTTGAATAAACTCAAGCGGCACTTGAAGAAAAAGCATCCGAAGCTTGTAGCTAAGACACTTGGAGTAAGTTACAATCTGGACATCTCACACATCACTCACGAGTAACAGTCGGTCGAGTAACAGCTTTGCTTAAGCCTCGTTTACACAAGTGGCATTTCTTGATCGGTTCGGGCAAGAATACTGTCTATGATTCTCGTATGCGACCAAATTAATACATAAAAATACTCGCCCACAACTGTTCACGTCATGATAATAACAGTGATTGGATGATAATAACTGTTCTTCATCTACTTTTGACAGACTTAAGTGATTTATTTAAACGTAATAAAAATGAAAAAAAAAACACCTAATACGGTGTTCATGATTTTTTATTACATTAAAAACAAATAAAATTGTCGATTACTTTACTCGTATGTGCCATCCACATTCCTAGGTTTTTGCCCTTTGACCGCGTCCGCTTCTGTTGTTAGTAAGTACGCGTACACTTCCCGGCCGAAAGTAATACACATCGGCCTTTGGAAAGAGACTACCGCTACCTTCGGTTTTGTAGAGCGTCGTCTCTGTCGTGTGCCTGTACGACGACTGACAAGTCAGCGACGACGCTCTACAAAACCGAAGCTAGCCGATGTGCATTACTTTCGGTCGGGATGTGTTATCAGGGACGTAACTAGGCTAAATATCACCCGGGGCAATACCTCACTTTGGCGCCCCCCCCCCCCCCCCCCCCTTTCACCCACTTAAACGAAGAATGTCCAACCATGACCAATGAAACGAAAACTCTCCTAAACAACACTCCTGAGATTGTTACCAAACATTTACTATACTTGTCATAATTAACTTGGGTAGGTGGTAAGTAAATGCTCGATTCCAAAGGTAAAAAGTTAATTTAATAGTTATTGAAATCACGCAATCAATAGTTACATAGTGTATTAGGCCTATACAGTTTACACGTATATTTATGTATATCTAAAAGATTCTGAAAAATAGTGAAAAACTTTGGTGAAACTTAAAACCTGAATATGAACTAAAATTTTACTTTACGACTTTTTGTAGCTGCAAAAGTCCTTACAATTTTGTCAAAAGATAGTTTAGAAGCTATTTGGTGCTCTATGGAAATGATGCCAAGGTTGGTAAGTCGTTGCTCCAAATCTTTGGAGCGCCAGTTTAAAATTTTATTAATATTATTTATTTATTTTATTATTTTTATCTTCCACTTGTATTTTTTTGGAAAACAACAATTTCTATTTTGGCGCCCCTGAAAACCCGGCGCCCGGGGCACAAGCCCCGTCAGCCCCCCCCCTAGTTACGTCCCTGTGTGTTATGCGCATACAAGTAAATTAATCGCCAATTTTATTTTATTTTAATGTAATGAAAAAAGAACATGAAATTACGTGTTTTTTTTTATAGAGAAGAGGGCGGACGAGCAAGCGGTCCCACGTGATGGTAAGTGTTACCGCCGCCCATGGACTCCTGCAACACCAGGGGGTATGCGGGCGCGGGGTTAACGGTGTAAAAATACTGATCGACATATTTTACACTATTTTTGTAGGACCTGATATTAATTAGCCTAGCAGATACACTATTAGACACACTATTTAGTGTATTTTCATTCTGCATTTTTTTAATAATAATTTAATTAAATGACCCGCAAAATAGTTATAGAAAAAGGACGGCAGACGAGCATACAGTCCACCTGATGACGGTAAGTGGATACTGTCGTCCGTAGACATCCGCGATACATGCCAACATCAGTCCAGAATGACAAACGACGGCACGCGCCCGGATACGCTGCACACTTTTGCAGATTAAGGAATGGATTGGGAAAATAGGGAGGGAGAGGATGGGATGGAAATGGGCTCTGGCATATCTCACTCACATTGGAGAAATACGATAAAGTAAGTCTTCTGTGAGAGAGGGGTAACGTGGCCAGTCGAGTGCGCCCAGCGGCTGTGGGAATGCAGCATGCACTCTCTCCCTACCAAAAGTATTTTATAGTTAGTATTAGTATTTTATAATTATTTACTTCAACTATTCAAAAATAGATTGTTTTGATGATCATGATTCGCTGCTCAAAATACAAGCCTATTTAATCAATTTCTTCACGAGAGGTGTCAGAGGAACAGTCTCCATACCAGAAATCGCATTGCATGAGATACATTCTCATTTGCGGTTCTTCCTACAAATACACCAGAGCTAATAAAATAACATTTCCTTTCCCCGTAGAATTCCGACCAAGAAGACAACAACGACATCGCCGACGACGCCGACCAAAGTGACAACTTGTTTACAGAAGTCGTCTATTTAGATGATGTAGTAAATTCCAGTTCCGAGAAAAGGGATGCGTTTCCAAGGAAAACTGCGAGAACACTGAAACGTAAGAAGAGCGTTACGGGGGCTAGAAAGGACAGCTCGTCCTCAGAAGAATACGTGAAGAACTACAAAAAAGCGAAAGACGATGATGAAGTTGAAAAATTTGGTACATACATCACCTGTTTATTAAAGAAAATGCCGCGAGACGTGTGTATGAAACTTCAAATGGATATCGTTAACTTAATAATGACCGCGAATTTGAACAATAGCAAATCACAAGACAAAGTTATTATCGAAGGCGTTTCTTTGCAAACAGTTGCGGGATCCAGTTATGTAATAGTTCCACACGATAATAATCCCAAAAAGGAACCCACGGCTGCCATTAGTACGCCTGAACCGGATAAAATCACTGCTCTCGTAGCGGCGTCACAGGATGTTCCAAATACTATATAGTACGGCTAGCGGAACTGTTATTCGTTAACTGTTATGTTATACAATTGCAGCGTCTCCGAGAGCGACAAAGCCATAAAAACTCAAGTTGATGTTCAAAACTGTGTAATTTAATAGAATAATAATACACATTAATTAATAAATATTATTTTTTATAAAGATTTGTTTCATTTTTGCAAAACTTCCCAATTTTGCAAACTTTGCAAAATTTCAAACATTTCAACTAATATTACATCGTACAATACGCTAATTGAACGGAGAAATGAAACTCTTTTCTTTTAAATGCACTTGTATTTCAGTGAAGGCGGACTTGTGTCTTAATAAGAATTTAGGGGTCATCTGGAAAATAAGGCCAAAATGGCCTCCAAAAAGACTCTGCTGAACAGAGCGAATATTTACTTCACCCCTGGGCAAGTCCTTATGCTTTACAAAGGTCAGGTGAGGCCCCATATGGAGCATTGCTCACATCTCTGGGCCGGCGCACCAAAATACCAATTGGACCCATTTGACTCCATCCAACGACGTGCTGTTCGTATTATCGACGATCCCACTCTCACGGGCAGTTTAGAATCCCTCCGCACTCGGAGAGACGTTGAGTCTCTCTGTGTGTTCTACCGCCTGTACAATGGGGAATGCTCTGAAGAATTGTTTAATATAATTCCCACCTCGGGTTTCTACAACCGCACCTCCCGTCACAGAACTGCGGTCCATCCGCATTTCCTCGATACGGAGGTGTCGCGCACTGTTCGCTCCAAAAATCATTTTATACTGCGAACCCGTAGGCTGTGGAACGAACTGCCTCAAGAGGTCTTTCCATTATGCTACGATATGGGGTTCTTCAAGAGAGCTGTGAATAGGATTTTGCAAAGTCGGCGGCGCACCCGTATACCCCCTGGTGTTGCAGGTGTCCATGGGCGGCGGTAACACTTACCATCACGTGGGACCGCTTACTCGTCCACCCACACTAGTCTATAAAAAAAAAACGGGATGAAATCAACTAGATACATTAGGTTTACATCAGGAGAGTTACATTCGATATCAATAGTTTTGCGAGGCGTACTCTATTTGCAAGAAATATGAGAGATCTCTCACGGATGAAGGGAGTCCAACAACTGAGTTAAACTGAAACCGAATATACGGGACCTGAGTGTGCGATCACTTTTCAGGCAACCGTGCTAGAGAACCAGATTTGGTGACCGAATTCGCTTCCCTGATGTTTGCGCCCGGCCTTAAATAATGACTAGGTATATCGCTTCCCTGATGTTTGCGCCCGGCCTTAAATAATGAGTAGGTATACCGCTTCCCTGATGTTTGCGCCCGGCCTTAAATAATGAGTAGGTACATTTAATTACTTCACTAAGTGTGTAAAAGGAAAATCGAAAACGACAGTGGCTAGCATTCATGGCAACGGAAACAACAAAGTAAAAAAAAAATTGTAATATTTTTGGTAAGTATATAAAACTGAATTTAATAATTGCCCGTTCCACACTATACGGCGCGCACAGCTATTCTACTCGTTGCAAGCCAACGTGTAAACACGAGCGCGTGTCGAGTGCATTGATTTGTGTCCAAAAAACATACAGCGGCGAGTGAGGCAAGCGGTCACAATGGGCATGATGACGGATTTTGAAATCCGCTTCTATAATGTAGATTCACGTCTACTGTTTCCGAAAATAACATTATTTCAGCAATAAAATAAGTTTTAACGCATATTATGCATTTTTTTTCTATCTACTTTGAATTATGCGCGAAAACACTGGCAGGTGTCATGGCGTCGCTTGTGACGTTACACCTAGGTAAACGTAGGTAGGTAAATCAATTGAAGTTCAAGCGACACGGTGATGTTTCATGAGGCGTGACGTCATTCGCTCTGACTGGCGTTTTAGTTAACATGGCTGAATGCAGTATTTTATACTTTTATTTTATTGAAAATATTATTAATCCCAATGTTTACATTAAAACTGGTTAATTTATTAGAATTCTTTCAACATATTTTTTTCTCTAAAATCATTTATTCTTTAATACTGTCATCATGCCTATTGAGGGTCAATCGAGACGAGTGAGGGTGTTCACACCTTGGCGGACGCCTTCATTGGCCTGGACGAACATGTAAATTCGGTACCTAGATTGTAGCTTTCTTTTCTTAGTCGCCTTCATTATATTATTATGACACCCACGGCACGATGGGGTCAGCGGAAGCGTACATACTCTACCTACTGGAATGAAAATAGCAGTCTCTTTCTTATTTATGTGTCATATATATGACACTTCAAAAGGGTGGTACAATAGTATTACCATGTCTAAGGACTTGCATCAGATTGCATATTCTTCAGTTTACTTGCTAGAAAGAAGCTGATATGCCTACTTCAGGGTCTATCTTTAGCTATCATATTATGGTTAAGTCTGTAAAGATTTTAAAAACAAACAATCAGAAAAATGAAGATACAATTAAAATGGATATTTTAGCCACATTTGATATCAGCCTATAACGTCTCACTCCAGGGCACAGGGTCTTTAGTAAATCACTTGTGGTTCGGGTTATAATCCACCACGCCGGCTTCTCACAATGTTTTCCATCAGCGCAGAGCTAGTGATCATTTTCAAAAATCCGTACTTAGTAAGAAAGTGGTATTGAGAGGACATAAACTCACGATCATACAAATGTGATACCCTAGGATTATCACTTCTTTTAGCCACACTAAAAAAAAATATCGTCAAATACTGTATAATGTAAGCAAACTGTAATAGGTAGGTATTCTATTGTAGATAACATAACCTATACACGATACAAGGATGTGATAATAATAAGGTCGTAGTTGTTATTTTAACCTCATTGCGTAAATTGTTATCAATTTACACATTTGTAGGTCAAACTAACACTTATTTTATATTTAAACGGATCTTATTTATTTTACTCAACGTTTCGGTTGGGTTGCGCCAACCGTGGTCACCAGCTGACTGAAGAGGCGGCTGGTCCACGCCGAGAGTTGCGAGCAGTTTCATCAACTTCACATTGCGGCAGACAGCCGAAAAATTGCGAGGTTTAATTTGATTAAATCATTGGATATCAGGTAGAGGACAATTTGTATGATTGAAATTAAACAAGGTTATTCGTTAATTTTATTCGCATTTAAGACCCGTTTGTCATCTATACAAATAAAATCGTATCAGAGCCGTGAACTGTACACGAAATATTTATGAAAAAACAACCATTTTCGGAATTCTTGTCAGTCTAAACGCGCAAAAACTACTAGACGGATTTTAAATGAAACATGGCATATTTATAGCTTATGTGTCGCGTTGACATTTACGGTACATTTTATCCGGTCCGTTATACGAGTATCCGCGGGAATCATTCTTAAAATTCACTCGAACGACGTCGCTGGCACCGCCTCTCCACTACTAGCTATAGATCACATCCAGCCACTACCGGTGAACCACTCCATCTGGGCCTCTGTGCTTCCCGGCACGTGGGTTCCATTCGAAGCCTCTACTACCACATCCATTGTGAGTCCTGCGGTAAATATGACCTGCCTATTGGCGCTTCATCATGCTCATTCTATGAGCTAAAGCTTTATTACTAAAACTATCATAAAGGAAAAATATATACACTATACTGGGCTTAAAGGGAATCTGATTGACGTTTTATGTCTATGTCGTGCGGTTGATCCGCACGACATAGACATAAAGTCACTGCGTAGGTACAGTGCGCTCAAAAAGACACTAGGTATACCGCGAACTAAAAGTTGTGGAATGAACTGCCAGCAGAGGTTTTTCCATTACGCTTCGATATGAGGCACTCCAAGAGAGCTGTGAACAGGATTCTGCAAGGTCGGCAGTGCACTCGCAAGCCTCTTGGTGTTGCAGGTGTCCATGGGCAGCGGTGACCACATACTATCATGTGGCCCCGCCCGCTCGTCTGCCATCTATTGTATAAAAAAGAATCACCCAATAAATGAATATTACTAATAATATAATAATTATTAATAATACAAGAATAAAACTATTTTTGCTGGTTTTGTATGTAACGATGTGTCACGTCTCTTACCATCGTCATGCATGTAGCAAAGTTGCACTAATGCCCGCTCATCTATTATAAAATAGTGTTTTATTCAGTTTTTATTGTTTGTTAAGTTAAAATATATCAAAGGATAAGAGTTATATTCCGTTCAAATACAATTTGTCCAAAATATAAAGAAATATGGCGGCCCTATGTAACTGACACAATGTTAATACATTTTTAAAATGCTATTTTATCACCACAGCAACAGAACATAAAGAGCCATGAATGAATCTCGAATATTTTTTGTATAATAATGACGAACATGTCAGCGGACAATAAAGTTACTTTGCCGATTCATTCAATTGCGTGAATCATAATGACTGTCGAATTGTCTTTGATAATTGACATAAGTCAAGTAAAAAATATAGTGTAGACTCGGATTATCAGGTCTTCCATACGCGGCCGAAAATAAATAATTGAATTATATAATATAAAGTTCGTCTTTTAATAAAGGTGAAATTGGTTTTAAGTTAGCCAACATGTAAGGAGAGTTACTTCTACGATATCCAGAAAAACACGATTATATTATAAAATGGCGTGTATTGAAACAAGCGGCAAAAAGTGCTAAATGGGCAGCAAATCCTGACCAAATATAAGTAAAAAACCGAAAAATGAACTTTTTAGAACTTAATACATTGCATTTTTTTTTAGAATATTGTTTTCGTTAATTTGAAATAAATATTTAACATACCTATAACTTGGTTTTTCCTAGATTCAATTATGCGAATGACTGGCACACAACAGCAATCAGTGCGGTTAATCAAGTCTGCTGTACCTAATGTTGTATTATTAATATTCTATCGTTATTATTATAAGCTGGTTATACTTTTTATAAAAAAAGTATAATATCCATCTTACGCTTCGCCGTTGATTACGTTACTTATCTATACATATAATAAAACAGTAAAAGTAGCAAATAAATATTATACATATATTATATATATATATATTATTAAATATATATAATTTTATCTACGATATGGGGTTCTTCAAGAGAGCTGTGAATAGGATTTTGCAAGGTCGGCGGCGCGTCCGCATACCCCCTGGTGTTGCAGGTGTCCATGGGCGGCGGTAACACTTACCATCACGCGGGTCCGCTTGCTCGTCCGCCCACTAGTCTATTAAAAATATTTATAAATATATATATAAAAATATATAAATTAGAGTCAGTCTGTTTGAGCTGAATTTTGATGGGGTTTTCACCAGTGTATAGTCAAGTATCCAGAAGGAAAACTGGGTATATGTGTCATCTTCATATGACACAGGGAAGTTGAGTTATAGAGGAAAATAAAATAAGGCATTTCATTAAGTTCTTTGTCATTTTAACAATTGGACATTATGACACTTTGGCATTTTGACCTTTGGACATGTGACATGTCGAACGTGTAAATGAGACAGAGTATATAATGTCCATAACATTACATACTCTGTCTCATTTACACGTTCGAGCGAGCGTCTAGGCATAATGTTCGGCGAGAAATAAATAAAAAAAAATGTCCTAAAACAGGTTTGAGAGGGCTTTTCTTGCATCATCATGACAAAGCAAAACTTATCCAAGTTTTGAAGACCAGAGATTCAAGAATTGAGCCACCCACCTTACAGCCCTGATTTAGCTTCATGACACTTCTTTCACGCTCCAAAACTGAAGCTTGGACTCCGTGCCATTCTTTTCGACAGGCCTGAGGACGCTCAGAATGCTTTTATGGCAGCTGTTGAGGACATCGCTAAGAGTATCGTCAGTGCTTTCAATCTTGGTTTAGACGAATGAACCGCTGTACAGAGACCAATGGAGAGTATTTTGAGAAGTTGTAATAAAAAATTGTGTTATAACCCAAATATAGTTTTGTATCTCAAAATTTACCTAGTCACCCACGTAAGCGTTCGTATGTATACGATTCTATCGTGTTGTTATGAAGCAATATCCTCAAATGAAAGTAGCACGGAGTTACGACACAACTACAAAATTATTCACTGGCTCGACTGAATGGACATAGAACGGCTAAGCATATTATAATAACTTGATGAGATTATATGACAAATTGATTAAATAGTTTTATGACTAATGGCTTATGTACACAAGGGTTTTACGAACGCGTGCAGGCGAGCAAATCAAATTTGTATAATAAACAATGTTATTTTTTCAAATGGTGTCGAGTTTTTATAATCATGTAAACATTTACAGGCGAGAATCGTATGAAGTTTGGTCGTATATGACAATCGTACACAATGTAATCTCGCCCGAACCTTTTGGGCGTAAATATTGTGTAAATGAGCCATAAGTATTTTTCTTCATACCCAATTAATTCGTCAATGTCCGGCCCCGTCGAAACTTGCAAAATGCAAGGCTTTTGTTTGATTATCACAAACATTACGCACGAAACACGTGAAGTTCTATAAACGATCATTATTAAACCACAAAACGTACAATACACAATTTTTGTAATAATCAAACAGAAGTGAGGGACAACGGGACAAAATTCCCGCTGTCCCCTATTGGCACCGTACATGCCATCGCGTTCGTGTGCGTTTCATGTGTCTGATACTGTCATTTTGGTGTGCAATAAACATTTTTATCTATTTTATTTTAGATGGAATTGAAAATTAATTTGTACTTTAGTAGTGGTGGGTAATCAAGACTTTTCGGAGTGTTTTAACTCACTTAAGACTGCTCCGCTCGGGGGCCATCCATAAATTACGTCACACGAATTTCATGGTTTTTGGAGTCCCCCCCCCCCCCCCGTCCTTGTCACAGGTGGTCACATTTGCGTGACCCTATCCTGGTGACGTCACATATTTTGCAATTTTAAATTTAGAAATTATTAAATTAAAACAACCTTATAATAATATTGATAGAGTTGGTAATATTTTAAAGTTTTTCGTTACAGTTGAGGTTGTTTTAATACTTTAAATTTATACATGTGACGTCACTAAGTTCATGACCCGTTACACGATGTCGACCCCCTCCCTATCCCTTAACGTGTGACGTAATTTATGGATAACCCCTTGCGGATTCCACTCCTCTTAGTTACTCCTTAACTCTTTTGATTCACCTACTTATTCACCTTCCGAGAGTGTTTCATTCCCTAATGTTTGTTGCATAAGCGGAAAAAAAAAAGTCATGCCATCGTTGCATCTCGATTTTGGGCCCCCGCCATGTGCCGATGCGCGATTACACTCACGATCATGATTGGCGCCGGAATCGGAATTAATAACAATTCGATGGAACAATTAAGGGATTGTGCTCCGATCGCGGATTCAACTATGTATTTTGATTCATTAACTCCGGAGTTACCCATCACTACATTAGTAATTTATTTTCAAGTGACAGATTTATCTACGAAGTTGGTTACAAACCGATTTGTTTTATAGAAAAGAGATCGCAGACTAGCGTGCGGGCCACATGATGGTAAGTGGTCACAGCCGCCCATGGACACCTGCATGTGTGTGAGCTGCTGACCTTGCAGAAATTCTGTTCACAGGTCTCTCTTGAAAAGCTCTATGTCAGATTAGCTGAAACACATCAGATAGTAGTTTGTTCCACAAGTTTCGGGTAACTGTCTATAGATGAATCTCTTCAAAGCAATAACTAAAAAAGCGTGTAATTGTTTGCCGAGCAAGTGGGACAAATTTTTTGCAGTTTATGATTCATCACTACAGAAACAATCAGAAATTACTGATAGAAGTTTCGAGAAAGAAATAGATTCAGGAAGCACGCTTGTTTTGTGACATTGCTTGCAGATTTATTGTAATTTCAATATTAGACATCAAAAATACTTGTAACTTGTACTTTCTTGACTGTGGCACGATCACAGTCAGAAAAAGCTTTTTATTTGGATTGTAAATATTATTTTTAATTATGTATTTAGTCGTGGACGTAACAAACAGACAAACACTTTCTGAGTTGATAATATTAGTGTGAATAACATTTAAAAGCTATTCAATCTGTTATGTATTAAATAGCAACCTGACCGTTAAGCGCAATACACACATAGAACGGGTGCGGGTCGGGCGCGCGTCGGGTCGGGAGTACGGCGGGCATATTAACCTGGATTTCTATAGACGACAACATGTTCGTAAACATTTTTGTTTGTACGAGCCAAGTAATAAACATTATAAAAATGCTGTTTTGAAATCAATATTTCAGTTTATCATGTAACTCTTCAAAACTTGCCCTTGACATAGTTCTATGCACGGGCGACGATATTCTCCAAATTCTAGTATTTTTTTTTTATTAATTTCATGAACCCAAGTCCTTTTCCTCTTTCGTGGTCTATTTCTCAAAATAAGTAGAAATAATAACTCCTCGTCCGTGTCCGAATCCCCCGACATTTTCAATCATACTGCGTTTCCGCACGCCACCGCTGTAGGCACGCCCAACCGCGCGCCGTGTGTGAAGACAACGAACAGCCCGTCTCACGCGAGAAACACGATCCGACGCGCGCCCGTTCTATGTGTGTTGCACTTTGGGACCATAACATTGACTTCTTAATATGTTGAATTCTCCCAAAATGTCTATACGCAATATGTTGAATTCTCCCAAAATTATTTTCCGCCTAAAATAAAAATTGTATTTAGTTAAATTGGACACAAATCAACTAAAATTAATTACTATGATTAAAAACCCAGTTTAATCCAGATAAGTTGGATGTTTTTGAGAAAGTATTGTTAATGTTTTAGTGTTCCAAAAGTGTAAGATTTTTTTTTAATAAAATACATGGCAGATAAGCTGGCGGGGCACATGACGGTAAGTGATCACCACTGCCCATTAACAAAAATATAAACAGTGACTGGAGTAGAGATGACAATAATGGTTGAAATTGGTTATTAGTTAATAGTTAATTGATAAAAAAAAATATCGATAATTTTATTGGTTGAAAATATTAGTTAATATTCTTATTCAAGTACCTAAAACATGTTGATGTTAATGATGATAAAGTCCAATATTCTACTTATGCATGTTAAATTCAATGAACTTTCCTTCATACTTGAACAGGCTTAGGACTGTCTAGCATTATCTTAGTTAGATATTTAAACATTTTAACACGTAAGAACAGCTAGGCGTATTTAAAGTTCATTGATTTTATGTACATTGTTTTAGTATTTACCTACACTTTTATTTTTTTTATGGTTTTTGTACATTTTTTTTGTGTTGTTCATTTTTTTAGTTTTTTTTAGTTTAAATTTTTTATGTTGGCCACTCTTGTGATGTAGTGAGGCGGGTTCTTCTATCATATACGATATATCCCGCCTTTGAAAATGCCCGCTCACGGGGCACCGATGATACCATTATATTACATTTGGTTTTGAAAATTTTGTATAGTACAGGATATATACATTTGTGTGTCCGCCACCATGTCAAGGGACAAAGTTTTCTGTTAATAACTGTCTCCTTTAAGAACAAGGTTCCTTTAAGAACCTTTAAGAAGATAAGTCTTTTTTACAATACTTGCAAGTTGCGACTTTTTCTACTCCCACACACTTATTAAAATGGTTCCAAGTCTCATTATTCCGTCTCGGCATTTTGTAAAACAAACTTCACATTCAGGAGAAACACAACAACGACGACGCTACTTTGTTTTCAAGATACTTATTACAACTAACCAACCAATAAAAACAACAACGACTCGACTTTGTTTTTACTTAATAACACTGACCAACTAATAAAAATAACAACGACGCGCAACTAACCAACCAATAACCAATAACATTATCTACGTATTTGATAAAAATATCACATCACTTTGTTTAGAATAAAAATATCGACAACAGTAAATCAGTGAATAAATAAAAATAACGACGCGCAACTAACCAACCAATAACCAATAACATTACCTACGTATTTGATAAAAATATCACATCACTTTGTTTAGAATAAAAATATCGACAACAGTAAATCAGTGAATAAATAAAAAATGTGCTTTATTTTAAGGGCGATAGGCCATGCAATTGAATGCACTTAACTTTTTAAATATTCTTCACAACGGCTAACTTCAGTCCGGTCACCTGTACCTAATATCATGTCGGAAAAGGACGGAAGTAAAATATGTCAGCGTACAAAAATGTTCCATAACTATAAAACTTTAAAGTTGAAATTTAAATGCAGAGGCAGGCAAAGCGTGAGGTGAGGTCATCAACCCAGATTGAAGTTGATATTTTTATTCAATAACGTTAATTTTGTTTATTAAACAGAATGGTTGATTTTTAATATTAGTTAATTTTAATGGTTGATGGTTATATTTATCATCTCTAGACTGGAGTGCAGGAAATCTGCATAAATCAACATTCTAAAGTCAACATTAGGGTCTTAAATGCAACTTGAAACTGTTTCAGTTCCTAGTGAACCCAAACAGCCTATGCGTAGCTAGCTTCCTAAAAGTGTTTTTATATATAGGAGGCAACAGACGAGCAAAAATTCATCTGGTGGTAAATGGATGCTGTTGCCTTGATGCAATGGATGCAATGCGCAATACATGGAAACAATCAGACCATACACACACTTTCATAGGATGCTTTACCTATGGATGATGTTGGCATGTAGTGGGGTGACTGTCCACGCACCACCAGGTGGACAGTCTGCCCATCAACAGTTTCCTTTTGGAAAAGAAATAAAAGAAAAATAGAATGTGTTCCGTGAAATTATTATACTTACCTATTGCATGCCTTACCTACTGACTTACCAAATGTGTTTGCTTGCTTTTGTTTTCTGGATTATCAGCTTAGGCTATTTTCATCTTCTGCTAATCTTCATTTAGTTCAGTTCTTCACAATTCATCTTAATAATTCTTCATAGGCTTCTAATCTTGATAAATGTTCAGCCTTCATATTTTCTTAAGCTGAAAATGTTGGACTCGTGAAGAGTACCAGTTTTTGACGTCTTGTTTGAAATCTCGAAACATATGGTGGACTCGAAAGAGTCCTAGGATGGGACGGGATAATGGATGGGACAAGGGTGGGATAGGGAATGCTGCGGACAGTCCAGCTCGACGGGACACACGCAGGAGCCCGCCGCTCGCTTCACTTAAAAATATATTTTACAAACTAATTATAAAAAACTTGTAAAATTCGAAATATACTCTTTTGTACATCACAGAACTCCTATCTGGCCGGCTACCGCAGCTTGAGATCAATATCGCTATGCATTTATGTACAAACATATAAACTTTCCAATTATAACAGTCAATGTATCGTAAAATTTTAGAAACTATGCTAAAAAGTAGTTTGACAGCGCTCGTTTTTGTTTAAAGCTTTATCGGGCTGCTATTAACAGAAAGATGTCAAACAACACTCGGCAGAGCCTTCTCATCAACATTGTTTAAGTCATTAACAGCTTTTAATAGGAATTTACTGGACAAGTATCCATAGCACTCACAACACTACGCATTCTAAAACATCAGGTATTTGCTCTTAGGCAATCTATCCATCATGGAAACGCAAATTGACACAAGGGACAAAGTTGCTTTTTAGGACGAGCAAAAAAACTTTTTTATAAAGATACATGGAATTTTATATAAGAAAGTTTTCCGACCCTTCTGAAAAGCTCATTACATCAATTGAAATATCCTGGATTAATACCCTCCATCCTTTTTTACATTTATAACACTTACAGAATTGGATTTGGATTAACAAAGAAAAATATTTGCATGTTCTGGAACTTTAATTAGACTCTGTTCCAGTCAAGTTTAGAAGCAATCCTTCTGTTAACAAACAGCTTTCGAAGTGAGGTTGTTAAGATGTAAGATTGTGTTTAGCCTCTCTCACCAATGGGCAGTCAAACGTTTACAAATAAAATACATTGGTCTCCAGATAATGAAATGACAGACTAGCGGAGTACCACTCCAGCCCGGTGCGGGAGCCTCACAGCCAATAGAAAATATAATAAATAACGCCTTCATCTTTATAAAAGAAATGCAACGTTTGCATGCCTTGCAACAACATTAGACTCAATTTTAACAATATATCGGGGTGGCGGAGCCGCGACTACCTCGAGCTCCCGGACGAGACTTCAACCATCAAACTTAAGTAGAAATTCTCAGTCAAGTCGTAAACTTAACGCAATAAAACCTCACCCAGAAGTCTGGTACGGGAGCTCGCTCAGTGCAGTCTCAAATTGAAAAGCCAGCGGCAGCGCCCAGAGACTCTTGAAGGTGCAAGGCTAAGAGGCTTGGAGGATCTCGTGCCGGGCCTCGCGGCGCTGCGGGCCCGCGACCGCAGGGCTCTCCCCACAGGTATTTTTTTTGTATTTTTCGTATTTTCACGGGAGAGGGCCCGGTGGCCGCGACGGTCACAGCGCTGAGGCTATCTTAACTACTAAATTTTTTCTCAAAATAATACCTAACGCCGGAATTTAGTCGTCGCCGGGGCGGAGTCGCAGTGTCTAAGCGGAAAGGCTCCGCCTCGGGCGCGTGGCGAACGCACAGGGCGTCACAACATAAAAAAAACTTAGCTGATGCAGCCTCGTGTACAACATTAGACTGCGCCAGCGCATCACTAAAACGCCCTAACTTTCAAACAATCTGTAAAACTTTACACAATCCCTTGACAAAAAAACCTACAAATTTGTCAAACGTGATAATAATAATATCATTTCAAAACACGTGTAATTCTTAATAATATAATGCCGCATCTCCATTATTGAAGATAGAAAAACATTCACCGTAATTACACTACCAAGATTTTCGCGAGTTTTGAAAAAATCGCATTTGACAAACGTGTGTGCCTCTAAATATGCAGCAATCAAAATTTATCGAAACGTCAACAGTAGCATACACTACCAAATACCATCCAATACTTAAAATTTATCAGATTGGTTGAACTTTAAAGGGCTGCTTAATACTAACGGATAGTCCGTGCGGTGAGCGGCGAGGCCTACATCACGTTTAGAATTAGCTTGAGGGGGAGTGCAGGATCCGTAGGGTCGATGGGTCGGCAGCGGCCCTCGATACGCCAGTGGGTCGGAGGCGGAGGTAGGGCCGCGGCAGCCGGCGCTGCGCCCCATTTGCTAGCAGCATAGCGCTCCTGCCGGGAGTGCCCACCCCTTTCACGCCGCTCCCGGTCCCGACGCGCCGACACCGACGCCGGCAAACTCCGGTTCAAATACCTTCGTCCCTTCCCGGTGGTAAAATTCCCCTGACAGGTCATCCTCAGCTCGATTATACTCTTAAAGATCACGGAAATATTATACTACGGACAGTTCACTTATCACTTTTACGGTAGCACGGAGCGCCCACGGAGCAGAGCGATTCACAAAATGGACGCCTCGCGAATAGGGACTTTGCAATCCGCCGTATTTCGGCCTCGAACCGCTGTCGATCTACGGGGATGACACGTCGAAACACTGTACTACTTGACTTTCACGATTGTACGTTCGGCGGTCGCGCTGCTAGCTCCGGTGATAATCGATTTTTAGTAAATAAAACGGACGCCACCTTTCCATTATTCAAATGATCACCTCTCTATTTCAACTACGTCACATCGATGCCGCTCCGGCTATTTATACCCCAATGGCGGCTGCGCGATAAAACTGCGCAGCGGGGAGCCAAAGCGACGTTCACGTCGGAATAAAAATTTAACCTGAATTTATGTTTTTATGGTATTATAACTTTTGTTCGTAAATTTTTAAACTTGTGTTATTTCCTTCTGAATAGTCAGTACTAATACATAATTAGTTATTTTGTGTACTTTGTTTAGGTTTATTATTATGTTATGTTTAAATGCTTTAAAACGTGAACTGAAATATCTTTGGTTTTCCGTAAATAAATTAAATGCTATGATTTATCTATTTAAAGGAAGAGGCAGGGAGTTCACGTCGAGAGTTGCAAGCAGTTTCATCAACTACCCGTATTTGGTCTTCATATTTCGGAAAGTTGCAGCACACAAAACTCACAACATCAGAAGTAGTGTCAGACGAAAAATAGCAAGGTTTAATTTTATTAAATTGATTAATCACTGGATTCCATTCCTCATGTTTTCTTTGACAAAGGACCCCGACCTTTCCTTGACCTGGATTCCTTGACAAAGGACAATTTGTATCAGGGCCGTCTTTACCAGGGGGTGCAAGGGGTGCGGTGCACCCCAGGCGCTCACCTTTTAAAGGTAATGAAAAAATATAACGCTATAGTAAACAATTACACAATAGGATATTTGACTGTCATAGGATACACAATAGGATATTTGACTGTCATAGGATACACAATAGGATATTTGACTGTCATAGGATACACAATAGGATGTTTGACTGTCTTAGGATACACTCCCGCACCCCGGCGCAGAATAGACTTAAGACGGCCCTGATTTGTATCCATCTTCTCAATTGAAATTTCTATGTTTTTTTTATTTCAATTGCTTCACGCATAATCCAGGAGAAATAGCAGCTATCAGTGGAGAGGAGTTTTGGACTATGCAGTTCTATCCAGTGATTGATCCCGGCGTTGAGTACATGGTCCGCAATCGCCGATTTATTCGTCTGGCTATTCTTCACAGCTGGGATATGTTCTTTGACCCTTTCTACTACGGTGCGCTTTGTTTGTTTTAAGTAGGTACCTACAATTGTTTTTAAATACAATGATTTTATTTGTTTTATTTTTCGGTTTTTAGTGATGGGAGAACCTTGCATGCAAGGTTTTCATGTTTCTTAATTATTTCCTGCTGGAAAACTAATTTTCCAGGATAAAAATTATCACATATCTTTCTCCGGATTTTAGGATTGATTTTTAAAAAAAAAAAATATTAAAATCGGTTCCGTTTAGTCATAAAGACGTAACAAACAGACAGACAGCTTTCAGCCGTGGTTTTTGCTCGAGTGCTCACTATCCCACAGGAAACTTAGGAACTTAAAGTCACCATAAAGCATTTCTACCAAACAAACGGATATCGTTTCATTTTTACTATATTAAGTTAGGATTATAGTAATGTGGTAATTAGAGATACGTGGTTTTCAATGTTTATTAATAAGTGAAATGCGTTTAAAGAGCTTTGACCGATTTTTTATGTACCTATAATTACGACGTAATGTGACTTCTTAATTACACTGTTCATGAATTTATTCTGACATGCTTTTTTAATAATTCTATTTTAATACAATCTTTTAAATAACACGTAATAGGTGGTGTTCAAATAAAAAATATAACGTCTAGTTGTCTTAGCATTTTGTTAATTGTACAATATATTGAGCATATTTATTTAAAGCTACTAGTGCGTTCTTGAATTCGTCAATTATTGTTTTATATCTATTATTACTGTAAAAAACGGAAAATATTATGATCAAAAATATGCTATTTCTTTATAAATGTTTCAATAACTTAACTGTATATCAATAATTAAATAACGTAGATTATAGATACATATACTTTATTGTACCTACACCAAAACACAGAGAAACACAAAATACAAGTACACGTAATTAGAAGTACAACCGGAAGCATTATCGCTAAAGTGATTTCTTTCAGGCAACCTTTAGCTGGTAAGGAGAAGTCTTTAGACGAAATTGAGGTGGATGATACAATAAACATATATTGTACATACGCATTTATATAAATGCATACATACAGCAAGTATTAAGGAACTAGAAAAATAAAGGAAAAGTTATTGTGCATTTGTTATTCAGATTTTTAAGTCCAATATGCATAGTGCTTTACAATTAGGCCCCGTGAGTTTATAACCAACCAGCACCAATTCCGTAGCGACGTTTAAAGAATCATAAAAAAACAATGAAAACAAGGAGGTTCAGATGATAACTCGACCAAATTGAATTGCTCACAATTGTATAGAAATCATAGGCGTCGCTATGCATATTTCTATTTATTGTATAAATTGCAAATGGCCGACTATGTTGTTTTCGAGTAAAACACATGATAACTTGATAAGAGTTTGTTTATTTTGGTAACATTATAATGAGGCGTGCGAATTGTTTGCGATAAAATGCTATAATTTTACAATATGACTTTACTGAGTCACATGAATTACTGCGCATTTAATTTTGCTATAACACGACATATTTGAGAAGTCTCGTGTTTCAACATATTTGTTTGGTCAAAAACAAAGCATTAGAGATTAGTAGCTCACGAGTGAGAGATAAAAATGAGCTAGCTCGCTAGCTCACCTCTTGTGAATCAATCTTTATATAGCTCATCACTGCTCTTATTATACCTGTGTATCATTTGGCTCACTCAAAAAACAAGGTACTCTAGTCGCTGTATAGCTCTTGCTCACGACGCGAACGCGGGCGACCCGCATTGTACAAAGAAAGGAATATATTTATCATTTGTAATACTAAATAAATGTTATTGTATACGTTTAAGATACATATTTTAAGATACAGTACAACGCCGAACATTTACATTTCGCCGAGACGCTCGCCCGAACGTGGAAATGATCCATTAAACAGTTGATTTTATTTTGTAATAAAGAAAAAGCTAACAAACGCCAAACCTTTTCCTTTTCACAAAGGAGTAAAACCTGTTCAACAATCGTCTAAAAACAACAGATGTGGGAACAGCTGATCGCTCCACATATCTTTTTCAAAAACATTCCCTTGCCACGTCTTCTACACAGGTGTAAAAGAGACGGTTGCGTTTGGGAGAGAGGGAAATCCGAGGTAGTATTTTTTGTAGAGTATTTTATAATGTACAGGGAACTTCACGTGGGAGTTCGTCTGTATGGTGGAGGTTTGTCAATCGGTACTGTAAACTATTGATCTTTTTGATTCAATCCATCCAACTAAGCTGTGAATAGGGTTTTCGCAAGGTCGGCAGCGCACCCGCATGCCCCCTGGTGTTGCAGGTGTCCATGGTCGGCGGTATCACTTACCATCACGTGGGACCGCATGCTCGTCCGCCCACTTATCTATATAAAAAAAAAACTAACCGATTCAATCACTCCGCGATAAATGATTCAATAGTCGACAGACAAATCTATATTGATGGTGATATTTTCCCTTTACTGTCTAACAGAAAAGAAGCTCTACTGCTGTGATTGTGCCCAAAATTTTAAAGGCACTACGTAAAAGTGTCTCATTTCCTATCTCATGTGGCCACGCCGTGGCTAGGTCTATACTTATTCATCTGTGGATTCAATAGGCCCTTTTTTTCGGAATGGCTTCTTGTGGCCCTACTGGCCTCTCAAGAGTCACCGGACATGTTCAATTGGCCCATGTCCGGTGACTCTTGAAAGGCTATTAGGCCCACAAGAATTTAGCCATTTCGAAAAAAAAGTATTCTATTGGTCGGCGGAAAGAACGAACGTTCAGCCTCATGCAACAAGCGGATGAATGACGTATTAAATTCCACTCCATTAAATAGTTGAATAACTTGATTCAATCACTCAAAGGATTTGCTTTGTTATCAACTTATCACTTCAAATTTATTGTAATGTAATACAAACGATAGCTCTTTTTTTATTCAAAGGACTCATGTTTGGAATTGTCATAATTTAAAAATAAAAAACACGAAATAATTGTAGCGCCTTATTATCAATTAGATATATAATTATAAGAAATATATATCGATTATATAGTTTAAAAATACCTAAAAACCTGGAAAAAAAGAACCACCGTCACCTTACAAGATTAAGGTATGATTTTAGTATTAGTAAATAAAAAGTTTCTCGTACGGAAACGTTTCTCGTTTTTGTTTTTTACCGGAATGGCAAAATTCTTGTAGTCCTAATTGCCTTTCAAGAGTCACCGGTCATGTATGGTTTATGTCTATATGACATGTATGACATATAGGCGAGCGCAGAAGGCGCTCAACCGTGAGCAAATGTGTGCAGCAACGAGCATCCCGGTAGACCTTAGGGTTAAGGGCTCCCCCGGCGGAAGGAACGGACCTCGGCTTAGGGCGTTACTTTTTTACCGCGGGATCGCGAGTCGGTGATGAATGATTCAATCTGCAAAAAACGGTGTTCGACACATCAGTACTATCTAGGATAATTAAAATAATTATTCCCTTTGATGAAATTAACAATAATTTAAGTACTAGCGATTCCCCGTGATTGCGGTTGGAACCGATTTTCATATCAATTTGTTTGAGTCCATAAATAGGTACTTTACTTTCTACAGGTCTATAGGTATAGAAGATATTAACTGAGAAATCATTACTTTCCACGATATTGAGCCTATAAAATCTTTAAAAAAGGCTACGAAAGTACGAAATAGTACCATAACAGCAGCAAATCATGATTAAATTCATACCATAAAGTAGTAAACGGTGTTTATTGAAAGATAATTAAAATCCGCAAGAACCCAGTGAATTTCAAAGATATTGAACTCAAAATTAGGTAATGTGTGTCCCCCATTACCATTGAGCGCCGGATTTAATTAAAAAAAAAAAAAAGTCATTGTTTCTCCGACTGTGTGACATATGGCACCATCGTGTTGGAACCACAATTGATCAAAGTTCATATCTTCCAATTGGTGCCAAAAAAACTCCCGTAGCATGTTCCAATACCTCATTATGCCTAGGTACCTAAATACTGTTACCTAAAAAATATGGCCCTATGATCCCGCGGAACCAAAAGCCGCAAAAACTCTTTGAGGATACATCCGGTCTTCATCAGTGAGGGGTGGCTTGACGGTTTTAACGGATGAGAGTAAACTCTTGAGTTATGGATACGTCCTATTCGATGGGATGGGGTGGAATGGAAAACAATGGAATGGCGTGAGATGGAATGGGATATGATGGGATGGCGTAAGATGATGAGAGTAAAATGAACTAACCGTACATACATATTATAGACAAAGTCAAATCAATTTAATCACGTTTGTTTAATTATACGTCACACACACATTTAAAGAGTAGATTGTGACGATAAAATTTACTGTTGAATCATTATCGTACGTAAACACTGGATAATACAGTTTATCAAAGTACCTATTTCCTGTAACCATTTCGTGTTATGACGGTAATAATTATTAATAATCTAACTGTTAGTCATGTAAGATACCAGAGTGAAGAATGAGGACAATATGACGCCTTTAGGTTTTACGTAACGGAGTTCTAGTAAATCAAAATCATTAAAACGATTTTTCGACCATAATTTTCTCAAGTTTAGCGATCAAATTTAATAAAAGAATGTGTAGTTTGTGTAGTTTGAACGCTGCTTTAAATAATAGTAAAATCTAAATTTTGACATAAGATGACTTACGGCTTTGTTAATTTGAGGATGCGATATGTGAGTAAGTTTGATTATTTTACGAATTTCCTCATTTCGGATTCTGTGCATCATAGAAACTTCAAGCATGCTTTTCCATAGGTCATTCAGTAATGAGCTTGCTTGTGAATCGGACCCTTTGATAGAGTACACGTTTACTATAATAATAGAGAGTTTTAACTAACAATAAAACTTACCTATTATTTTTCCGACGATATCCGGAATCCATCTTGAGTCAAGCTCCTGTCTTTTTCACGTTTTTCGTCCTAGCAACTTCCCCTCTTCGACTTCCGGCGCCACTGTCGCCTCGTTTTATCGTTTCAGATGGCGGCGACCCGCATGGCGCTCGGCTTTTACCTCATTATACTTACTCACGATGTACCAGGTAGGTATTACCTGGATTCCGGATATCGTCAGAAAAATAATAGGTAAGTTTTATTGTTAGTTAAAACTCTCTATTATTTGTTCCGTGACGATATCCGGAATCCATCTTGAGTGATATGTTTGTTATCTCCTGGTATGCCCATAATTATTACAATAATTATGTAGATGCTATAATGTGTTATGTAAAATAAAAAATTAAATTATAATAAGTTATTGAAAAGTAAACAATATTTATTCAATGTTATATATGAATCATACAGTTTTAATCATCAAATTAACCAAATCATTGTTATCGCACAGGTTCAAAGAAATTTGACAAGGAAACTGACGTCGTAAAATCATTATTTCTGGATTGATTCGCTAGCTCTCTTTGATAGTATGTTCTAAAAGTATGTTCTTGCCGCCAATTTCCAGTCTGAAGAATCTGATCAATAGGAAACTTTTCTAGCCAATTGAGAGAGGCTACGGCAGAGCGTACTGAGCCTGGCGTGGCATCGACACCCGCGTCCTTTAGAACAGATTTGATCCAACCACTGATTACAGTTCTAGAAGCTGGTTTTGGATCACCTCTAGCAGTTATAAAAAGTTCTGACAGCATACCTGATTTCCGACGATCTTGTGAAGTACCGATTAATTGACGAGTCCAAAATACACAGTCGAGATTTTTGTTCGGATGTGCTTTTAGTTTCCATCCAGATTGCCTGTTGTTAGCGTCATCCGTCTTCGATCCAAAACAAGGCCACATGACAATAGAATTGCCCTCATCTATATATTGGTCGGCATTGATCCTCAGCAGTGTCAGGTCGTGTACTCGTCGTCCTGCCGCTAGCAAAAGTAATATAGCGGCACATCTGGATACTTGGTACAAATTATTTTCATCTGGTGTATTATTTTCTAAGTATTGTAATACATTCTTTACATTCCAAATAGGTGGTTTTATTTTCTTGTCCTTTGCAACTGAAATAGCTTTTAAAATATGTTTAATAAGAAAGTTAGATGCCAATGTAGTATTACCTGATAATTTGGTAAAAGTAGAAATAACAGATTTATGGACTAGTATAGTTCGATAAGCCAGACCTTCGCTGTTGTGTAAATACGCCAGGTAACGAGCAACTTGTTCTGGACTCGGATCTCTGTAAGAAGAATTGTTAGAGGAGCACCATATCTTCCATTTGTTCCATGCTGGCATGTAGGTGTTTATTGTAGATCGCCGCCAACTTGACAATAACAGTGATCTTTCTTCTACTGACCATTCTTTGATTTCGTCTGTCCACCCAAAACCAGCCAGGCTTCCAAATGAATGTCTTGAATCTCTGGCGGGTGCATTCCGGTTTTCGTGTCGATCAGAACTTGTGGAAGGAGCGGGATGTGATAAGGTTCTTGAATGGTCCGGGCTTGTAGGTCTGCTTGCCAAAATACCATTTTCCACTTCGGAGCGATCAAGATGTACTGACCGTTCGCTGTGTTCAGGTGAGACAATACTTGGGGTATTAGGTTCGGTGGAGGAAATAGCCACGCAAGTCCCACTGGTGAAGGAATGCGTTGTGAAACAGAGCCTGCTGGTCTTGCGTGTCCAGCGATACATACCTCATTACTACGTGAGCTGTTTCCGACGCAAATAAGTCTACTTGCGGTGTGCCCCACATCTTGAATATGTTGTCCGTTGCTGTAGAGAGTAGGTGCCACTCGGGGCAGACCTTGCCGCGTGATAGGGCATCTACTTCGCAATTGAATCGGCCCGGAAAGTACTGAGCCGTCAGTTGTAGATTTAAGTGGTCCATCACCTTCAATAGTTGCCGTGTGAGGTTCAGAAGCTTCTTCGATTTCGTTCCGCCTTCCTTGTTTATGTAAGCTACAACTGTTCGGTTGTCTGTTTGCAGTAAAATGTGAGCATTGTGAAGCAGGCTGTTCTCTTGTTGTATTGCCGCGTAGACAGCAAACAGCTCTTTGAGATTGACATGCCATGACTGTTGCCGTTTTGTCCACTGTCCTGACATTTTCGTGTCGCCCAGCTGAGCTCCCCAGCCGAAATCCGATGCATCCGTCGTGAGCAGATGAGAGATCGAGTTTGTATGTATAGGAAGTGAGCCCTGTGCTGCCTTTAACCACCATCGCATTTCGGAGAGTACCGGTTGTGGCAATTTCACTTGTTTGTAGGGGTGTTCCGTGGGAAGGTATCGATTGTGAAATTGCAGGGTTCGACAATGTAACCTCCCTCTGCGTATTACAAAAGAGGCGAAGTTGAGTCTCCCCAGAAGGGACTGGGCCTGTCTGAGGGACCAACTGCCTCTGGACATCTGACTGAGAAGTGCTTTGCGTAGCGTTTCGCACTTCGGTTTCGACAGGGACTTCGTGTTGAGTTTGGTGTCCCATGTAACACCCAGAAACTCCAGGCGTTGTGTCGGAACCAGTACAGACTTGTCCATATTGATAGTCCAGCCGAGGTGTCTCATTAGGTTCACCATAAATGTAATGTGTTCGCGTAAAACTTGACAGGACTGATTCACTACTAAAAAATCGTCTAGGTATACCACGCACCTCATATTTCGCCTTCTCAGGAACTCGGCTACCCAGTTCGTCAAGGATGTGAACGTTCGTGGCGCTGATGAAAGGCCGAAGGGAAGGCACGTCATTTGTAGAAGTTGGCCTTTGTAGCTGAGTCTCAGAAATCGCCTGTGTTCTTCGGCTATGGGAAGGTGAAAATATGCCTGGCTCAGATCTACCTTCACCATCCAATCGTTGCTCTGTAAAAAGCTTGGAATTCGGAAATGACTGAAAAGCTGAAAACCTTTTAGTTTGACAAAACGGTTTAGTCTCTTCAAATTGAAGATTGGGCGAAACGATCCGTCCGTTTTCGGAACTAGAAAAAATGTTGATAGGTAGCTGGGATTGATCTCGGCTTTTTCTAGTACATGCGTGTCTATCATATTTTTTATTAGCTGTGTCATATGATAACTCTGCTTTGTCTCGTAATTTATTATGACAGATTGATTTGGATATATAAGGGGCGGCTTCATCACGAAAGGAATACGTATTCCCTTGAGAAGTTTGCATATGTGGTTGGGCGCACCTAAGTTCTCCCATGCATGTATATATTGCTTTAGACAGCCGCCCCGAAATGATTGCGAGTCATGATCGATTGTTTCTATTTGATGAGTTGTAATTTGATTTCTTACCTCTTGACGAATTGTGGTGTTTGTTCTTGCCATTGGAAGTCTTGTTGCCGGATGCCCTCGAGTGACCTTTGAACTTATCTTCCGACGCTGAGGTATTTTTACGAAAAAAGTTTTCACTCTCTTGCTTGCTTGTCGATGGTTTCGACTGGTTATAATACGCACGCCTCTGGCCGGTAGCTGTAGCTGCAGTTTGCTGCGTTGGCTGGAAGCAAGTGGTTAGTTTTTCGGCCCCCCCAATTTTTTAAAGGTAGGCTGTAAGCATATCGTTGTCAAACAATTGTTCAGCACTGGGTGGAATTTTTTTGCAACGCCCCACAGTGATATTCCTCCGAAATTTTCTTAATTAATAAATCCCTGCGCATGCTAATGCAGTCGGCTCGACGGCCGCAAGATATTTGTAAAATATCATCGGTCACTTTTGTATAGCTCGAATCTTTATTAAACATTTGTTCAATCTTATCGAAAAGAGATCGTGGTGTAAGTGTTGTACTCTTATCATTAGACCATTCGACTAAACCTTGCAAAGTTGTGCGCAATTCGTCTTTTTGAGTCAGTATAGCATTGGATAAAGCTGCAAAAGTTCTCTCTATCAAGTACAAACGATCATCGTTAGACCTAGACGCATTGAAACGTCTCAGTTCATCGTTTACATTGAGTTCTATAAAACCCGGAGTAGTGACGTACTTTTTCTGAGCTTCGGAAAAACGAATTGTATGCCAGTCATTACATTTAAAACGCTGTAATTGGGTTATCTTTTCTAAATGTTTATCATCAGACTTAGGGAATGGCGGATCTTTTAACGTAGTTGATAGCTCTGACAATTGGAGCTGTTGATTATCCGCATCACTCGTGCTCGGCGGTGGGCGTAAGCCCAACTCGTTTGTTGTATCATTGTTGGGTCCATTTATTACCTCGGCAACCCACGAAGTACTCGTTTGAGGCTCACCGTGTTTTTGCGAAATCAAATTCGTTAGAAAAGCCACTTGTTGAGAAAGGAATTCAAACTGTGCGTCACTTACATGGTTAGACCGCCTTTTTCTCCTTTTATCCGGGCTAGACTCCTCCGATGATGTACTGCTCGAACTTGAAGAACGACTTCTCTTCCGTGACACGTGTTCACCATCACTTTGTTTATCAAAATATATTTCGTCCTCCATTACGAGAGGGTTTTTTCACTACGTATGCAATTTACGTTAAATTATTAGATTTAATTAAATGAAAATTAAAATAATATTGCTAAGACGTGTTAACGCTACGAAAAACGACGCTATAATGAGGTAAAAGCCGAGCGCCATGCGGGTCGCCGCCATCTGAAACGATAAAACGAGGCGACAGTGGCGCCGGAAGTCGAAGAGAGGAAGTTGCTAGGACGAAAAACGTGAAAAAGACAGGAGCTTGACTCAAGATGGATTCCGGATATCGTCACGGAACAAATAATTGAATATTTTTATGGACGATGTGGTAGACAAATCGTCAAACGGAGATCATGCAGTAGAAAAGGTAGCGAGGGGGTCCACCCTCGGACCAGGTTGTTATACGACTTGAACTAAACCACCGTCCATGTAGGTCTTTAGCTTTGAACAAAGTATATTTGCCAAAGCCTGTGTCTTTGGCCCACCATCTCCTTTTCCGATGTTCTGCAGTCGTCTCAACTTGTCTCTGCCAGCTGTCATTCCTGCAATTTTCTCTACCCAAACGGAGGCGCGCTTAAATGATTCGTGCATAAACACACTTGTAGACTCCAAGAGGCCGAATAAATTCTTTGCCCTAGTACAGCTTGTTATGGCGCCTACCAACACCAAATTCAAAACGTGCGCGTAGCAATGTGTAAAAATTAAGTTTGGCTTGAAGACCTATATAGCAGCCTGCAATATTTTCTGCACCATTAAAAGACAGGCTGATAAGATCTTGTACATTCAAGCGGTCAATTTTGAGGTAACAAGGACACCATGCTGACCGCTCGCTCTTGTGGGAATCCATTTTTACATAGCGAACGCAAATTGCAGCCAGATCAGTATTGAAGACATTATTGCGCAACGACGTCACAGTGTAGTGATTGCTTTAAATGAATGAAATAATGAAACAAGCTCTTTGATAGATTTAGGTCAACTCTTTGTTTACATCCGTTTCTGAGTTTACGACCATCCGAACGTTTTTAAGCGATATTTTATTTGTATGCTATATGCAATATTTTGGGTGTAGCCAGAGCCAGGCTGGGGAATGCTAAATGCTAGTGCCCGGGGGGCAAACGTCTCTCTGACTCTATGGCCAGTTCGATGCGTGCTTCAATCATAATGAGTCACACAGTTTTAATGTTTTCCTCCGTCACCGCCCGTAGCAGGACGCATCGTCACTGAGGTGGGTACGACCACGTTAAAATTCACTGAATGCTCACTTAAGTCTTTCATAAATTTGTTTCTGGTTTAGACCGCAATGAAAGTCATAAAAACTCATTGACCGGAAATATTCTCTTGTTTAATTCATCTTTCAAACTGAAAAAACAAATGAGAGCTTCGAAATTTTAATGGCATTTGACAAGCAGCGTTCGATTTTCAAAATTCGAATATGTTTTTCTTTTCTATCGTATTGTACAGTAGACAGGTCTAAGAATTTTTAGTATAAGTTTGTAGCCAGTTTGGTTATCAAATCTTTTTTGTAACGAATTCCAAATGGGATTAATGGTTTAAAATCTTTGCTACGCTTGTATGAGATAGAAAAAGTCAAATGACAGCTGTCAATCAGCTGTGACAGACAGCCAAACCAACGTCAAACGAAACCGATTCTTAGACGCGGATTTTCATTATTATTTTAAGTTTTCCCCCAATTTTATTAAGAAATGCGACGGGAATTTATTTTAGTTTTATTAGGTATTATATGTATTTCTACGCTCTCTTCCTTGCTGTCTGGATATGTCCAAATAGAGGCGGATAAAGTGCTTTTAGACACCGTTGTTGGTTACGTTGGTGCTGGCAACTTTTCTTATTGGCAATTAGGCCATACGGGCCCTTTATTAGTAGAATTAACATCTCTACACGGTGATGCAGACTTGTATGTGTCTGACAGTGTCAGGTTTGTGAGAAATATTTATAAAGACCTATGTCAAACTATATGGAAGGGAGATTTCCCATTTTCCGTGAGTTTTAGAAAAAAAATGTTTAGTTAAAGGTTGCAGAGCTTCGTAAGTCCAATACATTGCCATATAGTTTGTGCCTATAATTAAAATTATTAATTAGATTTTTTTTAAATATTCATACTGTCATAATTTTGTAATTACCGATTTGGCTCATCTTCGAACAACCGAGATATATGTAGACACAAACTATTTTTCTGACAAATTTCATTTCAATTTATTAAGAAACTAGCTGTTGCCCGCGACTTCGTCCGTGTGGACTTTAGTTTATAAACACTTTATTCGATGTGATTCTTTAAATTGATATAACTTTTTTATTTATGAACTGATTGAAATAAAACAAACACTAAATTTTAACTGAAGCTTACCACAATACATTAGTAAAAACCGCACCCAAATCGGTTAAGCCGTTTCTAAGATTAGTGCACACATACAAACAGACAAAAATTCTAACAATCATTGTTTTGCGTTCTATTGCATTGATAAAGGCCCCCAATAATAGTTTTTCTCATATATCTTCCATGTACAGACAGCGATCAGTTACATTTTTATTATATGTATATAGATAGATTTCGTTAAATTTGATAAATGTAAACCTACAAACTGACCGTTCTTTTATATTCATCTGGTGACTCTTAGTCAAGATGTATCCGTAAATTGTAATTAGCTGTTTTACCGCCCACTGCTGGACGTGGGCCTCCTCGTACACACTGTCTCATACACAAAGGATGTGTGGCCTTAAAACACTGCACCGGTCATGGGGGCTAGCGAGTATGCTCTTTTATAGGTGATGTAGTTCCTCAGGACTCCTGGTAGCCACTTTTTATCCCTTAGTCGCTTTTTACGACACCCAAGGGAAGACATGGGGTGGTGCTATTATACAGGGTGGTAATTCCGGATTCAATGAATCAAAAGATCCAAAACCACGGGTGGAGCCAAAACTCTTAATTATTCCGGCTAACTGTTAATTGACGCCGAGAAGTTATTTATTCCTTTCATTTTTGGATTGCTGAGTTACATGAATGAACATGATGCAAAGCGAATGAGTTGCTCTTATAAAATATAAGTAGGTGAATCAAATGAGTCAAGGATGCGTTAAGAGGAGTGGAATCTGCCAGCGGAGCCGGATTGAGTGAACCGAAACACTCCCGAGGAGTTGTGAATACCCACGACTATTCTATGACCGACTTAAACTACATGGCCAACTAATACAAACATATAATTATTTAATTACAGACCCAGTTATGAGGTGGATAAGAATAATTTCAGCTCAGCGACATGTGGTCATGATATGGTCAATATACCTACTCACTTTCCTAGGCCTATAGGTAAGTAGAGATATCATTTTGTTAATGAAAAGCTTTTATGGAATATGGTAAAGTATTTTGTATTTAATTTAAAAAGTGAAATCACAAAGAAAGTTTTCTGATTTAGGCTTTCTAAATCAAAAACAAATTCTAAAAAATCTGTTAATTCTAAATATTTTTATACATTATAATTTTTAGGTAATGTTTAAATGTGTAATGTTCTTAATTTAGCCTTGTAGTTGTATCAGACAAGTACAAGTTATTGTCTGATACAAGTACAAGGTGTAACTAAGAACATTAATGTCCTTAATTAAGCCTATGACATTAACTTTAATGTGCCACAGCGGGTCACGGGCCCTTTTTAATGTGCCTGGTGTGGCTATGCCCTTTTTCTGTCTCTATTCTGGGCAGCTACCCGGGGGGTTCGGGATAATGTGATTACGGGTAGATATCACATGTTGCAAATCAATAGAAATAATCAATCTGATGATCAACCTATCTGCGTATCGGCTGGGCACCGTTGTCGGTTCCAGTTGCGCCTCTCGCCATTCTGCTCTGCTTGCACGCACTGGTGGCGCGCTGGGGTGGTGATGCTGCTTCCAGGATGCACTTGATCACTTCACCAACAACTATTCGTAGCTAGGTCCTTTCGGAGGCACTCCCGACAACGTCCGGCGGAAATAGCAGGTTGCCGGCCAATTTATATAATTGAACGGCGCGTGCAGGCGGTCAAAACGTCACTGTTAGAACGCGGCCACGGGGTTTTCGAGTTGCGCGTGCGAGCGAGAGGTCCGATATGGACAGACCCTCATAAATATTCAAACAGAAGCAAACCACCAAACAAAATACAACTAATGATTTGCAACGCTTGACGCGGTTTGAAGGAAATGAGGATTATTTTAGAAAGGAATAAATAAATATTTCTTATTGGCGTAACCAGTGCCACTGCATTTTTAATGTGCCACTGCGGGCACGGGCCCTTTTTAATGTGCCACTGTGGGACATGAGCCCTTTTTAATGTGCCACTGTGGGACATGAGCCCTTTTTAATGTGCCACTGCGGGGCACCGGCCCTTTATAATGTGCCACTGTGGGCACTGCCCTTTTTTATTGAATAATTTATTTTCATATTTTTCAACACCTCTATAATAGAGTTACTACTTGCTTAACATTTCCAGGTATAGGAGTGTTCGGACACTGGTCACACTCAGTCTCGGAGTACAGTATCCAAGTGTTCCTGGACGCATCTGCAGTCATCTCTGAGGAACAGTTGAAGGCCTTTCAGCATGCTACACAGCTCGGCCATGCTGACAACTCAGGTGTGTACAATGTACAGATATGGACAAATATTTGTATATTGGCCTATTGGAAACCTTTTTCGTTTTTCTTGGTGTTAAAATGAAATCAAATTAATGAGGTAAGGGGATTCGGGAAGACTGCCACTCCCACTCCCGATATCACTTTTCGGTGAAATTATCCCTTGGGCTAGGAAAATCAGCCTTGGGCTAGGGCCTAGACCATCGCCTGACCTTCCGAAAACACGTAAAAACTCCGAAACTGAGCCCCCTTTGTACTGGGGCGCCTCAACCCTCTCATAGGATGGAGAAGTAAAATGTCGCTTAGAAATAAGCTGACCTTGGACAAAACCTGCGTACGTTCCATAATGACCTTCCCCAGCGTTGTCTTTGCACACGCAGCCCCCCCTTCAACATTAAAATACTCCAAACCCTCCAAAATAGATTCGTACGTAAGGCCGTGGCTGACCCATGGCTCTCTCGCAATGTCGACCTCCACAAAGACTTGAAACTTCCCTCCATCGTCAAATACGTGAAAGACTCCGCCCGACGCTACTACGACAGTCCCTCACTATCCCAACCCCCTAGTAGTTGACAGCCTAACCTATGTTCTCGATAGGTGTTGCCGTTGCCGCCGTCGTCGGCACGTCCTAGACAACACCGACTACCCAATTACTGCTGCCAATGTGGTTCTCCCACTACACTTACAGGCTACACATATACACCGTCCCCGCCGGCGGAGACGAGGACGTCACCCTCGCTACACCGTGAACACACACCGGCCTTCAGCCAACACTTTTAGCAGGTATCGGCACGTGCCTGGGCGCTTCTCACCAGTTCGCGATCCCGTGGTACCCTCCCAAAGGGAGGGAGCCCTTAGGCTCATTGCTGCACACACTCTTTGCTCCTGGCTGAGTGCCGTCTGCGCTCGCCCTAAACTATACATGTCCGGTGACTCTTGAAAGGCAATTTAGCCATACCGAAAAAAAAAAGCGGCCCTCAAAAAATAAAGGACCTTTAATAAATTTTTGTCAAAAGTATCTATCTACGGATGTGCAGAAAATAGTGTTGAACGACAATTAAACGTTATTTAACATATAAGTTTAAGAATTAAAAAACCTGTTGTTTGCTATAAAAAGGTAATTTATATATTCAATTATGTTACAGATACAGACAAAAGGAACAGAGAGAGAACTCCCTCTAAAAAGACAGAAGAAGAAAATAAACCAAGGTTTTTAAAACTGTTAAATATATTGGACATAATTTTCGAAATGTTTGTACTGTAAATATAGCTTAATAACCGTGACTGGAATAGAGAAGATCTTTGTAAGTAGAGATGGAGATTATTTTTACAAATAATTTTTTATTTCTTATTTTTACAAATAGGTAAAACATATTAACATTTAGTTATAATAAGTTAACATTTTTTTTTATATTGCAAACGCGTACGATTAAAGGCTTTGGTTTACCTTTTGTTTGTACAGTATGCCCCGACACGTGTTGCACCGGCCGCCGTCACGAGTCGACTGAATTTTTATTTAAACTTTGCAGAAACTGTAGATCGGGCACTTTTTGGCGGGAACTCGAAAATTGAAGGTTCAGTTTTCGTTTGATTATTACAATAAATGTGTGTGTCGGGGGCCACAGTGCGGTTTAAATTATTAACAGCATTATTAATGTAGTTAGACGTCAGGCGATAGTTAGGGTGGCGGTCTTTTCTGGCACATCAATGGGTTTTAGCGCGTTATTTTATTGCGCGTTGTGGCTACACTAGCGTTTGTTATTGTGCATCGTCGGCGCGACAGGAACAGACGTGTTAAGTCATTGACCGCCAAAAGCGCACAACTAAATATTGTATTCTTCTGTGACGCAACACAGTGAAGTGGTCAAATGAGATAATTATTGAGTTTTTGGAAGTTCAAAAATTTCCAAAAGTTAAGAAACAATAAGTTACACTCATATAGTACAACAACGTAGCAGTATCGACCTCCATATTGAGAATTAATGTTGAATTAACGCGATAATTATCGCCATAGGACGCTAAATGCAAGTGTAGCCACTCACGACATGGGGTTCTTCAAGAGAGCTGTGAATAGGATTTTGCAAGGTCGGCGGCGCGCCCGCATACCCCCTGGTGTTGCAGGTGCCCATGGGCGGCGGTAACACTTACCATCACGTGGGACCGCTTGCTCGTCCGCCCACTAGTCTATAAAAAAAAAAAGGTAAATCTGTCCGTCTCGAGGCGTCTCGCAAATGACTCGCTTTTTGGGCCATAATGCTGTACTATGTTACATGCTACATCTCTGTACTTTGGTTGAGCGAAGAATTAAAGGTTCCAATTGTATACAAATGTGGAAGACCCTATATATTTAAATAATTGTCATTCCCATTTTTTTTGTATTCTAGTCATTATATTATTATTGACGGAAAGTTGATGTTTTATTATGCTTTTTTCCCCCATTCCTTTAGTCTGACAAATAAAAGTTGAGATCGGAAGCGGCAAAATTTAGAAAAGAAATGCCTATAATAATAGGTTATTATCATTCAAAGTAGGAAAGGTTCAGGTAGGATCGCCCGACATAATGTTTCCAGCTTATTGGTTTCAATTTACCCAATCAAATTATTTATATTTACCAATAAAATTAGGAAGTAAATTATAAACGGACATAATCATATTTATTTTGCAGTATGGCCGACCTGTCGTATTTAGTTCCCTTAAATTCCGCAGGACTTATTTGGTGGCGAGCGTTTTCGTCTGATTTTTATATGGAATTCTGACGTTTCTTGGTGTTACCATACGATAAAAATGCTCCCACATGAAAGGTAAGCAGTTTCAATTAAATAAAAAAAGACTGGCTGTGAATTGTAAGGTTTAAAGTCGAAATTTTGTAATTAAATCTTAATGGTTTATTAAATATTAATATTGAAATAATTCGTTAGGAAGAATAAATAATAAATTTCAACAAGTATCATTTTAGCTCCAGGCACATGCCTTTTTTGGCACATGACATCAAACCTTTTTTTTTTTACTAAGATTTGTTTTTTTTGTTATTCAATGGAATTTATCACAAGTTAATAGTCAATTATACTACATAAAAATGCGCATGACATCAAATATGTATAATTTGTATGTTTATGACGGCAGAAGTAAAAGAGTTATTTATTGAAGGTGTCAATACTGTAATCAGATGGCAATATATAGGTAGATTTTGAGATACAAAAAAATATTTGAGTTACAACTAGGGTTGCCAGGCCCTAAAATAAAAAAGCCGGACTTGGCGCTATATTAGGCCGGACATTTTGCCCAAAAAGCCGGACTCAGCGCTACACATTAGGCCGGACAAGTTGCCCTAAAAGCCGGACATATCTTTTTCAAAGCTGGACTTAACTTTTATAGTAAAAACTCAGTTACGTATTTTAATTAAGTATTTATTAAGTACAAAGTCTTCTGGAGACTAGATAAAATCGAAGAACATACAGAACACAATAAAATAAGTTTTTATTAAACAAATAAAAAATATATCCTATGAAATATATTTGACAAAAAGCCTAACAAAAGCCGGACACGGTAATATTTGGCCGGACACGACTGTAAAAAGCCAAACATGTCCGGCTAAAGCCGGACGTCTGGCAACCCTAGTTACAATACATTTTTTTATTAAAACTTCTCTAAATACTCTCTATTGGTCTCTGCAGGGCCGTCTTTACCAGGGGGTGCAAGGGGTGCGGTGCACCCCGGGCGCTCACCTTTTAAAGGTAATGAAAAAATATAACGCTATAGTAAACAATTACACAATAGGATATTTGACTGTCATAGGATACACAATAGGATATTTGACTGTCATAGGATACACAATAGGATATTTGACTGTCATAGGATACACAATAGGATGTTTGACTGTCTTAGGATACACTCCCGCACCCCGGCGCAGAATAGACTTAAGACGGCCCTGGGTCTCTGTACAGCGATTCATTCGTCTAAACCAAGATTTAAAGCACCGGCGATATTCTTCTTTAGCGAGGTCCTCAACGACTGCCATAAAAGCATTCCGAGCGTCCTCGGGGCTATCAGGTCTACGACCGGTGACTCTTGAAAGGCCACCAGGGCCACAAGAACTCAGACATACACGATGTTGAGGCAATCAAGGTTTTTTAGCCGGTAGGAGTCCGGCACTACCTGGTACCACCTAGACTAGATGGTACCAGGTGACCATGCAGGGTTTTCCTTGATTCTCTCCTAACGTAAAAAAAAAAAAAAAACGGCTGTCAGAAAATGCCACGGAGTCGAAGCTTCACTTTTGGAAAGAGAAAGAAATCGCATTGTGTAGCACAATGTGTTATAAACTTCTAATATGAAAGAAGAGTATAATCTATGCAGTCGTTAAATGTAGTGTTTGCCTCAATTTTATTATGAATGTCTATGGATGAATTTATTAAAAGAACATTTACTAAACCCATCGTAATTATCAAAATCAGAACATATTTAGTATTTCTTTTATCTACAAAATATTATAATTTCATGTGTAGATTTAAACTTGCAAGAACTGCAAGTATATTATTGCAATTATTGGCTTGATAAAAAACATAATGATAATAAATTCTATGTATGATTAAGAAAGAACCAGATAAAAAGGATTTTCGATAACGGAAATGTCATAAAATAATAGCTGTCAGAATAGGCATGATGACAGTATTAAAGAATAAATGATTTTAGAGAAAAAAATATGTTGAAAGAATTCTAATAAATTAACCAGTTTTAATGTAAACATTGAGATTAATAATATTTTCAATAAAATAAAAGTATAAAATACTGCATTCGGCCATGTTAACTAAAACGCCAATCAGAGCGAATGACGTCACGCCTCAGTGAACATCACCGTGTCGCTTGAACTTCCATTGATTTACCTACCTACGTTTACCTAGGTGTGACGTCACAAGCGACGCCATGACACCTGCGAGTGTTTTCGCGCATAATTCAAAGTAGATAGAAAAAAAATGCATAATTTGCGTTAAAACTTATTTTATTGCTGAAATAATGTTATTTTCGGAAACAGTAGACGTGAATCTACATTATAGAAGCGGATTTCAAAATCCGTCATCATGCCTATTACAACGAATTAAAAATCAGAGTTTAGGTTAATTTTATTACTGAATTAAAAAGTATCAAAATTATTTTTCCAACTATTTTCATATAGAAACCATGAATTTTGTATGATTTTATCCGGGGCCGTGGCAGCGTCTGTCATTCTGGACTGATGTTGCCATGTATCGCGGATGTGGCAGGGTGACCACTTACCATCGAGTGGACTGTCTTGGTGGTAAGTGGTAAATACCCAATCCCCAAACAGCCTTTTTGGGACAGCCCGTATATTAATTTTTTTCTTTGCAAAACTAAGTTCACCGGCCTTAACATCCTCTATTCAACATCTATATATATATAAAAAAAAATGAATGTTTCTTTGTTTGTTCCGTATGCTTCCTATACCATTCATCCAATTGCGAAGAAAATTTTAATGGATTGTCGTGCGCACGCCCGCCATGGCTTCGGAATTAGTATTATTAATGGCGAACGAAGTCGCGGACAACGGCTGGTTATTATGAAATGAAAGGAATATTTTCAAATAAAACATTCTACAGCATTATAGATAATTTAATTATCATAAACTACAAAATAAGTTAAAACACATTTTATTATTACAAGAACAAACCAATTAAAGACATCATTGAATGGATATTTTATAGTAAATGCCACAGATATACTACAAGTATTAACTTAGCAAAACTAAGTACTAACTCGGGTAAAAAGTGTTGACTCAGCAGACTAAAAATTTACTTAGCGACTAAAGTGTAATACTTTAAGGCCGATTTAGACGTAAAAATCTCTGTAAAGCAAAGGTTAAATAGCATTATAGCTTTATAATTTAAAATTTAGTTAAACTCTTATTAACATTTATTTAAGTCTGAACAGATCTTTAAGGACTGAGTGTTGACTTAGTGGGTAAGTATTAACTTAGCCACCAAGTATTGACTTCGCGAGCAAGTATTGAGTCAACGACTAAATATAAACTCGGCGACTACGAATTTATTTAGCGAAAAAGCGCTTATTATTAAGGACGTTTTTAACAGCATTTTGTTCATTTTCAGTTTTTTATATAAATAGTGATTTGGTCATATTATTATAATGAAAAAAAAAAAATGCAATTTCAGATCTCATGTCCATACAATACATTGTATACAGTCGTAAAACTAAATTACTTTGGTATGAAAGTGTTTATAATTAATCAACTGACGTGCAGACGTGTAAGGTTTTATATTAATTGTTCTATCAATGGTAAAAGGGTCTTATTAGTGGTCTACTGGAGTCTTTTCATAAACACCAAGGATCCCGATACTCTCCGAGATCTTATTATGCTCTGAAACCGAGGTGCCACGAAAAATTTTAGCGCAAAAATTTTTAGGTTTTTTTTTAGCGGTGAATGCAAAGACTTGCATCTTTACTGGGCTTACACAGTCTGGATAGTGTTATGCACACACGAGTATTCATCATCAATTTTTATTTTGAGTGTGATAAAAAAAATACATGAAATACATTTTAATTTTTAGTTAGATATAGTGATTTTGGTGTACTGAAAAACATATTAAAATAGTTGACACTATTCTTATAGGACCCTATATTCTAAGATATTATTTCGTTATTCTAATCGTCTTTTAAATTGATATCGCTTTTTTTTTAACAATAAACGACTGAGTATAGATAAGACAGTATACTGCGTGGACTAGTCTGTTTTTTTGTTCTTCGCCGTGGCTAATTTCTTCTTGCATTCTTCGTAAAGGCCATCTAATTCGAAGGCAGCAGCTGTGGTATCTTTTCCAAAGTTGAACCTAAAGAAAATTTTGATTTCTAAATAATGTTTGTTGGGTTAATCTATTTGGGTCGCTTTTGATGCGATTCTCACTGTTGTGAAGGGCGTTAATTTCGAAATATAGACTGTACAAGTGAAATTTGGAAGTTTATAGAGTGATTTTAAGAAAGATTAGTTCAGCAGTTTTGAAAATACAAATATATCACTATATAATATTATCTTAGGTTTTCGCTATTACTATACATAGCAATTAAACAACTTTGAACGGTTTAAATCGCGTATATTTTTAACATTATTTATATCCCGACGTTTCGAACATTGCCATCTTACCATACATCAAGGGCATCACTGACAAAATTGGCAACATCTTAAGACGAGCTTCAATTAAAACTTACTTCAAGCCGCACAAGAAGATTAGCCAATTTTTAAGACCGGTCAAGAGCAATATCCCCCTACAAGATGCAGGTGTTTACAAGCTTGATTGTGAATGCGGGTTATCATACATTGGGCAAACAAAGAGGAGCATCGGTATCCGGATAAAAGAACACATAGCTGACATGAAGAACAGACGCTCGACCAAGTCTGCAGTTTGTGAACATGTTCTGGACAAACCCAACCATTACATTCGATTTGATAATCCACAAATCCTCGCTAGAGAGACCCGATTCATGCCAAGAATGTTACGCGAGGCTATTGAAATCAAGAAACACCCAAATTTCAATAGAGAAGATGGTTGGCAAGTACCGCCGGCTTGGGATCCAGTCATTAAATTAATTAAATCCCAAGGCCAACGCAATACTGCAAGACCTCTGGACACCGTGAGCGAATACTGCGTGCATAGGGAATGTTATGATTAAAAGATTTCAGATGGTAGTTCAAAAAAATTTCAGACGGTAGTTCAAATAATTTCTTAATAACTCAAGTGACAAATAAAATCAATTAGTCACCCCGTGACCACGTCCACTGCAAAGTGTTCGAAACGTCGGGATATAAATAATGTTAAATATACGCGATTTAAACCGTTCAAAGTTGTTTAATTGCTATATCACTATATTTCGTAGATTATAGATTTGCAACCTTTTTACGTTACCGCTACGAATATAGATGGATAGATAATGCATGCTGTGGGTTGCTGCATGCCCAAAGTGGGTGCTAAGCTCCATCTGATTAGATTCTGTAGAGAGTTATTGTTTAGAACAACATAAAAATGTCTAATTGCGCTACAAATAATTTACAATGTATCCCGCATTCTAATATATAGCAAATATGTATATTAAATTATTATAATCAGTTTCATAAATAGACTTAACTAATGACTTCTAGACGAGATATGTCAACACCTGTAACAACAGCTAGAACAATTCTATACTCCTATTAAAAAACTTCTGGACTTACTTCTGGAGTTTCCCACTGGAGTCAGCGTGTGGTTTCCTCATGCGTTCCTGCCCTTCAAAGAACAGCATCACCGTTGGCAGCTGTCTGCTCGTTGGCCCATCTTGTATACGGTATTTAGCTGCTGCTTCGGGGTATCTGGAGAAATATAAAAATGTCACCTGTACCGTTACCTTCATTTGGTGTGATGGCGAGAAATGGTATGAAGTTTATTTGCTAATTATAGGTACATAAGTAAAGATCTTTAAGAAATACTATAATTGACCAAATCTGGCATACAAATATTTGAGATTGATGTACAGTAAGCTACAGTTATACTCAATGTGTAAGAAACATATTATGACCAAATAGATCATATAAGTATGGCAAACTATATATATATAGTTAGGAATAAGATTAGGAATCATCTCGAATCTAGATTTTAATGTTAAGCTAATAAACACTTTAATTACCTGCCAATATCCAGTTTCCCAAACTTCAAATTATCCAAGCTGTATTTCGCAGATAGCTCAGAGAACACAGGGGCAAAGGTAACGCAAGCGGGATGCCACGCAGCAAACACACAGAGTAGCCATGCACCCTTTTTCTTCATTAGCTCTTCCTCTAAAGATTGGACTCCCCGGAAGTAGGTGACCAGTTCTGGACCAGTGTATGTTGGCTCAGGGAGTAGAAGTGAGCATAGGATGAGGATAGCTGCGAATGGTAGGCCATATCTGAAGAAAATTAATTAATAAAACATTGGTGATATGATAATTGTCAAATTGATACATAAATAGTTATCATGTTTGGATTTATGTATTGTACAACCTAAAGGACACCTGGATGAGATCGCTTTGGCAATAAGGCTGCCTGTTGAACTTTTCTTGTTACTTAATTGTCATTTTGCAACATGTCAGGGTGTACAATAAAGAGTTTCTATCTAAAATACAAACTCAATATATGAGTATCATATTAAACACTTATATTGAGGTGACTGTCGCACATAGATATCCATAATACATGCCAAACATCCACATGCCTCCAGATGCACTGCCTACGTTTGGAGATTTAGGAATGAATTTGGAGAAAGGGTTGAGTAAATTGGGAGGGATTAGATAAGACATACATACATTAAGTAAAGTACATTGGGTATAAGATAAAGTGGGAAGTGCAGTAAATTTTATAGTAGTCTTCTGTGAGGGGTAATTAGCTAGTCGGGTGTGCCCAGCGGTTGTGGGATTGCAGCGTGCAACCATATCCTCCCTAAATGGCAGACCGTGAATTTAGGAGATGGACAGCTAATATTTAGTAGGTACAAAAGAAATTCAATTTTAGAAAAAATGATCAGCACTCACTTTACATCAGCGTAAAACCAAAGAATTAAGTTGGCTATCTTCGTGTAGATGAAAGAGGATGACAAATAGTTTATCATAGTCACACTCCCAGCCTTCCTTGTTCTCAACATAACGACGATTAATAGGAAAAATAGGATTTCCGTTTCTCGGCCATCTAATTCGCAGTCGACATTAGGGAATAAAAAATTGCAAATTACCGGAGTACGCTTGCTTACGATATAAGAAATACTTAATAAAATGTTGATCCAATAATACGGCTTTGTTAATTGCCGTAAATCAGCTTTGAAGGACATGATTTTATGTTATTTTTTCGTTAAAATACCATAAAAATAATTGGCCTATAAGGATGGAAGAAATATGTCAAAGTGACATTTGTGACAGCGGATTTTTTCTGTATAATTTATTTGGATACTGTCTTTTTGGCGGGAACCTGAGAAGTAGAGTTTTTGTTTGATTATTGTAAAAATTGTGTATTGTGAGATTTATGGTTTAATATTGATAGTTTATTATACTACAAAGTGCCTAGTGTTAGTGCATAATTAAATAAGAGCGTAAGACTAAATTTTTCGTGTTCTTCCAAGAAGTTCCAACTCTGTAGTCAGTAAACCTACTGTCACTATGCGACTACTACCACTGGACTGGAGAATGACGTGATAAAACAATTCTTTTTTATTATTTGTCATGCGTGTGGACGAATGGCTGTCAGTATGCAAATACATATATTAAAATAAAAAAAATGAGTTCTTTTATTAAATAATATATTTAATTAATATTTTTAATAAATATGAGAATATTGATTATATCAGATATACAGGTTGTACCAAAACTCAACGTCAAGCTGGGAACAGAGAAGACAGGCCAGTTTATAATGGTCCGGAAAATATAAGTAAGTCACGGTTTTCGTGCATTATAATGAGAATCTAATAACACCTCTTATGTGCTCACATTGTGCAAATAAAGAATTTGAATACCTATATCAAATACCATACCATCAGTTTATGTCTCTCTACTGCTGGATATCTCACCCACTTCAGCTGAGAACAGCCTTCAGCTCTTCTCAGCCCGTCACCAGCGACGAACTTCATGTAATCAGTTCACGTGGGTGTAGGTCATTACAAGAAAAGGATCATACACCATACCATTAGTCTGTGCTTCTACTGGTGGATATAGACCTCTCCCAAGGAGCGCCATCCAAAAATTACGTCACACGAATTCATGATTTTCGGAGTCCCCCCCGCCGTCCTTGTCACATTTGTGTGACCGTCCCCCCCCCCCTGGTTTGACGTCACATATTTTGCAATTTTAAATTTAGAAATTATTAAATTAAAACAACCTTATAATAATATTGATATAGTTAGTAATATTTTAGTTTTTCGTTAAGAGTTGAAGTTTAGTTTTAATATTTTAGATTTATACATGTGACGTCACGAAGCTTATGACTCGTCCCCTCCCCCCTTGTCACACTTTGTTGACCCTCTCCCTCCCCCTTAACTTGTGACGTAATTTATGGATGATCCCCAGTTCTCATGGGTGGTGGTTTACCAAAGAAAAGAAGTGTGCGTCTGATTTGAGGAGCCATTTCTGATTTTAAAAAGGTCCTTTATACATTATTTAGAATAAATTAGTGGGAATTGTAGAATTTGTAATAAAAGGTTTCAAAAGCTAATATGAATACAAGAGTCCTTAATCCAGACGTTTCCAGATTGAGAGCAGCAAGTCTGAAAGTATTTGATGTTTGAAAATTTCGTATGATTTTGAAGTAATTAAGTAGAAAAAAAACGGACCAGTTACCTACTGTTAAAATTAAAAAAGTTAGAATACTTTGTGGCTTTTCGAAGTATACCTACGTCATGTAATTTAAAATTAGTCGGTCAGTTAATAAGTACCTACCTAGCAGAGCCGGATTTACCTAGAAAAGTTAAAAAAGTTACTTTAGCGGCGCAAGGTTTTAGGGGGCGCACTCAAAGACCCTGCGCCCGTGTTCGCGCGCCTACTACCCGGGCGCTACATTGGCTAGAGGCGGCGCTGACCTACCTAGTATTGATTTTTAATTTTAACAGTTAATTTTTTAACACCACCACATTGTCTCTGTTCCCATCATCCAGCCGCGACCGGTGACTTTCTTCATGTCGTCGGTCGACCTGAGCGGAGGGGGTGCCAATAAACGAATCATATCAAATAAAAAACATTATAAAATTGAAACATTTTTTATTTATTATAAATTACATATCTATTTACACTATTTTCCATTATCTAGATAAAAACTACAATTTTAATACAAATAAAGAATACAGTCAACTGTCGTAAATTGCATTATAAAAACAATTGTTTACATAACAAGCTTTTGACATTCGAGATGTGCCAACATTTGTGATTTATTATTATTTGGTGTTTATCTATGAAATGACCGATTTTATTTACTGGCCACTGAGTTTCGATCTAATTCGAATTTCAAAATAAAACAAAATGCTTCTAGTTGCTACGATGTTCTTATTTCAAAATCAGTATTTCATTTGTTTTTCTGTACCAATTCTGTTCATGTGATTGTCTTGAAAATAAGATGGATAAATTGAAAATTCGTGTTATTTTATAGTTCACCACAAGCGATCGCACCGTTCGTCGATAGTTTGAACGCTTCCATTTCGATTTCGACTGGAAAATTCGACCTTAAGGATGAGCCCCACGGACGACCTACGACCAAGGTTAATAACGATGAAAGGCTATAGTGGAAGCAGATCCATCTCAAAGTACAGGTGAGTTAGCAGCAGGGTTTGATGTTAGTGATAAAACAATGTTGGTTCATATTCGTCAAATTGGCAGGGGTGGGGGTGGTGGTGGGAGGGGGGAGCAATTGCCCTCCTCTAGAGATTCAAAAAAAAATTGTATTTGTACCTACAATTCATATTTCTTCCATCCTCTCTCTCATCTTGCCATTGGCTGGCGATGACAGATGTGTACTGTAAGTAGCTGCAGACGATGATGGAAAAGCTGGCAAGAAAGCAACCAAATTGGGTCAATCGCTCATCTCCACTTCTTCATGACAACTCTTACACTTCTCATACGACAGTTTTATAACTCTCCCTCTCCCTCACCCACCATACTCACCGGGCTTTGGCCCGAAAGAATTTAATTTCTTTCGAAATTTGGACAACTTTTTGCAAGGAAAAAAATTTGATTCTGAACTAGCTGTGATTAGGGCTTTTGATGAATTCATTGATGACCGTCCACGACTTTCAGTAGTGGCATCAATCAACTGCGCGTGAGGTGGCGAAAGTGTTTAGATAATATGGGTCAATATTTCGACTAACATGATAAATATTTTTAACAAAAAAAAATTTACCACTTTCTCATAAAAATCGGTCATTAACGAATTTATAATAATTAATTAATTGGTTATTGTAGCCTAAGCCTAAGTTAACGTAACGTTACAAATGTCACTTGTAACGTTACAAATGTCACTTGTAACGTTACAAAGTCGATAATAAGAGCTGCAAAAATGTTTGTATTTGTATAGATGCTTGAATGGCTTACACTTTGTCCCAAGAAATATATATGTTTGGCTGCTTTAATTTTTTGATATTTGATACCGCGTATAGTTTCATTTTATCTAGTTAAAATGATTTAATCTAGTCCATTGAAAAATTTAATTTACAGCACCAGTGAGTATCTTTTCTACAAATTTCACATGAGCTATTGTTATAAATCTTCAGTTTTGAGTGTCTTCGCTTTAAAGATAATCAATGAGTCTGCGGGCTTGTGCATCTTCTCAATATGCTTTTTCAATTCAAGATTCCTGACGAACGTCGCTGGACATTGCGTGCAAGCAATTCTGATGCCTTTGCCGTGTCTTCGTTTGGCATGCTCAGATCTACGAGACGCGGAAATGAACTTTTCGCCGCAGTCTTCACATTCGTATGGCCGTTCGCCTGTATGCCGTCGTCTATGGTACACGGCGGCCATTTTGGACACTAACTTGATACCGCAAATGTCGCATCCGAATTTCCTTTCTCGCGTATGAACGATTGTGTGCTCTGTGAGACGTGCTGCGGTGTAGAAACGCTTCCCACACCACGAACACTGATGTGCACGCACATTCATATGAATCCAGATAATGTGATTCTTTAACTGTGGCCGCGAGTGGTAAGTCTTTCCGCAGTAGTCACAAGTGTAAGTCGCGGGGTCACGAACGTTTGAACGGCGGTTTCTTGGCATGTTGTGTGTGTCAGGTTTTGCGTCGGGCTCGCATCGCGCTCTATGCTCGCGGTAACAGCCGCGATTCGCGAACTGCGCGCCACAAGCCCTACATGTTCTAACGGTGTGCATTTGAGAATGCGTTTCAAAGGACCCAGCGCGGGGAAAAGTTCTCCCACAGTCACCACACGTCATCGTGCCAGGTTTATGCGCTTTCTTTTTATGGTTCTTAAAGTCCGTGTTGTTTGGGAACAACAAAGGGCATTCGTCGCAAAGTATCACTGTCTTCCCGTGAGCTGAAGACATGTGTTCCTTCATCTCTTGACCCCTGGTAAAGACAAGTCCACAACTTAAACAAGCTTCCCTTTGGCCGCTGTTTTTCAGGTGCAAACTTAGGTAGAATGGGCTGATGAAAGTTTTGTTACAATCCGGACAATGGCAGGCGGGACCCGTTCTCTGGACCCTGGGCTTTCTTTCTGTAGGAGTATGCTTTTTCCTCGTGATGTGGTTTTTTAATCTGTCTAGTGTAGTTTTCGGATCGTTCGAAACGCAATCATTGACAAATTGAAACGATAAGTTGTCGCGTTTGAGGAAAGCGTATATAGATTTGACAGGTGAGTGGACTGCGACAGGAATTTCTGAAAGAGAAGTTACTACGGCACTCCAACACTTTTGTGATCTTATTACAAGGGAACGCAGTTCTTGGGCCGCTATTGCGGCACTCGCGCAAGCCACGCATGCGCCAAGTGGACAAAGGCTTTCTTCATTAACCTGAAAACAATTGAGAGAGAGGTTAAGTCTTCTCGTCATGGTCTTCAATTTATTTGGCATAAATTATACAATCAGCTATGATTTTCTAACATTTACTTTCTTTTTTTACTAAAGAAATGTTGAGTTTGTTGAAGCTGATAATAAGGAATTAAGAGTATTTTAAATTACATTAATATGGCCTAATGACTTCAGGTATTTTTCCTTTTTTTTATCTCTGCGACGTAACATGTACCTACCTAGATATTTGCACGCCAATAAACGGCGGAATATTGTACTTGTATGAATTTCTTAACAGCTGCTTTCAGGCTACTGAGAAAGTTTTGTAGACAGAATTATTATTTCGATTCTGATACGTATAGAAGTGAAGCTCATGGCACATTGCGATGATTGGACTAGTGTTTTTTTTTTAATGAACGAAGGCGGCAGACGAGCATACAGTCCACCTGATGCTAAGTGGATACTGTAGCCCATAGACATCCGTGATACATGCCAACATCAGTCCAAAATGACAAACGTTGGCACGCCCCCGGATGCGCTGCCTACCTTTGGAGATATAGGAATTGATTTGGGGAAAGGGTTGGGAAAATGGGGAGGGATAGAATGGGAATGGGCTCTGGCACATTTCACTCACAACCGAAACACGTACATACATTGGGGAAATAAGATAGAGTGGGAAATGCAGTACATTTCAAGGTAGTCTTCAGTGAGAGGGGTAACGTCCAGCCAGTCGAGTGCGCCTAGCGGCTGTTGGATTGCAGCGTGCACTCTGTGTACCTTCACGGAAATTCAACACCCACCCTATAGTCCTAACTTGACTCCCAGTGATTACTATTTGTTCTCAAAACTCAAGGCGGACTTAAGGGAGTAGATTTTCCACTGATGATTAAGTGACCGCTGCGGTTTTCACCCACTTTGAAGAGAAAACTTCTGACTATTTTTATACTGGGATAGAAATGCTAATTAAACGATCCGAAAAGTGTGTTCAAATAGATGGGAGACTATTGAAAAATAAAAATAGTTTCATGAAATCAAGTGCGCTTTTTCTCTGTCAGACCGGAAACTTTTGGACCTACCCGAGGGTAGGTCCAAAAGATATGTTATACAGTACTACGTACTAGATATGTTATACAGGCACTCTAGCACGTTGGTCTAATAAGCGTTCTATGTTCAGTAGCTCTAGAATTCTTTAAATGTGTTTTGAAAATGGAACATTCTTATTACGTAGTACTTAAGTTTCAAATTTGAGTTTTTAATGAACCCCTCCTCATCTGCTTCATGCCCCCTAGAAGTTGTGAATCAGGTTTCTATGATAAGAACGTATGATGTGTCTATTCCCATATCGATGAGGCAACGCTATAGTTCTATATACTTTTGATTTTGAAAGTACTGTGTACTTACTCGTAATAAGAAAAAAAGGTTTATTCATAGATAATCCAGTTAATGGATTTTATTAAGCTTCCAAGTTCTCCGTAGTCCTTCTTAAAGCAGTCGGATGAACAGTCCGAAAATGTTTTTTCAACTCGAATGGTCTAACGAAACGTGCAGAACACAATGGACATCCATGCGGCATATCTTTTGTACTGGTATGCCTGCGTTTCACATGATCCAGCCTTCTAGACGCCGAGAGGAAGCTCTCACCGCATTCTGAACACTCATATGGCTTCTCTCCACTATGAATCCTTTGGTGGAGACTGAAACCGAGTTCTGTTCTTAATTTAGCACCACACGCGCATTGGAATAATTTCCTTCCTGTGGAATGTGTCGTTTCGTGTGACCTCAAATGGTTGAGTGTGGACGCCCGCTTTCCGCAAGTCTCACAAACGTACGGCAACACGTTCAAATGCTTTTGTGTCATGTGAATTCTCAACGAAGGCTTCTTCGTGTAGATATTTCCGCATAAATCGCATATGTATATAGCTTCGCCATTGTTCTTTCCTACTCCGCTGCAGTGTTTATTGTGGTATTTATAGCACTTTCGGTTCTCGAAACATTTTCCGCAATCACAGGTAAATAAACTATGAGAGTATATATGAGCTATCAAGCCTCGTTCCTGGCTGAAACTCTTTCCGCATACTTGGCACATGTGAGGGCCCACAACATGTCCAACCTCGTGTAGTTTTAATGAAGACTCCTCGTCGAACAATTTTCCGCAGATACTACACTCGAATACTGTTTTATTGTGAGCCTTCGAGCAGTGTTTAACCATCTTTTCTTTAGCAATGACTAAACCACAAAGGAGGCACGCAGTCTTCTTTGCATTTGACAAATGTAAGTTTAGATTGTACGGCATCGAGAATTCTTTTCCGCAATCTGGACACTTGCAGACCATAGACCGATTCTTCTTTAATTTTCTGGATGGTTTTTCTGTCTTTTTACTCACGTTTTTGTCTGGCGCCAGTCTTTTGATTGCCTGTTCTTTAGTCGCGATTCTTTCCCTCTGGTCTTTAATCAAAGTTCCAACGCCTTGTTGGTAGAAGATGTAGTATGATTTGTCTTCGACGGCGGGCTCCTCAATGTGCGACAGAAATGTGACTGCTTGCTTCCATTGGTCCATAGAGTCATTGAATAGTTGTTTGAAGTGCGTAGCTGTTAAAATGTCCTCAGAACAGGCACGACAGGCTCCCCTGGGCAGTCCGGCCTCCTCCCGCACCTGAAACCACGGGATCAGTCAGACCGCTCTTGTCTTTGGCACATCTAAATATGTTTTACAGGCATAATTTTTGGGGAAATTTGTTAAAACACAATAATGCTGTCGATTATCTTATATCTATTTCGATAAAAAAATCCGTCATTTTTCGATTTAATAAACGATTAATTGAATTAACTAATTTTATCACTGTTTAACCTGTGAAGCAATGACCTATTGATTGTCTATTATTTGCTGGGATATAATATACATCCCTAAAGGTGAGGAAAGGTTAATTCCAAATCATGCACAGTTTTGCAATGCTGTATAAACGATTTTTTGTATATGAAACTTTTGAAGCATACGGTGCATCTATATTTTGATTCTTGATCTGTTGCACCCTGCGTTGCATATAGAACAATAGGCTCAGAGTTTGTAATCTCATTTCTAGCAATATGTCTTCTGTAATGTCGATCGAAACCTCTCCGTGTGCTATATTTAGAGTGGCATACATTGCAAACGTATCTATCCGGGATCTTATTATGTGTGTTGTAATGGTCTCGCAAATGGTGTTGTTTAGTAAACCTTTTCCCGCAACGCTCACATTGGAATCTGGTGATTCCTATATGGCGGTCAATATGCACTTTCAACTTGGTCCTGGAGGGGAATTCTTTTTTACAATAATCGCAAATGTATAATTGATCCGGCGTCGGATTATTGCAGATTTTGGCGTGGTTCCGAAAGCAATATGGATTATGAAACTTCTTCTTGCAGCCCGTGCAATTTTTTGGTCTATGACTGACCAGATGTAGAGCCAAGTGTTCCTGTGTCCTGAACGTTTGTTTGCATTCGACGCAAAAGTGCGAACCTTTCTTACTGTGATTATGTCGAATATGGCTTTCTAAATAGAAACTTTTCTCAAATGTTTCCGAGCAGATTTTGCAGGTGAAAGTTTGTATGTTGTGTGCTGTATAGTGATCTTTCAATTTCTCCGCTTCGACAATGTCGTAGCAGTGTCTGCACATTCTCATTCTGGTCTGTTGGATGTGCCTGTTGAATTTGCGGACGGTCAGAAACGCCGTTTTACATTCTGGACATCTGAGCACCTCATTTGACGATAAAATACTTTTTTGTTTTTGTGTGCGTTTTTTATACGCCCTTTGCTGGTTAATTCTTTTTCTTAAATTAACGAAGACTTCGGACTTGTTTTTGGCGCGGTTCCTCGACGACTTTTGAGTGTCGCAGAATATTTCGATGTTGTCGTTTACAACTACATAAATCGTTTTAATGTTCTGCGTTTTCATTTCACTCAAATAAGTGGTGATTTGCTGCCATCTTCTGTTAGATTCTTTGTAAAGTTGTATGAATGGAATGACCGCATCCAAATCCTTCGCGCACTGGCCGCATAAGTTTTGAGGCAGCGGTGTGGGCTGTACCTAAAACAATTGTCCCATATCAATGCTCAACTGACGACTGTAATCTATTAGCGGTCCTTGCTCATTTTTAAATTGTTAGTTTCTTTAACTATAAAATATTTGTGATGACATTTGCAGATAATGAATACAGAGAGCACTTCAGTGTCTTTAATTGTATAAAATTATAATAGGCAGTCGGAAAAGTTCGCGGCCTTTTTGAGGTATGACTTTAGCGTGCCTTTCTAGCAGCACTCATTACTGGCGGGAAAGTGATATACTGTTTTACAGTTGACTTTTTTTTAAATGGCGGCAATTTGAAATTACAAATTAAAAGTTGTATCTTTACATATTTTTAACAATTTTAAAATTGAAGTTAATAAGGAGAAAATTAATATGACATATTTTTTTCCACAAGGGTATGCTTCTAGTGCTCGATAAGAGATTCGTGGTGTTTACGGAGAAGATGCTATATCTAAAGCTACTGCAAAAAAAATGATTCAGTTGATTCAGGTCTGGTAATTTTGATGTGAATGATATTCCTCGCTGTGGTCGTCGTATTAAAGTAAATGTTGGTCATAATTGAAAAAAAATTAATCAGATCGACACATAAGCAGTAATCAAATTGGGGAAGAGCTTAGCATTCACCACTCAACAGTTTTGGATGAACTTTGCAAAAAAATCTATATGTTTGGGTGCCGCACGATTTGAATGACGGAAACTTGGTGAATAGAATTTCTATATGCGAGATGTTGGTAAAACGAAATGTTTGTCTAAGCGAGGTGAGCTCCCAAAGCCAGGTCTCATGGTGGAACTGGATAGGCATTGTGTATTACGAGCTTTTGCCACATGGCCAAACGATTAATTCTGATGTCTTCTGTCAGCAATTAGTAAAATTGAAATAAGCACTTGAAGCAAAACGCCCAGAATTAATATTCCCATCACGGCAATGTTTGACCGCATACATATTTGATGACTAAACAAAAATTGATGGATCTTGGCTGGGAAGTGTTAATGCATCCCCCACACAGTTCAGATATAGCACCTTCGGATTATATTTTATGTCAGAGCACTACAACCGGTCCACAGCATATAATTTTTAAGTGAAGTTCAAATCAGATTAAATCCTACAACAGGAATGTTCAAACTTATACTATCGTGAACCTATACCAAAAAAAAAAAATAGGATGGTAAGCGATCGACTAGATTAGACTAGGCAGCAAAATAGTTCCTTGGTTGGTAGGCACTATGTAATAACTAGGTTCGAAGTTGTACGCTCCGTGAAATAGGTAGATAAAGTATGGGTGGGTTTTCGCGGTGCCGCGTGGCTGATGAAAGGTGGTAAATTTATAAAAATGGTAAAAGTGAATGTAGCCTACATAGTAAATAAAGTTCTCACGATCGACCGTTTGAGCATCCCTGGCTTAGAGGACACAAAGATATCGAAAGTGGAATTAACCCGTAGATAAAATTCTATAGAGTACTGAGATTTTCTTTACGGTTAACTTTTGTTTTATTTGGGAAATGAACACTCAATCAAACATTATTTAATTAGAATCAATCAATCAACAGTGGTTTAGAAATAGTAAAGATAAAACAATAGGGCGATTAAAATATTTCGCGCGCACTTGGGTATTCGATGAATTCGGAAAACAATAAATCAATGTTGGCATCAAATGACTGTCAAACTGTACAAAATGTGTGCTTCTATTAGAGAATAATTCTTGGAATCGGGGGGTTCCGAAGTTTCGGACTCGACCGAAGTTCTAACGAACGAAGTACTCTATATGTATATAATATCGAGTAACTCTAATTATTTTATTGTTATCGTGAAATTTGACTTTTGATCCCCAAGTATCTCTTATCAAAATCTATATATTGATTGCTGTCTGGTGCGATCGGAAGTTTCAAATATCAAATGAAGTTCGTTCGGGCAGATATATCGTAGTGAACGTTTTCGTGGTAGGAATCGTACCGAAATATCGGTCGTAATTTCGTTTTTCGGAGTAGAACCCCAGACCTTCAACACTACTGTAACCAGCCCTTATATGGTCCACTGCTGGACACAGGTTACACAGATTGTGCATGATGTATGACATTAAAACGGCACGCTGACCAAGCGGGTTCCTAATTCCTCAGGGCTTGTGGCAAGGTTTTAGTTATTCCATAATTGTCTTTGCGACACCTACGAGACTAGATGAGGTGTTGCTATTGTAACGTCGGCCGACAACCACACGGTCATAAAAGGTGCACTACCTTCAAAAAATTAGATTAGTAAACAGGCTGGACAAGAGTAGCGTTTTAAAGTCATACTTCATGGCCATATATGCTTCATGCACAAGACAATGTGCATGGCAAAGGATGTGTCCGATTATGGACGTCGCGGACTTTCAGGTTACACGTGGCGACAACAATACAATGTTATGCCAATAGTGAAATGATACAATGAAACCAAATAGAGCTGACCTGCATGAAACACATTGTCGTCTGTTAACACTAAGTCACAAAGATACATGTAATGATTTTGTTTTAAACTAAATCTTCATCTTTCACTGGTTCACTGTAGACTTTAAACTTTATCTCTTCCTCTGTCTTTCTAAACACAGGCTGTTGATGCTTCTTATTATGATGGAGTAACCCTCTACAGCTGCTGAATTTCTCATGACATGTCTCGCATTCAAATATAGCTGGTGCCCAGTTCTCGTTACCATGAACGGATTCCACATGCTTTTTTAGCCGATAAGGCAGTCTAAATTTAGCAGGGCATTTGTCACAAGCATGTTTGAGGACGATTTCTGAACTTCTATGCTTGTTCCGGATATGTTCGGATCTCCTGGAAGATGCTGAGAAGGTCTCGCCGCAGTAATTGCAAGCGTACGGCTTTTCGCCCGTATGAAGACGATTGTGCTGTATATAGCCCAATTTGGTTTTCAGTACAATACCACACATGTCGCAGGTGTACGAACGGCTTGGTTGGTGCTTCTTGACATGTTCTGTCATGTAAGCAGATGGGAGCAGTTTCCCGCAGTAAATGCAAGGCCTGTGAGTGTTTTTCATGTGGACGATTTGGATATGGGCGCAGACAAACTTTTTGCCAGCGAACTTTTTCCCACAATAATCGCAAACGCACTGCGTGTCTGCGCTCCCGCGCATGCCGACCTTCACTTTTCTGTCACTTTTCACATTTTTAATTTCAATCGTGACTTTGTTCTTGGTTCTATGTGTGTCGTATCTGTTTTCGTCTAAGTTACAGCAGCGTTTAACGTGATACTGGTAACATGTTTGGTTACGGAACAACATGTCACAGCCAGGGCAAGTCTTAGGCGTATGTACCGGAGTGTGAGCTCTTAGAGCGTATGTAGACTGAAAACTGCACCCACATTCGACGCAATACACTGCACCAGGAATGTGAGCTTTGCCCAAATGCGAGAGATACTGCTTCTTATTCCGAAAAATAGCCGGGCATTTCTTACAGGCATATGGTTGTTTTTTATGAATTTCCCGTAGGTGTGCGAGTAGTTTGTCCCTATGCATGATTTGGGCGCAATAAGGGCACGCTCGTTTGAAATCCGTGGATTCCTTTAGGTGTTGATACAGATGATGAGCATATTGAAATTTCTTCCCACAGTGAATGCAGTGGCAGCAGTGGTTGACCTTTGGCTCTTCAGTTTCGAGTTTATCGGTCAAACAGGCCAGCCTTTGCGCTGCAGATTTAACTGTCTGCACACCCCTAAAGTCGTACACCAGCGACATTTTCTCGTCGTGAATAAAAGCAAAGGTTGACTTAACATTTTTATCAGGGAAACCATCAGTTGGGAGGTTTTCTAGTAGTTGCAACATCTCCTCCCATTTGTTGGCAGCTTGCAGGCATAGTTTGCGGAAGTGGCCAGCCTCGAGCGCTGAGGTGGCGCAAGTGGGGCAGAGGCCTTCAGGCATGTCGTTTTCCAGCTGCACCTGCAACCACCGCACTAGTCAAATGGCCACGATATCAGTGGGTAAACTCGGGCAATCCTTTGAGAGTTACTTGTGATTTGTACAATAAATAAAATAATGGAACAGATCACATATGTATACAAATTCACACTTATTAAATTGTTTAAATGCAAGTTAATGCCTATCTACTGTGCGCAAAAAAGTAGTTTACAGCAAGGATTACGCCATCAAGTAGAAAGATAAACAAAAAGGTATAAAAGGGAATAAATGTAACAAATAAAAGGTAGGGCACTGCAATGAAAAACAATTGGAAAGGCCTCTGACCTCATCAAAAGTTGCATTAAGGCAATTTGAATAAATTGCCACAAGAAGTGGTGGATTCCTCAACAGTGGGTATTTTCAAATCAAGAAATGGATGTCCAAGCAAGATTAATGGTTACAACAGCACAAGATATCGACCCATCAGCTGCTCGCCTATTATACCATAATAATAAAAGCCTTTAAGCCATGGGCTATCTGTGGATCATCGATGCGGTGGTTACTGAAAATCATTGTTGGGGCTTTTGTTGTAACATATGCTGAATTATGACCATTTGGCATAGTGGCAACAACTTGTAATTCATATTGATCCTAATGTTTGTATAAGTGTTATTATTCAGTCAATAAATTATTCATTTAATCATAATTATGAACATTTAAGACTGATTTACAATATAAAATGTGCAGACAGGAAGTTATATTTCTGTATGATATAATATATAAAGTTTTTTTTTATATATATTTTTATAATCTTTCTATAGATTAAATGCAGTCTGAAACCCGTAAGTCACTATTGAATTTTTACAAACATAACATTTACAAAGACTTTACAAAGACATATCTAGTCATCTTAATAATATTTAAATAAAAAAAATATGAAAATTTACTATGATGAAAATGATTCAAATTAGTAATTTTCGTGATTTTTTATTTGCTTTCCTCTTATCTACTTAATCAGTACTGACTGACAGGCAACGCACAGCCTAAACCGGTGGGTCTAGAAGCATGAAATTTTGCACAGGAGTTCCTTGTATAATGTAGGTGAGCACTAAGAAAGGATTTTTGAAAATTCATCCCCTAAGGGATGGCGATGAGATTTCTCATCAGGCACACGTCTAGTATTGTATAAATTTCCACTGATTTTTTATTATTACTAGTAGTGGTTAGAACCATGAATTTTAGGAAAGGAAATAAAGTTCATTACGCAGTTCCACTATGGTACGATTATTAAAGGAAGGCTCTGACAGCTGGCATAAATCTTTAACATGTAGTATAAACCATTTTATACTTCAAGTCATATAAGAACATTCTTTTTTTTATTTATTTGAGTTGTTATAAGTTAGTCGGCAGTAGTAGCTGGATGAGAAGAGCTGAAGACGTGTGGTGGCGGTTCTTGGGAGAGGTCTATACTCAGCAGTGGAGAGACACAGTGTGATAGTATGGCATAACTTAATAAAGAAACGGTATTTCCAATTTCTTAATATGGCTTCATCGAGACTTCGACGACTATGATGCGATAAGATATTGCCATGTCATACACGGCAGCTTCATAAATGCTTGGGAATTTTTAGATATCTATATAACATTTGGGGAATGAATGAAATATAAAAAACACTAAAAAATTTTGTATTCACAATTAAAAGAGAGGGAATTTAGTCAGGTACAAGCCGCAATATCAAGTGAAATAACAAAATTCCGATAATAAAAATAAATTCGTTGGTTGGAACCGACGCCATCTTGGTCCTTCTGGGCGGGAATGACGGCGTTCCGTTTTCCGCAGAAAACAAACAAATCACTTGATATTGAGCTTCTGTAAGAATTTTTATACACTCACCTCGACTCCTGTTATGCTTTCCAACAATTCCGCTAGTGTTACAGGTTTATCTCCGTCCACCATAACTGTATCGCCGAGGTAAACTTGGCCTTCCGACGTATCTCCCATACATATTCTACATCTGTCGGCGCCGTCTCCTCTTACTATATGTGACACTAAGGCCTTAATATCAACTTGTCGAACCATATTTAAAGAATTCAATATGGTTCAGAAGCTTTCCAAATTGTTAACCTTTGCATAAGATATTAGAAGAAAATGCGGTACGGAATAAAGATTAAGCAAAATCCTAAGCTTGAGAGATTTGACATGTTTGACAGCAATGACAGCAAGCTATCAAAATCTAGGAAGGAATTGCCATAAAAAAAACAAGGTTTCATGCTGAATCGTTGCTCTGCAATAACCGCTTATAAACGTTAATATAATAACGGGTTATTGCTTTTGCAATTGTATTATAAATATTAAAATAAATTATTTTAGTAGACAATAGACAGAATATTAATAGTAAAATTATTATTAACCTTTAAAGTTTTCTCTACTATAAAGTTATCTACTCTAAGAAATCTTTAACCCTTAAATGTGTTCGGAAACGAAATGAATTATATATTATACCGAGTGGTATCACTTCAACTTATTTATTTAAACTGCATAATTTAGCCCTTAGAGAAGTTATTTATTGAAATAAGAATGGTCAAAGGAAAAGAAAATGACGCTATGGTAATAATATTACTTAATCGAGTAATTAGACCCAAATGGAAAAAAAATAAAGCAAAAATATTCCCCGTAGATTTTAAGATTACTGTACATATTTCGTTTCATTTTCGTAACAGTTATAATTTAACGACATTATCTGTAGTACATCCCTGTAGTAGTCGTTCCGTTTCCGCGTGGTTGCCGTTGTCAAGATTTCATTGTTTTCTTTTATTTATTTGTAAACGCTTGGATTCAGAGTTCTTAAGCCTAAAATTTCGTTGTCAAAAAAATAGGGTTTCCATCTGCTGTAAGATAATTAAATAGATTTGTCTATAGATTAGCTACAATAATTAAAATATTTTGATAACCACTTTAAAGATTATTTAATATTATAAAAATCCCAATGAGGGTTCTCGAGTGGAGACCACGTACCGGCAGACGAAGCAGAGGACGTCCATCTGCTAGATGGACAGACGACCTCATAAAGGTTGCGGGCACCCGCTGGATGCAGGTCGCTGCCGATAGGTCTAAATGGCGGACAATGGGGGAGGCCTATGTCCAGCAGTGGACATCCAAGGGCTGAGAAAGAAGAAGAAGAAGAATGAGGGTATTCTTCTGCTGCGTTTCAAAACGTACATTTGTTGCTTTTTTTTCTAAACTAATTAGGATGCATCCTTTTTTGTGTTCATAATATAAAAAGAGACACAGCATAATGCGTATTGTAGAAAAGCGATTTTTGTACGTTCTGGAACGTACTCGTAATACTTTATCATCTATGGCAATATCGATAGTTTACTGTCAATTTATTGTTCATTATCTGTCATTGTTAGTTTACTGAATTTGCTGATTACAAAGAATCGAAAATGGTAAATTAATTTTGAATTTATTGTTGAATCCTTTATAATTTAATTGTGTTATTCTTTACACTATAATTTACAACAATGAAACTAAAAGTCTCTTTACATATTTTGTGACTTATCGGTGTATTTATATGTGAAAAAGTGATTTCAAGTGATAGGTTAAATTTCCAGAAGTTTTAACATTTTTATGTGTTTCTTTATAAAATTCACGTGATATTTCATCGCTATGGGTACAAATGATTACAAAAATAACTTTTTAGAGTAGTATACACATATAATTGTCATTTGTGTATAAAATCGCATTAAATAAAATGGTAATTTAATTTTGCCGATCGTCTTGACTATAATGACTCAGAGAATAGCAGATGTTCTTCTGATTGCTAAAAGTTGACATAAAACGTCAATAGTTTGTGTTTTTCTATAATATTTTTTTGACAATAAGGCGTTATATTTAATATAAACTTAGTCTGTGCTATTTCCTTCAATGTTTATAAAATAATTTAAGGTCTCTGGTCTCTCACGTTTTTCTGAAAATCTTGCTATTCTTCGACCCTTTCAGTTATTTAAAGCATTGCATTCATGTAAAACTACATTTACATAAAACCATAGAATATTTGAATAAATATATTTATTTGCAAGAATACAGATACCAAGATACTGTTTGTTGCTTGGACGCCAAATGAACCCTATTGAACCTATAAAACTTAAACGCTCGTGATCGTTATAGTCCAAGGTTTGATGGTCTTAAACTCTTAAAATTAAAAGCTTCAGTCTAAAATGGTGAAGTTTAATGTTCTTTTAGTTTATTAGCACTGACAGCACTGAGCGCTCAGTGCATATTTTTACAACACTACTTAAAGCATTGACCAATGGTGCATTAAGAGTACATTTTACTATAGTGTTCTGAGAATGCAGGGCAACTTACTGATTTGTTATTATTATTATTTATGTATTATGCTAGCAGCTTTTGCTCAAGGGCCCATATCAATACACTTGTGCTGCCTTCTTTCTGCCTAAACAGCTTGTGAATTTATTCACTCCTGATTTAACTATGTGTGGTAGACTATTCCATAAGTTGACCACTCTATTTTATAGGAAGTACTAAGTTGTAAGAGATGGTATGAATCAGCTTTACCCCAGAGGCTGTGGGATTACAGCGTACATTTACACCCTCCTAAATTATTGCCACCCTTGTTAATATATTTTTTTTTTTACAGCAACCCCAGATCCTAGTGCTGAAGGAAGGTACAGACCAGTCCCAAGGGAAGCCACAGCTGATCTCCAACATCAATGCCTGTCAGCTAGTTGTGGATGCTGTAAGTTTGCTTGGTGTCATTACAATACATTTACATGTGTGATCTAGTGTTGAGTTATATTTTAATTTATGTATGACTGACACAAACTGTGGCAAAAATGACAGCTTATGATTAAAATTGATCTCCCAAAATTACATCACATGTGTGTGCAAGACAACCTAATAGAGACATATAAGATCCCAATATGTACGCTTTTAGGCCACTTTAAATTCACGCCGTAACGCCGTTCACGCCACATCAACAGCTGTGACTATGAGTGTGGATTGTTTTCTCAAGTTTCGTGCAGTGGGAAGTGTTCTCAGGGCTCAATGTGTGAATCTAGGGCTGCCTTTAAAAAAGTTCTTATATACAGTGATGTATGTTACTTAATTTCGACAAGTCCATTGATGACATAATTTTCTCTATTCTCAGGTACGCACAACCCTCGGTCCACGGGGCATGGACAAACTCATTGTGGATCATAATGGTAAAGCTGTCATATCTAATGATGGAGCTACTATTATGAAGGTATGTTAATAACCTAATAACTAAGTAATTTTGCAAAATATTTTTTTCCTGTATTGATTCCTAATATATGTATGTATTATAAATAAAAACAGCTCACTCAATCAGCTAATTTAAAATGGTTAAACAAATGCTGTAAGGGGAGAGTGCAGGCTGCATTTCCGCAGCCGCTGGGCGCACTCAACTGGCTACATTACCTCTGTCTCACAGAAGACTACCTGGAAATGTACTGTATTTCCTACTCTATGAGTGTCTTCTATGAGAGAGGGGTAACGTGGCCAGCGGCTGTGGAAATGCAGCGTGCGTAACTGCAGCTCCAAAAACTGCGCATAAAAGAAAAGATATACTAGAAATGAACAATAAGTTAAAAAAAGAAAAGTAAATACTGGTGGGATTGATTCTACTCTCTACAACCTCTTTTTTAGTGTTTGCATTATGACAGTGATGCTGTAATCGCTGTATATATATCATAGTAAATATAATTATGTGGACTGTACAACATTTTGATTAAAATATTGTTTTTTTCTCTACCCAAAGGTTGTGTGGCGAAGATAGCTTCTTACGATATAAGACCATCTTTTTGCAGTTCATGTAATATATTTACAATCTTTTCTGTTTTGATGTACTATTTTGTATTAAAATAGTACTATGTTGTATTTTGTATTAAACTATTTCCTCTATTTACACCTATCTAGAATTTATTGTATTGAAAGATGAAGCCAATGATTATAAACAAACGGATCCAATTACTGAAACGGTATGTGTGGATCACAATAGTAGACATGAGGCTTGAAATTCTTCTTTTCAAGGTTACTTGAAAACGGTACCTAAGAGAAGTAGAAACAAAGAAGTAGGACAAAGAAAAAGATAGAAAGTAGACATGACACTCATAAAAGTATGTTTTTTTTAAATAGAATACTTGGCAGAGGAGTGGGCTGGCCACATGATGCTATATGGTCACAGACATAGACACCTGCAACACCAGGTTTAATCTGAAATGAAAAATGAAATGACAATGAAAAATTAAATGTGAAAATATAAACAGGATGGCTTGTGCAAAAATAAACAAGATAAATTATACATAAATTTAAGTTTTAATCTATTTGTCAATAGATTACTTGCAATCTTTGCATCCCATTCCATTTTATACAGGTATAGAATGCGATGGTAGCCTATCCCTAATTCACAGGAATTATGCTAATATAAGGTTTTAATTTGTTAATTAATATGTATTCCTTTGTCCGTAGCTTTTGGACATTGTCCACCCTGCGGCCAAAACTCTGGTGGACATTGCCAAGTCACAAGATGCTGAGGTGAGATACAAATTTAAAATATTTATTTTAAAATGGAAATGGAATTACATTAATTATTTTTTTTATTTTATTTTAATAGGTTTACAAAATGGAGGAATTACACAGAATAACAATGAAAAATATATATGTAATTGTAATAATTGGTGGTAGGGGTAACTGGGACATAGAGAGGATATCTCCATGATCGAGAAATAAAAAATATCTGCATTTTGTGTATCCACCAATTCACACTGGGTCTGAGTGGTGGTTTATGGCACGAAACCCCTCTAGTGTTTGACTAGGGTAGGCCTATATGCCCTGCAACTGGGATTAGGCATAATTGGGGAGCTTTTAATTGCCTAATTAATGTCCTAATTAGTTGTACCTCAATTAATTTTAATAAATTGTTGAAACTCCCATAAGGTGTTTTTAAATACCCTCGATGATTTTATAAATATACGGATCCAATTTCCTATAGCTTTGAAGGAAACATCGATATATATGAGATTATACATTTGTATAAATTTTGACTAAAATGTTACATAAATTGTTAAAAATATATAATTCTTATCATTTAAGGTTGGCGATGGAACTACATCAGTTGTAATCTTGGCTGGAGAACTGTTGAAAAGGCTGAAACCATACGTAGAGGAAGGTGAGTGCATCATTATGTAAGGTCCTACAAAAATAGTCTGAATTATATTAATATATCAATTAGTACGTTTAACTATTTATCTCACTAAAAATTAACATGTATTTCTAGTTTTTATTATTTCATTAAAAATACATAATTGTTGATTGACTCGTATTTGCATGACACGTTATGTAACTGATACCCGATATATGTGCATAACGCGTACTTACTGACAGACGCAAGCGTGTTCAAATGTCAAATACCTGGGTGAGCGATTGTGGATAGTGTTGTGTGTGGAGTATTTTTTTTCATGGTTGAAGGCGGCAGACGAGCATACAGTCCACCTGATGGTAAGTGGATACTGTCGCCCATAGACATCCGCGATACATGCCAACATTAGTCTAAAATGACAATCGTTGGCACGCCCCCGGAGGCACTGCCTACCTTCGGAGATATTGGAATGGATTTGGAGAAAGGGTTGGGAAAATGGGGAGGGATAGGATGGGAATGGTCTCTGGCACAACTCACTTAATACCGTAACACGTACGTACATTGGGGAAATAAGATAAAGTGGGAAATGCGGTAATTTCAAGGTATTCTTCTATGAGAGAGAGGTAACGTGGCCAGTTGAGCGCGCCCAGCGGCTGTTGGATTGTAGCGTGCACTCTCCCCTTCAAAAAATTAATGTTACTGTAGCACGTTAACAAATTTTTATTTGTTATATATCCGAACATGTAGGGTCGTATTACCTATTCCTACTTCCTATTATAATAATATGACTGTTTCCGAAATAAATGATAATAAACTTGTGGTTAGGATATCTACTCGATATGCAATTGAGTAGTTTCTTTCCCTGTACGTGCTTTCAATTTATCATATGTCCTATTCCATAATTAATCAACGTCATAACTGTTGGAATATTTGTAATACGGACTAGGATAACTGATTATAGACTTGATTTATAATCTCACATTTACCAACGGCACAAGCGGTTATAACAGTGAGACAGTTTAAGGTTGACAGGTGACAGCTATTCACAGTTGACATTAATAGCGTGTTTACACATTCTCTAACAATAACTAACTCATTTCCCACTCATCGCACGTACACTATGATTAACGAAGTGTCTCATTTAATTAGTTCGCATTTTACCAGCCCTTTTAGTAGCCACTGCTGTCTGTACATGGCTTTGTGTATGAAGAGAAGTGTGACCTTAAGATGCCACGCTCATTTAGAGTCCACTCTTGCAGAGATAGTGTGGTTCCTCAACACTTGTGGTGGCGACTTTGTTATCTCTTAGCCGCCGTTTACGAACACCCACGGGAATATAGCACTATAGCATAGTACCATCCCATCCTTTCCTGTGGGTATTGTAAAAGGCCGACCAAGGTATAAGAGAGCGATGATTGTTCACTTAAACATAATTTGATTCGTCGAGACTGCAAGTTTGTCTTAGATTTAAAGCTAAATGTTGATCGATTTCATTGATTTTGGCTTTTTTTTTTGGCAAATGGAACGGACTATACAACTTTTTGTTTAAACACATTTTATTTAAAACATATGGAAAATAACGAAATCTCCCTTTTGCCTGGAGTTAACATTAATTGTCTTATATTAGGTATAATATTGTATTATTTTATATATACTAGGCAATTTTTTTTTGCACATAATATATAGCCTATGTCCATCTGGAATAATGTACCTTTCAAATGGTGAAAGAATTTTTCAAATAGATGCAGTGGTTCCGGAGATAACCCCTCGCATACACACAAACTCACAAAATTCTATATTGACTATATTCACAAACTATATTGGTAGTGGGTCTGTAAAACCTTTCGATTACCTTTTATTTCTACTCAATATGCTTTATTTTTATTATTTATTCTTTTTATTTTATTCGCAACGCTGCCATTAATCACTGGATAGAACCCTGCACTCTCCACTGAACGTCACTATTATGCCAGGATTGTATGTGTAGCGATTGAATGTTCAATGTTGCAGGTGGGATATAAAATGTCGTCGACATGGAATCCAGTGTGATTAACAAATTTAATTCTTGCGATTTATTGTCGAATACGTCCGGCGTACATTGTTAGTTGTAGGGTGCTTTTCCGAAGGTAAAGATTAAATGTGGGGGGTAGTTGATGAAACTGCTTGCAGCTCCTATCCTGGACTACCCTACCACACGCCTCTTCAGTCAACTCGTGACCACGGCTGGTGTGATAACCTCCGAAACGTCCAGTAGAAATAAAAGATAAACAAAAAAATCGTTTAATTTTACGCAATCAGACCCGATTTACAATATAAAATGTGTACAAAAAGCGAAAGTTTAAAAAGTTTTTTTTTTATTATTATTGTGTTTTTTGTAAATATGTACATATATGTCATCTGCCATAAATTTCCAGGTGTACACCCTCGTATAATAGTGCGCGCGGTGCGCACCGCCTCTCGTCTCGCCGTCGACAGGGTCAAAGAGCTTGCCGTCAAAATTGAGAAGAGATCTCCGGAGGAACAGAGGTCAGTGGAAATAATCATTATAAATTTATCAGTGTGTCTCTCCACAGCTGGATACATCAGAAGTCGGAAACCGGTTAAAGAGGTTTGAATACAGATATAAACCGTCCCACTAAGTCCCGTTGGGACTTTTCATCCCAATTAAAAGGGATAGATAACGCAGCGCTAACTTCATATTTCTCGCGCATATATACATAAACATATGTATATATTTGCATAAATATTTCGATCTCACAATAAAAATGTTTAAATACCTTTTCATTGCTGTTTTGAATGCATAAACAGTATCTATTTGCTTTGTAATTTGTAGAATAAAAGCCAATGATTATAAAGAAACGGATCCAATTACTGAAACAGTACGTGTGGATCAAAACGTGGATAATGAGGCTTATAAAATTCTTCTTTTATTTCTAAATGTTGCTTGGAAATGGTATCTGATGACAAATGGTCAAAAGACACAAATTAAAAGACAGAGCAATGAAATGGTGGTACACTCTCAAGGAGTAATTGTTGAGTCAATATCCTTTATTCCTAATTTTGTCGTATTATAATACGGTCATGTTTGACACGTACGACAATGGCGTGATATCATTGAATTATATATTTGTTGAATTTGTCGATATTTGTTAATTATGCCAGATTAAAAACAACTTTTGTTCTATGACATCTTTCTGAACTTATTACTTTACCCTGGTAAAAGATATTAAAGTGGTTGAGACATTTTTGCATGGAACCTGGCATACCTGTATTCCGCCATTTTGAAAAATTCTCGATATTGCGGCCGCCACCCAAATCTTAATAAATCGTTTGGTTTGGCAGCTGCAAACTCGAGAATTTTTCAAAATGGCGGATAATAGGTACGTCGCTCAGGCCACATGCCCTTTCTAAATGAAATCTCTAAATTCATTAAAAGATCATTCATTCTATAAAAAAAATATTGAACTTAACACAGGGAGCTTCTAACAAAATGTGCTGCAACAGCGATGTCTTCAAAGCTAATCCATCAGCAAAAGGGCCATTTCTCTAAGATGGTGGTTGATGCTGTGCTCTCATTGGACGCTCCATTACTTCCACTTGATATGATTGGTGAGTATTTTGTTTGTTTGTTCGTTTATTTAATTGAATTTAATTTAATTGTTTATATATACTTTATAAAATTGAAGTTTAATCTTTAAAGAATAACGAATAATTAAAAGATTTTTTAAAATTATACAGCTTTTTTTTTCTTTATTTAAGAATTTAATGCTAACAGTTTTGTCAAGATTTATAAATCAAATAAATTAATGGGTATGTAATTGAATTATTTTCTCAGATTAATGTAATGGTCTCTGGTTAATGTAAAAGTGTGATTAATGAATTTCGTCTTAGATAAATGAATCTATAGTCTTTAAGGGGAGGCCTATGTCCAGCAGTGGACGTCCAAGGGCTGAAAAGAAGAAGAAGAAAGTCTTTAATTATTGAGTTTATAGTATCTGATTAATGAATTTATAAATCGAACAATCAATGAGATAAGAGTTAAAATCGGGAAGGTATAAAAAAAATCACTTCTTTTTCCTCGTATGGACTAAGCCCTACGCTTTCTTGAATAAGCAAGCTGGGTTTCTTGTTTAGAATTAACCTTGAATTAAACACATTAATTTCTTTAAATAACTTTTTAATAGATTTAGAGTTTAATTTCAAATTTTATACTAAACTTTCGATACAAAATAGCCAAAATAATTAATCTTTTTTCCATAGGTATCAAGAAAGTATCCGGTGGAGCCCTCGAGGATTCTTTCCTTGTGGACGGAGTAGCTTTCAAAAAAACCTTTTCTTATGCGGGTTTTGAAATGCAACCAAAGAGTTACGATGACTGCAAGATTGCACTTCTGAATATTGAGCTTGAACTGAAAGCCGAGAGGGACAATGCTGAGGTAAGTGATGAATATTAATAATTGTTTTTGAATTGTATTAGCCTAGTATTGTTATATTGAGATTATTAATAATTAGAACATACAGACGAGTAAGTAATTGCATTGCGTAACATAGATTATTTTAGAAAATTGAATGGCTGTAATAATTTTGTTAACACTTACACGCCAACAAAACTTAAAGATTAAAAGGAAAAACTGTTTCGAAGCTAATTGAGACTGATCTTAGTTTAAAGTCGGTAGATTTTGGTGCGGGAATGTTAAAATATGCGGGTATATGACTCCCGGAAAAAGGGAATGTCCATATTAATTTTTCCTACCGCAAATCGCAAATTCCACACTACCTAACCCCGAACACTGGTAATCACGAATAGGGAATGATTAAGAAAAGGGATTCTCTTTATCCCATAGTAGCTACAATTTGTTATTTAAACAGACAAATTCTGTCAGAACTAATTTATGAATACATACGAATGTTGTTAAAACGAGCGCTGGACGCTTGGACGCTCGAGCGCTAGCGCTACGAGTATGTTAGTGCTATTGAAATTTAACCTTAACCATTTTATGACTTTTTAAACTTTCACTTTTTGTACACATTTTATATTGTAAATCGGGTCTGAATGCGTAAAATTAAGGATTTTTGTTTTTACCTTTTATTTGTACTCGATGTTTCGGCACCGGTTACACCGGCCGTGGTCACTAGTTGACCGAAGAGGCTGGACTAGCCAGCTGCGAGCATTTTATTAACTACCCACATTTGATCTTCACATTCGGAAAGGCTGGTATGGAAGGTTTAAATTTGTTAATGGATTCCACACATCGACGAAAATTTATATCCATCTTCCCGGTTGAAATTTTGATATTTCTTAATTTCAATCGCTTCACGTGCAATCCTGGGACAATAGTGATGTACAGTGGAGGCCGTTTCATACACGAGCTTTTAACTGCAAGGGTTTAAGACCATCAAACATTAAACATTTGCATAATAACATTCACTAGCCTTTAACGCTAGAGTTTTAAAAGTGTCTTAGCGATCATTCAGTGCTCGAATGCTCGATATTTCAAGATGGCCGATTAGCTCTTGTTTTCGCTACATTGTCTATGTATTTATTTCCAGGTTCGCGTAGATAACGTAAAGGAATACCAGCGTGTAGTGGATGCTGAATGGCAGTTGCTGTATGAAAAGTTGGCAGCATTACACGCTAGCGGAGCCAACGTTGTACTCAGCAAGCTGCCAATTGGAGACGTCGCTACGCAGTATTTTGCTGATCGGTCAGTATTTTTGTATTTTTCAGCCTTTTCGCTGACCTATTGTAGGATTATCCTCCCCTAGTAAATTACTACTACATTGAAAATTTCTAGTAGTTCCTAGTAGATTACTAGTTTTCAAGCCATAATTCGCCATTCGAGCCCACCTGCGGATTGATAAATACAAATCTTCTTCTCAGCCCTTGGACGTCCACTGCTGGACATAGGCCTCCCCCATTGTCCGCCATTTAGACCTATCGGCAGCGACCTGCATCCAGCGGGTGCCCGCAACCTTTATGAGGTCGTCTGTCCATCTAGCAGATGGACGTCCTCGGCTTCGTCCGCCGGTAAATACAAATACTCTATTTTATTATGGAGCTAGCGCGTTTCCTCACAATGCTTGCCTTCATCACGGAGTTGATGATAATTTTTAAAATCCGTACTTAGATAGAAAGTACGTACCAAGGATTTGTACTCACAACCTTACGAATGAGAATCAGGAATAGATTCGTCTAGGCTATCACCACTCTATTTAAATTCTGTATAAAGAGCCAATGATTATAAACAAACGGATCCAATTACTGAAAGGGCACGTGTGGATCACGATAGTAGACATGAGGCTCCAAACCAAAGTTTGTTTTAAATAGCCCATCAATTTTTATAACTTCCAATTACTAAGATGTCCATTTCTCAAATGTACAGGTCTCAAAATAAATTTCAATTTGCTAAATGTTCAATAATTCTCAAAATGTCTCATTTTCGAAACATCCGTTTTTTAAATGTATATTTTTCTTCGTTATATTTTTCAAATATATTTTGAAAACGCCCTCTCGCCCCGCCCCCATTTCCGCGGAGAGCCGACGTGAAGCGCGAGTGAAACGTAACCCGAAAACGGTTGCAACTACAGTTTTATTTCTTCTTCCTCGAACCTACATTGTGTAATGAAATAAAAATCAGTTAATCAATTAGTCATCTATAAATGCATAATAGCCCTAATTAAAAGGATTGTGGAGTGAAACAAACTTATTTGGTGTTGCTTTGATATTCAAAGAAACGACATATAATGTTTAATCTTCAATACTTTTTTAAAATCTATTATTTTATGTCTACCTACAACTTTACAATTTTGTCTACCTACAGAACAATAGGCATGATGACAGTATTAAAGAATTAAAGAATAAATGATTTTAGAGAAAAAAATATGTTGAAAGAATTCTAATAAATTAATCAGTTTTAATGTAAACATTGAGATTAATAATATTTTCAATAAAGTAAAAGTATAAAATACTGCATTCGGCCATGTTAACTAAAACGCCAATCAGAGCGAATGACGTCACGCCTCATGAAATATCACCGTGTCGCTTGAACTTCGATCGATTTACCTACCTACGTTTACCTAGGTGTAACGTCACAAGCGACGCCATGACACCTGCGAGTGTTTTCGCGCATAATTCAAAGTAGATAGAAAAAAATGCATAATTTGCGTTAAAACTTATTTTATTAGACGTGAACAGTAGACGTGAATCTACATTATAGAAGCGGATTTCAAAATCCGTCATCATGCCTATTCTCTTCACTTGACGCCCACACTGTTTTACCGACACCACAATACGAGTAGTTTTACCGACAGCGCGGAGTGCCGCAAAACTCAGATGAAAGAAATATATTTTCTTTACATATGTATAAAATGTTTACAGCGACATGTTCTGCGCGGGCCGCGTGCCCGAGGAGGATCTGCGGCGCACCCAGCGCGCGTGCGGCGGCGCCGTGCTCACCTCGGTGCGGGAACGGAGCGCCGACGCGCTCGGCCGCTGCGCTCACTTCACGGAGAAACAGGTCGGCGGCGATAGATACAATATATTCACCGGTAAGTTTTTTCTAATATATAGATAGGGCTTTGTTTTTGTGTCGTTTACAAGTTTTATAGTGGCGTGACAGGTTGGAGACGAAAGATGCGGCATGTTCACTCAAATACGGGCAGGGAGTCAGTTTTACAGCGATGGGGTTTCCGATCACACTGTTTGTCTGTAAGCGAGTTCGGTTAAAACGCGAGTTTAGTTAAAAACGCGAGTTTAGTTATAACGCGAGTTTAGTTAAAACGCGAGTTTAGTTAAAAACGCGAGTTTAGTTAAAAACGCGAGTTTAGTTAATCAACATGGCGTCAGGCGACCACACTAGTTTTATCTGTACGCGAGTTTAGTTAATCTCAGCATGGGGGTCAGCACCATCTAAACGTATGGGTAAGTTTGAATACCTATGCTTTATTTATAGCGTATTGCCAATCATTTTATTCGGGCACTCTATGGGTCAGGTGTACTCAACGGTGCTACAGCGCCCTTCGCATTCAATAAACAACGCCTTCAGGGTGTTGTTATATCTCCCCCGCTTTTGTCATCAACGATGTCTGCTTTCAAGCCATCATCAGAATAAAAGCAGCCGAGTGATGGGGGAACGGCAATAGCATCTCGAGGACGATTGTGGCCAAGGCCGACTGTCCCTTACTGACTCAGTGGATGAAGCTGGTTTTAGCTATAAGTTATTATTAAGCACTAACGTTAGTTTAAGTTCTAACTTATTAACAATATCTATGGACATTGTCTTTTGCATATATTTTGTCTCTGTTGTTAGCTCTTAGGAGACTACAGCGATGAAGCACGTTGAAGAATATAGTAATAACATATTCACTATTAACTGTGAATAGGATTTTGCAAGGTCGGTTGCTGATGTTGCAGGTGTCCACGGGCGACGGTAACACTTACCATCACGTGGCACACGTTGCTCGTCCGCCCACTTGTAAAAAAAAAAACTGACCGGCTTTAATCAGAATGAATTCAACCCACATTAATGTAGTTATAAGATCCTATTATGATAAAGTAAAATATATGAATTCCAAGGTCTTAAAAAGTTTTATAAGCGTTTTGATTGAAAGAATATTTTCGTTTTTTGTCACAAAAATCTTTATATATCAAAAAAAGTATGATTGTTGATTGGATCCATTCTTATTAAAGTGGGTCAATTGACAAAGGCGGCTTGGCGAGTCCATTCTTGTAAAGCGCGCGCCACGAGTAGGAAGTATTTCGGTTTAATAATATGAAGGGTCTAGTAAATTGGTCAGGGATCGACGATTTCATATAAATCTCTTTATCGTCCAGTCTTGGCTGACCTCGTGTCGATGACGGGATATCTTCCTGCTCGTCGCGTGCACGTTAGAGATGGTGTAGTAGTTCAGCGCTTGCGGTACCGGCTTTGTTATCTGTACCGTGGGAACAGATGGGGGTAGTGCTGTTCCAAAGCCTACACGGAAATTAATCCGCAAAACGGATATGTCCGAGATGAAGGAACTTATAACTAGAGATCGGATATTCGGGTGCATATTTACCTACAACGTATAAAGTATGGAAGCGGCTTCTTAAAATAATTTATTTGAAAACCGATATCCCAGGATTTCACAATTAATAGGATGCTTATTTATGAAACTCCTCAGCAGTTTTGAAGGTCTGATGGTGACCAGGACAGAGTCGATAGGATCTAAGGCACTATTGAAGATATAAACTTCTAATTTGGACTCAAATTCTTAGTTCTGATGGCAATCTGCAGGAATGCAGTTCTGAGGGTCTCAGGGATTAACTTTACAACTTTAGGTATATGCATCGTATTCTATAGTCGGAACATGTCGATGCCGGGATTGCGGCATTCGCCCGACACAAAAGTGCACTCCATATTTATCCAACACCTCCACTTTAGGTAAATATGCACCCGAATATCCGATCTCTATTTATAGGGGAAGAAACATTGGTAGAGGGGAATCCTTCCCAATCCGATTTTCCAAATACTGACTCTCAAGTCCCCTTGTTCAGTCAACCCGTCTACATACATGTCAACGTTTGTCATTATTGACTGATGTTGACATGTATACCTTTAAAATGTTATATCCTATTAAAACCCCAAATTCCTCTTCCGTTTCATAGGCTATGAAAATGGAGAATCTCCTGATGGTGAGAATTCTTATTATTTAGTAAAATTTGTATTAATATATTTCATTTTTAGTGTAGTACTATGTTGATATAACCTTTACTAGAGTCGAATGCAGCCCTGAATTTGGGGGGGGGGGGGGGGGGCGCCAAATTCATATATTAAAAAAAAAACTTGTTTCACTAAAACGCTTAGCATCTACAGCGCGTCGTAATATCGATTGTTCATTTGATTTTGAGAACGCATCCTGAGATGATTTATGAACGCGTGCGTTGTGTGTGATGTCTCTGCCAGGGGACTTCCCGTCGCATCTAGAAAAATCCCTTCCCGCAGACAGAACCCCCTTCTGCCGGGGCCTACACGAGCGAAGTCGAATAAAGCCGGTTTTCTCACCCCGTATATTTGTTTTGTGAGCTTTTTGAAATCATTAATCTCAAATGCTGGGGAGTCCCCGCCAATGTGTCCAAATTTTTGCCCCGATTCGGAAAAATCGTACATCCGGGGCTGGTCGGATGAATAATATACTAGATAATTATACATGATGTAATGTAACTAATCAACTCCAGAAGTCTGGAACCGTTTAGGCCCACAGTGTGCAATTAGCGAAATGTGCAATTAATTTTGAGAAAAATCTTGCTATTTTTAACTAGTAAAAGTCAAATGTGTTGATAGAATAATCATTTAACTTACTGGCTAACCGACATACAATATTGTGCTTACATAACTCGCGACCACGATCTAGAGCAGAGCGAGATACCGAGAGGGCGAAAACCTCTCGCTCGCACACTACACAATGGAGAACGCCGCAGGCAGTGCTCGATGATCCAACGGCACGCGTAGTGGTGGCTAATCAAGACTTCTCGGAGTGTTTTAACTCAATTAATCCTGCTGCGCTTGCGGATCCGACTCCTCTTAATTACTCTTCAACTCTTTTGATTCACCTACTTAATCACCTTCCGACAGCGTTTCATTCCCTTTCACTAAGTGTTATTGCATAAGCAAAAAAAAAAAAGGTCATGCCATCGTTGCATCTCGATTTTGGGCCCCCGACAAGTGTCGATGCGTGATTACGCTCATGATCATGATTGGCGCCGGAATCGGAATGAATAACAATTCGATGGAACAATTGAGGGATTTTGCTCCGCTCGCGGATTCAACTCTTTTGATTCATTAACTCCGGAGTTACCCATCACTATGCGCACACGTATGACGTCAGCCATATTTTGTTATAAATATATGTCATCATTTTTTATAGTAGCGCCCTCACGAATGCAAAGTTTGGATCATACATCGTCATCAGCGGACCTCTCGCTCGCACTTGTGGACAGTGCAGCCAGTTATGGAACTGTACTAGTTCTGTACTGTTAATTTAGTATGATATATAATCATCACTTGCAGAAATGTGTCATAACTACACCCAATCAGATGTCACTTAGCTAATGGACCTATCGACAAACCGACAGTCGTCAACTTGCGCGTGCGCTTATCGACAAACAAAACTATTTATAACTCAAACTTTGCGTACGTAACGGCGCCACTACAGTAGTTGTTCGTATCTATTCTATGTTCTATGTGCATGTCACATGCATATTGGGAAGATACACACGTGTACACAATGATCACCACTGACGTCTGTTATATACCATGTTTGACGCAAATAAAGATTTATAAGGATAAGGTATTTTTAGAATATAGCAATTTGATGGTGTTTAATTTTTTTTTTTATAGTATTACACCATTTTAGAATTGTACATTTCGTGAATTGCATATTATGCGCCGTAACCCTTAAACCTTTGAATCCGTTTTTAACAATTAACACTTAATTATATCCTTCAAATACTTTATCTTACACTAGCAACCCGCCCTCGCTTCGGTTTATAAGTTTTTTTTTTTCAAAATAAAATATAGCCTATATTAGACACGGATAATGTAGCTTCCTATCTGTGAAAGAATTTTCGAAATCGGTTCCGTAGTTCCAGAGATTACCCCCGACATACCCACAAACACACAATTTTACCTCTTTATATATTATTAGTATAGATATAGATGAATTCAATTACCAATAACGGTTACACAGTTAATAACGGTATGGCTTAGCCGGTACTGCTGAGTTAACAAAACACTGTATCTAGCATTCGACACTGTGTCTCTTACTACATTAACGATTTGTAGTTAATTGTTACGAAATATTACGTGTTTTCTTACAATAATATGAGTTTTATACTTTGTATATTTAGCATAGAATCATTAATTGTATATAAAAAAATAAAAAGTCATGTAAAATTCTATTTTATTAGCTATCAATTTTATTGACATACAATAATAACTTATCTAGTAGCTCAATCTGTTAACTTGTATTGAAATCGCCCATGAACATTAGCAACTCCATCTAGCGCGCAGTAGCGAAAATTTGAAAACTAATCAATATTTATCCGAATAGAAATTGAGATCACCTATTTTTGCACGCCTATTGAGGCAGAATATACGGACATGTTTATGATTATAATATAACACCATATTGTTATCTATGGTCTTTGAAAAAGAAATAAATTGAAGTACGATATTTGTTTTTAAATAGCTTATATTGAAGTCCTTCGTTCTGTAGCCACATTCGGCCATTCTTCGGGGAAAGTATCAAGCTCGTACTTGCTTATCTCGTGGGCATCACTTCTGCGACCTGTTCTATAAAAAAAATGGACGTTTTTTTGCTTAAGTGACAGTGAAAGGTGGTCCTTCATAATTTCTTCCGTAACCGTAACTAGACACGGCCTCCCATGCACATTGCCTTGTGTATTAGGGGATATATAGTCTTTAAAACGCCACGCTGTCCAATCGCGTTGGCGAGTCTACTATAAAGCGTGACCAGAAAAATAAAAAACCTGCTGTGGGGGCGCCACATTTGCTTTTTTCATAGATAGTGTTGTCAGTAGAAGATATTAATTTTATTAGTTTTACGCACTATGGCGAAGTTTTTTATTTTCTTGGTGAGGCCGCGGAGGTAATTCCTGAAGACTTGTGGTAGCGGCATCATTTATTCCACACTAGCCTTTTACCACAACTTCAGGTGCTTTTTTTTTTATCTAACTAATTATTATTGTACAGGTTGTCCAGCGGCAAAAACATGCACGTTGATATTACGCGGCGGCGCGGAACAGTTCCTGGAGGAGACCGAGCGTTCGCTGCACGACGCCATCATGATCGTGCGCCGCGCCATCAAGAACGATGACGTCGTCGCCGGTGAGTGACACAGACGGACATACAAATGAAATGTTGACTGACAAATGAGTGTTAAACAGATGACGCTGACATGAAACAACTAATAAGAGCGCTGGCATTTATTAACGGACTGTCAGATTGACAGATAAACTGGATAAAGATTTCTTAGGTTTTCGCGATTACTATACATAGCAATTAAACTACTTTGAAGTTCAAAGGGAAGGGAGACGGTAGTTCAAATAATTTCTTAATAACTCAAGTGACAAATAAAAGCAATTAGTCACCCCGTGACCACGTCCATTGCAAAGTGTTCGAAACGTCGGGATATAAATAATGTGAAATATACGCGATTTAAACCGTTCGAAGTTGTTTAATTGCTATGGATAAAGATTTGTTTATACCTACAAATTTTGAAGGTGCCGGACACGTACCGTCACAGATAAAATAATATTCTTCAATGCATTGTCTGCAATGCATAGCAATGCATAGCCGCGCAGACAGACAAGTGCCGTTAAACTCGGATCCAATCCGAGGGTGCGACCAATAAAACCACAAGTATGCTGATATAAAATCCACTATATTGGTAAAACGCAACACACATGTTAGGAGAGACAATCAGGAAAATCCTGCATTGGACACCTGGCACCATCTAGTCTAGCTGGGCCAGCCTAGGTGGTACCAGGTAGTGCCGGACTCCTACCGACTAAAAACCTGATTGCCTCAACATCGTGTATGTCTAAGTTCTTGTGGCCCTAGTGGCCTTTCAAGAGTCACTAAAACGCAACACACAATCAAAATTCTCCATTTATGATGTTTACACAGAAACGAAACCATACCGCGATGCCGACGCGATACAGCGACATCTGTTGGTCTTGATACGAACTAAACCCTTACGATAAAACAAACTATCGCCGATCTCAGTCTGGCTGACCTGACATGGGTATTACAATAGCGTGTTCAACAAGTGCCGTGCCCGGCCCCCATCCACGGAAAGAACATTTAGTCTGCGCGGTGCATGCCTGTAGCTGTCTGACGACATTTGTCGGCCAGCGTGTAAGGGGCATCGGAACAGACATTTCTTTTGTTTTCGCGCGCAATAGACGCTGTGGCTCTAAACACGCGTCCGGTACGACCGGCGTCCGTCATTGTCTGTAGCGGAACGTGTCTGGCACGTTAGATACGAACAAACGCAGTGTTGGCACGTGAAGCCAAATTTGCGGGAACCCAGAGCGATCGGCCAAAGAAAAAAGTAGAAAATGACGTTTCTAGATATATTGTCGGTGTTAACGTAGGTACTTGCTGGATTAAAAAGGAACTGTGTACATAATGAAATTGTAATGAAAAGGAAGTGAACTAATGTCAAAAGTGTTGTTTGAATAATAAGTCCACTACTATCACTGAGTGTATTTTATTAAAAACCCAGCTGCTGCGACGATCTCAAGGGACCTGGGACACCGCCCACGACGACCACAGTAGGCCTCAGGACCCCCTCAAAATCAACACGCAGTCTCGTTGTCTTTCACAGTACGTGTCTGTCACGTTCTATGTTTGTAGATATAAACGAACCTTAATAGGTAGATAAGTCTAATAGAACGACTAATGGGCGAAAGAGATTGACATGTAGACATACAAACAGACAAAAAAGCTAACAGACGGACAAGGGGACAAGTTGCAGGAGAACACTTGTAAATTGACCTAGAATCCTACTTGTATTTCACTGACCAATATTTTGTAGATCGTAAGTTTATTAAATAATCACCAATCTAACAAAAACATCACTTCATTAAATTGAAAAGTCTTTTTTTTGTCGACAGGTGGCGGTGCAATCGACATGGCTATATCGAAACATCTCCGAGAATACAGCAAGAGTGTCGCCGGCAAAGAGCAACTGTTAATCGCCGCCGTCGCTCGCGCTTTCGAAGCGATCCCGCGACAGTTGTGCGACAACGCCGGCATCGACGCGACCAATCTGCTCAATAAGTTGCGACAGAAGCATTACCAGGGGGATTCGTGGTGAGTATTATACAGACTGTGAGACGGGTAGACATATACAGATACACAGTTTTGAGGGATAAATGGGAATGATAGATTGAAGGTCAAACAGGATTGATTATATAGACTGTCAGATGAAAGTACAGATGAGACTATATATCAGTCTCGTATGTCTGTCTATTGCACTTGAGACAAACAGATTGACAAACAGATGCGAATGATATATACACTGACATATGAATGTACATGTCATTTGTATGACATATGAATTACAACCAGCCACCGTGTCATTTCAGGGCCATACATTTCTCATGCACAAGACAATGTGCTTGAGGAGACCCGTGGCTAGCGGTGGATACTGAAAGTGTCAATTGCATTTTCACTTGAGAATTTGTTTGCATTTCTTTCATAATTTTGATTCTCCGTTCGCAGCGTGTTCCCTCATTATTGTCACTGCATTGGCACACGGTGCACATACAAACACCCATATTCACACATGTATACACACACTATTTATTATTCACACCCGGTGCCGGCTTTAGGGGAGGGGACAACCTGGACGGTTGCCCGGGTCGCCAGGGCCAGGGCCTTATGCCGTGAATCAATCAGTTAAGAAAAGGTTAATGTCACCGCAGAACAAGAGAAAATGAAAAGAAATGGAAAATCACCGATCCAAAGTCTGTAGCTTATAATAACTACCCATCTCTTTCATCGCTTTGCAAACGTGAACATTTGATCGTTTTCTGATTGTATCTTTTACGTAGGTATCCAAAGACCTAACTCGATGCTAAATTTAAAATTTCCAAGTCAATTGAAAGACCAGGAACATTGAAAGTTGAACATTGAAACATTGAAAGGAACATTGAAACATTGAAAGTCAATTGAAATCAAAACCTAGACCAGGTTTTGATTTCGACTACTCTAGACACACACTTGGCTGTTTTTTTATAAATAAAGGGCGCTGAAGAAATTCTCGCCCGGGGCGCCCGAATGGCTAAGGCCGACATTGTTCACAATCACACCATAGTGGACTTATTGGACGGGAGCCCGAGAAGTGAAGTTGAGTTTTGGTTTGTTTATTGCAAATAATGTGTGTATTGTGGGATTTCTGGTTTAATAGTGATAGTTTATTAAACTTCAAAGTGCCCAATGTTAGCGCATAGTGTTTGTGATAATTAAATAAAAGCGTGAGACCGCATTTTTCGTGTTCTTCCAAGGAATCCAACTCTGTCATCAGTAAATTACTTATCACTACCGAGCGACTCCTACTTCCACGGGGCTGAACAATGGACCTGATAAAAACAATTCTGTTTTATTATTTACTGTGTGTGGATCAATGGCTACGCGCCAGGGTCCAGTGCTATGGCAGTGTCAGTGTCGACAGCGCACCCGCGTGCCTCCCTGGTGTTGCCGGTGTCCACGGGCGGCGATGACCACTTAGCATCACGTGGGCCCGCCCGCCTGCTCGTCCGCCATAGTCACGTGATGAGTAAATTGTAGCGATGTGAATCCACTATCCGATGAAACGAAACATCACTGTAGATGATTTTTACATTTATTGTTTGTAGCGCAATTAGGCATTGTTGTTTTATGACGACATTAGCGAGACGGGTCGGAGCAAAGTGAACAAGCAGCGCCAGAAGTGGGAGCTCGGCGCCAACTTCGAGTTATCTATTGCATTATCTATCTGTAATTCATACTATTAAAATACTGTTAATTGAAATGCAATCCAACCAGCCTTTTTAGTATTCACTGCTGGTCACAGGCTGTATGGTCATAAAATGTCACTGGTCAAGTAGGTTGGCCAGTACATTCTTGTAGAGGTGATGTAGCTTGTGGTAGCGTCGATTGGTTTTTTTTTTATAGAAAAAAGGTAGCAGACTAGCATACAGTCCACCTGGTGGTAAGTGGATACTGTCGTCCGTGGACATCCGCGATACATGCCAACATTAGTCCAGGATGACAAACGCTGGCACGCCCCCGGATGCGCTGCCTACCTTTGCAGATTAAGGAATGGATTGGGAAAATGGGGAGGGAGAGAATGGGATGGTAATGGGCTCTGGCATATGTCACTCACTACCGAAACACGTACGTACATTGGGGAAATAAGATAAAGTGGGAAATGCAGTACATTTCAAGGTGGTCTTCTGTGAGAGAGGGGTAACGTGGCCAGTCGAGCGCGTCCAGCGGCTGTGGGAATGCAGCATGCACTCTCCCCCTAACAACTTATGTTATTCCTTTTACGACACTTCACGTGAAGACAGAGGGTGCCGCTAGTCTATAGCCTGGCGCGGCTAATTGAAAGGTGATTTTGTATTTGTCTCAGGTACGGTATAGACATTCAGAAGGAAGATATAGGCGATAACTTCGTGGGCTGCGTTTGGGAGCCGGCCATTATTAAAATTAACGCGATCACGGCCGCGTGTGAAGCCGCCGCGCAGGTGAGTGTGTGCATTACCGGGGGAAATTCTACCGGAAAAAATAACTTCTAGCTATCCCCGGGCTCTTTATTTAGTGAAAAATTTCAATTTGTCGTCATTCACGTAGGGTTGAATACTTTGGAGAGAAAAAAAAATTAAACGAGGGGGTCAACTATCACCACCTTATATTTTTCTTCTTCCAATTTTTAACAATTTAATACACAGTTATATGCAACCACTAATCTGACCACCTAGCAGCCATCTCTCTTTTTTTTTCTCCCTTCCACTCTTCTCGCTCACACACACACACCTTTGTTCAGAAACAAGGTTATTTTATGCAAAATTTTAATTCTACATTCATACATTTTCTCCGCAGTTCGACAGGCAGCTCATTGACTGAATCAATTAACATGTATTATTGCCCGCATTGTGTTGCCGTGTACATTATTAACTTTGGATAGTTCATAATTGACGTTTGTTCTTTTCTAGCGTTCAAAGAATATGTGTTTACCAATAACACACCCTCACACTACACACACACACACAACACACACAACACACACAAACGGACACACCAACGCAAACATTATTAATAATAAGGAATCATCCTTTACTTGCCCACAATATATTAAATGTCAGTGTAATCTGTATTGGCCATTAGCATTGGCAACATAATTGTTAAACAACATAAAAGTTATATAAAAGGCTGTAGATTACATAAATAAATAAATACACTTTTTTTAAATGGACACATTGTTTTAATTTCAGATTTTGTCTGTGGATGAAACTATTAAAAATGTGAAGAGTTCCGGCGACATGCCGGTAGCGGGCCGCGGGATGGGACGCCCACGCATGGGATAGACGTATTAAAAGTATTAACTAACGGATCATTCGCACAGTTACAAACTTTTATGCGTTATTGTGCTGATTTTTAAAGTTCATTGACCACAAGGGGTCTGTTTCACAACGTTATATATTTGCGGTGGGCACTACTTAACCGCTTATTGAACACGTTGCCAATGAGCTGCGAGGAAGTTTATATTTGTGCCAACGCTCGATCGGTCGCATCCAACGGAGTCATATAGCGATCTTAGCTCCACTGAAATATTTTAAAGGTATTATGTGATTGCGATGAAATAAATTCGACTACGGTGCAACAAAAAGAGAAAATATATATATATACAGTGTAAACTCTATATAGCGACACTGAAGGGACTGCGCATTTTATGGCGTTATTGAGAGTTGTCGTTAAATGGAGAGAAGAAAAATCAATATTATTTTACTATTATAATATTATGTATTTACTAATAAAGTATATATAACATTTACAAACAACAAACATTAATAGTGATACAAATAACAATGCTTGCGTATAGCCTGTTATCTTCGTCTGTCGTTTTTTGTGCGAGTGCGAGTTTTTTTGCGTTTTTAGAGCGACTGAATCCAAAGCGTCTTCCAACATCACTTATCTTTTCTCCCGCCTCTATTGCGCGTATTAATAAAACCTTTTCGTTAACACACAAAGATTTTCTCTTACTCGCCATGTTCACAGTTTGAAAGTTTGTGAGCAACTAAGAATATGGTAATGTACAGATAATGCATAACAACCTAACGACAGTCTAGTAGCCGAGGTAAACACGTGCAAGGTAATCACAACAAACAAAAGAACGGATTTCTTAGAATCTTCGATACGTATGATGCCGACAGTCGAGGTAAATACGGGCTGGACAATAAAGCAACAAAAAAACAAACAAAAGAACGTACACAGCTGCAGTTCTTATTTCGGCAACTTAGAAAGTACTGTTTATTGTTTAATAATGACGTATTGTTGTCGTTATTTAGAGTGGGTGTGATGCTACATAGAGTGTATCATTGTATGGACAACAAGGTAAACCAACCATAGTCAAGTTATTTCGACGTTTTAGGGACTTGTCGTTAAATCGAGTGGCGTTAAATAGAGTTTACACTGTATATATATATATATATACATACATCTTTTTGACTTCGCCGCAGTCGGATAATAAAGTATATTAAGTTTTATTGAAGTATATTAAAACAACATCGTATTTTAATTAACTTAATATAATTTAACAAAACAGATTGTAATCACCGAGGGGCTCGAAATTTTCCAAAAGTCCTAATTGTTAAAATCCATTTATTAAACAAAAATGGCTATTCGGTAATAATATTTTTTTCTTATTCTGTATTATTTAATAATTATTTAATATGTAATTGATTCACACAATAACGTTGCCTTTGCTTTCACAAATAGTATTAAGTTATTTTAGAAATAATAAAACTTATTTTCTAAACACTAAGAATTCGTTTTATTTGAATACAATAGAAGTACGTTTTAATGATTTCTACAAATATGTGGCGTTATTTGACAAATCTGACATCATTCGACATTATTTGTCGGTTTTAGTTTCTCCAAATATTGGAACTTCAGTGCGATCATAAAAAATAACATTTTTTTTTATTGAATTATCTTAAAAATCCGATGGTAGAGCAGGTGTGTACTAGAGCAGAATCTAGAAACGACGAAATTTTAAGTTATAAAATCTTAACCGTAGACAATAAGGTCCCTTTGCTCAGGTGACGTCACATGTAAATCAAGAGAAATAATCAAATCAAACAGAGGAACATACACGAGCAACAAATTCAAAGGTGGCTTAGGTTTAAATTTCACCGTTGAGGAGAGTCCATCGATTTGGTCGTGACTTTCATAATTTAATAGTACAATACTGTCCAGGCCCGAAATAAAGCAATTGACGGCCGAGTAATATTGGAAGGACGAGGCGAAGCCGGGTCCCTTTTAAATAAACGAGGCCGTTAATTGCTATTTCGGCCGAGACTTGTATAGTACTTTTCTTTAATTTGCGAGGAAACGATAAACAAATTAATTCAAGAAAGAGAAGTTTCATTCCCGCCAATTCGACTGCGCGCGGTCTTTATTCTTTTTTTTTAACTTTTGAAAAGAAATGCACATTCAGCCTTTATAATAATAAATATCGTGTACCTAAGAAAATACCTAATTTATGTTAGTGTGCACTAAAAATAACCTCGCTACTGTCCAGCAATCTCTATTGTCACGTTGGAAATTGCTGGCGTGCGTACAGAAAAGAGCCGATTGACGTATTCCTTTTTTTTTAAATAATGAAGCCATTTCCGAGCAAGTAGGAGAAAAAATATTTATTGAACTAAATTCATATTTCACGAAATACATAATTTGTTCACATATTTTATCATTTTTCGTTCCGAGTGAACTGAGTGATTCCCGCGGGAACTGTTTAACGGATAAAATGTATCCTCAATGTTAACCCAAGTCTGAAGCTGTAATTATGGCAAGTTTCATCAAATTCTGCCCGTTGGCCAATTTGAATAACTGAATTTATTCAAATATAGATTGTTTTGTTTGTCATAAATATAAAGATTTTTTTTATGCAAAAGCGTCAGACGAGGTAACGCTCCCAACATCATTCGATATGATCACCCGATGAGAGAGATAGACCCATGAGTAAGATAAGGACGCTATTACAGCGTTCCTTTTCTTTCGTATGGCGCCGTCTCTGTCATCAGTTAATCAGTGTGACCACAATACACAATGACGAACGTTGGCTCCCGGCAGCGCTCACTATCGACGCAGATGATAATGTTTTAATTCAGGTAAAATATCCATATTTGTTGTAACAATTAAACTTAGTAGGTATACGTGCACAAAAAATGAAACGAGCGCTAACCGACCAGGCGTTCCGAGATCGGGACGCGTTCACCCGACTGCATGAGTCTAATCGAACGCCCCAGGATCGGAGAGCTCCATGGAATGGATTTGGAAAAATATGGAAAGGAATTATAACGAGACGAGTTTCTCCCATCCCATTATATCTCCCAATTCTCCTCGAGTAGGATGACTCCCCGTCAAAAGTATAATGAAATAAGTTTATTCCATTATAGTCTCCATTTGAGGGAATAAAAAAGTTGGGTTCTGGCATATCTCACTACCGAAACATGTACCATACGTACGTTGGAAATAATAGGATACAGATAGGAAATGTTATACATTATACGGTAGTGATCTGTGAGAGAAGGTAACTTGGCCAGTATATAAAGTAACAATCAGAAATAAAACGTATTTTTAGTTCTTACCTTAGAAAAGTTAGTACATAATTATAAAAAATGCTTTTGAAAAATTGTAAAACCTGCATCAATTTCGATACTTTCTTAGCGAGTCCCACCGAAATCTGTGTAGCAGTACTTCAGTTTTTTCATAGGAATTTTCATAGGTTTTTTCATAGCCATCACACGAAATAACGTCACACGAATTTCAAGTTCTTTGGAGTCCCCCCCCGTCCTTGTCACAGGTGGTCACATTTGTGTGACCCCCCCCTTGGTTTGACGTCACATATTTTGCTATTTTAAATTTAGAAATTGTTAAATAAAAGCAACCTTATAATTATATGGATAGAGTTGGTAATATTTTAAAGTTTTTCGTTAGAGTTGATGTTTAGTTTTAATACTTTAGATTTATACATGTGACGTCACGAAGCTTATGACACGTCCCCTCCCCTTGTCACACTTTGTTGACCCCTCCCTCCCCCTTAACGTGTGATGTAATTTATGGATGACCCCTTATAGACATCCAAACTACATTTTTTGTAGAATTTATTTATTACAATGTAATTAGAACACCGCTAAAATAAAACAGAATTATTGATCATAATAATTGTTATTCGTGACGGGAAACTGCACCCTATGCATACGAGTAAGTACTGACTTATCAATATCCTTGACGCTTAAACCAAACGAAATTAAAAAAAAAACATTTAATACAGTTTTAAACTTAATGTATATTAACTATAAGGTTTATAATAGCTTGAAGTTTATAAGACTATCATCAATAGCAAAGAGTTATAATAGCGCGGGAAATTAATAATTATGTATAAAAACGGACGTTTGTTTCTCAATTTCCCACTAATTGTCAGTTGTTTGGTGTGCGTTCAAATATTTGGGCGTATACACTTTAATTAATACGCAAAATTTTAATAAAAACACTAATAATAATTGTAAAAATCAATGTAAAAAATTTGCTATAATCGCGCGAGAAAAATGGCGTTTGACATTGCGTTTAGAATTTGCATAGTTTACATCACATTTACGGAAGTCGCTTCATGGACAGTTGATTTGAAAGAAGCGAGGAATTTTTACTATGAGAAAAATAATCAATATAACAATTATAATACACAATATAATGATGTAAATGGTTATAATAACGAAGATTCTTATGTTCCAAATTATTATGGAGGCGTACAATATCCAACTTATCCAACCGCTTATGCCGGAGGTTACGCTGGAGGTGTGAATTATCCACAGAGGTCGTACCAAAGAGATTGGCACAATGTTGATTCAATTAAGAAATATGCAAATGAATATCAATACCAAAGTTATATGGAAAAGAAGGTAAGTCCTTGTCCTTGTATCAGCCTATAAAGTCTCATCGAAGGGCATTGGCCATAGGGGTTTCCGGGATCACATACTACAGATTTTTATTATTACTGGGGCATGCGGAGTTTTCTCGCGATGTTTTCCCCCACCGCCGTGACATTTTAAAAAAAAAAATCTGTATTTAAGTAGAACCTTGGCCCGAGTATTTGACCTCGCGATCACACTAATGTGAGTCGAGTATAGATACCGTTTATATTGAATTAATTACGTTATGAGATCTCTAGATATACGGGGTCTTATTGATATTGGTCAGTATGGAATCACGGCGTCGATTTTAGAGTTATCGAAAAATGCATTCAAAGATTTCCAAGAAACTTACACAATCGGGAATCGAAAAATAAATACCTACGAAAAATCCGCTAGTTCTAAATCCATTGAACTTCTCCATTCTCGTCACTAAAAGTTCTTTTCAAGCAGCAGGTCGTAGAGTTCTGTATAATTACCTACGATTACCTACATTATTAATTTGTTACATTATAATAGAAGAAAGTTTGTCCGTTTGATTGTTCGTGCTAATATCAGAAACTACTGGCACGCCGCGGCGCCGCCTTCTACCTTTTTATGAAAAAAGAAAGAACTTTTTCGTATTATTTCAGGTCTTGGATGTAGTAAAAAATGGTACAGTATATCTGGAAGGCTTGCAGCGAGCGATTGAACAGTATATTGAGACGCTTCAGAACTGCACTAGGTACAGACGTAATAACACGGTAAGTGGACATAAGGAGACATAATTTTATCCTGCAACAGCAGGGACAAACAATTACACATAAAATAGAGAAATAACGAATGGCTCATTGAGAACTCAAGAGACTCATTGCCTCAAGAGGTCTTCCCGTTAAACTACGACATGGGGTTCTTCAAGAGAGCTGTGAATAGGATTTTGCAAGGTCGGCGGCGCGCCCGCATACCCCCTGGTGTTGCAGGTGTCCATGGGCGGCGGTAACATTTACCATCACGTGAGACCGCTTGCTCGTCCGCCCTCTTCTCTATAAAAAAAAAAAAACTCATTTGGTCTCTAACACAGCATTAGTTGCGGCAGACCACAGCGCTGATAAACAGCCCTGTTCAGCATAAAACACAGTAGTTTATAGTGAAAGGGCGGTTTGGAGAAAAAATGCAGTTAGTTACCTAATAGTTTTTTATAAGGACCGATTAACGTATAACGCTTAACGTAATTTTTCTCAAATAACGAGTCTCAAAATGCCGATTCGATATCGCAAAGAAGCAACGTACTTAATATATACGTACTTAATACTTAATCTTCTACTGTTATCGAATAATTATTTTAAATCATTTATGTTTACCTACATAATTCAATATTGAACATGAGCACAAATTGTTGCTAATAACTTTTGGTAGGCGCTAAACGTTTGCGCCGGAGCAAGATCTCTTCTTCGATAGCAGTGTAGCCGTCTCTCACCCCCCTCGCGAGGGGTGGAGTTCCGCTCCTGGGCTATTTGCCCACTGTCAGAGATTTCTACGCTGCCCGATAATGCGGGCCGCCCGCGCGATCACCGCCCACCGGGTGGATTACGCTTATGAAAAGCCCAGTGAGAGACCCGACGCGAGCGGCGACTTAAGTGTCAAGTCCAGTATTGATGAAGTCCGATGTGGAGTCGCAACCTATTTGGGTGTGACCAGGTCGCGCGGTACTCCGATAGATCACACTGGCGTTCCTTATAAGTACCTACTTTCAAGGGCGTAGCCACAATTCTATCCAGGGTAGGGAAAAGTAAACAATTTCCTTATGCCAGGGGGGGGGGGGGACAAGTACCCCATCCTGCCCCACCGTGGCTACGCCCATGAGTCCTTTGCTTATAATAATTATTTATAAGCACAGGTACATCCCTATAACTAATAAAAAGTTAATTATAAACTCGTATAAAGATAAATGATTTAGCAATATTAAAGAATCTATTAAATTCTAAATTTAAGATATAACAGTAAGCTGTTATGGGAATTCATTCATACAATAATAAGATTTATACAAGCATTTCAAATAGTGACAATTTCAAATTTCGTAGTACATATGTCGTCTGATAATGTATTGTTATAATTTAGTAGCGGCGGCAGACGAGCGTACAGTCCACCTGATGGTAAGTTGATACTGTCGTCCATAGACATCCGCGATACATGCCAACATTAGTCCAAAATGTCAAACGTTGGCACGGCCCCGGATGCGCTGCCTACCTTTAGAGATATAGGAATGCATTTGGAGAAAGGGTTGGGAAAATGGGAAGGGATAGGATGGGAATGGGCTCTGGCACATCTCACTCACTACCGAAACACGTACGTACATTAGGGAAATAAGATAAAGTGGGAAATGCAGTACATTTCAAGGTAGTTTTCTGTGAGAGGGGGATAACGTGGCCAGTTGAGCGCGCCCAGCGGCTGTTGGATTGCAGCGTGCACTCTCCCCCTCCCAATACTTTTAATATACCTAAAGTGAGCAGTTTTGCTTTACAAAAATACAAGTCTCATAAACGCTATTATATCTATAAGCTATTTATATCTAAGTATGAATAAACATGATGTCTGATAAATTTAACCGCCCTTCACTGTGGCAGTTAAAAAAGAGTATCAACAAATTTAGTTATACAAATACTAGCATAGTTTGTTTTATTATTAATTATTAAATATCATTATTATGCCGCCTTGGATTTTATTTTGTATGTCAATAAATATTGCTATTATTTTTGGCCCATACAATTTTATCTGCTTTAAATACAGGGCCTAATCCCACCAATCCAGGACTCGCCGATTTGGACTTTACCTCAAAACAACTCGTCTCAGAATATGAGTAACTGCGAGCGAGTGACTCGCACGAGTGAGTTGGTGAGGCGACTCGCGCAGCTGGCGCTCTGGGCGACGAGGGAGCTACAGGATAGAGCATATAGGAAGGAATATCAACCTTTTTATAGGGAGGTAAGGAACATCCTCGTTTCCTTGACAAAGTGTCGTCATTAAGACACTCCGCGAACCGAAAGTTGTAGAACGAACTGTCAGTTGAGGTTTTCAGGCTGTGCTACGAGATGAGGCCCTTCAAGAGAGCTGTAAACAGGATTCTCCATGGTGTGGCAGGTGTCCATGGGCGGCGGTGACCACTTACCTTGTAGTTCGTCCGCTCAAAAAAAAGGAAGATCGATCTTTTACAGAAGAAGTTAGCCTTCACAATTAAAATACTCCACAGGTATGTCCTGCATAAAGTCCTTCCACCCAGGTGATCGGACTTCGCACAGCTAATTCTCGATCTTGTCTTTCCAGCGGCATATATGGCGACCGACCAATCACCTTTTACTTTCGAACTGCTTCTATTCCTTGAGGAGGGAGGCTTCCTCCATGCTATAAACTTTCCCATATGCCTTAGATCCTCTTCCACGCGATTGATCCATCTATTCCTAGGCTTGCCTCTTGGCTTTCTTGCTGCGTAGTCCATGTGGTGATCATTTTTGTTTTTCTATTTTGTGGCATCCTCTCTAAGAGACGAGCCGTTGTGACTTATCATGCACGACTATCGTTTCGTTATTAATCAGTGCCTCCAATTCGCGATTCATTGTGTTACGATAGCTTCTGTAACTTTCTTTAACTGGACCCTTTTGTTTACCATAAAAAAAAAAATTGTATTTTTTTATAGAAGAATAACCGCGAAGACGACGAGTTGATAATGAAGCTGGCACTGTTCCTCGACCGCCTCGCCAACCTGACTGGCTACGATCCTAATCCACAGGATTTCGTTACCTCATCGCCCGCACCACCCGGTAAGTTATCAGCAGTATCAGGTATATTTTGCATTGTATTGTATTACATAGTAAATTCCGTTTTGGCAATAAGATAATAAGATTTGTATGTATAATAAGTTCACATCTCTGTTTTGCCTTGGATTTTTCTTTCATTAATAAACTAAAATAAAGATTCAGTGAGTGTGGCCCTCTAAAGGCTGATCTGAATATCTATACATATAAAGGGAAATGTGCTGACTGATCAACGCCGAGCCGAAACCGTTGAAGCTGCAAATGAAAAATTTGGGCAGCAGCTTCCTTTTATGACTTGAGACTTACTAAGAAGGAATTTCTCGAAATTCAGCGCCTATATCATTTGTCATTTGGGCGAGCTGTAGTTCATTCCGCCTTTCATGCGTGGTCTTCAATTAACATCCTTTATGCACATTTTGTACCCTTTATTTTATGTTTTGCAGTTTAACTAGATTTAATTTAAAAGAGCCGTCGGCTTAGATTTTAATCAATTGCCTGCCGTAAGAGAGAGCGAGCGAGCGAGAGAGAGAGAGATAATGTGTAATGGCGAGGCGTATATTAGCGTTTAGAAATTGCATTCTGAATATGTTTTGAAACGAATATTTTAATGTTTGTGCTTATTGTTATATTTCTTAATATGGCCCGTGTGTCCAATTAAGTGGAATGTATATTTAATCAGATAAAAGAATCCCCGTCCTATTTCATTCCCTCAATAATGGAACGAAGGGAGAAAAACTTCTAATCTCGTAAAGCTATCTTCTCTCACATTTTCCCAAATCCGCTTCTACATCTGCGAAATTATGCGGCGCGTTTGTCATTCCCGAGTAACATTGATTACTGTTAAAAGACGGCTACTAGAACCGCCCGGGGACGAACCTGTGTTGTGTGTCCTGGATACTGAAAGTGATAATTGCATTGCATTGAAAGTGCGCGCAGGAAAGAGTCCACGCAAGTACGGCGCGCATATCCCACGATTCGGTCTTTTTAACCGTAGGGTTGGCGGCCATGATGGTCGAGGGTAAACCAAAAATGTTGACTGTCAGCTCGACTGATACCTTCCTTGTTTAACGAAGACATCTCACACATATTTGCATTTAGCAATTATAGTATGTGCACCACCTATCTATTATTATTGTTATCTCGAAGGTTGCAATGGAAGAGGTCGCTTTGGCGATAGGGCCTACTCTTTATATTGATAGTTATTTAAATTTGTGTCTCACTTTCACTGTATTCCCTTATCTGCAACAATCGCAATAAAGTGTAGGTACTTACTTCGTTCCAACAATATAAAATGTAAGAAAATTAAACATACATTTTTTTTAAAACCCTAGTTCCGACTGCAGCCAACCTCCCGCCACTGCTCTCGCTGCCCATCCCCCCGGAGGTGATGCAGCAAATGATGACGTGCCTCTCAGGCAACTCTAACGAGCCGGCCACCGTGCGCTGCGGGATGCCCATACCGCCTATACTGCTGGAGATGTTTGCCAATGGTGGTAATTGTTTTTTTTAGGATTCTGAAAAAGGGCCGAAGGTCAAGGGATCTTCAATCCGTAGGTTAAATTGGTCTCTCAAAGAGTATCTAATGTATACTTACATATATATAATTTTGTTAATCTCGACAGGAAACCCACCAAATTTACCATTACAACCTGGTGTACCGTCACCACCCGGTGGACCGCCACCACCTGGTGTACCATCACCACCCGGTGTATCATCATCATCCGGCGTACCGTCACCATCCGATATAGCGTCGCCACCCAGTGGACCGCCACCACCTGGCGTACCGTCACCACCCGATATACCGTCGCCACCCAGTGTACCGTCACCACCCGGTATTGTGTCACCAGCTGGAATACAGTCACCACCTGGAATAGAGTCACCACCTGAAATACAGTCACCTTCAGTAGGTCCACCTAATGCTGGAACACCTCCAAGTTCTGGATCAAGGCCACTAGGTAAGAGGTTTCAACATCTTAATAGGTACTATAGCAATTCTGTAGCAATATGTCATTATTTGAACAAAAGCACCTTATTGTCGGGGAATTTGATTAAGATTATACCCAGTTTGGCCATAATTACCGTTACAATAAAAAAAAAATGAAATTGTAATCTGTCATTCTTACGTTAAAAAAAACGTTTTTTTCAATTTGGCGCCAATCAGTATTAAATATTGTACTAATATTAAAATGGAGTGGGGTGATAACGAAAACCGTATTGCATTACACAAAGCAGGCATGCAGCCAATTGCAATTTTTAAAACTCTCCATCCGCTTGGTATTAGCCGAATGTTTGTGTAGCGGGCTATTGGTAGGGACATCGAAACGTCCTCCGTTTGTAACAGAAAATGGTCTGGAATCTTCAAAATATACAGGGTGTAACCGAAATGAATACGTAATTCATTAAAAAATAATACGTAATATAACTGAAAAAAATAAACTTGAATTCAAGTATCAAAATTATTATTCCAACTATTTTTAGTAACATTATTTTTTTTAATTTTGATGCACATTTCCGAATTCGTTGACGACAAATTAAACTATTATTTTTTACACGTTTACTATCATTCTATTAAAATTGAATATGCATTAATAAGTTCCATTGCAGGTAACTGGACGTGGACATTTCCGCCTGGAGTTTTTTTACCTGGAAATAATAATACTGACCCTTTCCCGCAAAACGTGACACCTGCCAAATCCGTCCGGAAACGCTCTGCTGACGATCCATTGTTGAAAGTTGCGAAATTTTATGTTAAACACAAGGTTTGGGAGAATTCCAACGCAAATACAGAAAATTATGATAAAGTGGATAATTCCAAAGAATTTCATGTCGACAATGATTTGACAGCACCAAAGTCAGTTCAAAAACGTTCAATTTTAAAAAAGAAATCAACAAGACTGCGTCAGCCGAAAAGCCTCGCGCGTGTAATAACCGATCATATTAAACACAGAATTAGTTCAGATTTACTAAAAGGGAAGCACAGAGCCGACGAAATAAAGCACATCGTTAGAAAAATACAGGATGGAGTAGCCAGAAAGTTCGTTCGGAAATTGGAACACGTTAAAAAAGTTAAACGTTCTGTAACTTACGGAAATAAATATTTGCCGCGTATTTCCGAAAATCCTAAGCAGGATATAAGTTATTACGTCAAAAATAAAGCTGGAAGGAATTATAATCCCAGCTTAGTTCAAGCTGCTCAGTCTAGGCTGTATTTAGAGCGAGCTTTTCTGACTGGAAACATAGAAGTTATGAGGCGATTTGGATCAAATTATAATCCAGCGAATCCGGCTCATGCTTATATGGGAGCATTACTTACTATCATAGGTGACGTTTAGAGTATGACAGTTGACGTTTATACATCAAGTCATCAAAGCAATGGGACTTTTACAAGGTATTTTGATTTTATTAAGATTAATAGAAGCATGCTCTTAACATCTGACTCTGAATATTTGTTTTTCTTTTTTAAGATTCAGCTGTAAAAAGGCATCGAGTCTGTCTGTATGTATATCTCTTTATATAAAGACATTATTTCTTTATTGCACTATCTACCCGTATTTCGTCTACAGACTTCTTACCACACAAAGGTTGCCTGGAAGAATCGGTTTAGCGGTAAGGCCGCTGATTGTACTTATAATTACTTTTACTCTTGTCTTTTGTATATGTCAAACACTTGTGAAATGAAGTATAAATAAATAGTTTCTCAATTGCTTTGGATTTTATTAAACTTCTAATTATTATCTGGTGTACGAGTCAGCTCCCACATGCATTATTCAGTTTAATAAAAGCAGGCAATCGTACGCGTTTCATTTGACAATGACATTCCTGACATAATTTCTCTGCGGAATCACAACAAAGCAGTGAGTGACTTGGACAGAGTTTTGGTCCCATCCTCCCCGAGGGCGAGAATGGAAGGTCTAATTGGATGAGCAAAACTCCTCGTCTCTATTCACCATTTTTGTAAAGCATTAGGTACTCCAAATCCATTTCTAAATCTTATAGTTGGGCATAGCATTTTTTTTTTATGGACGTAGGTGGCAGATGAGCATACAGTCCACCTGATGGTAAGTGGATACTGTAGCCCATAGACATCCGTGATACATGCCAACATTAGTCCAAAATGACAAACGTTGGCACGCCCCCGGATGCGTTGCCTACCTTTGGAGATGTAGGAATGGATTTACTAGTGGATGTGTCAATATTTGTCATTTTTAAATGAGGTTGTCATGTATCACGAATGTCCAGGCGACAGTGTCCTCTTACCACCAGGTGGACTGTCTGTCGCATTCTTTCTACAAAAAAGGAACCTTAAAACAACTATTAATTCAATAAAAATAAAACGATATATATTTATGCGAAAATATATATATTTCATAACTAGTCAATGTTTATAATTACGTTTGAAGCGATAGTATTGTCAATTTAGGAAATCGAGACGCAATTCTTTTCTTTTCCAAAATATAGATTTAGATAACACTTGGCACCGGGGAACATTAATACATTTTAAATATTTGATAGAATTCAGAACTACATGTAATCCTTTAACAAGATATTAAAAATACGCTTATGACTGTGGTAAATAAATTTTTAATTGATGCAAATGAATGATGCTTGTATCGAAACGTATAATGTGTGAGAGGGACAAGATGATTGTGTGTGACAGAGAGAAGATATATGACAAATGTCAGAAAGACGACTAGTTATTTTTATTATTTTCGCAATAATTAATTAAAAATCAGCAATTTCCTCGTAATCTCACATTTATAACTCACTTTGTAAACGTTAAAAACGTTTATCTAGAAATATGCTGTGATGAAGATATTGTAATTGAAGTTAGAATTTTTTAAAAACCAAAAAAATATAAACTCCCGCCATTTTTTGACAGTAACTTTTTAATTACAAAAACATCATTTTGCACTAAGCCACAGTTATTTATAGCCAGTGTCATAAGCGTATTTTAAAAAGAAATCATCACCGAAACTGAAAAAAAATATAACAGAGAAATAAACTTATTAAAATCAACGATTTAACTATTAGGGGTGGTGTTTCTTGTACTTTAAGGGATGAACGGGAAGGGAAATTACAAAACAACGTTTCGGCGATGAATTCTGTTACAATTGGAAATTATTATATACTAAAGAGTGATATTTTGTATAAGCATGGCCAAAAATGTTATGAATTTCCATAAAATGATTATATAAGGCATGGGGGTTTTTATACTACAAATGGGAAAAAATCTATTGGACAAGATAATTAAAAAAATAACAATTTTATACAAAAAGAGTTTTTGGGTCATGTTTATTCATGTTTTTTTTTTTTATTTTGTCCAATAAGCCTCAGGAGATTATGCAAATATTTTTATAACAATGTATAATAAAGATTAAATACGAAAATTGATCTTATATTCTAATAAAAACTAGATATAACACGTGTATTGTCGATTTACATCCACGATTTCTCAAAAATTGGTCCCAATAACCCACCAATTGATTTCATTTGTGACCATATGGGAATGTTTATAAATATATCTTCTTTATACAGGATGTAATGAACAATACCTGAGAAACCATCAACAAAAGTTGTTAGTATTTTTTTTTATTTAATCCTGTATATATATATAAAAAAAACAGTTACACATATATGAAATACTACGCTAAATGTACTTTATCCACCAAAATGTAGTGGAAGTGTAAGGCAAAACATGGTAAAAGGCACGATTTTTAACAACTTATACAATAAAAACATAGCCTACGTTAGTGTTGCACGCAGCAAAAATAACTATACACATTCTGGAAATACAATAAGATTTTATTTGGAAATATCTATGAGCAAATTTTGGAATTGCGTTAATTTGACTCCAAGGACTGGATTAATAAAATTGAGGTTTAGAAAAAAAAATACAAACGATCTTGTAGTTTATTAGAAAATGCGATAGGCGGCTCGGCCGCAAATATAAAATTGCAGGACAAACTTATTCATGCAATTAGAGCAATCGAATGTGTACTTCAAAGTCAGCAGAACAAGTCGTTTGCGAACGCAAGATAAAGTTTGTAAACTTTATATCAGAAATTGCAAATATAGAAAGAACTTACATAAAATTTCATTGTTTTTCCATGATTTTTTTTATACATTTAACGTGTTCCGCTCCATCAGTTATGACTCTGGGGCCGCTTCTTCCTGCTGAAAAGCCCCCCGAAGACACCTTTCTTGTCTTTCTTCTCCTTTGTGACCCCACTCACTGATAACTCCGATTCGCCAGATGATCTGTGATTGAAATCAATGTTATTTATTTAACGATTAAATCCGACATATTTGAAATGTATTTTCATTCGGTAGGTACTTATAGATTAGTAAATTGACATTTGAACTGCCTTAGAAGACCTACACACGTAACTTTGCCGGTGGTCAATTTAGAAACTAAATTTCACATTAAAATTTAGGAAAATTATTTAATTAAATTTAGGAATCCATAAAGTATTGAATGTAACATCTTGCTTAAAATACCAATGATCTTTACCCATAAATTGAGTAAAATGTAATTGAGTTGAGTAAAAAGATAGGAAGATAGTTTTAAAACGGGCTTGACAAATATTTATCTGTTTATTTTACATAAATGTCTGTTTTCAAATTTATTTATCTGACCGTCTTAAACATACGCGTTAGGACCCTATTAAATAGATAAAAATATGAGGAAAATCTCGAAAATCTCAAATGTCATTGAATACACGCATAATTTAATAACGCATTCAATTATGCATTCTTCGTATACCGAACGAAACAGACGGAAAAAAATAAATATCAGTAAGTATTGCGTAAGTATCAGTAAGTAAAAAAATAAATATCAGTAAGTATTGCGTAAGTATCAGTAAGTAAAAAAATAAATATCAGTAAGTATTGCGTAAGTATCAGTAAGTAAAAAAATAAATAGCAGTAAGTATTGCGTAAGTATCAGTAAGTAAAAAAATAAATATCAGTAAGTATTGCGTAAGTATCAGTAAGTAAAAAAATAAATATCAGTAAGTATTGCGTAAGTATCAGTAAGTAAAAAAATAAAATTCAGTAAGTATTGCGTAAGTATCAGTAAGTAAAAAAATAAATATCGGTAAGTATTGCGTAAGTATCAGTAAGTAAAAAAATAAATATCAGTAAGTATTGCGTAAGTATCAGTAAGTAAAAAATAAATATCAGATTTGCGAATTGGAATTAGTCGGAAATTGTGGAATTTAGATATATTAGAAAAGCGTACTAAACGCGCATGTACTCAATTGCTTCTTTTTTTGTGAAAATGTTTCAATGTAATCATGTACTCAGAGCACAATTATTTTTTTTCAAATGTAACTACAATTTGACTTATCGGAAATACATTACCTTCTTTAGAACTGTAAAGTATTGGTTAAATTTTGTTCAAAAATTCAGTTGTCGTGAATTATTGTTATTTTTAATTGTAACCTAGTGCGGCGCGCTCGTGCAGATTGACATATTGATATCGATAGTAAATCAAAATTAAATAAATTAAGAAATATTTTTGTTTATCTCCAAATCAATTCCTACATCTCGAAACGCAGGCAGTGCATCCGGAGGCGTGCAAGCAGTCAGTGTGATGACAAACGCACTGGTTAGTATGGGGCGAGTATGGACTCTGCCATATCTCACTCTTATACTGAAACTAACCATAATACTGAAACACGTATAGTCCCGGAACGAGTTGAATGCGCGCGGAAGGAATGTGACCGTTTTATGTCATTTGTTTTTAGTGTTGTACTACAATGATCTTAGTGAAAGATAGGTATATTGATATCGGTAAAACTCGATATTTTTAATTTAAATATCGCGGTCAAAAATAAAACACACGACTATGTAATTATAAAAAACATCACTTATTTTTTACTATTTTTATTTACTTTCATTATTTATTTATTTATTATTTATCACACATTAGATAATATAGTAAGTAGGTATACATTATTTTTAGTTTTAAATAAGTATTTAATATTTAGTTTTGAAAAATAAAGTTACTAAAAAACAAAAAGAAAAAAAGTTTTGAATGAATATTAGTCACTACAATCATCACTTGTAACACCTGATGCAGACAAGTCAGAATCACGTTTGGTCGCTCATTTTAACAACTAAGTATAGTACAAAACTACCCAACACGTGTTATATCGATGACGCAAGAGAAACAATAGAAAGCGAGCAAGCGCATCACTCGACTAGCCGGCACAAATGCGGCGAGGCGGCTGGGAGTGTGCTCGTGTCCCCCACACCTCACACCGCGCGCGCATTTATCTCATTCCGGGACAGTACGTACATCGGGGAATAGGATATAGTGGCAAATGCACAGTTCAAGGTAGACACTAAAAACAAACTCACCTCGAAGCCGGCCTCTGATCGAGCGCAGGCGAGCCCCCGCTCCCCGCGACGGACGCCGGCCGCGTGTTGCCGCCGCCGTTGCCTCCGTACGCTAAACAACACGTCACGTTAATACACTTGAATACCGTGCGTTTTAGAAGCTGATTAAAAGAAAACACAAATACAAGAATATTGTTGACCAGTCTCGAATCAAAAATAACTTCATACTCTGTTTAATTTCATTTTTTTAAACTATCCCTCAAACGCTGTCGGCTACATCAATGATTTCACTGTTTTCTTAACTTGAACAGAGTATACTACTCTGTAGTACAGTTTTTCTGTGACAATCTCAACTGCATTTTGACATTGCATTCAACTCACTTCGGTACATATGTTGTCTCTTAAAAGTTTCTAAACGATCAATAATATTGTACAGTGACGTCATTGTACAGTTTCACTGTAGGTCGCTTTAGCTTCTCTAAAATAACTGGATCTGTCAAAATAGTTCGGACGAGGAAAATCAGTTTTCACGTTTTCAATTTCATTTTTTTCAAATTTAGGGATTACATGGCAAAGAGAAGACATACATACACTCATACAATACAAACTTTTATTCTACTTAAATCCCAATATTATGCGAATGACTACACCTTTCCCTCTTCCCTCGCGGGAGTAAATTTATATATGTTTTTTAATCGCTACGAAAATAAAAAAAACGACATGTGTAGCGAAACACTCAAGTCACATCCCAATGTTTACGTAAAGAAAACTTATGCATACAAAAACACACACGAGAATAGTTTTGATTCAAGACCGTCCACTCCATATCCGCATTAGTCTACAAACCCAAACACCATAACATCAAAAGGGAAGGCTATTAATTTATTATCACGTGATATATGGCCGCCATCTTGAACACGCACGATTGCGATTCAAGATGGCGGACGCAATTGCGTGATTACCGATTGAAGTTGGCTACTCCAAATGATAGAGGGAAACTAAAGCACAAGCTAGGAGGTATCTGCTGTTTAGAATATAAGAAATAGGAAGTTACAGAAAATTATCACTGAGTACATATGAAATGGTGAAAAAAATTGCACAGGCGTACAATACTGCATTGTACTTAAACAGGTAATAATTACTTATTTCAATCAACGTATTGACCAAATTTCATTGTCAATCAAATTGGTAACTATGGTGGATGCAATCCGGTTAAAACAGAATAAAATTATAAATACACATATATTATTAAACTATGTAAATATTAATATATAATTGCATAAGTTATAATATACATATAGTATATAGAAATAAAAACTAATCGACTTTTTATTTTAAAAATCTTAATAATTAATTAATGTTGAACTTTCCCTTGGAAAAACAATGTCATATAATTTATGAGAACAATGTTTGATGTTAAATTTCATCGAGTGTTCATCAGGCAATAAAATAAAAAATACGTAAATGTATATAAAAATAATTTAAACATAGCTATGTCATGTCATGGCGGGTCAGTATTAACATACATAATGTATATGACCTGTATCAAATCAAATACGAGGACGATATATAAATATAGTAATATATGGTATATATGCAAAATACAATATTTACGAATTAAAATGGCGTAGCAACAATTTTAAAATTAAAAACACACTGTAATCCAAAAACATCGCAAAAAAAAAAAGAGAAAATAAAGCTACACACAGCCGGGCACAGACTATACTAACAGATTTTTTGTTTAATTACAAAATAGTTTTTCAAATTTCTCATAAAATATAGTGAGCGTCCGGCCTAACAGAGCGATGAAAGAGATAGGAACACACAAACACAATGAGCTAGAAAGAGAAAAACATACATGTCACGCGATGCAGTACGTACAGTAGGTGACTCGATCCTGAATGCGTGCTCAAGAAATATACAGATGTTATGAAAAATATATTTTTGAAAATACAGTAAAAGAAGAAAGTTTGCATTAACACTTTATTTATAAATTTAAACAAAAGATGATAAAAGTATAGAAGCGAGATATATATTACTACGTATTAACATACAATTTATTTATTTATCTATAACTTAAAATATTGAAGAAAGAAATCATGAAAAATACAAACAGCTCGAAAATTGTGTTTAATTAATTCATATTTGTATAAAAAAAAGTTTGTCTTGTCTGTAGTTTTCATAAATTAACTTTAATTTTCGCCTTAGTAATTGAAGAACAAACATTAATCTAACTACAATGTATGGCAGTCGTCAAACTATCAATAAATATTGACTCACCATCAATTTTATATTAAATATATTACACAAGCGGGATTGTGTAACGGGTTTTTTTAGTACAGAATATCTCTTTGGGATTAGATGTATAGAATATGAAAATTAACTCGTCACATTAGAGAAATAAATTTTAATAACAACATGTCAATTTTAATTTAAACATTTATGTCAATTAATTTTTAATTTCAACTGTTGAAAAATATTTTATTTTGAAACATTAAGTGACATGTCGGAAGGACAAAATACATTTAAAGATCAAACTATATATCAATTTATATTGACGATATTTATTGATAGCCTGAACCGTGCTTATAGGCATTAGTAAATCTTAACTAGATAACAATAGAATGAGTAATTGTTTAAACAATATACCTAATACCTTTCTTTTTTAATTAATTTGTCATTAATATGTAAAACGTGTCATTAACACGTAGGCAAACAAAATTCAATAACTCATCTGTAGGCAAACAAGATAAGTATCAGTGATAAGTGAAACAAGATGGACAGATGCATTTGCCGGCCGCTCTCCGCGCAACCCTCGCTCCCGTACCCCTGCAACCGCGCAGGCGAAGACTCACTTATCTTGGTTGTCTATAGAAATACGATTTTTTTCAGTTTAAATTCTATTCCATTTTATGAAGCATTTGCCTTAAGAATTTTTGACAAATGTGTTTTACATTTTCAAACATTAAAAACTGTTTAATAAGAGAATCACTCATTCTAATGTTTATAAAAAAATGAGAAATATCTACAAAAACAAAGAAATTTCCTTCTTTTAATCGCGAAAGCCGAAGGATCGTAGCAGCGTCCCCGCTCAACAGGCGTTTAGGAAAGATGAAAATAAAATTAGAATTAAAAAAAAAACAAGCTAAGCGCCCAAATACACCAAGCCACTAAGACTGACCGAGTTCGCTCGCCGTGTAAAAGTGGGAAGTCGTTTCCACATTCTGCCAGTTATTGTTCTGCCTCTCATAATTCTGGTAGGCATTTCTATTTGCATCCGTTTTTTCATTTCTACTCATGCGTTGTTGGTAACTGTTGACCAGACTGCTGACCGATTGCTTCTCGGGCACGTTCGGCCCTCGTTCGTAATTTGAACTCCGCTCGGGTATGTTCGGGCCTCGTTCGGGCAAGTTCGGAGCCCGTTCGGGTAGATTCGGAGCGCGGTCCGGTATTGGTGGTCCGGAGAGGGGCAACGGTGGTGCGCCGTCGGCCGCTTTTACAATGTTTGGAGGTTAATTTTTCTTAGATGAATTTGGTTTTTAATAAAATTAGATCAAGCAAAATACAAGCACAGTTGGATGATTACTTGTGACGAAACTAATTGTGTAACTGATACATACTAAATGTGACTAAGTCTCTGGCTTTAGTTATTTTCTTAAAATCAATCATGAAATTATCCAATGACCTACATCATTAGTGTTATTTCACTTTATCAATAGAAAGATTTTTTGACAACAGCCTAGTGTCAAAAATATTACAGTTTTTAAGATTGAAGGTGTTTTTCACCGCCAAATGGCAGGCTGAAATGACAGGAGAATGATCAACTTGCTAATGTCGCCTGTATTTTGTTTGATCGATGTCATTACCATGCCAATCCCTTAAGGTTTCATTTTGCATAAAAAAAAGGGCGCGTTGTATAGAGCGCGACAGAATTAATGTGTCTGATGAAAGCGTGGAACGCTAAGAGCGCTTTTTGTACAAAGAACACAATGCGCGCTTTTTTTTTTTAAAGTTTTAACTGTAATTTTTGTTGCACAATTACGTAAGAACTTTGCTATTCTCTTACCCGTTGAGCGTTTTCCATTATAGTATTGGCTAATCGAACTACAAATCTATATGCGGCTCATTATCCATTTATTTAATAAAAGGCTACGTCATGTTAACCGCAAATATAATTTTGTAAAACTAATAAGGTTAGTTTATACCATGGAAAATAAACCATTAGTTACATGATATAAGACGTTTGTGAATCGCAATAAAAGGTTGCACTCTTAATTTGTTCTGACAATATACTATTTTTAAAAGCACCCCGATAGTTGTACTCGATCTCTTTAATGGGAAAACGCTCAAATTAAGTTTCTTTTTATAATTTACAAATTAAAAGTATGGATCGAGTCTAAAAAACACACACAAAGACAAAAAACAATTACGCTTTGACACAAAAAACATAAACGCCCAATTTCTAGTAAGATTGTGTAGATTTGTACCAGTTGTGACATATAGTACACAGTATATGTAGGAGGTATACAGACGGGGCATTTAATTTCGATGTTACTATCTGAAAATAATCTAAAGAAAGAATAATCTAAAATAATCTAAAGTAACCTTCTCTTGAAGTGACTTCTTCGGGACAGGACCACTTCTGGATTTAATCAATTCGTGTAAAAACCGTTTCTGGGAAAGACCATTTCTGGATTTTGACCACCTCCTAATATATCCTCTGCTGATGGTGTGCAAACACAAGTGAACATGTAAGTATATTTGTAGCTAATATATAATTTTATATGTAATATAAAATAAAAATGTTCTCTTTAAATTAAAAAAAAAAAATTATTTAGTTTGAAAAAAAAAAAGAAATCTGAGATAAATATTTTTTTTTAAGGAAATCAATATTACAAATCTGTTGAGTTCTTTGTTGAATCTCGTATCTTTCTATTATTAAACTTGTTTGGACACTGCACAAGCAGTGGACAAATTGGAACGCAGTGGAAGTGGTCAAATTCAGTAATGGTCTACTTCAAAGGTGGTCTAATCCAGTAGGTCTAGTTCAGAAGTGGTCTAATCCAATAGGTCTACTTCAGAAGTGGTCTAATCCAGTAATGGTCTACTTCAGAAGTGGTCTAATCCAGTAATGGTCTACTTAAGAAGTGGTCTAATCCAGTAATGGTCTACTTCAGAAGTGGTCTAATCCAGTAATGGTCTACTTCAGAAGTGGTCTAATCCAGTAATGGTCTACTTCAGAAGTGGTCTAATCCAGTAGGTCTACTTCAGAAGTGGTCTAATCCAATAGGTCTACTTCAGAAGTGGTCTAATCCAGTAATGGTCTACTTCAGAAGTGGTCTAATCCAGTAATGGTCTACTTCAGAAGTGGTCTAATCCAGTAATGGTCTACTTCAGAAGTGGTCTAATCCAGCAATGGTCTACTTCAGAAGTGGTCTAATCCAGTAATGATCTACTTCAGAAGTGGTCTAATCCAGTAATGGTCTACTTAAGAAGTGGTCTAATCCAGTAATGGTCTACTTCAGAAGTGGTCTAATCCAGTAATGGTCTACTTCAGAAGTGGTCTAATCCAGTAATGGTCTACTTCAGAAGTGGTCTAATCCAGTAATGGTAGTCTACTTCAGAAGTGGTCTAATCCAGTAATGGTAGTCTACTTCAGAAGTGGTCTAATCCAGAAATGGTCTACCCCAGAAGTGGTCTAATCTAAAAATGGTCTACCTCAGAAGTGGTCTAATCCAGAAATAGTCTATCTCCGAAGTGGTCTAATCAAAAAATGGTCTACCTCAGAAGTGGTCTAATCCAGAAATGGTCTACCTCAGTGGTCTAATCCAAAAATGGTCTACCTCAGAAGTGGTCTAATCCAGAAATGGTCTACCTCAGTGGTCTAATCAAAAAATGGTCTACCTCAGAAGTGGTCTAATCCAGAAATGGTCTACCTCAGTGGTCTAATCCAAAAATGGTCTACCTCAGAAGTGGTCTAATCCAGAAATGGTCTACCTCAGTGGTCTAATCCAAAAATGGTCTACCTCAGAAGTGGTTTAATTCAGAAATGGTCTACCTCAGAAGTGGTCTAATCCAGAAATGGTCTACCTCAGAAGTGGTCTAATCCAGAAATGGTCTATCTCAGAAGTGTCTTTAAGTGTTCAGAATATATTTTAAGAAGTGGTCACTGACCGCCGAATCGGTTTAGACTATATCTTTTTTACAAATGGCTACGATAGTATGGTGAAATACATATATAAATATCAATTCGATATATACATACCTTCTCTCTGTGATTTGATGAATTCAGAATTGATATCACGTCCATTGGAGAAGCGAGATCTTCCCCAAGCACTGTTTGGAGGCTCTGAATGTCTGAAAAAGATTGTTCAGTGTCGAGAGTAGAGTCAATTCTACCAGTTTTTACAAGTTTTTTTTTCATAACTCGTTCATTTCTAGTATATATTTAATCCTACGCGCACTTGCACTCTCCGCGCGTTGACCGGTCACTGCCCTGTACTGAGTAATGAGCGCCACTAACGTTTTAGATAGAACAACAAAACTCTTTACATGTTTGTAACTTTGATTTATTGTCTGAAATAATTTTATTTTTCGCTAGAACGGTTTCATATACAGTGTGAACTCTATTTAACGCCACTCGATTTAACGACAAACTCCCTAAAACGTCGAAATTACTTGACTATGGTTGGTTTACCTTGTTGTCCATACAATGATACACTCTATGTAGCATCACACCCACTCTAAATAACGACAACAATACGTCATTATTAAACAATAAACAGTACTTTCTAAGTTGCCGAAATAAGAACTGCAGCTGTGTACGTTCTTTTGTTTGTTTTTTTGTTGCTTTATTGTCCAGCCCGTATTTACCTCGACTGTCGGCATCATACGTATCGAAGATTCTAAGAAATCCGTTCTTTTGTTTGTTGTGATTACCTTGCACGTGTTTACCTCGGCTACTAGACTGTCGTTAGGTTGTTATGCATTATCTGTACATTACCATATTCTTAGTTGCTCACAAACTTTCAAACTGTGAACATGGCGAGTAAGAGAAAATCTTTGTGTGTTAACGAAAAGGTTTTATTAATACGCGCAATAGAGGCGGGAGAAAAGATAAGTGATGTTGGGAGACGCTTTGGATTCAGTCGCTCTAAAAACGCAAAAAAACTCGCACTCGCACAAAAAACGTCAGACGAAGATAACAGGCTATACGCAATAAGCATTGTTATTTGTATCACTATTAATGTTTGTTGTTTGTAAATGTTATATATACTTTATTAGTAAATACATAATATTATAATAGTAAAATAATATTGATTTTTCTTCTCTCCATTTAACGACAACTCTCAATAACGCCATAAAATGCGCAGTCCCTTCAGTGTCGCTATATAGAGTTTACACTGTATTTTAAATTAGTTGACGTTGTAACGATACTCTTTCGTGTATTGTTCTTCACCGACTTTCTTGCTGCTAATTCCTAACCACCGACCGTTAATGGAAAACCTACATTCAAAATTACTTCAAACTCTTCGACTCGATTGCTTTTTGATTCATTCTGCTGTCTAATTATCGATCCATAAATCTAATCTAATTATCGATGCACTTCGGTAAAACCTGTATCTGTATGTTTGTGAATATCTCATAAAACACTTGTAGTTGCGCTTGTACTGTAATTTTGCTGTATAACAATATATTTGTAAAAAAAAACACAAATAGGTGTTTTTTTTTACAATTTTAATACTTTTACTGATAAATAAATTGCTGGAGTGAAGACTGTGTGCGCTTCGGATTATTTCGATTGCACGTTGTTATTATCATTAGTTAGAACAACAAAAGGCAGACACGAAATAGTATGTACATTTTAATAATAAAAATTATGTGAACTTATAAGTAGAGATCGGATATTCGGGTGCATATTTACCTAAAGTTGAGGTGTTGGATAAATATGGAGTGCACTTTTGTATCGGGCGAATGCCGCAATCCCGGCATCGACATGTTTCGACTATAGAATACGATGCATATACCTAAAGTTGTAAAGTTAATCCCTAAGAGTCTCAGAACTGCATTCCTACAGATTGTCATTAGAATTTGAGTCCAAATCCGAAGTTTATATATCTTCAATAGTGCCTTAGAGTCCCTCGACTCTGTCCTGGTCACTATCAGACCTTCAAAACTGACGAGGAGTTTAATAAAAAAACATCCTATTAGTTGTAAAATCTCGGGATTTCGGCTTCCAAATAAATTATTTTAAGAGGCCGCTTCCATACTTTATACCTCCGTATGCACCCGAATATCCGATCTCTAGTTATAAGGCGTGTGTGAAATTAGATAACGGTTATACATAGCTTGCAAATAATAAAAACTATTATTATACAAGATTCTATTCATGTCTTCTTAAGTCAAATATACAATACGAAGAGTAAAAAGGGAATGAAACAAAACTTGTCACCGATTACATTACGTGGTTGTTTAACGCCATTTTGAAAATGTAGACAAGTTTACGAGATTATCTTAAAGCAATTGCCATGCAACCAGCCCTTTCAATATCCACAGCTGGGCAGCATGGGCGGCCCATGTATTGTGTTGTGCATGAGGGATATATGGCCTTAAAACGCCACGCTGCCCAAGCGTGTTGGCGAGTCCACTATTTTACGGTGGTGTAGTTCCTCATGCGGCTCGGGGCCCGCGGCAGCCGCTTTACTTTTTAGTCGGCTTTTACGATATCCACAAAAACAAAAAATCCACACACGGCACAAAAAATGTATGATATGTATGAATGTTCATTTTTTGTATGAAATGTTGATATTTTTGGAACACTCAGCCATAGTCCTTTATTATAAACAAATCTTGCAGTTTCGATATCCTGAAATATGTTAATTCTTACCTCATAACGACATCAGAGGCATCCTCTTGCGGCTGGTTGGGCGGTTGCCGCGGCGGCAGACTCGGTAATACCGTTGATTCTAAAATAAAAATAGTTTTGTCACAGTTTCGTTTCGGAACGAGTGCACGCGGCATTCCCACAGCCGCTAGGTGCACTCGACTGGCCACGGTCAAGGTAGTATTACAGAAGACTACCTTGAAATTTTTATTTTATCGTGTTTTCCCAATGTACGTACGTGTTCCCATCCCATCCTGTCTCTCTCCTAACCGTTTCTCCAAATCAATTCCTACATCTTAAAAGGTAGGCAGCGCATCCGGGGCGTGCCAACGTTTGTCATTCTGGACTAATGTTGGCACGTGACATGGATGTCTATGGACAACAGTATCCACTTACCATCAGGTGGACACGATGCAAACATTGCGGTGATGTCAACAAAAGTCCCTGGTCGATTCATAGCTGCACATAGCTTTGTCAGTATTTAATGCCCTTTCAATTAGTACATCTTTTATGGTCCTTCGAGCCGGATATGAATCAGAATTATTCAGCTGGATTACTCAGAATGTTTTATCGTCCACTGCTCGACATAAAAAAAAATTAGCGTCACCGCCAAGCTTGGTTTGTTAAATGCATACTAAAGTTGATAGTCAATGGTACGAATTCAAATGAAGTAGACCTCATGCCTTCGTGAGCACTCCTTGAAATGTACTGCATTTCCCACTTTATCATATACCCCAATGTATGTACGTGTTTCGGTAGTGAGTGACATATTCCAGAGCCCATTCTCATCCTATCCCTTCCCACGTCCCCAACCCTTTCTCCAAATCCATTCTTTCACCAACAAAGGTTGGCGACGCATCCGGGAGCGTGCCAGTTTGTCATTTTGGACTAATGTAGGCATGTATCGCAGATGTCTATGGGTGACAGTATCCATTTACCACCAGGTGGTATGCTCGTTTGCCCCCTACTTTAAAAAAAACCTCGTTAGAGTCGAACACAGACACCCCTTGGCTATGAACTGTTATATGCGCACGGTTAACGTTAGATAATTCCACGTAATAATACTTTTTAATAGTAAAATGCATAAACTGTTCATATCAATTAACTCGGAATAATAAACGATATCGATGTTTGAGGCTTCTCACATACTCTTGTTTATTATTCAATTTTTATTTTATTTAATCATTTATTTTCAATGTGAGCAAATCTATACATAAATATATTAAAACAGTAAAAGGTTCGAGTCTGCATATTGAATTGATTTATCAAAAAAAAATTTGGAAGTTTCTTTAGAAGCTACAGAACCCAAAACAGTAGGTATTTAAAATTTTAAATGTCAAATGATGATAATATTGTGACTAGTGTACATTGAATAATGAAAGGCAATCTTTGCCAAGAAAAATGTAAATATCTAATGCACCGAAACGCATCGATAACGCATTCTATATTTTCTAGTGGCGCCATCTAGTTGTGAACTGCGTAAACTGAATGTTGAAGTAGATAAATCAATGTTGTTTGTAAGCTTATCTTTAGTATTACAATTTTTTCTGGAAAATAACGTCAGCGTCAAGGGTGCTTTTATCTATTCTAACTAGGGAATGCAATACCAGGATACCGGGATCCCGAAATGCCGGGATCACGCATGCAATATGCAGGACTAATCTCGCTCGTAAATTGAGCGGGATCCGACGGGATTTGCGGGATTGAGGAGAAACGAAGTTCATGCGTGTTACTCTGCTCGCGGGCACGCGCGACTTAATGAAGCAGCATCAGCAGCACCAATGTCACTTCAAGACGAACTCGAACTGACCTTGACCAGTTTGAGAACTTCTGGAACACCCCAACCTAGCAATGCAATAGCATCTGGCAATAGCAATCTTGAGGTTTTAATAAGGAAGGAAATGAATTATTTTGATTCGGGTGGATTAAAAGGTACATACCACCAATTTGCCTTTAACTCATTAATGGCGGTTGTTCCTACTAGCGTAGAAGCAGAACGAGCCTTTTCTACTAGTGGCTACCTAGTCTGCAAGGTCAGGGAGCCGTTTAGCCGATGAAACAATTAACACTTTAACTTTTTGCGCAGTTATTTTCAAAATAATATTTAATTCTCTTGTAATGTTTAATTTCTAATAATAATAATGTTTAATTCTCTTTGAATAATATTAATAAAGAATTTGTTACTTAAAATTTCTTTAATTTCAGTTGAAACACCCCAAATGTGGTACTAGTTTATGATTTATTTCCGAAGTCTTACAGTCACCTGCGGGATCCCGCAAATACCTGGATCCGCGGGATTGAGAATGTTCAATCCGACAAATACCGGGATTGAAATTATCTTACGGGATTGCATTCCCTAATTTTAACCAACTGGTGTACTTAATTTTAACATCTTGTGTTCTCTGTGGCAAACAAATAAGTTGAATTTGTATGATAAACGTAATTTTTTTTCAAGCCTATTAAAGGCAGAACAGAATGGGATATGTATGTAATTTAACACCAGTTTTTGTTAGCTGCGGTCTCGAGAAACAAACGATTATTATTGATTATTCATACACTCACCAATATTCCTTTCGGGTGTGGCGGAGTGCCTGCTCGAATGGCTCTTCCTGCTCTCCTGTTGGCTGATCCTGTGCTCCTGCAGGATTTCTGCCTGTGTACGCGTCTTGCGCTGAGGCTCCGGTGATGACGCCGCCGATGATGACGACGACGCGTTACTGTAAACGATGATCATTTTGGTTATCATTATTCTATGTGAAGATTATAATAGAAACGCGGTATTCAGGCCAACCATTACTTGTTGGTCTGATTCATAAGTTTAAAGTCACTCAGCGAGCTATGGAAAGGGTTTCTTTGCCGGATAACATCAGAAACGAAGAGATTCGCCAAAGAACTAGGTCACCTTACAGAATCAACCTGCTAAAGTGACAATGGACAGGCTATATTTATCGCAGGACCGATAACTGAAGCGGGAAATGAGACCTCGAGTGGAAGCCACATACGGGGAAGCGCCCGTCGACCACGTGGACTGACGATTTAAAGAACTTTGCTGGTTGTGACTAACCACAACCAGCGAACTTCTTCGCCTCAAACTCATCTAAATGAGAAGAACCGAGGATCGTGTGTGGTGTGTGCCAAGGAAGACGCCTATATCCAGCAGTGGATAGATCCTAGCGATCCACTCCCGCAACAGTTCGCGCGTACTGCAAGTGAATAGTTACAAGTAACTCAGCCGTGTAGGCTGCATCGTAGTTCGGCAGTGGGCGAGTCCGTGTATGACGTGGGTTCAGGGACGTAACTAGGCTAAATATCACCCGGGGCAATACCTCACTTTGGCGCCCCCCCCCCCCCCCCCCTTTCACCCACTTAAACGAAGAATGTCCAACCATGACCAATGAAACGAAAACACTCCTGAGATTGTTACCAAACATTTACTATACTTGTCATAATTAACTTGGGTAGGCGGTAACTAAATGCTCGATTCCAAAGGTAAAAAGTTAATTTAATAGTTATTGAAATCACGCAATCAATAGTTACATAGTGTATTAAGCCTATACAGTTTACACGTATATTTATGTATATCTAAAAGATTCTGAAAAATAGTGAAAAACTTTGGTGAAACTTAAAAGCTGAATATGAACTAAAATTTTACTTTACGACTTTTTGTAGCTGCAAAAGTCCTTACAATTTTGTCAAAAGATAGTTTAGAAGCTATTTGGTGCTCTATGGAAATGATGCCAAGGTTGGTAAGTCGTTGCTCCAAATCTTTGGAGCGCCAGTTTAAAATTTTATTAATATTATTTATTTATTTTATTATTTTTATCTTCCACTTGTATTTTTTTGGAAAACAACAATTGCTATTTTGGCGCCCCTGAAAACCCGGCGCCCGGGGCACAAGCCCCGTCAGCCCCCCCCCCCCTAGTTACGTCCCTGCGTGGGTTGTAGCGAGGGCGGTAGTTTAGCGCGGAGAGAGATCTTGGCCCCGGCGCTATTAAACAGTACCATTAATGGTACAAGTGGTCAGACAGGATTTGGCGATCCACTCGTGTAGTAGTTCGCGCGTACTGCATCTGCATGCGAATAGTTGCAGGTGACTCACCCGTGCAGCCTGCGACGTAGCTCGGCCGTGGGCGAGTCCGTGTATGGCGTGAGTTGTAGCGAGGGCGGCAGTTGCGCGTGGAAGGAGATCTTGGCGACCCACTCGCGCAGTAGGTCGCGCGAACTGCACGCGAATAAGTACTCGGCGCCGTCGCCGCAAGCGAGACGGAACACGTGAGCGCGCTTTGTGTAGTCGCCGGCTGGTTCGCAACGCGCCTGTACACAAAGACAATATTTAAAATGGACTTAAAAGCTTTTAGATCGATTCATATTTCCCGCCATAGCGTGTCCAGCTCGTAACGTTTCGTAATAGACATAATCTATCAATGAGCGCACCAACAAACGCCGTAAGATAAGCTTGGAAGTGCTCGCGTAGCAGAGAACACGCTCGGGATGTTTCAAAATGATTAATTCCTATAATTTAACGTAATTATTTTTTATGGAAAAAAGGCGTCAGATGAGCATACAGTCCACCTGATGGTAAGTGAATACTGTCGTCCATGGACGTCCGCGATACATGCCAACATCAGTCAGAGTGACTAATGATGGCACGCCCTCGGAATTACTGCCTACCTTTGAAGATACAGGAATAGATTTTAGATAGGATAGGAAATGTTGGAAATACAATAACGTTCAGGATGGCGATGGGAGCGGGGTGAGAGGAAGGTAAGGGGGAGGGGGGCGATCTTAGAGCTGGCGAAGTCAAATTTATCCCCTGAAAAAGTACAGTAATTGTCCGCATAATAGAAAACAATACAACATCGGAACCGACGTCTTTCTCAAATCCTAGGAAAGATAAGACTCACGTTCAATATGGCGACAGGTGGTGCTGCAGCCTTGGCACTGGCGAAGTCCAGCTCGTCCCGGAAGAAGCAGAGCAGCTGTCCGCAGAGCACCGAGTAGTACGTGCGCCACGAGCGCACCGTCGCGCGCTTGCCCCCGCAGCCAGCCTCCTGCTTCCGCTCCAAGTAACCTGGCAATGTGGACAAGACACGGTCAAACACAGAAAAGAAAGGCTTATTTATTTGTTGGTCTGAGTAGGCTTTACAGCAGGTATGGGCAACCTTTGGGATATCGCGGGCTAAACTGTCAAACGTTCATGATATAGCGGGCCGTAGGTAATAGTTGTGTATACAAAAAAAACGTTTTATGCGTTTATTTAGTAAGCCAAAGTTACAATGTTATCCTAATAGTGTATTTATTTATTATTATTGACATTAATGGGAAGCTGTAGCGGGCCGTATCCGGCCCGCGGGCCGGACGTTGCCCATATATGCTTTAGTGTTCCCACCAATGGGCGTACTCGGGGCCCCTTACATCTTTTATTTACGCTAACAGAGTACAATAAAAACTAATTCAATGCTAACGCAATCAGTAATGTAATCCCACCGTTGTCCTGCGAAATGTTTACAGGATCCAGTGAAACAAATCCAAATCTGAGTGTTGGTGCATAAGATCCTTGAGCGCGATGCAGGACGCGCGGGAGTGGGGCGTAATATTTAAACGAGCGGCAAAGAATACTAAATAACCAGAAAATCTGTGTTCAATTTAATTTTTTATGTTGCACACAAAAATGGTACAGATAATAAGTAGACACGGTAGGTATTTAAATATCTTAGATGTAAATTACACTAGGTTTAAGTATTTAGTATCCAGTTTCCTTAAAAGTAAATACTAAGGAGTCAGGAGGCGCGGTGCGACCCCTGACTGACAGCTTGTATGATACGATGCGACAATTATCGCGACCTTGAACGCGTTCAGCGTGCTAGTTTCATTACAACGCTCGTATTATTTATTAGTCTTATGATAAAACTAAAAGAAATAGCGCGATGGCAGCGCTATTGTGCTCCAAATGACCTGGAAGAAGGACGAGTCACGGTGAAACGCGGAAAAGAAATTCCGATGGAAACGCTATTCGGAAGGCATATTTGACTATTTCCCGTTCGTTTTAGAAAAAAAAACAGTTGTTATACAAAAGTATTTAAAAACACTTAGAAACGTTAGGTTAGTGCACGCTGCATTCCAACAGCCGCTGGACACACTCGACTGGCTACGTTACGTTTCTGTCGCAGAAGATTACCTTGAAATGCACTGCATTTCCTACTTTATCGTATTTCTCCAATGTACGTACGTGTTTCGGTAGTGAGTGAGATATGCCAGAGCCCATTACCATCCCATCCCTCCCCATTTTCCCAATCCACCTTAATCTGCAATGGTAGGCAACGCATCCGGAGGCGTGTCAAAGTTTGTCATTCTGGGCTGATGTTGGCATGTACCGCGGATGCTATGTCTATAAGCGACTGTTATCCACTTACCATCAGATGGACTGTATGCTCATCTGCCGCCCCTTTTCTATAAAAACATTTCATTTATTTCCGTATCGGGGATCCGACGGACAGCTTCCCTTATCTGTGCCTCTATATCCGTGGTACTTAGTGATCTTACCCTCAATTTCGACTGGTGGTAACTCGGCGATGTCTCCGCGTTGATGTCTGCGGAAGCTCTGCGTGCGGCGGCGCGTGGTGAATGACGGGGTGCGTTTGGGAGTCTTCACCACCTGGATAATAAATATTATTGCAATTAAACCCTTTCACTGTCCACAGCTGGACAAGTTAGCCGTCATTTACAATACCCACGGGATGTTATCAGGTGGCCCTACTCTATAGTCAGCCGACACCACACGGCACATAAATATACATTGGCAGTCAAAATTTCAAAATGTAAAATAGGCATGATGACGGATTTTGAAATCCGCTTCTATAATGTAGATTCACGTCTACTGTTTCCGAAAATAACATTATTTCAGCAATAAAATAACTTTTAACGCAAATTATGCATTTTTTTCTATCTACTTTGAATTATGCGCGAAAACACTCGCAGGTGTCATGGCGTCGCTTGTGACGTCACACCTAGGTAAACGTAGGTAGGTAAATCAATGGAAGTTCAAGCGACACGGTGATGTTCACTGAGGCGTGACGTCATTCGCTGTGATTGGCGTTTTAGTTAACATGGCCGAATGCAGTATTTTATACTTTTATTTTATTGAAAATATTATTAATCTCAATGTTTACATTAAAACTGGTTAATTTATTAGAATTCTTTCAACATATTTTTTTCTCTAAAATCATTTATTCTTTAATTCTTTAATACTGTCATCATGCCTATTCTTATGTGAGTTACCGTTTTTTTTTTTAAATAAATTTAAATCAAAGAAAAAAGCAACGGAAACATAATCTACATAAGATTTTTCTCTGAACTGCATTTTAATCGCCGTAAACTTTTGACTTGTTCCGGGGCTTGCACGTTCGATATATTTTTACTTCGGTGACACGTCGTATGTTCTCTTTGAAAATTAAAAACAAAGTACAACGCAGCAAAAATATCATCTAAGTTTTTCAAAACTGGATTTAACCATTTAATTCAAGGTCACAAATTTTAAATAAATAAATATAAGCTTGTTTATAGTTTTTCGAGACTTAAAAGATTGGTGAATCATTTGGGTCGTTATTCAATTGAGTATTATAATGGGTAATTAGCCTAGACATCGAATTATATGCACTAACAAAATGGCAAAGGTCAAATATGCACTAAAATAAGCATTAACAAAATGTCAATTTTAATTTTTGTTTATTTTTGAATCAATGAAACAATTATAAGGAATATAATAATAAAAATCAATTGTACTAAATGCTAACAACAAAATTTCACTATCACGTATTTTTCTAAATTTTCTAGAGTGAACTAGTAACGTTTGTCACTTAATATTAATTTGTAGGCCGCAAAACGACCTCTCGTACATCAACAGACGTCACTGGACAGAATTTGAAATTTGGCGCCTGGAGATACCTCCGGAGACAAGAGTTTGACCTGTGCCGTCGATGTATGCGTTAATTTTCTCAACGGCTTCAAGACTCGGGTTTTTATCCAGACCAGCATCTGATTTACCACGGAGTCCACGGACCTTTTCCGATATGGAATCAGGAGAGGCGTCAGTCTGTTCAATCAAGCGCTGGCGGCGGCCGCAGGCTGCGTTACTGTTCCCGCCAAACACGCCCGCGTGCCGCGCTACCTATCGAATTATGCACGACCGGCGAGAAAGTACTAAATTATGCAATAACGCTATAAATATAGACTAATGGGCGTACCCCCCCCCCCCCCCCCCCCCCTGGACCTGGACTGCCTCCCAGACGCGTGAAAACCTGGCTGAGATCAACAATGATTGAAGAAAGACTAAACAGGCTTTGCATGCTCAGTGTACATAGAAAATTTGCAAATAGTTTGGGTGATTCTTTCACAGAACTTGTTGCAAGCCGCTTTGCAGAAGATCCACGAAGATTTCTTTTGAAATAAACACTTAATTAATTACTTAAGTATCTAATCTAATAAATGCACATTTCTATTTATGTTGAATTATTTACCTACAGGAGATTTCTGATTTGCCCCCCCCCCCCCCCCCCCCCCCCTTAGGCCAAAAGCTGGGTACGCCCGTGTATAGACTTATATGCATTTGCATATGCAAACACATATGATCCGGTGTCTAAGTAATTACAATACTCAACTCAATTCAGTGTAACAATTCAAGTAAGATTGCACAGAAAACTTACGCTCATGCTCTCAGCGCGTTTGACCTGTTGCGGGTCGTTCTTGGGCAGCCTTTCAAACTGCGGCGCTGGCGATAAGGTCTCTTCAGACGAGGCCACCGCCGGCGCTCCCGCTAAGCGCTCCGTCTGAAATGACGGTCACGTGTTCAATATAAAAGGCTATCTATTTCGAGTGACTGCTCAAATATGCTCCAATGCAATATAACTTTTGAGATTTTCGTGTTTTGTTAATATTTTCATTTCACTAATAGATAATACCATATAGAATTCGCGTGGCGAACGCGTTCAAGGTCGCTATAATAGCCTACAGTATCGCCTCGTATCATACAAGCCTGACGGCTGATGCGTGCCACGTTGATTTTTTATAAAACTATCGATAAAAAAAAACATTTCATGTTTTTAATAACTATACAATTTATCTAACTATAACCTACTAGGTATACGGCTATAATAAATTATTATAAGTGAGAGCCCTCACGGTATCCGAAGGCGACAGAGGGACGTTACGGGCTGAGGGAGGAAGTTGCTTGTTTATTTCGAGGCTTTTGTGACACGCACAAAGGAGTTTCCCTTCTATATGGTATTGTTTATTGTTATGGTAACACCAACCATGGAAAGAAAAAATAAAAGGTAAAAAGTGTACAAATTACATGTTAAGACGTGTTTAATTGGCATCGTACACTATTTAGAGAGATCTCCTCGGGTCAGATGAGTACAGCCGAATTGTGTGTGGTATGTGGGAGAAGCATATATACAGCACCGGAGAAACACAGGCCGATGGTATAGCACCATCAGCCAACATCACCATATGTGTATGAGTGTGTGTGTATTTGTGTTTAAGAGTGAAGAAAAAATTGAGTAAAAGATTTCGCGTCAAAATTGATATAAATTTGTTGTAGCAATTAAACAACTTTGAACGTGGTCACGGGGGTCACCCCGTGACCACGTCCACTGCAAAGTGTTCGAAACGTTGGGATAAAAATAATGTTAAATATACGCGATTTAAACCGTTCTTCTTCTTCTTCTTCTTTTTCAGCCCTTGGACGTCCACTGCTGGACATAGGCCTCCCCCATTGTCCGCCATTTAGACCTATCGGCAGCGACCTGCATCCAGCGGGTGCCCGCAACCTTTATGAGGTCGTCTGTCCATCTAGCAGATGGACGTCCTCGGCTTCGTCCGCCGGTACGTGGTCTCCATTCGAGAACCCGTCTGCCCCATCGGCCATCGGTTCTTCGAGCTATGTGCCCTGCCCACTGCCACTTCAGCTTGCTAACCCGAGAGGCTATGTCGGTGACTTTAGTTCGTCTACGGATCTCCTCATTCCTGATTCGATCACGTAGGGAAACCCCGAGCATAGCCCTCTCCATAGCTCGCTGTTCAAAGTATTGTTTAATTGCTATGTATAGTAATCGAGAAAACCTAAGAAAATAGTTCTGTTGTGTCTGTGATGTGTACGGGCCTCACCTCTCTGATGATGTGTACGGGCGGAGTAATCTCCTTTCTTCTCTCCTCCGTGATCCTCTCCATCTCTCGCTTTCTGTACTGCTGCAGGCGGTCAGCTTCCTGTCTCTCCGCTGATCTCCTGCGCGCTGCTGCTTCTTCGTCTTGTTGCTCTTTGAATGCTTTCTCTATCTGATGAAGAATAAATAAGAGTTAATGAGACTTTTCACCATGCGGATAAATAAAATGCATAGTGTCGTGTGACACTAAAATTCCATTTTCTACCAGTCACTGCATCATAAAATGCTACGCCTATTCCACCCCACTCTCCTCAGAATGATTGGGAGGTGTAATGGAATAAGAAAAAAATATTTCTTATTCTCAATTTTCTTACACCTTTAGCCAAATTAATTCCTCAATCTCCGGCAGCGCTATCCGAAGCGTGTCAACGTTTGTCATTTTAGACTATTGCTGGTATGTATACTCTCAAGTTCTAAGGTCACTACTTACCAGGGTTATTCTTCTCAACGCGTTGAACCTCTCCTTCTGAGCGTCAATAGTTTCTTCTAAGTCTTTATGGCGGTTGATCAATTCTTCAACTTGGGCTACATTTTCTCCGTATTTGCCGTCGCGGACCAATGGCACCCTGTAAAGAAAACAAATAAAAGTTATAATGAAAAACCGTTATTTCAATGTAAACACCTCGCAAAGTTTACTTATAATGGGTCTTTCAAAAGGGACGCTTTATTAAAAGCCTATTGCGGCCATCTTTAAAAAATATATCTGTCATATTTGATAGATATGTTTATAGAGTTTCACCATTGAATCATGGAAAATTATGTACAACGCGTGGAAAAATCATTAAACTTTACTATCAAAATGGCTGTTGAGTTCGTGGAACAGAATAATCCGCCCGTTGAGTCCGCAATTTGACGTCTAATCGACAAATTTGAAGAAACCGGGTCAGTTGCCGATCGAACACCTCCTGCACGTCGACGAAACGCAAGGTCTATCGAAAACATTGTTGCTGTTGCGGAACAGTGTGCGCGAGAATCCGTGACAGTCAATTTATCTTCGTGCGCAAGAACTTGGTCTTTTTGCGACTTCACCTTGGCTAATTATGCGTTCGGGACCTGATGCTTCATTCGTATAAAATTCAATTGAGTTATCGCATGCGAGTGAGATCGTGAGATCGTTTGATCTAACGCCCTTAGACTTCTTCTTGTGGGGTTATATTAAATCCCAGCAAACAATTGATGCCTTAAAGGCCATCACACGCGGCATTAATGAAATCGAGTCCGATTTATGCGATAGAGTCATCGAAAATTGGACCTCCAAAATGCGCGCCACTCTAGTGAATATGATAAGGTTAGTTGCATATATAGTGTATATATATATATATATATATATATATATATATTATAGAGAAGAGGGCGGACGAGCAAGCGGTCTCACGTGATGGTAAGTGTTACCGCCGCCCATGGACACCTGCAACACCAGGGGGTATGCGGGTGCGCCGCCGACCTTGCAAAATACTATTCACAGCTTTCTTGAAGAACCCCATGTCGTAGTTTAATGGGAAGACCTCTTGAGGCAGTTCGTTCCACAGCCTACGGGTTCGCGATATAAAATAATTTTTGGACCGAACAGTACGCGACACATATATATATTGTAGTTATATTATTGTAATAAAGAACAACAAACAGTAACAATCGTTTGAAGCTTGTACGTTAAAGTGTATCAATACATTAGTGTATGGCAGCGTTTCTCAACCTTTTTTATGTCGCGACCCACGAAAAAGCCAAAAAGTTAAATAAAAAGTCTCCCGACCCCGTACTGTAAAATTATAATAATATTCTACGTATTATATATTCTACGTATTATATATTATTAAATATTCTACGATGATCCATGTATACTTTTAAGTGAGAAACAATGCCAAACATCGCATTAATTAATTAATATTCATGATTAATCATTTTAATTAAATAAAGTATGCTGTAAGTTTATTTTTTCATGTTGTTATTTATTACATTGTAATATTTAATTTTATAACACGACACTAAAATTCATTCCTTTAATAAACGAATCTTTTGTATGTTTCGATGTCTTATTATTTTTCAACAGACTGCGACCCCCTTTAATAACAAACGCGACCCCCCTAGGGGTCGCGACCCACCGGTTGAGAAACGATGGTGTATGGTAACAATATAGAATGGGAGGCCCTCTGTTGGACTGACGACTTGAAAAAAGTCGCAGGTAGTGGGTGGATGAGAAGAGCGGGGGGTGGGGGGTGGTCTGTATCTAGCAGTGGCGAGATACACGCTGATGGTATGGTATAGTCTGCAAAAATCATAAATATATATGGAGACGCACCTGGTAGCGATCCAGTTCTCAAGCGCGTCGGCGTCCCTCTTGAACACGAGCGCGTCGAGATGTTGCGCGTAGATGATGTCGCGCGCGCGCCACGACGCGTCGAGCTGCTGCTTGCGCGCGCGCAGGATCGACATGCGCTCCTCGATCTCCGGCGACATGAAGTGCCCCTCTTGGATTAGCTTCTCGCCTGGTACGATCATTTTAAGTAAATAGGTGTAAAAACGAGTGTTGAGCGCTCGAAGCTCGAACACTGGGTGAGGACTACTTTTAAAACTACTTTAAGCGTTAAAAAATAGTGTCATTTAAATAATCATAAAATTTCTTACACTTGGTGGGGGGGGGGGGGGGTAACTTTGGTGGGGATACCTTTTTAATAATAACTTTGTCAGAAGACCCCACTCTTCCATAACAAGGTACACTTCCCGGCCGAAAGTAATACACATCGACTATTACCGGCTAGCTTCGGTTTTGTAGAGCGTCATCTCTGTCGTAACGGCACACGACGACAGAGACGACGCTCTACAAAACCGAAGATAGTCTATCTAAAGGTCCGACGTGTATTACTTTCGGCCGGGAAATGTACATTGTTAAAATATTACATGATCATTGCAAGGCCATCAAGATAAAAATACAAAATTAAAATTTAAGAAATCAATGCCTAGATTCGTGTGTGTGTGAAGGTTATTGTCCAAATATTTAATGGTCTTCAACCCTTATAATTAAAAGCTCGAGTGTGAAGCAGTTAAGGTTCGTTCAATAGCATTAATATACCCCACGCCTGCGCTCAAGCGTTCAGTGCTCGTTTTAACAACACTAGACAAAGGATTCGGGTAGGATGGGGGATAGGATGACTTTTTCCGCTTCTGCTAATTGCAAATAGATGGGTGGAAAGCAAAGTCCCCGCTTAACTTGAACACAAAATGAAGTACAAGTAACTCACCGTCGCTGTACAGCGTCTGGAAGGCGTCCTCCTTGGCGAGCATCTCGACGTGTATGTCCGTGTGGCGAGCGAGCAGCCGCTCCGCGCCGGGAACGTCGCTCGCTAATTCTGGAGCTGTCACACGGGCTAATGTCTCGTTTGTCCACGCGCTAACGACAGAATAATACTTTAAGTGCTTGCACTTCAATACTCTTAAGGGTCGTTTATACAAGGACAGTTGTTCAAACGGTTCACACTAGAATATTGTATACAATTCTCACATGATGATTAAAAACTCGATGTTAAAGCCATAACAGTGGTCACAACTTGTTCATACTAGCTTTTGAGCGATTTTCTTTCCTGCTCGCGTTCGAGAAACTACCCCCGTGTCAATGAGCCTTTATACATACTATTTATTATACAACGTACCACCGAAATAATACAAAACCAGAAAGAAGCGTTCTAAAGAAAAATAAAATTATTTTAGGGAATAGATCAAAAATTACAAACAGGTAAAATTTTTTTGTTCCATCTAAAACGTTCGTAGCCCTCATTACTGATACAGAATGGAGATCGGGTGACGCGCATAGTATGGAATAGCGCGTAGAATAAAACATATGCAAGAAATAAACAATAAGTTTTGAGAAAGTACCTTATTGTAAAAACTGGTAGAGTCTATTCTACTCTCGACACGTTATTAAACGTTGCTCTACGTTATTAAATTTAAAATCAATATAAACAAAAACACTATATAAAAATCGTATATAACAATGTTCTTACAAATTTTTTTAAATGTAAAAGCACCCATAAAAATTTGTCCATGAGCTTTAAGACATTTTTTTTTATAGCCCGTAACTAAATTGTACTTAAAAGCAATCACTGAAGTAAGGCTGGCTACGTAGGTCTTATGAAATAGGACCGACGGTCTCACGTATCATTGGTTGCCATTAGTTCTACTTATCAGTGGTTCAACCGTACAATGAATGAGAATTTTCTTTCCCCGAATGAAATTTTAGTCCAACAACAATTTTAAGACAATATTTTCCAAAACAAGAAATACAACAATCTTTTAAAGCAGTTACCGGTTATCTTTAAAATGTTATTAACAAAGCCATATTACATATTTCAATAAATTTTTGAGTGCGCTAGTGAGAAGCTGGCTGGAATTTTTGGCTGGGGAGAAGGGAAAGTCCAATTAGTTCTACGGTGGGACTGATCGGTAGAAATAATGGGAACAAAGGATTGATTCGGGCCACAGTTTGACCACCGCGGTTTTATATTATCCCTTAATTCCTATTTGAAGCTATATAGCTTTTTAAAAACAGTCATTAAACAAAGCGCAACTCACAGTAGCTCCTGGTAAGTGCCGAAGTATGCCTGTAGCTGTCCAGTCAGTTCCAGCTGTTGGGTGCACTGGTCCACCCTCGCGCTGAGCGCATCCAGCGCGTCGCTAACGTCTTCCAGCTTAGAGCTCACGTGCTCCTTCGCGTCCGGGAACGCGGTGCCCAGTCTGCAATGGAAATTGTATGTTAGACCTTTAACTTTAAGGGCTTTATGTTCTGAAATGTTGGAATTGTTCTTAATCATTACGCGTTAGTAGTTTGCAATTGTATGAATTCGTTTAAAAGCATACACGGCATCGCGCTATCACGCGACTTGGCGGCTGGCGGCTTAGGGCAGTCGCTGGTGGTCTTTTAAGCACCAAATACAATCTTGTCAGTACAAAAAAAAAAACAAGCAAAATGTGAACACGAAAATAAAACCCTTCTTATAGTGGAGTGTAGGCTTTCTCGGCCGGTGTCCATATTAATTGAATCTTCCGGGCTACTTGGCCGAGGTCTTCTGGAATCTCTTCTCATTCTTCCAAACGTTGCGCTCGAGAAGCCGGAGAGATAACATCTCTCCGAAAGTGAACGCAGTCGCCACTGAAGATGTCAACCGCAGTTGTTGACGAAATGTTTGGAAGAAAGAGAAGAGATTCCAGAAGACCTTGGCCAAGTAGCCCGGAAGATTCAATTAATAAAACCCTTCTTAATAATCTCATCCCTTTCAATATTTCCAACCCTTCCCTACAAATCAATTCTTAAATCTCCGAAGCTAGGCAGCACATGCAGGATCCTGCTAATGTTTGTCATTCAAGACTGATGTAATGTTGGCATATATCGCGCATATCGGAGGGCGATAGTATTCACTTACCACCAGATAGACTGTATACTGTGTTAGCGGATTTCTATATAAAGAAATCCGTAACGCTTCCAGCGCACTCCACACAGGAATAAATTCGAATTCATAAAATGGCGGCTCGAATGAAGTCAACTTATGAGCTGAACGGTTCCATGAATCACTTATTGGCAGCCATTTCTGTTATTATCGTCTGCGAGAGAAAAGGACAGAGATATCCATCTATCGCAGTCGCAACATCACTTGCGTGTTTGTGTGCAACAGGACAGCGTGTTTACTTTGGCACTATCCGTTGCGTTTAACAGACAGACTAAAACTCGACCCTGCTCTGGCGCAATTCTGTGGTAATTATGATCTATCTCTCACTTGTCGGCCTCGTGGTGCAGCGTGCGGCGCGCGTCGCGTATCGCGTCGAGGTCCGCGTGCAGCGCGTGCAGGCGGCGACGCGCCGCGTGCAGCTCGTGCAGCGAGCGCGGGGCGGACGCGTCCGCGCCCAATGCGGACTCCTTCTCCTCCACCCATGCGACGGTTTCGTCTGCAGCGCGGTCGAATTCGTGCACCTGGCGGGCGCCGGCTAATGCCTGCACACGGACAATACACGGCAATGCTATCAGATGCATGAAGCCGGAAGGTGGTATTCGAAAACAAGAAATTAATGCGTTAAAAAGGAGTAAATAATAGTTATTTGTTATACAAGAGTGCAAAGTTGCTTTTTAACCGCGTGCTCAATTTTGATGACCGAGCAAGCGAAGGATTCTAAAATTAGAATCCTGAGCGTTAGCGAGGGAATCAAAAGAGCACGAGGTGAAAAATCTTTGCACTCGAGTGCAACACGTAACTTTTCATCCCCCTATCTCGGAAAGAAAATGGCGCGCGCAAAGCAAATTAAAAAAAAAAGTACACCAAGAAGGTTCCGAGTCTGAGTTTTTAACAAATTAAAAAAGGTTGTATGATAAATTCGGCACCGTGGAGGTAGAAGTAAATAGGTTTAATGATGTTTTGAATTCACAAACTTAGTGCACACGATGTTCTAAATTCAATTTACTTTATCCTCTAGCGGATAAAAACGGCTTTTGCACTCAGATATCGAAGAGCAAAAATACTCTTTCCGAGATAGGGGGATGAAAAAACTATTGTACTTGAATCAGCCTATAACGTCCCACTGCGGGGCACAGGCCTCCCCTAAGTAAACTGGGAGGTTCCGAGCCATAATCCACCAGTGCCCAGTGCAGATCGGGCAAATCACATAGTCCAGATTATTATTATTTTATTTCTGGACTTCCGACTTCCTCGCGATGTTTCCCTTCGCAGCCGAGGTAGTGACAATTTTTAAAAATCCGTACTTAAGTAAAATCTCAGTGGTACGAGACGAGGATATGATTCGCGATCACACGAATGCGAGTCGAGTATAGATACCCTTGGGCTATCACCGCGGTTAAGTGAGGTCGGTACTGAAGTAAATTTATCAGTAAGGAGAGTGGAAGACAGTCTGCAATGTAAGAGTAAGAGTAAGTAAGAGTATCTATCCTATACCAAACAAGCAGTACTCACCTCTTGCCTCGCCAAAGCTAATTCCTTCAGATCGTCCCACAGCCCTTTAATATCGTCGACCCTCTGTCTCACTCTCTCCGCTTCCGGGGTGTTCTCTTCCAGTAGAGTGTTACCACCTTCAACTACCGCTTCTATGCGACCTTCATTGGCTGCGAACAAAAGAGGAGTTTTGTTTGATAAACAAAATTAAATATATTGTAATTTTATTTAATTCACACAACGAATTGAATACAGAAAAATTTACAAGCCTACGCAATGCAATCAGCGCTTTCAATATCCACTCGGGTATCCTCATGCACATGGTCGTGTGATTGACGGATATACGGCCTTAAAACGCCACGCTACACTGGTCAAGTGGGTTGGCTAGTCCACTCTTTAAGAGGTGGTGTAATCCCTCAGCCGTTGTGGTAATCATTTTATTATCGTTTAATCGTAAAAAAAAATAATAAACTGTGGCCAAATGAAAATCATTGCGCCATAAGATTAGAGGGATATTTTATAAAATCCACCTACTAAGTCTTAATTTTTTTTGTTATCCTTAATCGTTATAAATTCCCGTGGGAATAATTGTAACAATGGAATGGGAAGTATTACTCTCACCACATTATGCATTCTCTTCGATGAAATGGAGTACGTTTGGTATTTGAGGATGGCATTGCAAAATATAAAAAATAATAAAGTAAAGAATAAATATTTAGTGATACCTTGTAATTGTGCGAGGAAATTGTCGAAAGCCTGTTGCAACGTCTCCACGTGTTCTACATCCAAACCATACTCTTCACTGGCCGCTGTGGTCATCTGTTCGCCGATCCATTCCTGGACCTCCGAACATTCTTGCACGAACCTGATGGAAGCCAGATGGTTTTAATAGTGTTCGGTATTGTTCGGGGGCTGCGGGGTGAGGGGTGAATTCACGTGCTGCGCGGGCGCGGATCGCCCATGAGTTAGTTTTTGACCCTTCGGCGGCTCGGGTCGGCCATTGATCCTTGTGCGATACGATCGCAATTTGTTGTTGTGGAAGTAGGCTGCACATTTTTGGGAGACCTTGGGTCACGCGAGTGGCCATAGTTGGATAATAAGTGTATGGCAGTGACAGTGAAAACAGTGAACGACGACCTTGCAACGGCGCTATTAAGCGCATCCCTGTTCAGCAGTCCCGGGGGCCCCCAGGAAGATCGAGAGTGAGTGAACAGGAGGTTACAAGGTCAGAACTTTTGGATTCCTTTTTGAACCTTGACTCCGCGTATCGCGGATAAAACAAATAGAGTGTCAAAAATATGTGACGACAATTTGGCGGAAACTCGGGAAGGATGTTTGTTACATTTTAGAAAAAAAATGTTAACAACGCTTGGGTATTTGATGTTTGAGATGAAGAGAAAAAAATATTGAACCAATTTATCAAATTCTCTCACATTTAAAGAAGTTTAATCTAATTTTGATATATAGAGACTATGTTTGAGTTTTTTAGAAAATCGCTATATCACTAGAGCAAAGTCAACTTTTATAAAGTAATCCGCCTAGTTCTATAAACATACTTGAAGTACTTCAAGCTCTGTTGCAGTCTTTGCTGTCGTTTCGCCGACAACAGCTTCATCTCTTCGTAAGTGGACTTCAGTTCTTCCATCTTCTTCTTCAGCGGTTCACTGTCCAATGTTGCACGCTCCTACAAGACAATATCAGGGTCCATATGAATGGCCTCATATACTTTTGAAACAACTAATATAGCACCCGTGGATGCAAATAAATATATATTTAAGTTCAACAACAAGGGAAAACGATACTGTATGATGACTGGACGAGTTATGACAGCGAGTATTTACTGAACAGTTTAAACTGGCAGTTAAATACGATCAGTGTAAATTGTTCAGTCAACGAATCAGCATCGCAATCCAGCGGGGTAATGCCGCCAGTATGTTGGGTACAGCACAGGGACCAAATTTATACAACATAGCACCTTGACTAATAATGGACTCAATTTTTTATTTTGATTAATTTTGTTATTATTATTATAGTTACAGATATTAAGGTTAGTTTTTAATACTCTAGTTTCTAATAGTTACTTAATTTTAATTTCAATATTTAAAAAATATTTGACTTGAAATCTAATATACAAAAAATAAATGTTTGTTTGTTCGTTCGTTGGTCTCCTATGCGTTCCTAAACCATTCATCCGATTTCAATGAAACTTTGGTGAGTTGTTGTTGAGTCAATGAAACGCGCGCCCGTGAAGGTTTCTGATAAAAAAAAAAATCTAAATAGATATAATAGAGAGCCATTGGAGAAGACGGAAAGACCAAAATATTCTAAGGCATTGCAACGCATGCGCGCATGCCGGCCACAGCTAGGTTATTAATAAATTATAATTGGTTTGTGTTAAAACAAAACTGGCCGACGTGGCGGCCATTGCTTTACTCCCGCGAAACGTTTTCACAACCGATGAGTTTCGTCAATGAGACTTTATCGTGTCACCAGAAGAATTGACTGACGGCATAAAATAAAACAAATCATTGCTTTGGGGAAAAAATATTAGAATTTGATATAGTAATATCAAAAATCCAATCAAAATATCAAAAGAATATAATCAAAAGAAAACCCCCCAATCATATTAGAATATCAAAAAGCCCCCCTTTCATATTAGAATATCAAAAAGCCCCCCTTTCATATTAGAATATCAAAAAGCCCCCCTTTCATATTAGAATATCAAAACCCCCCCTTTCATATTAGAATATCAAAAAGCCCCCCTTTCATATTAGAATATCAAAAAGCCCCCCTTTCATATTGGAATATCAAAACCACCTCTTTCATATTAGAATATCAAAACCCCCCCTTTCATATTAGAATATCAAAAAGCCCCCCTTTCATATTAGAATATCAAAACCACCCCTTTCATATTAGAATATCAAAACCCCCCCTTTCATATTAGAATATCAAAAAGCCCCCCTTTCATATTAGAATATCAAAACCCCCCCTTTCATATTAGAATATCAAAAACCCCCCTTTCATATTAGAATATCAAACCCCCCCCCCTTTCATATTAGAATATCAAAAAACCTCCCTGTATAATTTAAAGATTTAATTAATTTAAAGTGGATGCACGCTGCAATCCACAGAACAGTGAATAGAGTAGAAGTAGCATGATGACTTATTTTGTATGAAAACCAGTGTAATCAAAGTAACCCATTCACACACATCTAAACTAACACACACTGAGAACAATAAATTATAATTGGTCAAAGGGACAATTGAAAAAGAACTTATAACACAAAATTTATCAATCGAAATCCAACCTTATTAAATTTAAACACGATAAATTTAATAAATTTAAAATTATTTAATCCGTAAACGCCATCTCGTCTACTACTTGAAAACTAAAAACTAAAAAACCGTTATTCGTTTGGAAGTAGTACTGGTATCGCACACAAGGTTGCTCTCGCTACTCGATTAGAGCTAGGGCACTACACAATTCAAGTATCGATATTTTTATTATCGATCGTGATATTTTTATTTTAGCGTACCATTTGAAGATTATCATTAACCTTGAAAGAGCACATATTTATTTAAAAGTTATCGTTTTGAAAGTTTCACGTTGATTTTCAATAAGTGATGTATTCGTATATTAATGTAGCGCTTCAATCCACTTCGTTTTCAAATCTGGATGTTTAGGAAATTAGGAAAACTGAAATAATTATATTTAAATCTAAATCAGGTTTTTCATGCTTTATAATAAACCTTATTTCTTTTGTGTACGTGATTTGTGTGTACGTAGCAGGGTTCGAGGATATACTAATAACGGCGGATATATAATATCATCATTTTTAATGCTTGATATTGTTACGTATTACGATGTGTGGGTGCACATGCAGCTGTGCGCCAGTCTCTAATAAACGATTGAACTGGACACACGTCTTTGATTTGCTAGTGGCGACGAGTGATAAAATAATAAGTTTAAAAAGCCGGTTTTACGTAAAATTATACGTTTATATTACTTATTCAAGATGTCGATTGGAAAAGTGCGAGAATTTGTAAACAAAACAGGAAATTTGACGGGTTATATCGAAAGATTAGAAATGTACTTTTTGGTGAATAAAGTGTCGGACGATATGAAACTACCCACATTAATTTCCGTAATGGACGATGAAGCTTACGAGCTGTTATCTACATTGGCGAGTCCTACGAAACCTTCGTTATTTAACTACAAACAAGCCGTGGATCTTCTCACTGCTCACCTGCAGCCGATCTTTTAAAATATTTTAATCAATATTTTGAACGAAAGTCACAAATGAATGAATAAAATTGTAGACTCTAGCTAGACAATTCTTCATCTCCTTTTTACTTAGTTAAATTTTAATTTATTATTATTATATCTAATGTTACCTCGATATCAAAGATCAAGACTAAAAAGTTTAATGCCTTTTTTATTATAAAAGTGGCATTCATATAGGTATTAATTAATTAAGTTTTAATGAATAAAAATCGCTATACCTACGCCATAAATCAGATAATTCCAGACTAAAAATTAGAATACTGACAGTTATTTTTGAATTATAAAAGTTTTATTCCTTTATACCGTTATTTATTCATTAATATAAATGTATTTCCTTGAATTTGAATGTTCGTAATTACAGTACGTTGTTTTATAACATTTACCAGTACTTACCTACTAAACCGCCGTTAAATATTTAAAAAGACGTTATGATAAATTGAAAAAAAAAAAGGATACAATATATCAAATATTATATATATCGAATAATATCAAATAATCCGATTTTTTTATTTTTAATAATAAAAATCCGACCATCACATATTATACTTATCGATAACATTACTGAATTGATATGGCACATCACTAGTCACTACCCAATTGAGTAGCGGTTGTACAACAGCCGGAAAAAAGTGTGTTGTGTTCGTTGGAAAGTCAACCTTAATGTCACAGGAATAAAATTGCTTATTGATGGTATTTTTTTTTTAATTTGACAAAATTGCAAATATTTCGTAAACTAGAAGTTTCATTTCATTCTAGCAACAGTAAAATCTTACCGTAAGTCCACTAGCAGTCTTCTCCAACTTGGTCAGAGTTGTGTCAAATCCCGCCAATTCCCTCTGGCTGGCCTCCAGCCTCCTCATGAGCGCCAGGACGGAATCCTCATCCCTTCCCACGTCGCTGGAAACCAGCGCTGGAATGCGTTCAGAAAGCCACGTCTCCGCTTCTGATATTTCTGTGAGAAGCTGTTGAAAAATCAATATAGGTATTATTAAATTATATATTTTAAAAACCCACAACGTGGAAATACACAATTATACAATATTACATATTATACAATCTATATACAATAAAAATGTAGAACCAGCGTGTCTGTACAGAATACAAAAAGAAGATTTTGAAAATCTCTGTCTGTCCGTCTGTTCGAACACGCTAATCTCCAAAACTACGAGATAACAAAGCCGCTACCACAAGCGCTAAGGAACCACACCACCCTCCGAAAGAGTGGACTCGCCAACACGTTTAGACAGCGTGTTGTTTTAAGGCCATATATCCCTTGTGCACAGAACAATGTGCAATGCCCATGTCCTGCAGTGGCTACTGAAAGGGTTGCATTGCACTGATGCTGACTATGGTTTGCGTCAGGGCCCTTCTAAGGAAGAAGAACTTTTTCGACGGCCCCAGACTTCCAAAACCACATAACCAAGACCTTAGGCAGGCGAGCATGTTTTCTGTAAACCCAAGCACATTAAAACCAACACGTTTTCCGATAACCGGGGGTCCAAGACCTTAAGGCAGGCGAGCATGTTTTCTGTAAACCCAAGCACATTAAAACCAACACGTTTTCCGATAACCGGGGGTCCAAGACCTTAAGGCAGGCGAGCATGTTTTCTGTAAACCCAAGCACATTAAAACCAACACGTTTTCCAATAACCGGGGGTCCAAGACCTTAGGCAGGCGAGCATGATTTCTGTAAACCCAAGCACATTAAAACCAACACGTTTTCCAACAGCAACGTGGGTTCGGAGGTGAGCTCAAGTTTTTAAACTCTTTGTTTCGCTCGCCTTCCTTAGGACAATAGTTTACAATTTTTTTTTGCTCTAGTATAATTTTCTCGCAATGGGTCCCCTCCCTTAATATGACCTTGGGTGGGAGTTGTGTAGTGTTGCTACCTGCAGCGCGTCGCACCGGTCCCTCATGTGCTGCGAGCGCTGGCGTGCGGCGTCGTGCAGCGCGCGCAGCGTGGACACCAGCTCGCGGGCACGAGCCTCGAGCGCGCCACCCGCGAAGTGACCACGCCGGCTGAGCTGGCTCGCTCGGGTCACTAGGGCGTTTATTGTTGGCTCTCTGTAACAAAATATTATGTTGAAACACACTATTATAACGCTTGCATAAGCGTAGCACAAATACGATTAGTGAAGTCAGCAACGACCGCTGCGTGTGCTACGACTGTGCTAGTAGCACTGCTACGCTGAATGACGTCAGGCACAGCCGCTACGTTCGCTACGACTGTGCTAGTAGCACTGCTACGCTCAATGACGTCAGGCACAGCCGCTACGTTCGCTACGACTGTGCTAGTAGCACTGCTACGCTCACTGACGTCAGCAACGACCGCTACGTGTGCTGCGACTGAGCCAGTAGCACTGCTACGCTCACTGACGTCAGGTACAACCGCTACGTGTGGTACGACTGTCTTAGTAGCACTGCTACGCTCAGTGATGTTAGCTACGACCGCTACGTGTGCTACGAGGGAATGGAGGCACGACTAGTGCGCCCAATAGTGCATGTCTGAGTCTCGGCTGTGACGTCGGGCCGGACGGACGTGTCTTTAACATTCCTACAAAATAGACTACCATTTTAATAATACATATAATACACACATACGACACGAATCTAACACTTTTCACATGTTCTTTAAATAAACACCCACTAAATTTCCGCTAGAAAAACAAAATAGACATAACAGCTCTACTTAATCTTTTTCCAGCTTTTGTTACACCCATTCCTCTCCAGCGGCTCGCCACCGCACATGATCTCTCGTTCTTCTCATTCGCCTACCACCGGCGAACTACTATACTTTTCGGAGCGTAGTTTCCGTTCGAGAACTCATCTCCCACATCTCCATTGTCAGTCCTGCGGAAAATATATCTCGCCTATTGCCACTTCAGTGTGTTGATTCTATGAGCGATATCGGTGAATTTAATTGTTAGGCGAAGTTTGTTTCAGATTTCATTCCGTGAACTCCGATGTGAAAGAAAATCTCACTACGTAGCTATGCTCTTTCTCTCTCTATTCAAGTTTCATATCTGCTTGCTATAAGCCAATCAGACAGTCATATGGTATGAAATAAACGTATATCTCACCTGGCAATGAATTCAGCCTCCAGAGCTATGTACTTCTTAAGCAGTGCTTGCGCTTCCGGGAGCGTGTTACCGGCATCTTCAGCACGCACTGCACCTTCGCGCTCTCCCATCCTGCATAAGACCCGGAGATGGTTAATGGTGGTCATCTAGCTATTCAATAACCGATTAGCAGAATTTAATGACCCTATTTGCTGTGGAAAAGGGTTCGATTCTCTGTTGGACATTCATTACAGACAAACGTTTGTTCGATATCTGATCTTAGCCAAAAGACCGAGATGCGACACAAAGGGAATGCTAGTGCGCGAAAGTGGCGTTATTTAGTTGGTTATTTTAATGGGACGGGGTAGAGTAGTATAAGAGTATATATTAGTATAAGTAGTAGTATACATTCTGGAATTTATGTCATATATTTAACACTGTCAAGAAATACCTCGTGTTAATCTAGTATTTCTTGACAGTGTTTGCGCTTCCTCTAGTGTGTAGTGTTTTTGGCGCGCACTGCGTCTTCACACACGCACATACGGATGAGAACGGTTAAAACCTCATTACATTATAGCGCATAGCCACTGTATAACTATTATATAGAATGCCTATAGGCATTCTATTAACTATTCTAATAAATAGTTACTAGAAGGGGGTAGGATAAAACGAGATGGACCGAACTGTGTTGGATGTCGTTTGCCAGACCTCAATCATTGGGACAAAAAGGCCTGGCATTCTAAGACCATTATTTTCTATATAGCATCGTTACATGATCTTCCAAAGTAATAAAGGACACTGAAACTTCTGAAAGAATTTCGAACAAAATGAAACCGGGAAAAAAACGCACAAAAGAATAGTTGGAATATCATATATGTCATGAGGTTGAAAGGGATCTGAACGGTTACAAAATCATGCGCGTGCCATTGACCATGTGATCCTGGTCGGTTTTTTAATTAGAGGAATTAATATTAACGTATGAGTCCTTTATATGTTAACATTGCAATTTATAAATCAAAGTATCACATTTAGACTAAAGAAAATACATGACGATACTAAACACATACCATCTCATCTCCTCAGCGGCATCCCTATCCCAACGATGCAGTAGCGCGGCGTCTTCAAGATTGTCACGACGTATTTGCATTGGCTCTTGCAGCTGACGGTATCTGGTGACAATTACACGCCATTAATATACAAATGTTAAATTTGAAATCAATTTCTTTGAATGTTTAGTGGCCATGGGTTAAGGCAGATTAGTTAAAAATAAAATGTTTTTTAAAACACTAATGTGATGGTCCTTCGAACCGGATTATAGAAACTAAGTATTTTTTTAAACTGATATATACGAGTATATGGTCCTACAAGCCGGATTCTAATTCAATCCCCAATCCGCTGTAGAGTTCCCGCGGGAATCACTCTAAAGTTCCAGGGAACGAAGTCACTGGCACCGCTATAAATAAATAAAACCAGGAGACATTTTGTTCCACATTACATCTTACCTTTTGACAGCTTGATCGGCTTTCTCAAGTATCTCGTCGGCCATAAAGTGTCGATTGTCGGCAAGGTGTCGCGCGGTGTCGCCCAACTGTGTAGCCGTCTCAGCCTTACTTGATACTTGCTGCTCTAGTCGCGTGTGACGTTTCAGTAGAGCCGTCACTGAGGCTAGGTCTTTGCCTGTTTAAAGAAAAACATAATAGAACTAACTATGACCCGTGGTTTTCCCCGCGTAAGTTCAATGGAGAAATTCCACTTTTTTATTTCTTACCTAAAACATTACAAAAAATCACGTAATGATTTTTTTACGATATCTTCAAAAATCACGAAGTTTTATAACTTTTTAAACACTCGCGTTTTGTAAACATTTCCTGGACTAACCCGGCCTCTTCAGTCAATTCGTGACCACGGCTGGTGTAACTCGCGCCGAAACATCGTGTAGAAATGAAAACAAAAACCTTGAATTTTACGCGTTCAGACTCGATTTACAATATAAGATGAAGTTACAACCTTTGAAAGTAACAGTTAGATGTAGACCGAGCAGCGTGTGACGTCACGATACATTTATATCACATACAAATATACATACAAACGATATATCCTTGCATAGTGTTCATGAAACTCATTAACTTTAGAAATAATTTAGGAAGGAAAATTATATTTCTAAAATAAAAAAATAGTTGTACTCTCTTTTAAAGATTGTAAAATAAGGTCTTTAATAATCAAGACCTTTTTGACCTTTTACGGTTGTCTATTTTTGTTTTTGCTTCTGTATCCCAAAGACGCCGAAATAGTTAAGGGATTGTATATATTGTGACGTCATGATTACCCAACGGACTTCAATTTTTTTTTAACAATAGCCTAAGTCCATAGCAATACTCCATACTCGATTCACATTCGTAAGTTCAAATCCTCGATTCGTACCACTGACTTTATATGTATTTAGGTACGGGTTTTTTTAAAAAATGTCACTACTCTGGCGGTCCACCAATCGGCACCGCGCCCGCGTAGTGGAATACGGCCTTTAACCCCCAGGGATTTACTAGGGGAGGCTTGTGTCCTGCAGTGGGACATTAAAGGCTTATATATGTACATACATATATAAATTAAGAAATGTCATTTTTCACCCAACTTTACAATGTGAATATCTCGGAAACTAGCTGGATCTGGATCTTGTTTTGCTTGGACGTCCACATATAACTATGTAAGAATGCTAACCATGATCCTCGCTGAGCAGCTGAGCTTCGACCTCATCCAGCCAGGCTGTGAAGTCATCCAGCCCACGCAAGTACACCCTAGCTTGGTATGCCTCTTGTAATCTCTCGCGGCGGAGTTTTGCTGCAGCCTGCGAGGAAAAATAATTTTCATTACTCATACTCTGAAAGTAGGTCCGAAGTTGCCTGTGGAGCGAAGTGAAAATACCCCAATACACCCTAGGGTGAGCGTTTTCAACTGACAGACAACTGAAAAATTAAGAAAAAAAAGAGCTATTTTTACATTTCTATGTAACCATGATCTAACTTCCTATACAGCCACTCCATTACAGCGCGATGTACAATTGAAATAACATAAAGAAACGCACCCATTAATTAAAGAGTATATTTTTTAAATTACTTTATAATAATTTACTTTCAATTATTTCTTCAAAATAACATAGATTTCCGCAAAATATATAAAAAAAAACATTTATGAAAATGAAAAGTAATTGGCTGAAAAGCTGGCTAACCGCGCGGCCGCGTGGCCGCGCGGCAGAAAAGAAACAAAACAGGCGGGAAAGCGGCAATTCGATTTTCATTCATTCATTTTTTATTTTGCTAATTAGTAGTTTTATTTTTACTTTCCTTGTATTCGTAATGAAAAGCACAGTGTTTACCTAGGGGTTCTGGACTTATTTAGTCCCTCGACCTATTGGCGCCCTCGCTGCGCTCGGGCACCAAACCCAGTCTCGGGACTGAAATAAGTCACTTTCACCCCTAGGGTAACAATGTACTATTAATTAAAAACACATACTAGTTTTTAAAGTGATTATCACATTTCCAAAGATCGGTTTGTAATTTCCGAAAGTGTGCCGTGTAGTGTCGCCCGGCTACAGAATACTACCTCCCCATCTCCCCATCCCCTCTCCCCACCGTGGGCGTCGTAAAAGGCGACCAAGGGATACAGTGCCGGATTAAGATAGCTCATTAGCAAATTCTATCAAGAGGCCCTTGGTTTGCTTTAGGTTCTTACTTACATTTTTTTACGCTCAGACAGGTGTGGGTGCGCGGGGCTCTACATGACGCGGGTCCGTGGCATCTACTACTCTTGCTACTACGTGGTTAATCCGGCACTGAAGGGATAGCAAAGCCGCTAACACAAGCCCCTGAGGAACTAAAAGTGGAAGAGTGGACTCGCCAAATCGCTGGTGTTTTACGGCCATACATCCCTCATGCACAAGACAATTTACATGAGTATACTCATGTCTAGCAGTGGATACTGAAGGGGCCGGTTGCAGTTGCTGTACATTTTCAAATTCTGGCATGAAATCTTCAAAAACACACGTATCAACCTTCACGAAAAAGTAAACATACCTGTAGCTCTCTCCATTGGTTCTCTAATTCTTCAACGTGCGTAGCGATTTCTTGAGAAGCATAATGTTTGGCTTCTGCGATTAAATAGATAACATTTTATATGTATATGGTGTCAATTTTATAGTAAATCAGTTTACGGGTTTCAAGTTATTTCGTAGCAAAATACGCACTCGATCGAATTATTCAACGTCTACATACATTCGATAGCACATTGACAACATGTTCAATTCTTCATCAGCAAAGCTTTACGTTGTTTCCGTAACACATCGCTTATTTAGTATCTTTTTTTTTTTTAAATAGAGAAGTGGGCGGACGAGCAGGCGGTCCCACGTGATAGTAAGTGTTACCCCGGCGACCTTGCAAAATCCTACTCACAGCTTTCTTGAAGAACCCCATATCGTAGCTTACTGAAAAGACCTATTTGTACACAAAACAACCTTAAAAGCGACAAGTACCGCGGAACGGCAATACAGTTTTTAGAAGCTCTTATACAGGAACTAAAGGTCTGTAATGGCTTTTAACTTTTAAACTTTCGCGTATTGCACACATTTTACATTATAAGTCCGGTGTGAACGCTTAAACTTAAAGATTTTTGTTAACCTTTTATTTCGGTACGGGTTATATCAGCCATGGTTCTACGAGTTGACTAAAGAGTCGGGTAGTTCAGGATGGGAGCTGCGAGCAGTTTCATCAACTACCCACATTTGATCTTCACATTTCGGAAAGGCTGCGACACACTAAACTAACAATGTCCGCGGACGTATTCGACGGTAAATCGCAAAGTTTAAATTTGTTAATCAATTTCAATCGTTTGACGCAATCATAAACAAGTTTAAGCGTTCACATCTGATGTATAATATAAAATCAAGTAGACTTCTTTGACCTAATGGAGTCATATGAAAGGGGTCTCACCAATAAGTTCTTCTCCATTATTGGCGACGTCATCAATGCGCCCCTTATTGGCAGCTAGTTCCGACTCAAACGCCGAGTGCTTCTGTATCTTGCTCTGCAGGTTGGACAGTTCTCTGAAAAAAAGATCACATTGAAATATTGTGCACCGATTAGCGCTGGTGATCATGACCTGTTATGCGAAAGATCAAGGCTAATACACCCAAAGCGCGCATCACGAGCAGGAAGAATTTCGGTCATTGACTTGAGGTCAGCCATGACTGGACAGTAAGGAGATTTGTATGAAATCGTCGATCACCGTCCACTTAACTAGACCCCTCATACTAATTAAAGTTCAATAATATTCAATAATACTCTCATTAAAATTATTGCTCTCCCTCCCTGTCCAATCTCTCCCACCCCATTCCGTGTCCGTGTCCCTCACCGAATACATGCGAGATAAATACATTAACTGATGTGACAATATTATGTATTTCTTTGCAAAAAAAAATGTTTTTAAGTTCCTACTAAATTTTTGTGTTTATTTGTCAAAGCACAAAAAAATCTCACCGATTGACATTTTTTCTTTAATAAGACACAAACATATTGAAAATATGGTAGGTACGGCACGTACCTGTAATTTTGGTCATTAGCGGTTTGCATTTTGAGCGCGATCCATTCTCTCTCATGGTTCAAGTTCCTAAGGAACTCATGCAGCTGCTTAGATTGTTCCAGCATCTTGCCGCGGTGCGCGCACGACTCCTGTCACGCGGAGAGTGAGAAAGAGATGTTTTAAACGAAGCCGTGTTATACAATGAGTAAGAACAAGTAATAAAGGCTTGTATTTAAACAACTTTCTTGAACTTTCTTCATGTTGATTCAGTTGCAAGTGGGGTACTACGAACATATAATAAACAATTTCTCAGCGCAGATCCTTTTTGCTCCTCGAAGGCCATCTTCAAAGCCATTATAGGTATCTTATCTGGTCGCACTGAGAGCTAACTCATAATCTGATTCTAGATCGGTTAGTGTTAGCACACAGGAGTACACACCCTCAGACACACATACATACATAGTCTGTCTTTACAAAGTTTTACAAACCTTGTCTTTTTTTACTTTTAAAAAGAGTATATTTTGTTGAATAAATATATAAATAAATAAATGTTTTTTGGTCCACGCGCATAAACTGACGGCTGCAGAGCCGTACTTCTCGGGCGAGACTAACGAGAAACAATCATAAATTAATATTAATATAATTGCACAGGATCAGTGAGGTTGGTGGTATACCTTCAACTTGTCCCTCCTGGTCAGTATCACCGCGAGCCTGCCCTCGATGTAGCGCGTGTCGTAGTGTCCGCCCGCGAGCATCGTGCGGGCGAACTTGCCGAGCTGCTCCACTCGATCCAGTTGAGAGTCCAGCAGCTTTGTGAATTCGGAATGTTTCCTCATTAGTGTTTCTACGGCTATACGGGACAAAAACAGAAAAATAATTAACAACAGCGATGACAATGGTGGTGTCTCGCCCGCATTATTACAATAACACATTCATAATGGAAAGTTTGCGTCGCTTTACATCACCGACATACCATACAGTGCAAGGGAGAAGTCTAACAGCCAAGTTCCACTAAGCGGTTGGCCGCGTGCGATGGTTACCGCGTGCAGTTGTTAGTTGCGCGGTTGAATCAACGACAAACGACATTATTCAAATGGACGTCGAAGAGATAGCGTGTGTTTAACTCCTCACCCAAAACAAAACTTAAGTTTTGGGTGCATCTGTTTTTAAAAGAAAAACTTTTAAAAACGGGTAGTTTAAAAAAAAAACTACCCGTCTAGTTCAATTATTAGCAGAGTCAAATTAAACAAAATAAAGGTTGAATAAAAAAAAAAAAATGTCAGTTGCCAGCGAACGGCAAGAGTTTTTCGTTATTTTCTCGAACACTAACACTTTTATCAAACTTGTAGCTCTTGATATTTGCTACAAGAGAACATTAGTTATTTGTTATACAAGAGCGCAAAGTTGTCTTTTAACCGCGTGCTCAATTTTGATGACCGAGCAAGCGAAGGATTCAAAAATTAGAATCCTGAGCGTTAGCGAGGGAATCAAAAGAGTACGAGGTGAAAAATCTTTGCACTCGAGTGCAATACGTAACTTTTCATCCCCCTATCTCGGAAAGAAAATGGCGCGCGCAAAGCAAATTAAAAAAAAAGTACACCAAAAAGGTTCCGAGTCTGAGTTTTTAACAAATTAAAAAAGGTTGTATGATAAATTCGGCACCATGGAGGTAGAAGTAAATAGGTTTAATGATGTTTTGAATTCACAAACTTAGTGCACACGATGTTCTAAATTCAATTTACTTTATCCTCGAGCGGATAAAAACGGCTTTTGCACTCAGATATCGAAGAGCAAAAATACTCTTTCCGAGATAGGGGGATGAAAAAAATATTTTTCTTTTTAAATATTTTAGTGACCAACGTTTTTATCGACGAATCCGTAACAATACCGTCGAAAACTTATACCATTGGTTTAAGTTGGTTTGATTTATATCAATACCGAGAGATTTGTTAAGTGATTTTTAAGTTTGTATAGTACAAGAGTACTTTCATAACCAAGGAATATGTATTTTTGACTCGCATTCGGAAGTTCAAGAAGGAAAAAGGTGCCGTTGAATTATAAGTGTTAACAGATCTCTGAGTGCTCTCAGCCTGTAAAATGTTATTGGACTGTAACAGTGTCGTCGTGGTGTAAAACTGTTTTCGGATTGTGTTATCTTTACAGTGTTAAAAGTGTTGTCGAGATGCAAGATTGTCAGAATGCAAAAGTATATCTAGTCAACAATTAGATCCACAATAAGTAACTCACCGTCTAAGTTATCGCCGAGATCGTCATTGTTGAGGAAAGCCTCTTTAGCGGCGAGCCAGTCCTCTGTCTGTCTCGCTTGCTCTTTCAGCAGTTGCAATTGGTGTGCCTGAAATAGCATTATTATAAGCGTAACAAAAACCCACGTTCGAAATATAAGGTCCTACGAAAATGGTGAAAAATATTTTAATATGTAATCAGTACACTAAAATTATTGTATCTAACGTTAACGTTAACGTATATTTCATATTTTTGTTACTCGTGTGCACGTAACATTTTTCGTTCTATCAAGAAGCGGACGCGTTGAAAGGTTAATGACCCGAGCGAGTGTGGATAGCGTCATGCACGTACGAGTAAATGATTTTATTTATTCATAACTAGCTGTGCACGGCCACGCGTTGCTGTGGCTGTCCAACAAATGGCGTTTACCCAGTTTTTTTCTATTTACTTCAATATATTTATAGATTAATTTTCTTTTTTTTTTCCCGTGAATTTTTCAGATATTTTAATAGTTATTCTGCTATTCGGGGCGTAGATGAATCCAACAAATCAGAGATCATTAAAATCGGTCCGCCGTTCTTGAGTTATAAATGGTGTAATTAACCCAACTTTGTTTTATATATTCATAATGTAATGAAAAATATCATGAAATACATTTGTTAAAATTTAATTACATTTAACAGTTTTACGGTAGTGATTAACATATTGAAATATTGTACACTATTTTAGTAGGATATCTATAGTTTGTGTTTATATTTATAGTTGAAAAGAAAGATCAAGCATAGTGTTCTTTATGCCTGGAAACACATACATTTCTTTCGTTTTCTGCGCAAAACAGCCATGCTCTTTGCGGTTATTTGTGATTAGGCCTGTTTATAAATATATTGCGTCAAAAATAAATAAATTTATACATATAATAGAATCGTAATCGTGACTGTATATGAAATATTTTTTGAAAAATAGCGGAGGCAGTACTAAGTACGAATGACATAGAGCCCAAAACAATATTTTTTAGTCTGTCTGTCTGAACGCGAATCGCGCAAAATCTACTAGACACTTTTGGCATTGCTACAGCTTATGTGCTGGGTTAAAATTTAGGATGCTTTTTTTGCAGATCGATTATAGAGTTCCCAGGGGAATCACAAGTTGACGGGACGGTTCAAGTGGCCGGCGCAGCTGGTAAATTAAAATAAACATGTTCCTTACCTGTGTAAGATACTGTTTTCTTTCAAGCCAGGCCTGTTCTAAGGTGTTGGAGACGTGCTCCAACTTCTGCAGTTTCTCCGGTGCTTGCACTTTATCCGCTTCCGAGACGAGGGTAGCTATTGATTTCTGACGACCGTCGATCTCAGCCTGTTAAAATGATTTTTTTATTGCAACGGAGTTTGCACTCATTCGAACGCTCAAAGGTTTACGACAAATATTGTACGCAACGGTACAATATTTTTGGCGGGAAATCGAGAAGTGATGTGATAGTTTATTAAACTTCGAAGTGTTTTTGTGCGTAATGTTTGTAATAATGACGTAAAATGACTGAATTGTTTTCATTTTAAAATTGTTAATTACGAAGACAGGCACTAACCTTTCTCTCCTGATGCAACTCCAACAGTTCCTGTGCTTCGGAGACGGTTTCCGGAGGTTCAGCACTGCGCATGCGTTTCACTGTCTCCGATACCCATAACTCTAATTCCTGCAAAAAGTACCACTTGTTAAAATGTTATTTTGAAACAAAATATATATATATAATCAATTTACCAAAAAATCACATCATCGTCAAGTTTAATATATTTTGAGGAATGTAATTGGGGAATGTGTTTATTGTGTGATGTCAGTCGGCTATAGAATAGCACTAACCCATCTCTTCACGGAAGAGTCTCTTCAGGGTTGCTAGAAAGAAGCTTAAGAAGCTATGGGGTTAGTACATTATACATTATAAAAAAAAAATGGACATAAAATGTTTAGAAGTGACAAGTAATAAATATGTAATTCGGAGATAACATCTCTCCGAAAAGTGAACGCAGTCGCCACTGTAGATGTCAACCGCAGTTGTTGACGAAACGTTTGGAAGAAAGAGAAGAGATTCCAGAAGACCTCGGCCAAGTAGCCCGGAAGATTCAATTAATATGGACACCAGCCGAGAAAGCCTACACTGCACAATAAATATTACCTTCAAGCTATCGTCAAATTTGTGATGAGCAATGGCCTCGTCCAACAAAGCGGTACGTTTCGCAGCTAACTCTTGCAAATTCTTCCAACCTTCGCGTAAACTTTGCAGGCTCGATTCAATGTGTTTCGCGTGTTCTGGATGACTGGAAAAGAAAGACAAGAGAACAGTTAGAAATTAATTTTTTATCTTTAGTATTTGACGCGTAGAAATGGCGGACTAAATAGGTATTTACAACTAGGTAATAACTAGGTAGTTATTTGTAGGGTATACCTACTAAGGTAACAAATTGGTCTGTAGTTTTGAATGACCAAATGTCAATGTCAATTATGTCATTTTACAAAACGATTTAAAATAAAAACACTAAACTTTTTATGAGAGATAACAAGGTCCCTTTTCAAAAGTGTATGGAGAGAAACATCTACAATTTACTAAACTTTAAAAGTAATTTCAGGAAAAGTACTATCGACATTTTTCCGTCATAAGTTGTCTTCCAAGCACTGTTCCAAAACTCACTATGGGGCATCAATAAATAAAACCACACATAGCAGGGCAACGAGGCCAGGGTGTTATACGTGTCCAATGTAGTGGTGACTCACACACAACTCAAAGAAATCTCATGTAAACATCGTCAGTGTTTCAATTTTTATATAGCGCCATCTGTTGACGAACGGGGAACAATACAATGCCGCTTAACATTAAACACCGAACAAAATATTATGGTAAATCAACCAAATTCCAAGCAAGTCAGTTTATAGCTTTAAACAGTCTTGTTTTGTTTCGTATTATGAGTTTAAAACCACCACTAGCCTTGTCACCTATTAGCCAGCGCCCCCCCCCCCCCCCCCCGCCCCTGTAACCAACGGTCTGTGCTTCAGCAATCCTCCCTAGACGTTAGTCTAGGGAGGATTGCTAGGGAGGAGTCTAGGGGGACTTAATTATTTGATACCACGAACTCGTAGGCTGTGGAACGACTTGCCTCAAGAGGTCTTTCCATTAAGCTACGATATGGTGTTCTTCAAGAGAGAGCTGTGAATATGATTTTGCAAGGTCGGCGGCGCGCCCGCATACCCCCTGGTGTTGCAGGTGTCCATGGGCGGCGGTAACACTTACCATCACGTGGGACCGCATGTTCGTCCGCCCATTCATGATTCGCCATTCGCCCATGATCATGAGTAAACCAAGTAGCCCCAGTACCTATTACGTCTAAAAACACCAAAATCCCTCTCACCTGTTAGCCAATGCCCTTCCTTCTGTCTCCAGAGCTTGTATCTTGTCACCGACAGCCTGCGCTTCCGCGATTCTTGCTAAATGTTTTCTGCGCAGTTCATGTGCGGCGGACAATTCCCGGCCACGTTCGTTGCTACTGAATAATGCCGCTTTCTTTGCGATGCGGTCCGATGTGTCCTCTACGTCTCTGAAAAATAAATTTAAAGTAAAGAAGGGAGCCCCTTCCTGCGGGTGTCGTACATGGCGACTAGGAGATAACAAAGCGGCCACCACAAGCGCTAGGAAGCACACTAAAACTCTAAGAGTGGACTCGCCGACCTGCTCCGCCAGCGCGCCGTTTTAAGGCATTACTTCCCTCGTGCATAAGACAATGCGAACGAGAAGGCCCATGTCCAGCACTGGTTACTGAAAGGGGGTTGCATTGCAAGGAAATTAGGAGTGGGAAGAGAAAGAGAGTTAGGTAAAATAACGTGCTGTGAGCGTATCGTTGTTCTAGGGGTTGTTCTATTAGATCAAGAATTGCTACTAGTGAAAAATCATGGGTCATTTTTTACTTTTTCTAAAATTTAGAGGTTAGTATTTAAAAAAAAAATGTTTATTTGAAATAATAGCTGAAGTGTATAAACAATAATAACATGCTTAATTGGAAAGATATCGCTAAACATACTAGAGGTGGAAAATTTTAATAAAAAAAAATTAAACTAAATGAATTCGACGTCCGTTTTAAGGGTTTTTTCTTCATAATTCTGTCTATATTTTCTGGAGACGCGGTGGGTGGAATTGTAATCATTATTGAAAACCCAGGTGTTCATCGGTTTCAGGAACTAGAAGTTTGCCAAATTTGTTTACAATTCGCCGTTTGTTTAATTAATAAGGCAACGAAACAAACTTTCGCATCCTAATCCAATCTATCCTTCCGTGTCTGTTCACTGCTACATATACATATGTCTTTCTTCTCTTCCATTAACTAGCGACCATGTTCAAGACATCGTTTCGCCTATAAGTACTGTTGTAAAAATGAGCGTTGAACGCTGAGTGAGCGCCAATAAACTTTTAAAACTCTAGCGCTAAAGGCTAGTGGCATAAATGTTTAGTTTTTGACGGTCTCAAATCCTTATAGTTAAAAGCTCGACTGTAAAACGTTTAAGGTTCAGGCTCAATAGGACTAACACAGCGCGCCAGCTCGTTTTAACAACGCTTATAAGTCAGAATTAATTTATTTCCAGTCTAAACCTTACAACCATACCTGTTGAAGGAATGTATTTCAAGTGCCGCGGAGAGGTTGTCTCTATACTTCTGTAGGGCTCCGCTGAGGGCCCGCCACTTGCCTAAGAATGCATCGCGACGCTGGGAAACCGCTGCCGCTTGTTGCGTTGGACCCTACGAAAAATAAAAATTAAATTAAGCGTTTCTTTGTAGCAATATGTTCTTCATATATTGTAAATCGGGTTTAAATGCGTAAAATTAAAGGCCTTTGTTTACAATACAGTGTGTACAAATCGCGATTACAATTAATAAGACCCGATTTACAAAGTAAAATGGGTATAAAAAGCGAAAGTTTTAGGGCCTTTCTCACCAGCTTCTAACGAGGTATCAGAAGGTATTTCAGCTAAATTTAACTGGCAGATAATTTATCTACCAGATTGTTAATAGTTACTTTATCAGGAGGTGGCGAGAAAGATACTTAATCTCTTCTCCTTCTCCAAGTCTTCTCTTGACATACTGTTTTCAAATCAAATTCTTGCATCAAATGAAAAACATACATACATGATTGAAAAAAAAATCTGCAGCGAAACCAATTAAAAGAAAACTTACATCGATATGAATTATTCTTATCGACACAAGGTATTTACTATTATATAAGTAAACTTGCGGACCATCAAATGCGGACTACGTTCGTGGCGGTCGGGGAATGAGGTAAGCGCGAGGCGGGCACCCCCGCACTCCCTCGCTTCCCCACCTATGGCGCCCGCGCAGTTCTTCCACTATCGTTTATATCGATACATTGAACTAGCGAGGAATGAAATCAAGAGGATTGTCCGAGAACACAACGTGGATGCACATATATCGTTCAAAAATTTGCTAGATTTGACTTTAGATGAAATTTATCAAGGAAATACAAATGACTGTGAATGTTATTTGAGACATGTTATATCTGTTGAAGAGCAACATTGGAAGAATGTCGGATTAATGTAAAAAAAAAAACACACAATAGACGAATTTATCATACGACAAGCGACCCGGTATAATCGCTTCGCATCGGTATAATTCTTTTTTTTTTTTTTTTCAAAACAAAATACAGCCTATATTAGACACGGATAATGTAGCTTCCTATTTATGAAAGAATTTTTGAAATCGGTTGAGTAGTTCCAGAGATTACCCCCAACATACCTACAAACACACAATTTTACCTCTTTATTATATTAGTATAGATATAGATTGGGAGGCAGCGATAGCGATGACCAAAGTAGTATTCTAATAGCTTCAGTTCTGATTCAGACTACGATGTATGTAACTTTAGATCTGAATAAAAACGAAAATATTTACTAAATTTATTTTGTTTCGATTATCGATATATTAAGCTGGATAAGCGCGCCGCACTAGCCGCATTCCTCGCGCCCGCCACGAGCGTAGTCCCCAACTGTATGTAGGTTCAAGACTCAATACTAGGATGTGTGGTGTTTATTCAGTAACACAGTAAATTTATAACGTCGTAGCACTTACTTGCTGTAATAACTTGTCGGCCAAAGCGCAGATGCTCTTGACGTGTTTGTCGTCCACTTTCATGTCGCTGTCCAGGTCGTCCAGCTTGCGGAGCAACGCACTGCAGTGTTCATAATCTCTCCCCAACTCGTGGGCTTGAACCTGACCAGAAAAAATATATATCAATATACGGTTTTGAAGATTAAAAAGCTATTGGTACGTTAATACAACAATACGCAATACGTTTGCTTGGCGCGTGTCATAGCGAGCGAGAGAGAGAGAGAGAGAGAGAGAAATAAAAGAGAAAATATAGTCGCACTGCGCGCGTATTAGAGCCTCTACATAAACTTATAGCACTCTTCAATACTTCGATGGAGCGGTGATAGTCTAGGGGTATCTATATTCTACTCACATTGTAATTGTGAGTTCAAACTACATTGTAACTAAACTAAATTACAATTAAATTACTAATTACATTGTAATTATTGTAACTAAATTGTAATCACATTGTAATTGAGTAGAAACTCAGTGGTACGGGCCGAGGATTTGAACTACGGAATTTTAAAAGAATTACACTAGTTTGGCAGTGAGGGGAAAATATCGCGAAGGACCCGCATTCCCTAGAAATAAATAAAAAATGTGTAGTATGTATATCCACCAATCCGCACTGGATATCCGCCCACCAATCCGCCCACGCGTAGTGGGTTATGGCCCGAACCCCCTAGTGATTTACTAGGGGAGGCCTGTGCCCTGCAGTGGCTGATACAATAGAAAAAATATGTTCAAGCAATTTGCAAGCTGTACGTGGCAGTGAAAATGAAACGATATGGTGGTACAACAGCAAACAATGTATACCAAAAGATTGAATGATGCACTGAAATTAAGGAAAAAATTCCAAAAAATAGAAACATGTAGCTAAAGATGGGACGATGTGCCAAAAGATAAAACGATGTGTTATACGCTGCTGAGGATCTTTGCGGAGAGGGTGGATGGCCCCATGTTGAGACATTGGGTGGAGTCGCACGTTGCATCCTATAGGAGGTGACGAGCGGCGACAGCCAATGTCTGATGTAAAATATATGTGTGCGTGTGTATGTATATGTGATTGGTGTGTACGTGCATGTATATGTATGTGTGTATGTATATGGATATATATGGTGGAATGGATATATATATATATATATATATTTGCGTGCGTGTGTGTGTGTGAATTTGAGTGTGTGTGGGTATGTGTATGCATGTGCACGTGTACATGTACATACATATATATATAATTAGTAATAACAAAATCTTAATAATAAGTGCTAACATAGTCTATAAGTTAAAATTGTTACTAACACATATGGACTTTGTCTGAAATAAATGAATTATATATATATAAGTTGGAACAATGTGCCAAAAGTTTGAGCAATGTTCCAAGGGATGAGATGATGTGCCAGAAAATTTTACATTGAGTCAAAATATAGAACGATGTGCCAAAAGATGAAAAGTTATATGTCAAACAACGGTATGATGTGCCAAAAAAATTACGTTGCGCCAAAATGTAGAACGATGTGCCAAAAGATGAAAAGTTATATGTCAAACAACGGTATGATGTGCCAAAAAAATTACGTTGCGCCAAAATGTAGAACGATGTGCCAAAAGATGAAAAGTTATATGTCAAACAACGGTATGATGTGCCAAAAAAATTACGTTGCGCCAAAATGTAGAACGATGTGCCAAAAGATGGAAAGTTATATGCCAAAAAACAGTATATTGTGCCAAAAAATAGAACGATGTGTCAAAAGATGGAACATTATAATATGTCAAAAAATGGTATGATGGTACGATATATAAGACGGAACGATGTGCCAAAAAATGGAATGATGAGCCAAATATGGAATGATGTATGTACCAAAAGATGGGACAATGAGTTAGAAATCTATTTCAGTTCACAGTACAGATGCATACGTATACTTGTACTCACCATCATTTCCTTGTCTCTGATCCATGCTTCAATCTTGTCCAAGTGCTGGTTGAATTCCAGAATATCCTGGGCCTCTTCCAAACCACGACCTGATCGATAACACATAAATTCGTAAATAAAATTCGTAAATTCAATATGATGCATGGCTGTCAAAAAAACAACCAGCCCTTTCAGTATTGTACAACAAATCAAATGGTCCCCAAGGATGCACTGATTTAGGTTCAGTAAATGAAACGACTAGGAGTCAGTGGATTTTTTTCTTATTTTAGATTTCACAACAAAGCTTTACACACACAGAAATCGAATTGATACCGTGATGTAAGTACTCACCACAGTGACATCTAGTAAACAGGACACGTTAACTAATGCAAAATCAATAAGTGGTATATACAGAAAAACAAAAGTTAAAATTAACGCTATACAAATATCCACTGCTGAACATGGGCATCCTCATGCACAGCATGTGGGGTGTAAGGCCTTAAAACGCCACGCTGGGCCGCTTTGTTATTCCTTTTGAAGGTATGGGGTGGTGTTATCGTACAACCGGACGAAATTACGCGGAACATATCTTAATAATTTACCAGAAATCTAAGAGTTCACACTAATTGCTGTCAAATAATAATACTCACCTCTTTGTTCAGTGGCTTCTTCCAGCAGCCTCCAGTCGCTTTGCAGCGCTCGAAGAGTCTTCTCCACCTCATCATCTGGACTCAGCTGTTTGGCTAACACCTGTATCTCCTGCAATCGGGCCTTATTGGCCGCTAGTTCTGCGGTGAATGCCTGGTGTTTCTGCAGCTTCTTGATTTTGTCTTCCAGGTTTGTTACTTCACCTTGGAGACGGTAAATGATTATTATTCTGCTATGAAACTACCATGATATATATATAGTCTTATTTATATAATTAAATATTTCATTATACTCGAATATTTGAAACATGTACGTACATGGTGTGATGGATCAAACGAATGAGTCCTTGAGGGAAAGTGCCCTAAATATTAAAGATGGCAAATTTTACTGAAAGAAAACTATATTTCATTTTTAAAAATAAAAAAACTACATTTATGAATTTTTGAAAAGTCGCTTGTTGAGCCCAAAATCGAACCGACACAAATGCGAAAATTATAAAACCCTGTATTTAAAAAACACCAATCAATGATGATGATAGAGTCAATGATAGAGATCAAAACTATTAAAACAACACCATGAAATCAAATATTAAAATACATACAAATGGATACGGATTTTGGAAAACCACTTTGGAATTTATAATTATATGACTAACTAACTAACCGCGAACTATATGGAACTATCGCCGAGCTAATCTACGCAAGCTAATTGGCACGGCAAGATTATCGCCGCTAGAGACTCGCTCGTGTAGTTGGCGCCTTACATGCGCGTGAATGTGTCGCGGTGTGTAATAGATACACTGTACGTTACGTGCGTGTGTGTGTACATACCCTGATGCTGATCGGCGTTCAACTTGGCGAGTTTATCGGCGACCCAGCCTCTAGCCTCGGCCGCGTCTCGCGCGAATTGCGCCCGCGCGCGTGTCCGTTGTAGCGCCGCGCGACGTTTTGTGGCGGATTCGTACAGCTAAGGACAATGTGGACACGTTAATTAAATAGTAATTATACAGGGGGTGAGAGAGTTCGCAAATACAAATATATTGGGGCACCTGGCTGAGTGAAAACCGGGACAGTGTTATGAATATAAAAACCCGCATTGAAATCACTAGGAATGTCTTCACCAACAGGAGGAAAGTTCTTTGCAACTGAACTTTCTGTGTTATATCTGGTCCATCCTTCTGTACGGATACGAGTCCAGGACAATGAAGGTGAAGCTCAGTTCTCGGGGCGAAACGTGGAGCGTTCGGAATGTGGGCCCGTACAGACGTGCGATGGCCGTCAGTTGGACACAGAAGGTCATCGATAAGGAGGTTATCGCGACGAGTGCATCGGGAAAGCGAATTCTTGCAGAATATTATTATGGGCAAGATCGCCGGAAAGAGAGATGGGCGAGGTCGGGCGTCGCGAGTGCCGCCGAACCGTTTCGCCTCGCGAGAGACACGGCAAAATATTCAAAGCTGATTGCCAACCTCCACTAGTTGAAGAGGCACCACAAGGAGAAGATACAGGGATGCAATTATTTCTTCATCTCACTCACCTTCTGCCTCCGTTCGTTGATGTTCTGCAACTCATCGGCAATGCGTTGACTTTCAACATGGTTCTGCTGCAGAAGCTTGTCTCCGTGACTGTTCAATGTCACCAACTTCTCATCCTACAGGAGAATATAAAAAAGAGTTTAATATTATCACTATTTTGATATCTCTACGTAGATCACTTCAACCAAAAGTCAAACCAGTATTTCAAACAAATCTATAAGCATTCCTATTTCTGTTCGATCTGGTGGTTGACTTCTGCTATCCGTACAAGTACAAGCATGTATAGGGTAGATTTTGTTGCGATTTTTGCTTGTGTGCAGTGTGTTTATGTCTAAAGGTTATACGATACTTTTATCAAAATTGATTCAGTAGTTTTGAAAATAACAGTCAAGAATCATTATTACGTTCTATCTACAGAGAGATGTGTCTGTGGTTAATTATTGCGCGAGGACCATATTTAGTTTCATATTTATTTAAAGTATAACTTGTCTGTAATGTTTTTAAACATAAACAAATGCATTTTGTTTAGTTTCCGTGTCTGTATATGTCATGCGTACCTGCGTAGCGAGCAACTTCTCAAACGCTTCGTGCTTCTTGAGCTGATTGTCAACTTCTTCCACGCTGCTGGTTGGAGATATTTCCGTGCCTATAAATAAAAATAAAAACATCTCTTATGATCTGTAACATTTACCACTATTCGAGCTTTTACAGTAACATAAATATAAAATATGCATATCGAGGGTAGTTTAGGAGTTAGGGGCCTGCTGTTGTCAGTTCTGTGTCCATAGAGTTAGGTTAAGTGTTCGTATATTAATTGAAATACTTAATAATATCCTCCAAATGCTTTATCTTACATGAATACAATTATCAATAACGGTTACACAGATCGGTGAGCAGGAGATCACTGAAGGTGGCAGCGGCGGTGCGATGCCGCTTGGCCTCTACTGCTCAGTTAACAAAACACTGTGTCTAGCTATCGACACCGTGTTGACACTGTGTCAATTGCAGTATAATTCAAACCCGCCACAAAAATACAACTTTTGTTTTACGTTTCTTTTTTAAATTCAGTACCTTTTCAGTAGGTACGTTTCATATCTTCCCACGAACACTCTCACTCGCGCCGCGTACGTACACTGGCACCAATTTACGTACACGCAGGTGTCTAACAGTAGCGGTTCCATTCGCGGCTCCGTATGAATGCAGCGCGCGACGTTGTACCGCCAGTGGCAGTTTATAATGAATAATATAGAGTAACAAAAACGACACGACAAATGAGAAAAAAGGTGTATGTCATGTCACATTCCGCACGCCTCACCCCCCCCCCCCCCCCCCCTTATGGTGCGGTTATGAACAATTCAATAAAATTTTAATAAAAATGAAATATACAACTCACCTAGCGCGGCCTCCTGCGCAGCGCACAGGTCGTGCAGCTGCTTAGCGTCGCGCAGGAAGCAGTGCAGATCGATCAGCTGGTCTAGAGCCACCTGACGAGCTGCCCACGCGTTCTCTACGCGCTGTCTTTCAGCTACCAGCGCGCCGCATTTCTCTTCTACCTCCTGTACAAACACGAACGACAAGATCATTTAAATATACTCAAGTACAGCTAACGTACTTTTTGAGGGGGAGAGTGCACGCTGTAATCCAACAGTCGCTGGACGCACTCGACTGGCCACGTTACCCCTCTCTCACAGAAGACTACCTTGAAATGTACTGAATTTCCCACTTAATCTTATTTCCCTAATGTACGTACGTGTTTCGGTAGTGAGTGAGATGTGCTAGAGCTCATTCCCATCCTATCCCTCCCCATTTCCCCAACCCTTTCTCCAAATCCATACGTATATCCAAAGGTAGGCAGCGCATCCGGGGGCGTGCCAACGTTTGTCATTTTGGACTAATGTTGGCATGTATCACGGATGTCTATGGGCTACAGTATCCACTTACCATCAGGTGGACTGTATGCTCGTCTGCCACCTTCGTCCATAAAAAAAAAAAAACGTGTGATAGTGCGTTCTGTGTATTTTCTGTCGTCTGTATAATGAGGGATATTCTGACACAATTTACCTGTATCTATTCACCAAGCTTGTATCTGAAGTTATCCTCCCTAACAATAAATCGTCTTTAAAAGACCCAAACTGTCTCCTTCGGAACAGCTTTTAAACTACAAATACAATAATTGCTAAAATTTCATGAGAACATGTGCCGGAAGACGATATCAATTAAGTACACCTGCGAACCCTTCTCTCTTTCTATCGGCCACCAACTCTTGTCTGAGACTGTCATATCCCACGTGTAACTAAACATAACTTACCTTTACTAATCTCTTTCAGAAAAACAACTCATCTGTGCCGTCGGATGCCCATCGTCATCAGCTCGAGTATGAACTGCAGCGCACGATTCAAACTGTGCTCCTTATCATAATATATCTTCTTCAGGAGACAGTTTCTAAAGACACAGCTAGAAGAAGAAGATACCTTACTTGTTCCGCGAGGGTTCTTGAGCTACAAACTGCCGTCGAAACTGCAACAATATGCCTTCTTCAGAAGAAATAACTCGCCTCTGCCTATGGATGTCCATCACCTACCGACTAGTGGTCAAGGTGTAGCGCAAGGTGTAAGCTGTCGTCTCTTACCTGCGCTTGAGGATGTCCATCAGCCACCAGCTCCTGTCCGAGCTGCAGCGCGCGGCTGAAGCTGTCGTCGCGCGCGTCGAGCTCAGCGCGCGCCGCGTCGTGCTCGGCGCGCGCCGCGTGCGCGGACGCCGCGTCGCGCACTCGCGGCGCGCGCGTCATCGCCGCGCGCAGTGCCGACGACCAGGTGGTCAGGTCGCGGACCTGCAGTACCAATATTATACCATTTAGAAAGGAAAGGTTACTTGAAAAATGCCATTAAGTGTGACAATTATTTATTTTATTTAGGTAAAACTTATTAGTTATTTTGACATCTTAAATGAAAGCTTTTTTTTATATGGACGAAGGTGGCAGACAAGCATACAGTCCACCTGATGGTAAGTGGATACTGTAGCCCATAGACATCCGTGATACATGCCAACATTAGTCCAAAATGACAAACGTTGGCACGCCCCCGGATGCGCTGCCTACCTTTGGATATAGGAATGGATTTGGAGAAAGGGTTGGGGAAATGGGGGGGATAGGATGGGAATGGGCTCTGGCACATCTCACTCACTACCGAAACACGTACGTATGTGGGAAAAATTAAATGAAAGCACTCGTCTAAAGTTGTACCCGGTGCAAATGCAATAACAACTCAAATATACCTGTGCTATATTTGGTCTGTGCTAGCGCTTACTATTTAAGAAATGACTTAATTGTTTGTGAGCCGCCTCCGAGGGGAAGTAAACGGAAATTAGTAGATACCGGATTATATGCATTTGCATATTTATCCCATTTTCAGCGGTCATTGCATATTTTACCTAATATCTAGTGATGATGCATATTCTCGCTGTATTTACAATATTTTTCGGTAGCGTAGTTAAGAATTGTCAGTCCAAGGAAATATTTAATGATTCTAGTATAAAAAAAAAAACATAGCTGTGATTAGCACTAATTTTTCCCACATACCTGCGAGTATTAAAAAGCTTAAAAGTGAAGGTTTGGCGTGGACTGAATCTATTCAGTTAATGAATAAAATCCGCCAAATGAACTGCGCATTGCCAGAGGTATTCCCGCGTAAACTTTAAAGAAAAGTTTGAAAACATTTTGAACAATAACCCAGGCTTTGAACTTTTGGCGTCAAATTGATAGTTTTATTAATGGGACGGGTGAACTTTTGTCGGAAACAATAAGTGCTAACATACTCGTAGCACGCAAATTCAAATACGAACATTTGGAACAGTAGGTATCTGATTGTTTACGTTTAAAAGAGTAATAAAATGTTAAATAATTATTAAGTACACATCATCGAATTTACTAATTGTATGCTGATATTGAAATAAAAAAAAAATAAAAATTACTATTTTTTTTATTATTTAATGTTGCATATTGCACAATATGCAACATTAAATAATAAAAAATTAATTTCATGCATATTTCAAGCTTTTTATGTTGCATAGAATACGGTCTCTAGTAATTAGTAATACCAATATTTAGCAATTAGTAATAATTACTAAATTATTCGCAACAAATGTGTTCTTAAGAATTAATCAAATATTTATTTTTAAATAAAAATTGTACATACAGGAATATTTAACCGCTGACTGGCCGAGTGTCGAGCGCAATCAGAAATAGCGTGCCCTTTGTATGCCAGACGATTTGGCGCGTACTCCGCGCGCCAGTTGTGCACTTAATAATCGTTTATGAAATTGAATTGTATTTATACAAAGATCGAAAGAGTTACTTTTTTTTTTAAAAGATAAAGGTTATTTTTACGCGGAAAGCAATGCGCTATAATTTATTATTTAAGACTTAACAAGAGTTTTAAAAAATAAACTGTTTTTTTTTCATTAGTCTATTATTCATTTCTTTTTTTACGTAACCGTTCAGAAATCGTAAAACAGGACAATAAATCCAATTGTGTCACAGAGCACTATATAGTGCCCCGCGGCACACGAAGGAATCAACCAAATGAGTGCACGATATCGTGTCACCGGCGTAACGGGGGTTGATGTGAAACTTAAAACAAGAGAAAACAATAAAAGGCCACACAGGATAATTGTCTAATAACAATAAGGTCAGAAACATACTCGGCTGACGCAACGCAACACGGGATGTTTCGAGTTTGCACACTAGGCTGTTGCCGCGCGTATCGCGTCATTCATGACTAGGTATTCGATTGGAACAGTAGATATGTAACAGGTGTTAATATTAAGCGTTGTGTAGTCATTCAACTGATGTACCTATAAGTAAATAAACTATTTGCAGGCATAAAGCTGACGTACCTGCGTGAGGAACTGATGCAGTTGCAAGTGCTGCTGTAAAGCATGTCTCCTCTCGTCCGCAGCGGATCTCAACGCGGCCCACGCTTCTTCTAGAGCGCGTTGTTGGCGACCGATCTGTTGGACGTTCCCGCCTGGATACAGTTTCTGGAGGCGAGCGCCTTCTTCTTGTAGCACCTGGAAGAAAATAAGATAGGTAGCGCAATTTAGAAGTGAAATTTCAATGTATTCCGTACATTGTATTGTAGAAAATAGTTTAAACTTTACGAGGTTTATTCGCATATGGTCAGATTCTCAAACAAATGATTCTAATAAAGAGATACGAGTACAATTAATTTTAGTGAATCCCTCAGATCCCATCCCCTCAAGGCCATCCCATCTCCTCAATGTTCTTAGACTGGTCTGTTCTTAGGCGAATAATCCTTTTGCGATAATTAGCCCTATACACGCAGTCATAATTTTGTAACTACTGGACCGATTTGGATAGTATTTTCAGTCCCTGTAATAAGACGGAAAAAATACTTTATCATTTAGAAAAAAAAACTTATTTTATCAGATGGAAAAATATATACATGGTGAGCTGGACTAAATTCAAGGTAAGGTAAAAATGGTTTCTATGATTGTGTTTCTCAGTGTTTGTAAACGGCGGCCGCGAACGAATCACTTCAGTGGTTGGTTTCAAGTTTCATCTGCCACTTATTACAAACTGGCGACCCGCCCTCGCTTCGCTTCGGTTCATAAGTCTTTTTTATTTCAAAATAAAATATAGCCTATATTAGACACGGATAATGTAGCTTCCCAAATATTTCTGAAAGATATTTTGAAATCGGTTCAGTACTTCCAAAGATTACCCCCAACATACCCACAAACAAACACACAATTTTACCTCTTTATAGTGGAGTGTAGGCTTTATCTCTTTATATATTAGTAAGTATAAGTATAGATTTAATCACACGGAAAAAGTTATTTCGTAAATGGTAAAAAGTTATGGCTACATATTTTATTTATCGACCTGACGTTAGACAAATGTTTAAGACTGTCAAGCGTTTGTTGCTCTATGGATATGTTTATTTCAGATCACTTACTATTATGTGCGTCACCTGCCTCAATTTGACTTCTCTATATTTATAAAACGCAAAGTCTGTTCGGCCCCTGTTTATTTGTCATTCTGTTTGTCTGTTAAATTCCATTCGACGGATTTTGATGCGCTTTTCACCATTGTATATATTATTTTTTTCAGAACGTTCTAGTATACAAGATCACACGACTGGCAAAAATACTAGTATTCAACAAGAAAGTTGGAAAATCGTGCTTAATCACATAAAAGTGCTGCCTTAAATGGAAAAAGGTATTTGACGAGAGAAAAGAGACACTTTATGAGATAGAGAAAAATATTTTATCACGTTCTATATATCAACTGGAGAGTATTTTCAGAGTTGAAAAGAGGTGATTAATCAAGTGGAAAAATATACTTTAACAGGTGGAAAATTTTAGTTAATAAAAAGTTTTATCTTGTTATCTTGTGAGCACGCTGTAAAGCGTCTCTTACCTGCATCTGAGCATCAATGGCCACCAAATCGTTCTCCACCGTATCATGATTTCTGATTAGGGCGGTCGCAGCGGCGAGATCGCGCGGAGGGGGCGGCGCGGCTAATTGCGCGCGTTTATCGGCAGCTCGCGCGAGTAGTTCTCCAACATCGCGATGGAAGCGATGAATCTCGCCGGCCGCGTGTAATCGCGTCGCGCGAGACTGGATTTGTTCGACTAGACGTTGCCAGGAGTCGCTGGTATTGAAATAAGAAATAGATATATTGTAATGACAAAAAAGCTCGTTGGCAGTGTGGTGTCGGCTGGTTCTGGAATAGCACCACACTATGACTATGGGATAACAAAGCGGTTACCACAAGTCCTGAGGATCTCTACACCATTTAAAAAATAGTGGACTCGCCTACCCGCTTGACTAGCGTGGCGTTTTCAGATCCTACATCCCTCGTGCACAGGACAATGGGCGTGACAGGCTACACTTGACTGTCCACATATGCTGTATTTCACACGCCATCTTATACCCCCAATGTACGTACATGTTTCAATAGTGAGTGAGATATGCCAGAGCCCATCCTAAACTCCCCTTTCATTTTTATCAAAAGCATTTCTAAATCTCTAATGGTAGCTAATGATAACAGTGCATCCAGCACGTGCCAACGTTTGTCATTCTGGACTGATGTTGGCATGTGTCGCGGATGGCGACAGTATCCGCTTACCACCAGGTGGCTACGTCCACCTGTGGGTAAGTGGATGTGGTAAGCGAGTGTCTGCTCGGCTGAAATCTTATTTTATAAAACAAAATTAGCTCTCTCTTGTATGACTCTTACCCAGATTCGATAAGATTCGGTTCTTACAATAGTTTGTTATGATTAAACAAAGAAATGACCACAATAATGTTAGTACCAATAATGTGTGCATGCGTTTTATTACAAAGTGATAAATGATGTTCAATTATTTACCAGTACAGAGGTGGACTTTCCCTTATACACACTTTGAATATTTTCTTTTTACATAAACAAGGCGGCAAACGAGCGGACATTTCAGCTGGTGGTAAGTGGTCACTGTCGCACATTCGCGATACATGCCGACATCAGTCAAACTTGGAGCAGCGTAATAAAATAATTATGCCAATATTTGCCATATATTGTGTTCAAACATAACAACTGACTTGGCACAGTGTCATGGTTTCTTGATGGGTACAAGGTTTCTTGATAGTTCATTCGTAGAAAGAGTGTATTCTATATCATTCCCTCCAATGGAGCCCATTTCCCATTCCTGCCATCCTGTCATCTCCCCTCCTGTCCCATCGAATGGATAGTATAGAGAACTCCTCGCGCCGCTGTACTTCCTAATACAAATTTTCCCAACCATTTCCTCCAATACTTTCGGCGCATCCGAGGGCCAACGTTTGTCGTTCTGTACGGATGTGGTCATTGTATCGCGAATGCCACACCGCGATTAGTATGATGCTCCTTTGACACCTTATAAGCTGTTTAAATATTTTTTATAGAATAGAGGGCAGACGAGCGGGCGGGCCAAGTGATGAGATAAGTGATCACAGCCGTCCATGGACACCTGCATCACCAGGGGGCTTGCAGGTGCACTGCCGACCTTACAGAATCCTGTTCAGAGATCTCTGAAAGAGCTCCATATCGTAGCGTAATGGAAATACTTCAGCTGGCAGTTATGTAATGAATTTAGCACGTGCAATCTGCAATCCCACAGCCGCTGGGCGCACTCGACTGGCCACGCTACTCCTCTCTCACAGAAGACTATCTTGAAATGTACTGCATTTCCCACTTTATCGTATTTCCCCAATGTACGTATGTGTTTCGGTAGTGAGTGAGATATGGCAGAGCCCAATCCAATCCCATCCCATTCTCTCCCTTTCCACTTTCCCAATCCATTCCTTAATCTGCAAAGGTAGGCAGCGCACCCGGGGGCGTGCCAACGTTTGTCATTCTGGACTAATGTTGGCATGTATAGCGGATGTCTATGGATGACGGTATCCACTTACCATCAGGTGGACTTTATACTCGTCTACCGTCTTTTTTTTTATAAAAAAAAAGAAATATTTAGGTATATAAATGAGAGTTCGCGTCTGTACATAAAGCAAGCTGTTAAGACAGTCGAGACTTGCAATTATTGCAATTCTGGAGCTGAGTGCAACAATAAATTAAGTTTTGAACAGTCGTGAGGTTACCGTAATTTATTAATCCTCTCGTGATCTTCAGATTTCGGTGGCCTGTTAATTAGTAAAACAACTCTTAAACCAACACCCAATAGAAACTATACAATAGCACATTAATAAATTAAATTTAGAATGATGAATAAAATCCATAGTTCCAGTTATAAGCGTAGCCGTGGTGGGACGCTTGCCCCCCCCCCCCCCCATGGCAAAGGGAGGAATACGTAACATTTAAGTACTACAATCTCTATTTAAAATTTATAAGAAAAATGGTGACTGTGTCCCTTTGGTATAATAAAATATAAGTATAATAAAATTAAAAATTAACATCCATCTAGCCACTAACTAGAAGAAAACCAAGAATTAATCAAGGAAATCGCAAAGAGTTAATAAGAAACAATGTGAACTAAACGTATTATAACAATCAAAATTAATGACACCATCACCAAACAAATATCTATCTACCCACTAATTACAAGAAAATTAAGGATTAATTAAAAATCACATATGAATCAATCAAATCAAATCGAGCGTGATAAAATAGGAAATGGGCAGCAAATCGTGATAAATGGAACAAATTATTTTTTTAAATGTCAATCAACTGAAATCACCAATTTTCACTTACAAAGGGTCTTCCTTACCTTCTGAATAATTGATCAGAAGGTATCAAAAAGTGAGTTATAATGAAAATAATTCGAACTCGATTATTTTACATTTCGATTCAAGTAGTTGCACACCCCTATTAATGTCACTAAGGAAACGGCATAAGATTCGTAAGATAGTGGCGCTACTATAGACCATAATTTTTTTTTTATATAGCTAAGAGGGCGGACGAGCAAGCGGTCCCACGTGATGGTAAGTGTTACCGCCGCCCATGGACACCTGCAACACCAGGGGGTATGCGGGCGCGCCGCCGACCTTGCAAAATCCTATTCACAGCTCTCTTGAAGAACCCCATGTCGCAGCTTAATGGGAAGATCTCTCGAGGCAGTTAATTGGCAGATAATTAATTTATCAGATTGTTAACAGAAATAACAGACAAGAGAACGATACTCGGGAGTAAAAATCCTTCTGATAAAGCATCAGGTGATGAAAAGGTCCATAAGAAGGTCACACAATGTCATCAGAGAGTCATAACCTAACTCACGTTTATAATTTCACTGCCACGGATTTGCTGCCACTTTCAGTATTTCTGCTGTTCATAGGAATTCTTATTTCCCAAAAGAAAATCGACCTCAATCACTCACCCGAGTGCTTCTTGTCGTTTCTCGATGTCGGCGATGTATGGACTTTCTGAAGCGAGCAGTTTCTTGGCTAATTCCTCGCATTGGTTGAAACGTTCCGCCCCACTCTCAACCCGGTGACGAAGTTCTTCGAATTTGGAGCGGAGGATCTGATCAAAATAAAAAAAAAAAATAAAAATAAATTGGTCGGTTGTATATTTCACGGCGAAATAGATATGTTTGCATGCAATAGACACTTTCGTATCGACCAATTAGTGTAGTCAGTGGAGCCGCCTGCTGTGCGGACCCGGTCGGACAAACATTTGTTTAGAGACAGGTGTTTGTTCGGGTCTAGATGTTGCACGTGTTGTGGTCGTCTCTGTATGTGTCTCCGGACCCACGACACAGGGAATCCTGGCGCGGGCCATTGAATGTGGTTGGTCTAAGTAGACAAAACATATCCAAATAGCACAATATCAAACCCCTAAATAGCAAACTGTATTTGTAGCAGAATTTTCAAAATGTTCAACACAAGCAACAAATTTCTCTTTATTTTTTCACATAGTGCACGCTGCATTCCCACAGCTGAGCGCCTTCGACTGGTCACGTTACTAATCTCTCATAGAAAACTACCTTGAAATATACTCAATTGCATGCACTTGCATTTTCCATTTTAGGATAAATGTATGTACGTATTTTTTCCCCAGTGTTCGTACGTGTTTCGGTTGTGAGTGAGATATGTCAAAGCCCATTTCCATCCCATTCTATTTTCCCAATCCATTCCTATATCTGCAAAGGTAAGGCGCCGCATCCGGGGTGGGAATTTGTCATTCTGGACTGACGTTACGAATGCACTGCGGATGTTCATGGACGACATCCGCGTATCCACCTAACATCAGGTGGACTGTAGTCTGTATGCTCGTCTGTCACCTTATTTCGATAAACGAAAAAAAGTTAATTAATTCAATTCGCTGAAAATAAAAAAAATACGATACTAAAATTTTCTGGAAACAATAATTCTTATGTTTCATTTGTTCCCCCTTTAAGTTTTTTTTTATGGACGAAGGCGGCAGACGAGCATACAGTCCATCTGATGGTAACATTCGCCTATAGACATCCGCGATACATGCCAACATTAGTCCAAAATGACAAACGTTGGCACGCTCCCGGATGCGCTGCCTACCTTTGGAGATATAGGAATGGATTTGGAGATTGGGGAGGGATAGGATGGGAATGGGCTCTGGCACATCTCACTCACAACCGAAACACGCACGTACATTAAGGAAATAAAGTGGGAATGCAGTACATTTCAAGGTAGTTTTCTGTGAGAGAGGGGTAACGAGGCCAGTCGAGTGCGCCCAGCGGCTGTTGGATTGCAGCGTGCACTCTCCCTCTCATAATACTTTCTTTAATACTAACACTGGGTTAAGATTCACGGTTACTAACACATATTATGGACATATGTCTGATATTAAATTAAATTAGCATTTTATCGACATCGATACAGCCCAAACACACCACCTCACTATTTATAACAGACACAATCTGTTCGTGCCGCTTTATTGTTTTGGTTACATTTTGGAACGCCGCCTTTTAGCCGATGACAGATGACGACTGACGCTGTCACCGGGAGAAAATACGCATTATAACCTCTCTTAGTGCCGCGGTGTCCGTTCGGCACCATCAAAATAAAGTGCAAATAGTTTATAAAGACGATTAATAGGGTCGGAACCCCAGTGAAGTGAGTGACCACGTCTTCGACGGCTGCTGAATGAGCTGCCCCTGGAATCTCCTGGGTAAATTGACATTTTATATAATAAGTCACTTTTGTATTTTTAGCCAATCATTTATGCCCCCCCCCCCCCCCCCCCCGCACCGCGCCCACATTTAGTAGTCGTTTCTCTTTATTTTCACAACCAGTTTCGCAAACACATTTAGTGTGGATCCAATCGCGCATACACAATCACTCTTTGTTCATTGAGCTCAGTCTAAAACAGTATAACTGTGACTCACCAGCAAATGTTCATAGTCTTGGCCGTAGTCCTCGCTAGAAGCAGCTGCGTACTGTTCTTGTATCCATTCTTCTAATTCAGCACTTTCTGCTAGATATTCGTGTCTGTAACAAAATGTAAGGGTTTATTTGAGATTGTTAAGCCGATTTAACGCACATAAAAAAAAATGAATAAAAGCGGGTAGTTTTGAGGGGGTGATTTTACCCCTTCCCCCACTTGAATCGATAAACTCATATAGTTTCTTAAGGCAAAAACTATCATTTCCACAAAAAAAAAAACAAGATGGCCACGCGTAGTGGCCACCTGGTCATCTTTTAACGGCTTCTTGTTTTTTTAACGGATCAAGTACTTGAAGAAAAGCTATACTGATTTCCTAAGAAGAAAAGACAGTAACATTTTCAACGAAACCATAAATAACATTTTTTTATAGAATGAAGACGTTCACCTGGTGGCAAGAGGATACTGTCATCTATAGACACCCGTGGTACATGTACCGCGGCGTTGGCATGCCAGCATCAGTCCAAAACGATAAACTTTGGCATCTCCGGGTCTGCCTACCTTTGGAGAATTAGGAATGGATTTGGAGAAAGGATTGGGAACCGGGGAGAAATAGATAGGATGGGCTCTGGCATATCTCACTCACTACCAAAACACGTACGTACATTGGGGAAATGGAATAAAGTGGAAAATGTAGTGCATTTCGAGTGCGCTGAGGGCTGTGGGATTGCAGCGTTATTAGAAAATTAAAAATAAAAGAAGATAATAAACAATGGAAATTCTTTTAGTTTAATCCAAAGCTCCAAGTTTTTAGTTCGATTTTAAATGAATGCAAATTTTACCAACGTTCTCCAACATTATCAAAATGCATTTGTGCCTTTTTATTTTTTGCTGGACTAACTCACCTGCAAACGCTCTCAACCAGTGCATTCTGCCGTTGTGCAGCCAACCGTTGTAGCCTGGCTAGGTTCTCAGCCAGTAGCGCGCGGCGCTCTTTCAGCATCTCGCCCTCCGGATGTCCGCTGTTCGCCATAGATGTCGCCACATGACCCATCTCCTCTATAATCGCCGCGTATGTATCCAGTTCTAATTCCACAGCCTAGAACAAAGATTGACACTTTTTATTTAAATTTAAATTTTTATGTCACTTGGTTTGTCTCCGCTGCACATTCGCATAACTAAATATACAAGGTTTTTTTATTTTCTCCCCTACAACCCCCGCTAACCCTCACCGTCAATACGTGTCAATACGTGGGAGTGTGTCTGTGTGTATGTGTGTGTGTGTGCGTGTGTGCGTGTGGGCGTGTGGGTGTGTATGTCTTGACCGCAGTCAAGCATTGTGGCAGAGAGAGAGAGCGGTAATTTAATTGAATACGAGTATATTATTATGAAATATATAATTTAAACTATATGAAACCGTTCCAGTGATAAATTAATATATTTTGGGGAAAAATTAATAGTTACAAACATGCAAGGTTTTGTTGCTCTATCTAAAAACGTTCGTAGCGATTGTTACTCAGTACAGGGTATAGTGACCGGGCGTGGTCGACGCGCGCAGAAAGCAACTGTGAGCACTAGAAATGAACAATAAGTTGTGGGGAAAGAAACTGGTGGAATCGACTGTACTTCTCGATACTGAATAAACCATTATCGGGTTTTGCGTCGTTTCAATGACACGTTGCATAATTAATTAAACTTTAAGTGGATATTGTGCATCGGATATTCTTACTATAAGTGTTAAAGGTGTACGCCGATTTGGCGATCGGGTGTTGGCTCAGCAATCTGGCTCTGAGAACCAGATGTTAAAGTTGCACGCCGATGGCTATCGAAGGCCAATGTTGCAGGCCACACGTCTTAGCTTTAACGGGGGGTGTAGGGATTTAGGCTTTGCCGGTCTTGATGTTGGTGCAAGGATCTCGGCAGATCAGGTGTTGGGGTGAATACGGAAATAAAACGCCGCTCTGGTTTACATTAAAACACTGGGGTGCGGAGGGAGCGGCGACGGGCAGCAAGCTCACTTTTCTTCTTAGGTTTCATACTATACAAGTGCTGAGGACGAACTGGCTTGCTGGCTGTTAGGCTGTTAGGTTATTCTGTCGTGCACAATAAGCTTGATGTTATTATTACAACCAGCCCATTCGGCATCCACTGCTGGTCGCGGGCCTTCTCATGCAGAAGACGATGGCCTTAAAACGCTACGCCGGGAGCTACCTCGTAGCGTAGACTCAGAGTGGAGTACGTGCCTCTCCAGTCAACTCTTGACCACGGCTGATGTAACCCAGGCCGAAACGTCAAAACAGGAATCTTTTACGTGTACAGTTAACTCGTGACAACGGACGGTTTAATGCGAACGAAACGTCGAAAAAGAAAATATACGCATTTAAGACGCAAATAAAAAAAAATACTTCGTACAAAATTAAAATTTGCTAAAACAATAAAACATTACCTTATGCCTCGTCAGCAACTGCGTAGCCCTATGCCTATCTCTGCCAACATCAGCGGAGGCCAAGGCCGCAGCTTTATCCGCCAACCACGAGTCCACTTCCAAAGCTTCGTGCAGGAACTGCTGAGCTTTCAAAGCCGCCTCCAGTCTGGCCGCGCGAGCTTCCGCCGCTGATGAAACTTCCGAATAAGCTTGTTCTAATTCAGTGCAGAGGGATTTTATCTGTGGAAAGAGATAGGGACATTATTTGAAGTGCTGAAAAGTTTCAACTCTCATTTTTTTTCTGAAAAATTATAATCTATGCATATAATAAAATCGTAACAGAGCCGCGTCTATACATGAAATACTTTTTGAAAAAACGTGATGAATATAAAGTACGAAAGATTTATCTTTCGTACTTTATAGTTTTCATTAATTAATTAATTAAGGTAGGTCGAATGTCTGATGCAAAAGGTAAATAACATTGCCAACACCCTGGGTAAGTGTACACCCGCCTGCTGGAGGTGCTCGATGCTGAGACCATCGTGCCCCGGGGACTTACCTCGAGTCATCTGTTTAATTATGTTGGTAACTTCAGAGGCGCTAACTTTAACAGGCGTCTCAACGGCGGCACGACTCCAGGGCAGGCACACCAGCACAGGGCACCCCCGAAGCGGGGGTGCCCTGTGCTGGGAGTGTCCTTATATTCATCACGAATCACTCATAAAATACACGATAGAATATGTGGTTAGGTTGATTCCCCGTGGGCACATTAAAATTAATCTGGATAAAAACTATCCTCAATGTTAACTCGGCATATAAGCTGATATAACGATACCAAGTTTCGTTAAAAGCCGCGATGCGCGTTCAGACAAACAGATAAAAAAATCCAAAATGTATTGTTTGGATGTTTTAGATTTGTGTTGCAACGACGTTTTTTTGCGCCAGTACCTTTTAACAACCAAATTATCCGCAAAATTTTTCTAAAATACAAACTACCACGAAACTGCATTTCCTACCTTCTCCTTCTGTGGATGTCCCTCTTCCACCAATCCCCTTCCCTGCGCCAGCACTTTCTCAATGAGCGGCTTCCTGCCCGCGAGCTCTCCCCGCAACTTCCCGTGTTTCTTCTGAGCCGATTGTGCCGCGTGAAGATCTGACGGGGTGGTTTCGGAAGTGGCTGCTGCTTTACGTTCCGATAGCCAGTCCAGTTCTCCGGCGACTTCTGCCGCGAATTTGTGCAGTCTGTAGTGAAAAATAAAGGAGAATCGAGTTTATTTATAACGGCTTGTATATGAACGGGCAGAAGAAAATCCTCGATGGGCAGCAAAACCTTATCAATAAAACAAACTATTATTTGACTAACTGAAATAAATAGCTTTAAATTACTAAGAATAGAAGACAATGTCGACGGAGTCCCGCTTGGCGGACTCCTAGGCCTGATTCTCACCAGAGAACCACTTTCGCCTAGCCACTTTCAGTATTTAGTAGCTTTTGCCCGGAACTTCGAAGACTGGAAGGTCCGACGGGCCTCCAGGGCCTGTATCCCGAACTTTAGATAAACTATCCAATTTCCAAGCAAGTCAGTTTACAGATTCAGTGAACTAAGCGATTTCTACTTGATTTAATTGTCTTTCCCCCTGCGTTAAAATCCACTGCGTGAGATTGCATTCTATAAAGATCGTTTGTGATACGTTCACAATAAGAAATTGTAAGTCAGTTTACTTCACGGCTTCACGACAATAAAAACTAGTGTGGGTGTACTTCTTATTTCTTTTTTTATTGTGGACGAAGGCGACAGACGAGCATACAGTCCACCTTATGGGAAGTGGATACTGTAGCCCATAGACATCCGTGATACATGCCAACATTAGTCCAAAATGACAAACGTTAGCCCCCCGGATGCGTTGCCTACCTTTGGAGATATAGGAATGGATATGGGAATTTGGGATGGAGAAAGGGTTGGGAAAATGGGGAGGGATAGGATGGTAATGGGTTCTGGCACATCTCATTCACTACCGCAACACGTACGTACATTGGGCAAATAAGATAAAGTGGGAAATGCAGTACATTTTAAGGTAGTCTTTTGTGAGGGAGGGGGTAACGTGGCCAGTCGAGTGCGCCCAGCGGCTGTTGGATTGCAGCGTGCACTCTCCCCCTCAATTGGTTGGTCGAATACTTTTACGCATTTTGTCTCTATTTTTATGATCAGCTCGCACTGGACATAGACTCAGTAGTTAAATCGGCTTACAGTCTACCTATTTGTAGAGTTTCAACGAAATCGGTCCAACTGTTTTGATGTGATTGAGTAACATACATCCATACTTTGGCATTTATAATATTAGTATATTAGTGGGAGCTGATATGGCCGCGGCTTGGCCAGCAGCAGCGTGGGTTTTGTTTTAAAAGCAATTGGTTCTCCGAAGAAAATTTTTCGAAATAAAAATTATTTCTAAAATGATTTTATCTACAATTTATAACGTAGTTATTTTAAACTTTCTAGTGCGTTATAAAACAGTTTTTTGTTTTGTTTTTTATAACTAGCAACTTCTATAAATCAATTTCTGTTAAATTATAATATTTTGGAAAGCTATACAATAGTTAGATTTAAGGTCCCACGTTTATTTATCCATTTTGTTTCATGTTTACATGGAAAATTAAGTATTAACGATAATTGTTATGTAAATTATTATTTGTTATTTATTATAGCCCATATCTGGGTCCAGTTACATGAGCCGTGGTCGCGCCGTGACCACGGAGGCGGGTGAACGGTGTTGTCGCTGTTGACAGACAAATCTGTCTACCCTCCGTCGTGTTAGTTTTTAATTCACCCGTCCACACTGAACTCGTTCCTGTTGAATAAGTTCCTTGCACCACTATACCAACATCACCACACAAACTCGCGTGGAGTTTGAAAACGCATCTAGTTTTCTGGGTTTGCAAAGTTCAATTACATAATAATTATCATGTTCAAGCGCGATAATTTTAAAATCTTAATCATTAATAAGACAGTATGTAAACAAAGAGTTCAAATGGATGGACAAATGAAAAGTAACAAGTTTTCAAAGATTTTCATTGAAAGTTGACGATTTATACACTAATTAAAGTTCCTCAGCCAATACGTTCTCCTTCTCAACAGCCTCTAACCACACAATAATACCGATTAATAACTTACTGTAAGCTGCTTTCCAGCGCTTGCCGTCGCTTCTCGGCGGCGGGCTGCAGCGCTTTCACCGCTTGCAAAAGCGCTGCGGAATCCTTCTCAATAGCGGCCGCATCAAAGTGTCCGCTGGAAACCAAGTCTGCTCCTTGCGCTGATAGAGCTGTTGCTTTTTGCTCCCATTGAAATAGTTCTTGTTCTAATGCCTAGGATTAGAAAAGGACGGAAGATTAGAGAATTATCTATTTCAATGTTTCCCAATGCGTGTGTCGTGACTCAAGACACATTTGCGTATCGCTACGGTTTCTCAAGTGTGTTATACCAAAAAATGACATGGGTCGATTACTATGAGACTTTGGCCTCAATGAAAACAGTAAAAAGTGCGCGCCACGAGCAGAAAGAACTTCGGTCATTGACATAAGATCAGCTAAGACTGGACGGTAAAGAGATTTGTATGAAATCGTCGATCATCAACTACTTTACTAGTCTTAGCTGACCTCATGTCAATGACCGAAATCCTTCCTACTCGTGGCGCGGGCTTTAGTATAAATTTCGTAAATACAAAAAAGAAATATTCAGTAATTTCCACTTGAATATTTCTATTTTAGTGGATATGACTTGAATATTTATAAACATTATTAAAAATGGTAATCACGCCCAAGTACATGGGATCTAGTGACGTTTCATTTTACACGCAGTATTTGATTTTTATCTCCACATTGTATTGGTTTAAAATATTTTTCGTAACGTTATATATCTTGACCATTTGAATTACAGCTTGTTATTTAATTTTTTTTTTCATTTTCGCAATGTCGTACTTTCTTTCGTATGCATACCGAAACGCAAGCTGTCATTTTGTTAGTCTAATTGATAGTATTGACATGTAGTTATGTCAGTTATTGTAAATCATTTCATTCTAACGATCACAAGATTTATATGGATAGTGTATTGTGCGTGTATATTGCATATAATATGAGAATTAAATCGATATTTGCTAATTAGTTTTAATACTTTAGATACATGTGACGTCACGAAGCTTATGACTCGCCCCCCCCCCCCGCCCTGTCACACGATGTCACACTTTGTTACCCTCCCCCCCCCCCCCTATCGTGTGACGAATTTATGGCTGACCCCTACTTAGGTGTGAGACATTTTATTTTCAATAAGATAAGGTAAGAAGATAGAAAAAACACTAGTAGTATCTTGCGTGAAACGGAATATTTACAGGATATATTTCATTAGTTTTACTAGCATAATGAATAATTAACTATATCAACTAGCTGAGCCGACAGACATTTTTTTTTTTTCTGAAAACTTTTCCAGGACCATAACGAACAGAACAAAAAAGAATTACGCATGTCCATCGTTCCAATCATGAGTTCATACAAAAATCCCATAGAAAAAAGCACTTTCATTTTTCCCGAATTTTCCGGGCAACTTTTCCGATTTTTCTTTCCCTAAAAACCTTATTCGGACTATTACGAACATTTAAAAAAAAAATAGCCAAATCGGTCTCGGCGTTCTCAAGTGATGCGCTTACCAACGAACAGCATTTAATTTTTTTATTTATATAGATCAGTGACGGCGTGAAAAGGATATATAATTTAATGATTAAAAATCGTTGATTCTTTTCTTTAATCTGATTAAAGAATATTAATCTGATATTCCTTGACATTGAGTCGCTGAGTACTTCAATGCGGTCAAAAAGGCACAATACATTGCCAACCCGAAAGTTGTGGAATCAACTATCGGCCGACGTATTTCCGTTACGCTACGGGGCTCTTCAAGACAGCTGTGAACAGGATTCTGCAAGGTCGGCAGTACAACCGCAAGCCTCCGCGGTGCTGCACGCATCCATGGGCGGTGGTGACCACTTACCATCAAGTGGCACGCCCGCTCGTCTGACATCTATTCTATAAAATATATATACGAGCATATAATTTATTAAGGCACATGACAAAAGGCGAAAAATGACCCATATCCCTTTGTAATGTAATGGAACATGTAGATTATATGTCATATTACCTGTGTACAAAACGTTAGGTAGTATTAAAAGGGAGAGTTTGTCATAATCGTTTATTGAAGATAAATTGCTATGGGCTGCCCTGGATCCTTTCGCGTAGAAAAACAAACATATTAGAGAACCACACAAAAATTAACCATAACATGATGTACGGTCTTGAAACACCGCCATCTGTTGGAGCTTTCGGTTACTACAAAAACATCAATCATTTCTATTATAATAACAATGTGAGAGTTTGTATTCAAAATAAAGTAAAATTTCACGTACACATACGATTTTGTGATAATAATTATGTATAATTTTACTCACGTGATGTTGATTCAGCAATCGCTTACAGCTTCTCAAATCTGTACCAATTTCTTCACTCCTGAGGGCCCTTTCGAGGTCCACGAGCCGGGCTTTTGCGTCTTCCACGGACCTGAGGTCAAAATACTTTTGTTATTTTGGTCAATTGTTATTGAAACATTATGCGTTTCATGAACAAACTCAAATGTGCTCTGACCACAGAGACCCTTTGCTTTATTCTCATTCACTTCCGAACCAGTCCTTACAGTATCTGCTACTGGACATGGACCTCCTCATGCACATTCTCTTGTGTATGAGAAATGTATGGCTTTAAAACACCACGCTGGCCAAGCGGGTTGGCGAGTCCATTCGTTTAGTGGTGGTATAATTCTTCGGCGCATGTGGTAGCGACTTTATTATCCCTAACTTGCCTTTTGTGACCCTCACGGGGAGAGATGGGAAAGGGATGGTGCTATTGTATATCCCGCCGACGCCACACAATTAATAACCACTAGTCAAGAAGTCAACCATGCTGTCGTCACATTATTGAGATGTGAATTAGGTTAAGCACTTCTAGTGAAATCAACGCTTTACATTTGTGTGAGTATCCACCGATAGTGTACAAGTGCGAATCATTTCGACAATCGGATTGGACAATTCGGCGTCCACTCACACAGATGCAAAGCTCGTGTCTCGTTGATTTCACTGTATCTTGTTTTGGGATGCTAAATAAGTAAAACCTAGAACTTAAAGCCGGTTACAAATGTACTGATGCCACGATTGAGATAATAAGTGTTGGGGAAATCGTGATGTTTCGAGTTGCAAATGATTACAGTTCGTCATGGGGCATCTTTTTTCTTTATCTGTATTTACTTACATAATGGACGAGGAATTTACTATGAGTCATTTAATTTTTTTTTATACTTGAATAGTAGTAATTATTATCCTTTTTATCTTAATAGCAACAGCATTTATAGGATATGTCCTCCCATGAGGTCAAATATCATTCTGAGTAAGATGGATACAAGAGCATAACGTTTGTGGACTAAATGCAGGACAACTTTATTACCGATTGAAGTTTTTTTTTTTTTTTATAGAGAGGAGGGCGGACGTGCAAGCGGTCTCACATGATGGTAAGTGTTACCGCCGCCCATGGACACCTGCAACACTAGGGGGTATGCGGGCGCGCCGCCGACCTTGCAAAATCCTATTCACAGCTCTCTTGAAGAACCCCATGTCGTAGAATGTAGAATTGAACTTTATCCTATTTTCCCAAGGTAGAAAGAAAGTGGCAAAGGAGCATACAGTCCATCTGTCCGCGTCACATGCCAACATCAGTCGAGAATGACAAACGCTGGCACAACCCCGGATACGCTGTCTACCTTTGTTGATATAGAAATAAATTTGTAAGGTTGGGAAAACGAGAAGGGAAGATATAGAACGGGAATGGGCTCTGGCATATCTCACTCACGATACATACTACACTCATACATGTATACATATACACATGCCCTCACAAACATAAATGCACACAGGCGAGTTGCAAAAAAATATTTTGTAACGCACAATGCAAATTAATAATTTGGAATTAAAATTGAATCTAATTGTGTGTACTGTGTGTGTGTTTGGGAGACAGGGGCATCAATGTATTTATACCCTGTGTAATGTCAGTAAAGAATTTTGAATGGTTTTATGATACGTGTGTGATTAATGGCAGGCTTAAACTCTCTTGTGTGTGTACTCAATTTATTGTGATTGCAATTTGAAATCAAGCGCCCGAGAATTAATTATTATAAGTACGTTCTCATGAAATAAAATCAATGTAAAAAGTGTGCAGATATTATTTTATTTCACTCTGTGTACTTGGCGAATGATCGTTGCCGGCAATTACCTTCTATGTTTTCGTTGATGAGCCGCCTGCCGCAATTTCCCGCCTTTGTCCCTAGAGGCCGCCACTAGTTCTTCCCAAGCGGTGCGCAGCTCTTCAAGTCGCTCTGAAACTTCCTTAGCGCGGGACGGATCCGAATTTTGGAGAGATGTGCCGATCTGTTGGTAAAAATATTAATAAACGTTTTGGGAAATGACGTAACATCACCTCTTCTAAACTCTGATTCTTCATTAGAGAGAGTTTTGACAACTGATCTTTCATGAGTTGCAAACCTTTTCTGTGCAGTCTCATTTTATAAGAATAACATAATTTTTAGTCAGCAGTAAAAATATTCAAATCATGTAATGTGATAATCTAATAATAATAAATTAGACTACAGTCCCGGAACGAGTTGAATGCGCGCGGAAGGAATGCGACTGTTTTATGTCACATGTTTTTAGTGTTGTACTACCAATAATCTTAGTGAAAGATAGGTATATCGATATCGGTAAAAGTCGATGTTTTTAATTTAAATATCACGGTCAAAAGTAAAACACATAAATAATTATAAAAAAACCACTTATTTTTTACTATTTTTATTTACTTTCATTATTTATTATTTATCACGCATTGGATAATATAGTAAGTAGGTATACATATTTTTTTAGTTTTAAATAGGTATCTATTTAATATTTAGTTTTGAGAAATAAAGTTACTAAAAAACAAAAAAATACAAAAATTACTAATTGAGAGAAATATAAAAAAAAAACGTGGACGGTCAGGGGACCCTCGGTAGGAACGAAGATCCTCACGCATTTTTTCGTTCCTAAAAACTATATTATAACAACAAAAATCTACTACGCATTACATTATTATTAATAATAAAAAATAACTTAAAAGTACTAAAAGAAACCAAAAAACTATGATATTGCATTGAATGAATATTAGTCACTACAATCATCACTTGTAACACCTGATGCAGACAAGTCAGAATCAGGTTTGGTCGCTCATTTTAACAAGTAAGTACAGTAAAAACTACCCAACACGTGTTATATTGATGACGCAAGAGAAACAATAGAAAGCGAGCAAGCGCATCACTTAACTAGCCGGCACAAGTGCGGTGAGACGGCTGGGAGGGGGGTGTGCTCGTGCCCCCACACCTCACATCGCGTGCGCATTTAGCTCATTCCGGGACCACTAGACATATAAGTTCTAATTGGAGACTTAGAATTTACGTTAAAATTAACCGTTATGAAATAAGCTTCTCCGAAAAATTCTTTATGTGCTTGTTACGTTAAGTACCTTATACTTTCAAATCGAGTTTTCTCAAAATCGTGTAACATGCAACAACCAAGTATTGAAAAGGTATCAAAATACAACAATGCTTTTGTATCGCGGTGTGAAGTCATACTTACCAATATAATTCGGTATTAAAAGCATTGCAATGAGATTAATAACGTCATCATTAAATGAGATATTTTTATATAAAAAAAACAAAAGGTCAGTGATAAAATTGAGCAATTTTATCAACACGTTTATCAACACAGTGATGCAATTTCAGTGATAAAAATGAAAAAAAAATATCTCCTATACCAATATGATATTTGTATAATACAAGGACTTTACAGTATTGTTATATTAATTTAAACTGTATTATGTATTATCATTCTACATACTCTGAAGATTATTATCCTACATAGAATTTTTAAAACATAAGTTTCACGTTTTTTTTTTATAGAAAAAAGGCGGCAGACGAGCATACAGTCCACCTGATGGTAAGTGGATACTGTCGTCCATAGACATCCGCGATACATGCCAACATCAGTCCAGAATGAGAAACGTTGGCACGCCCCGGACGCGCTACCTACCTTTTTAGATATAGGAATGGATTCGGAGAAAGGGTTGAGTAAATCGGGAGGGATAGGATGGGAATGGGCTCTGGCATACCTCAATCACTACCGAAACACGTACGTACATTGGGGATAGACGATAAATCAGGAAATACGGCACATTTCAAGGTAGTCTTCTGTGAGAGAGGGGTAACGTAGCCAGTTGAGTGCGCCCAGCGGCAGTGGGAATGCAGCATGCACTCTACCAAAAACGGTGTTTACGTTACTGTTTTAAAGAAATTTAATTTGTCTGAAAACACCATCTGTTGTATCGATCAGCTATGTATGCGTAACTAACATTATAGGACTTGTTAAATTTGTAACTGCAGGCAGTCTCCAATAAACATTCAAACAGTAAACACGTTCCCTGTCATTTGTCTCCTAATCAAAGGTGAAATGAACCTTAAGCCATCTGAATAAAGAACACCATCAAATGACGGAATTCTCTCGAATTAAAAATGCAGAGTTTAGTAAATCTATAAAACGTTTAAAGGCAAGTTACTTACGCTCTCGATATTCCTGAGTTGTTTTTCATTGGCTTGTAATTCCCTCTCGAACGCCTCGTGTTTCTGTAGCTTGCGCTCCAAGTTTGCGAGGTCCCTGCAAACAAACAAACGCATATAAACAACGGATCCGGTCCATATTGTCTGATTCCTAAATCGAATCGTTTATTCCCCAAAGGGACTGGCGACCAATTTTCCAAAAAAGTGCTTTTTTCATGTTTTCATTGTCATCAGTAATTATATTTTTTAGACGTTCGTATGAAAAACACTGCGCCAACGTCATGACTCTCATAACATTACTAATTCAGTAGCTTATTCAAGTGCGAATTGGCGTGGATTGGCGGATCACATACTCCAGACTTTTCTTTATTTCAAGAGCATGCAGATTTCCTCATGATTATTTCCCTTACCGGCGAGCTAGTGACAATTTAAAAAAAATCCATACTTAAGTAGAAACTCAATGGTACGGGCCGAGGATCACAAGATGTGAGTCGAGTATAGATCAGGTCATCAGCGCTCTAGATTTTTATTCAATTGTATAATGATTCAATAGCTGACCTGTAGCTCTGGTCTTTAGCGGTTCTGGTTTTGTCTTGTATCCACGCTTGCAGTTCCTCCGTCGCCTCTATGAACTGCAACAAGGTAATTAGTTATAGCAAACACAACGTACTGAGATTTGATAGATATGAATGTATGGTATATATTGAAAAGATCATGTCTTACAAATTTAAGAATAGTTATAATTAGAGATTGGTAACTCCGGATTCAATGAGTCAAAGGAGCCGAAACCGCGAGCGGAGCGCATTGTGGGGCAATGCTCTACCTTAAAATACTAATGCTCTACCTTAAAATACTAATGCTCTACCTTAAAATACTAATGCTCTACCTTAAAATACTAATGCTCTACCTTAAAATACTAATGCCCTACCATAAAATACTAATGCTCTACCTTAAAATACTAATGCCCTACCATAAAATACTAATGCTCTACCTTAAAATACTAATGCCCTACCTTAAAATACTAATGCCCTACCATAAAATACTAATGCTCTACCTTAAAATACTAATGCTCTACCTTAAAATACTAATGCTCTACCTTAAAATACTAATGCTCTACCTTAAAATACTAATGCTCTACCTTAAAATACTAATGCTCTACCTTAAAATACTAATGCTCTACCTTAAAATACTAATACTCTACCTTAAAATACTAATGCTCTACCTTAAAATACTAATGCCCTACCATAAAATACTAATGCTCTACCTTAAAATACTAATGCCCTACCATAAAATACTAATGCTCTACCTTAAAATACTAATGCCCTACCTTAAAATACTAATGCTCTACCTTAAAATACTAATGCTCTACCTTAAAATACTAATGCTCTACCTTAAAATACTAATGCTCTACCTTAAAATACTAATGCTCTACCTTAAAATACTAATGCTCTACCTTAAAATACTAATGCTCTACCTTAAAATACTAATGCTCTACCTTAAAATACTAATACTCTACCTTAAAATACTAATGCTCTACCTTAAAATACTAATGCCCTACCTTAAAATACTAATGCCCTACCATAAAATACTAATGCTCTACCTTAAAATACTGATGTCCCACTTCAAAAAAATACCATCAACTAAGGTATAATATGATAAGTAAATTGTGTTCTCATAGTATGAAATGATAAAAAATGAACTATTAATTTACTACTAGCGACATCTATCTAAACAATTCCAAATTAACAAGAGTTTGACACAATAATTTAAGATATTTTTTTTTACTTTCGCTCTACCTGAAACCACCGCCGCCCTACCACCTCAAATTCAACTCTAGCTACGGCCATGTACTTACTGCGACTCCGACGCCGTGTGATCGCGCATCGGCAATTGTAGGCCCAAGTAAAAGCGAAATACAACGATGGCATGACTTTTGTTTTTTTTTTTTGCTTATGCAATGACCATTATGGAAAGGGAATGAAACGCTCTCGGAAGATGAATAAGTAGGTGAATCAAAAGAGTTAAGGAGTAACTAAGAGGAGTCGGATCCGTAAGCGGAGCAGGATTAAGTGAGTTGAAACACTCCGAGAAGTCGTGATCACCCACCATTAGTTATAATTGCTAGAATACCCCGTGCAAAATTACATATACCTAATATGAAATATATACAAATGCTTAAAAAAAAACACAAAGAAACACAACAGTTAACACCATCTACAAATAAAAATGTAAATGTTCGTTTGTTCAAAATCTTAAATCTCCGAAAGTTCTTCACCGATTGCTTTGAAATTTTGACACAACGTTGCATTCGAATACGCGCGTGTTTTTATATATCTATCACAGAGTAAAAACATGCTTTTTACAAAAAAAAACAGGATAAGCGCTGTTAGAGGTGGACGCCGATTTGGCGATCGGGTGTTGGCTCAGCAATCCGGCTTGAAGGACCAGATGTTAGAGTTGTACGCCGAAGGCTATCGAAGGCCAATGTTGCAGGCCACACGTCGTTGCTCTAACGGGGGGGTGTAGGGATTTAGGCTTGCCGTTCTTGATGTTGGTGCAGGGATCTCGGCAGATCAGATGTTGGGGTGAATACGGAAATAAAACGCTGCTCTAATTTACATTAAACCACAGGGGTGCGGAGGGAGCAGCGATGGGCAACAAGCTCACTTTTCTTCTTAGGTTTCTTATTGTTCAAGTGGTGAGGACGAACTGGCTTGCTGGCCGTTGGGCTGTTCCCTTTTTATAGGAGTTTGCTGCCCAAGCGATCCCCCCGTTCCCTGAGGAAGATTTATTGCTATTCGCTCTCCACTTTTGTACATAATATCTAGGTTACAAGTCATATTTGTCTGGGTCGGTCCTCTCTTTGCACGGAGGATAAAGACTATTTTCGGTGGCGAAGTTTGGGTATTTACCTTTTTAATTACATTTTTCTTATCTTCCCTTCCTCCCTCCTTGAGTAGCAAGGGGCATGGGAGGACCGAGGGTGTACGGCTTTCCAGTGGCGCCGATACCGGAACTTCGCCACCTAGCCCGCAACTTTATGTTCTAGAACTTATCCTAAATAAAACACACTGCGGGCGGTAGCCTTTATTTTAAACCTTATTCTAATTCCCTGACTTATAACCTAGGTATCCTAGCACTTTGGAGAGCGAGAATAAGACATAAAAACATAAGATAACATAATAAACATAAGTAAATGAGATGTTGTAAATACGTAAAAAACAATAGTATAACATAATCTTTAACATTTTACATTATATCAATACCTTAACTAAACATTTTACACATAATATTGATATCTTAAAATAACGATAATGTACGTGTTAACATCCTATGATTTCGGAGGAAAGGCACATGATTTTTACTCTTTACGTATGTCAGAGTTCCGCCGTTCAAACTTTACTGTTTGCGGAACTCTCTCTAGACGGCCCTTATTTCCTCCGAGATGTGCGATGTCAGCACGTACATATTTCGCGCACTGATTCTACGTATGTACACATAGGTATATAGGCACCGCACTTTCACTATCCACTATTCTGTCGTGCACAAGCGCCATCTGTTGGACAACCACAGCAACGCGTGTTTTTTTTTTTCATAGTTCATGTAAGAACTTAACCGAGATATTGACACAGTTTTTCTGCCAAGTTTTGTGATTTCTTTTTTCAGAAAATATGATCTGCGCAAGAGATAGTTGAAAATGGTTCGCTAAATACCACGCCATCAGCCTATGTCTCTCCAGTACTGTATATAGGGTCTGCCAAGGCTCTCCTTTGTGCGTGTCCCAATAGCTTCGTAATAAACACCTACTTCCCCCCTCAGCCCGTAACGTCCCTCTGTGGCCCACGGATGCCGTGAGGGCTGTCACTTATTTAATAATTTATTATATCTATATACTTACTAGGGCGGTTAGGTAAACTGAATAGTTATTAAAAGGTTTAATTAATTATAGGAGTAAAAACATGAAATCATTTTGTTATCAATAGTCCTATAAAAAGGCGAGGTGCCAATGTACCAAATGGTACATTGGCGGCCCTCGCTGACGACTTGTATGATACGATGCGCAACTGTAGGCCATTATCGCGACCTTGAACGCGTTCGGCGTGGGAGTTTCATTTCTATATTGCATTATTTATTCTTATGCGCACACGCACGCACACACGCAGATCTTCTTACCATCGGCAAGACCTTCTTCTTCAAGTCATTTGGTCCATCTGTTCCACTCTTGCATTTTATAGCACCAAGATATTTCCTGTATATGGTAACCCAAAATATTGTATAAAGAAAATAAACAATTACCTGTTGGAACGCTAAACTAGCGCTGAGCGCGCGGCGTCTCTCGCCCGCCGCACGTCGCACTGCTTCACGCCGTTGTTCCACTGCCTTACAGCGTACTTGTATACTGCAAATAATATTGTGTGGGGTTGGTAGTCGTAGGTAAGGTTGGTACTTGAAGCGTATACTGGAGAGGTAGCACAGTTACAACTCCACGTAAGAGATAAAGAGGACTGCGGGGAGATCGCCAACGTCTTCCTAGGTAAGACACACTCCTGGACACTGCTATGCTATTGAACGGGAGGAGTTTCTGGATCAGAGAAATCCAACAGCCGCTGGGCACTTGACTGGCCACGTTACCCCCTCTCACAGAGGACTTGAAATGTACTGCATTTCCCACTTTATCTTATTTCCCTAATGTACGCACGTGTTTCAGTAGTGAGTGAGATGTGCCAGAGCCCATTCTCATCCTATCCCTCCCCAATTTCCCAACCTTTTCTCCATCCCAAATCCATTCCCATATCTCTAAAGGTAGGCAGCGCAGCAGGAGGCGTGCCAACGTTTGTCTTTTTGGACTGATGTTCGCATGTATCACGGATGTCTATGGGCGACAGTATCCACTTACCATCACATGGACTGTATGCTCGTCTACCGCCTTTGTTCATATAAAAAAAATATATATTAAATGTCTTTATTGAATAATATATAACGTGTCAGTCAAATAAGGCAAAACCTGATACACGTCAATTAATTTAATATATATAAGACCATTCTAGTTACAAATATGTAAGGTTTTATAGTCCTGTCTAAAAAGTTCGTAACGCTTGTTACTCAGACCAGGCGGCAAGGGTGTACGAGACGCGACTCGGAAAACCTATTGCAATCAACATGTATTGCTTGAGATAGGTTGAATTTAGTTTAGCGGGGTAAGAAAACAACTGTGTACGTGTGCACTCTATGGCGGTTTATTGTAACTGAACTCGTCTAGCATTGCGCCGACGTTTATAAGAATGAAATACAAAGGAAGTGTATCAATTACTGTCAAATACAAATTAACTTAAAAATTGGAACAACATATCTATAGCTGGAACATGTTTAGACAATTAACTTTGGTATGCAGTGAATGATCAGCAAGAACGAGATATCTCGGGATTAGCATGTGTTAACGACGGAAGAACAATGTGCTCGCCCACCTAGTAGATAAGTTTAGGGGTAGGATACTATAGTTTATAAGTTTTTGATATTAAAATGTTCCCTGGTGTGTCTGGTCTGGTGTGTTAGCATAAATAGGCTGTTTTTTTTCCGGAATTGCTAAATTCTTGTGGCCCTAGTGGGCTTTCAAGTCACCGGACTTGTTTAATTTAGGGCGAGCGCAGAAAGCGCTCAAACAGGAACCCCGCCGGCCGTCACGCGAATATTCATACTCCTGAGGCGGGGGGGGGGGGGGGGGGGGGGGGGTAACATAAATACGCCGCGTTGCAACTCGGACGTAGTAGCACCAAGACCTTATTAGATTAAATGTAAATAATTGTGTTCTGAATAGATTATAAGTAGACAATTGTTAATTTAATAATAAATGGCCACCGGCGGATAGCGGGGGTATAGATAGAAAAATTAGAGAGGAAAGCCCCAAATGATATAAAAGGCGGAGCATTTTGGGCTCCACAAGTCTTCAACCTTCAAGATAAGAAGATAGAAGCTAGAAAAAAACCCCTGCGCTAAGCCGGCACTCTACTGGAAAATATTTGTTTGTTTTAATCTTATGCTACAGTCCACGCCCGGGAGATCCACGTTAGTACACGGCAACGCGTACATCATGGAAAGGGTTAAAAAAGTGACAGCAATACTCACTGTTCATTAGCATAATGTGGCTGGTTGATGAGTTGCTGTGCCAGCTGTCTGAAGCCGGACAATCTCTCGTCCTGTGCCGCTAGACGGGCTTCCAATTCCTCGTGACGTTTTACAAGGGCTTCTACTTCGTCCACGGATGACTGTTGATAAAAATATTCTCAATGTTTTACGTGAAACATTAAAACATTAGAGGAGAGAGAAATTCGCCCGTTCGTCTGCAACCACATTTATAAAAAAAAAAGAATGTTTTATTTTACAAAATTAATTGATTCACAATAAACTCACGCCACACTGATTGTACTCGAGATAAGCCTCATGAGCGCCGCTGGACGCGTCGATGTGATCCGCTTCTCTGTTGAAGCTCTGCAGTTGAACGCATTGCTTGAGATGGGCGTCCTTTTCTTGCCATTCTGTATAGAGAGAGACAACAGATTTTGTTAGAAAGTACAATCTAGTAAAAAAACATAAGTTATCAAGTTTGGCAATTCTTGAAGGGGAAGAGTGCACGCTCCATTCTCACAGCCGCTCAGCACGCTCAGCTGCCCTCGCTACCCCTCTCTCACAGAACATTACCTAGAAATGTACTGCATTTCCTACTTTATCCTATTTTCTCAATGTACGTCCGTGTTTCGGTAGTGAGTGAGATATACCAGAGCCCATTCTTCATACCATCCTTCCCAATTTTCCCAACCCTTTGTTCAAATTCATTCCTACATCTGTAAAGGTAGGCAGCGCATCCGAGGTCTTGCCAAGATTTGTCATTCTGAATCGAGTGACAGTATCCACTTACCATCGGGTGGATTGAAAGCCCGTCTGCCGCCTTCTTCCTATAAAAAGAAACCTGAAAAAATGATTTCAAAATCATTAACAGAAAAAAATCGGATTTTTACATGGGACATTTTTTTTTAATTTGTACCCTATTTATCATACCATATCATACCATCAGCTTCACTGCTGGATCCACTATCATCAGTTTCATTAGAGGCCCAAACAGAATATCAGCGCTTCTCAATCGGGGAAGCAATATGCTGAGTTGGGAACCTATTTGTGGCCGCAGCATATACACCCTTTTGTAGTGCATTACAATTTCAATAATTGATAAATCCGTGTGCTGTTTGTGGTGACAGATTTATTTTTTCTTTCTTTCTTTCTTATCTCACTCACTACCGTAACACGTACGTATAATCAGATGCGTACGCGCACCGTAGATTTCGGTAAAGGTTCGAATAGACCCATGTATGCCTATAAGTGTGTCACGTGTCTCAACGGGCTACAAAGCCATCGTTTCCATACTCACGTTTTTCAACAGACTTCTGTGCGTCTTCTAAATATTTGATCTTGTCCGCAACATCGCTCAGTGATGGATTATTGGCCAGCAATTGCTTGCCCAGACCAATCACCTCTTTGAACCTGTGGATAAAAACATTATTTTAACTAATTAATTAACTAAACTATTTGTGACGTACAGTGGGACGTTATAGGCTGATACATTACACCCTTAAAGACTACATTACAGATACTCACTCGTCATCATGAGCCTTGATGTCGTCCCTCAGCTCCTGATGTTGTTTGTACAAAGCCTCCGCGGTGGCCACGTCTTTTGCTGTCACTTCGTGGGCTAATTGCTCTTGTACTTTCTGCAAATGAAAAGGAATAATGAATACACTATTAAACAAGTGTGAATTTCGCGTTTTGTGCATGTTTTATATTGTAATTCGGGTCTAGACGGGTATAATTATTTATTAAAGGCTTTTGTTTCTACTCGAAGCCGTGGTCACGAGTGTCAACTCGTGACCACGACTGGTGTAACCCGTTTAACTTTAATTTTACGCGTTCGGACCTCCCGTTTACAATATAAAATGTGTATTCACCTGCAACCAATCTTGCAGCAGAGCACTATTGCTGCCAAAGATCTGGTGTCCAACAGCACTTTCAAGCCGGTTCCGTCTTTCGGCAGCCTGCGCTTGGCATCTTTGCCACATCTGCTTGATTTCCTTCTGACGAGATTCCACGTTTGCCTTCTCGGTTGGGTATTGGGATTTGACACTGAAAAATAGTAAAGTTTAAAAAAACCTGTCTGTAGTTTAGTGGGAAAGCTGGTGGTGGCAATTGAAATAGCAGAAGAAATACATTTCACACGATTAAAACAACAAAGGCGTAACTTGAAAACACCAACATACAGGAGAGCGAAGAAACTATTATTTTTTTGTTATATATAATTTTAAAATATGTTTGAGTTATCTCTTACATCAAAAGCTACCTTTTTATGTAGGATACATAGTTGAAATTGAATTGAATAGGCGTACGATTTGTTTAAACAAAAATACTTGCACATAGGAAGAGAAAACCATAATATAAATAATTTTCATCCCCTTAACAAAAAACATTTTGTGTTGTAAGGCCACTGCCTCCTATTTAGAAATTATTACTTAAAAACTTTAAAATATCGTACCCATTGTGTTTGTACCACGATATAACGCTGCATGAAAACACACAAAATTGAAAGTAAAAAAAGCATAAATAGAGATATGGGATTCAACAGTTATTCTACATTGACATAAATCTCATTGATGCAAGGGACAATGCAGGACATTAAACCCCAAAACAATTACGCAATTTAAACTACGGTCAACAACTTCAGCTTTACATAAATTGTTGTATATATAAAGGAGAAAAAATGGAGTAGAACCGGCCCAATTATAAGTGTACGACTCCAGGGTATTTAAATAATACTTTTTATCTTAGTCACTCTTAACGAAGAGCTTTCCTCCTTGGTCCAAGTCCAGGAGCTCTTTTAAGATCTCCCCAATAAACTTTAAAAGATGTGTTATAATGTCTGCTACTGTTTTGTTTTGGTGTGCAATAAAAAGGTTCTATGTATCTAACACTTTTATGAGTTTTATCGCTTTATGATAATGTTTTTAAAACGAGCAGTGAACGCTTGAGCGCTCGAGCGTTGGTTCGCTTTGTTAGTGCTATTAAACGTTAAGGGTTTGAGACAGTCAAACATTAAACATTTGGAATATAACCCTCATTAACTAGCCTTTAACACTCTTAAAAATTCATTAGCGGTCACTCCGAGCGCTCAACGCTCGTTTTATTTTCGTAGGAAAACTTACGGCTAGTTACAATTTTATTACATGAAAACACTGAGGGCATTATTTCACACGTAGTAACTGCATGATTATTAATAAACCGTCTGATATAAACAAATGCTGTCAGTTATCACGAAAAATATGGGAAAAATCATGTATCAGGGGAAAAAAAACGATCAAACTATTCTCTTTTAAGTGTGGTTACACTATTACAGAAAGAAAATCCTATTTCCTAACGAATCCTAACGACTATTTCCATTATAACCCTCAAATGCACGCAAAAAGAAGGCATTTCGCCGATATCTATTATTGGCTAATGGTACACAGAGGTTTTTAGTAAGCGATAAAAATACACGTAAATCGAGTTTACGAAGCATGTCAGCATATATATTAATGGTCCACAGTACCATTTAATACGTTTTTACCAAATTATTTTATGAATATACTTACGAGTCAGCAAGTAGAGAGACAGTATTAACTTTCTCTCTCAACGGCTCCAATTCTCTCTCCAACTGCGCGTGTCTTCTCTGCAAAGCTCTAACTGTGCGGAGATCTGCAGCCGGTGCTGAAGAGGCAGCTAACTGTTGTTCTTTTTCTGCCATCCAATCAAGAGCCTCGTCGCAAGTACGGCTGAAGAGTTCCACACTGGGGAAAGAAATGATTACACTGGTCTACAAATTTTGACTTTAAAAAAGTATTCTTCATGTAAAGTAGTTTTTTTTATTTATTTTCACGTATGGAATACAAAAATATTTAATATATATTAAAATTAGTTTTCCTTTTTTAGAAAAAAAAATCAAACGATTTTTGCAAAAATTAACAGAAATTATACAGTTTTTATAATCATTAGTAGAATTGCGACGTGGTTTTTTCGCTGCCCTCTTGTATTCTGCTTCTGTAACATCTTGACAAACAGTCCAGCAATAATCCGCCAACATTGAAACGTTCCAATGGCCGTGATACCGTTTTTCCATGTTTGCGATGTCCTGATGAAAGCGCTCCCCATGTTCATCGCTAAAAGCCCCACAATTATCCGGAAAGAAGTCCAAATGAGAATGTAAAAAGTGGATTTTCAAGGACATGTTGCAACTCAGTTTTTGGAATGATGATAACATATTTTCGATAAGTTCAGCATAGTTGTCACTCCGCTTATTTCCCAAGAAGTTTTTTGCGACAGGGCGAAAATCGTCCCAGGCTTTTTTTTTCTTTACCTTCTAGAACCGAGTCAAAGTTATCGTCTTTAAATAAATTTCTAATTTGAGGACCGACGAATATACCTTCCCTGACCTTAGCTTCACTTAATTTTGGGAATTTCTGGCGAAGGTATTGAAAAGCAGCTCCATTTTTGTTCATTGCTTTTACGAAATTTTTCATCAGTCCTAGTTTTATATGCAATGGTGGAAGTAACACTTTTTGTGCCTTTTCCAAAGTAACCTTGCCTTTTCCAAATACATGAGTTGTCAGGCAGAAATAACAATCAGTTGCATGATTTGTCGATTCTCGCCACTGCATGGCACTGCAAAATGAAATGACGTTTTTTTGCCACTCAGCCAATTTCTCAACCCTACAATGAACACGGATTGCAGCAAAAATGTGGAACCCAGCTTTTATCCTGGTGTTTTATGTTTTCGTTAAAATAGTAAGAATAGGCTTTTTTTATTGTAGGCGATATAGAACACCTTTGCTTACTAAATATCACTTCACCACAAATGTAACAAAAATTGTCGGCATTATTCACACATTTTCGAGATATTTTGCTATAAAATATAATTATTTTTTCACTTTAAACACTTTTATCACTTAGTAATACAGAACAGAGCACAAAAACACAATATTTTTTAACATTCGATGCCAACTAAGTAAATATATATCAACATTATCAAGTTCAATGAGGGTAGAATCATTAAATTCGGAAAATGTCAAGTATCGCAAAAACTTAAACTAATAAATAACTTGTACTTGTCAACTTGTATTCAGCATGGGTAGATAAGTAGAAATTAGTTAAAATTATTCCGAATACTTTTTCATTGTAGACCAGTGTTATTGGCAATGATATGTTTTTACAGAAAGATTTTTTTTTATATTAAAGGTGACAGACGGCCCACCTGGTGATAAATTGTTACCGTCGCCTATAGACGCCGGCAATACCAGGAGGACACGTGATGTTTATCCTGCAAATACCTTTATCTTCTCTTGAAGGACCCCATATAGTAACGCAGCAGAAAAACTTTAGGAGGTAGGTCGTTCAGTAATCCTCGGGTCCGCGATATAAAATGTACCCGATAGATAATCCAGCTGGTGGTAAAAGCCTTCAACACACTTCATACCAGGAATCTCGAAGTTGCAAAAAATAACTGCCTATTGAAGTTTTTCAATACATAAAGCTACAACATGGAGTTATGCATTTATATATATACCTATACCTGTATTATCTATACTAATATAATAAAGGCGTAAAATTGTGTTTGTAGGTATGTTGGGGGTAATCTCTGGAACTACTGAACCGATTTCAAAAATTCTTTCACGAATAGGAAGCTACATTATTCTACAAATAGTTATATTTTATTATGCTATATGCTATATTTTATTGTGAAATTAGAAAAAAAAAATCTGTGAGACGGGTAACGTAGCCAATTTTGTGCAACAAGCGGCTGTGGGACTGTAGCATGCACCCTCCCTCCACCACACATCGGTGATCGATCATATCAATATATGAATCCTGAAAATTTGAAAATTTCTCTACAGCTTTACGTACTTAAAAACTACTTCCAAGCTCTTCTTCTTCTGTTGTTTAAGCATCAAGAGACAGTCCCTAGCTTGATGTAGCTGCTGCCGTCTCGCCTGAGCTTTCGCTTCGGGGTAATATACAGAAATCCTAAAAATTTATCAGTAGCTTTACGTACCTAGAATCTCGCTCTAAGTTCTTCTACTGTTTAAGCCTCAACAGTGTGTCCCAAGTCTGATGCAGCTGCCTGACCTTTCGCCCCGTGGTAATATCAATACAGAAATCCTTAAAATTATTGTGCAGCTTTACGTACCTAGAAGCTCCTTCCAAGCTCTTCTCCTTCTGCTGTTTAAGCCTCAAAAGCCTGTCCCAAGCTTGATGCAGCTGTTGCCGTCTCGCCTGAGCTTTCGCAGCTTGTCCGTGTTTAGTGGCAACAAGCTCTTCGGCCGCTGCGTCTATATGCTCCAGGCGTTTGGAGGCAGCTGACAGGTCTGTCACGAATTTCTAGAAGGAAAAATAATGAGAGGAGCTTTAATGTCTGTGAATTATTTTTATGAGGATATTTTGGACGGCAGGCAAGGTTTCGAAGGAGTTTTGCATATGCTACCTGTTCAAATCCATTGTAAGGGGGTAAAGATTGGCCCCGTCAATATCTTGTCTGTATGTGGAAGGTTAAGGGATGATTGTGAGGAGCGAAATAAAACTTTCTAATGAAGTCAAGTTAATGTACGGATAGTTCAATTTATTACGTAAATAAATTATATAGTATTCACAGAGAAAATAATCCCTCACAAGGTCATAAATGGAGTCATAATTCTGATCTGTATATGCCTACTGATCCGTACTTTGTATTACGTATTTTCTAATTCTGCATAGACATTTAATGCGCCTGTCAAATATCTTGTTTTTTTTTTCAATATATAAAGGGTCAAGCGTACGTACCGCACGTTAAACTTACGTTTAATTAAATAAAATCATCAATCGGCTTTAACTGGGTGTCGAGAAAAAAACTAGACCATATTGGCGACACGGACCATATCTCGGTTCAAGGAGTCCGAAACCATAACAACCTTTGAATTTGCAGTAGAATCTTTAAAAAAAATCTCGATTCGAAAATAACAGTTTCATATCTACGAGTATGTACACAGAAACATTGGGAAATGTTACAAAAATATACCAAGAACAAAATTCTTGATACATGAATAAGCGTTCGGAACAAAAAAATTGTAGCTAAAAATACCGTGTAACCGACCGGTTGACAGAGTTGGCAGTGACATATTTGTTTAAATACAAATGTTTGTTCGGGTCTCGGGTGTTTCTGGACCCACGACACAGAGAATCCTAGTGTGGGGCAGAGTATGGCGTTATTTATAAAAAAAATGTTTGGTCAAAAACGTACATTTTAAGCAAGCAATCTTACCTCATACTTCCTCTTAGCATTATCAACGCTATCCTCGCTCTCATCAGCTCGCAGCATCTTCTCTTTGTCTTTGATCCACTTGTCGAAGTCGTCACATTCGGCGAAGAAGCTATATAGCTTGATTGCGTCTTCGAGCTGTAAGCGGCGAGCATTTGATAGCTCGAGCAGCTCATCTGTCGAAGAAAAACTGGATTATTCATAATTATAGCATTTTCTAATTAACAGCTTGTCTTTTACTACATACTGAATTTTTATCATTTTTCACTTATTCTGACTTCCACTCTCATTCTCTATTCTCTTAGTTTTTAACACGTTCTCACTTCCATTGGTAACTGGTTGTCTGGCAGAGATCGGTTTTGACGACTTTTCTTTTTAACTCATTCCCCCTTTTATTCAAATTTTCACTAAACACTTGCGTTTTATTTATAAGTGAATATAATTTTTCCGTCGACTCTCTTACGTTATATTTTACTGAGCATTCACTTTCGTTCATAAACTCAATCTCACCTTCACTCATTTCACTTTACCTTTTACCAGTTCTTATGAAACACAACTAACTATGATATGTCTAAATGAAGTGTCGCTATAAAAAGTAGCAAAACTGCCGCGGAGAAATTGGAGTTCTTGTCACTCGAAATTACTTTCCACGATACCCCATCACTCTGCGAAATTACCGAGACGTAGTGTTTTTTTTTTTTTTTTTATAGATTAGTGGGCGGACGAGCAAGCGGTCCCACGTGATGGTAAGTGTTACCGCCGCCCATGGGCACCTGCAACACCAGGGGGTATGCGGGCGCGCCGCCGACCTTGCAAAATCCTATTCACAGCTCTCTTGAAGAACCCCATGTCGTAGCTCAATGGAAAGACCTCTTGAGACAGTTCGTTCCACAGTGTTTCTGCAATTGCAGCATTGTACTTCTGCACTTTACAAGGGATTAAGACTTTTATTCTATAGTAAATAAGACAACAAGACGATTTAACCGATCTAGAAGTTGTGAACTAAAAAGTGCCGTCGTTTCTACATTCACAGCTTCTAATAATCCCTGCAAAATTACCATAGTCTTTCTGCAGCTCTTGCATTTTGGTCTGCACAGTGGGTCGTTGCTGTGGAATAGCGGCGCGGGAAGCACGTCTCGCGGCCGGTTTGTTGCGTTTCACTGGAACCACTTGTTTGACGAGCACCGTTTTCTTCACCCGTTGCACCGTGCGGACTTTTTCTGGGCGACGCACTTGGACCTGGAAAGATATATGGTATTAATTAAGACTAACAAAAAGTCAATTCCATGTACGGAATGTCCACGATGCGATTATTTTTTTTTTAATTTGATATCAATTCGCTTTAACATACAGTTGGAAAAAGCTTAATAAAAATTACATTAGCTACAAGTAACGTTCTAATTATAAATTATGACCTTTGACACCGACTACACTTGAATGGTTATAAAAAAAAAATTGAATTTTTGAGAGTGACTGCAATCAGCTTTGACTTTGAGAAGATTCCTTTTAGCTTTAGTAACAATGAGTGAATAGATTTTTGGCATATATTATTCATTTATTGAAGAGAAACGATCATCGCAGATACAACAAAAGTTTCCTCGAGTGATACATAATGTATGTATGTATCTACATACAATTTGCCGAAAAGAAAATCAAATCTGCATTTCGCTGTCCAGGTGTTACAGGTGTCCATGGGCGGCGGTAACACTTATCATCACGTGAGACCGCTTGCTCGTCTGCCCACTTCTATATATAAAAAAAAACTTGAAGACAAGCTATAAGAGAAGCTCAAAAGTATTTCGACTGACCGGCACAACTCTAGGTTCGATCTCTCGCACGTAGTTAGCGGGCACGAACCCGTCGGTGCGGTCCGCCTTGCGCACCGACCACCAATCGGGGTTCGTCTTGTTGATCAGGAACATGACCTCGCCCTTGGACATCGATATGCCCTGACCGGAGAACGCGTACAGCGCCTTCACCTGTACAATTTGAAAATATATTTGTAAACAGATTATCCAATGACATTAATTGTAATTTATTATATTGTAATTAACCAATCAAGCGTCTGAACTTTGACCTTTTATTGCTCGTCTGCAGGCATCCCGAAGACGCCGAATAGGTTTTAATGATGTTACTTATGATAATATTTTGAAGGAGGAGAGTGCACGCACCAATCCAACAGCTGCTGGGCGCACTCGACTCGCCTCGTTACCCCCCTCACACAGAAAACTACTTTCAAACGGTATGTATTTCCCTCTTCATCCTATTTCCACAAAGTACGTACGTATTTCGGTAGTGAGTGAGATATGCCAGAGCCCATTCCTATCCCATCCTACTCTGACCCTCTCAATTTTCTCAACTCCTACTTATCAATTCTTTAAGCCAATACTATAGGGTGTGTGAATATATATTATAAAGAAAGTGATTGTGACAAAATACATTACGTTACTAGCTGTTGCCCGCGACTTCGTCCGCGTGGACTTTAGTTTATAAACACCTTCTTTAAATTGATATAACTTTTTTATTTATGAACTGATTGAAATAAAACAAACACTAAATTTGAAGTGAAGCTTACCACAATACATTAGTGAAATCCGCATCCAAATCGGTTAAGCCGTTTCTAACATTAGCGCGCACAAACGCACAGACAAACAGACAAAAATTCTAACAACCATTGTTTTGGGTTCTATTGCGTTGATAAAGGCCCCCAATAATAGTTTTTCTCATATATCTTCCATGTACAGACAGCGATCAGTTACATTTTTATTATATATATATATATATATATTTAAATATAGATAATATTTAAACGACAAGACAGATACTTATATATCGATATACAAAATATATAGAGATGGAGAAATAAATATATTTACTTTCATGCTGCATGTATTGATCAATTGAACGAAAAAATACAAATCCCTTTACATTATCGACATATTGAAAAGGCGGCTAGATGTCGCCAACTGCGAACAGAACGTTGTATAACAAACTAATATTCAATTAGAGCTAATTTAAACTTTAAAGACAACTAAATAACTCCGTTACGACCGCAAATAAAAGTTTGTATTCGTGTGAAAGTATACTCACTTGAGGCACACTCCTCTCCTCAGTAACAGTCCTGTGCTCGAGTCTCTCCACCGGCTCCTCCTCCCACACCTCAGTGGGCACGAGTCGTGACTCATTCACCCACTCCTCCTCCTCAATTGTGCCGTTCGACTCCACTTCTGTTGGTAACTGGTGGGTAGAAATAGAACAATTAGTGTGACATGAAAAAATTGGTAGATTAGGAAACTGTTCCTCAGAGTATTTTCTTAATTTCAGGAACACCAACAGTTACCTTTATTATATATACATACATATATTTGCATGAAATTTAATCAAAAGAATCATGAGCGGGATACGTCGCACTTGCATAAGCCCTTTTCCTTTCTAATAGGCATGATGACGGATTTTGAAATCCGCTCCTATAATGTAGATTCACGTCTACTGTTTCCGAAAATAACATTATTTCAGCAATAAAATAAGTTTTAACGCAAATTATGCATTTGTTTTCTATCTACTTTGAATTATGCGCGAAAACACTCGCAGGTGTCATGGCGTCGCTTGTGACGTCACACCTAGGTAAACGTAGGTAGGTAAATCAATCGAAGTTCAAGCGACACGGTGATGTTCACTGAGGCGTGACGTCATTCGCTCTGATTGGCGTTTTAGTTAACATGGCCGAATGCAGTATTTTATATTTTTATTTTATTGAAAATATTATTAATCTCAATGTTTATATTAAAACTGGTTAATTTATTAGAATTCTTTCAACATATTTTTTTCTCTAAAATCATTTATTCTTTAATTCTTGAATACTGTCATCATGCCTATTCTGGTCCATTCTGTGAATAGGATTTTGCAAGGTCGCCGGAGCACCCGCATGCCCCCTGGTATTGCAGGTGTCCACGGGCGGCTGTAACACTTACCACCACGTGGGAGCGGTTGCTCGTCCGCCCACTTCTCTATATAAGTAAAATATTTTCAATTCTTCCCTTTCTGGAGCCCGACGTCATAATAACAGTCCGGTGCTGAACAGTCCTTATTTCCACCTGCCTCTCTGTTTATGCTATCGGTAGTTTTGTTAAAACGAGCGCTAAACGCTTGATCGCTGGCGCGCTATGTTAGTGTTATAGTACCTTAATTTTATCAGTTTTACATTTGAGCTTTTAACTACAAGGGTTTAAGCCCATCAAACATTATAACGCTCACCTTTAAGGCTAGTCTTAAAAATACATTAACGCTCACTCAGCGCTTAAACGTCGAGCGCTCAACGCTCGTTTTTACAACACTAGCTATCGGTGTGCGAACTACTGTAGCCGTCGAGTTTATAAGGTCCCGACAATAGAACAGGCTCGCCGCCCTGTCAGTGTTGGAGTCAGGCTCTCAGAAAATTATTATCTATGGAAATTAAAATTATAGTAAATTTTGTTTTTGCATCGATTTTGTCCTGGATTAAAAAAAGGATGTGACTGATTTTGACACACGGATCGTAGATATATTCTTATGTTTTCGTTGAACTGTTTAAACTAGTAAACTATCAATTAACACGTAAAACAAAACAGGTAACCATATCCGAAGAACAAACAAACATTGCTCTACATTTATTCCAAGTGCGTTCAAATATTCAATCACGACTGTCATCTTTGTCGCATTCATACAGAAAATACATTCATCCTGCTCACGGTCAGAACGACCGGAGCAGCGACACCACATTGTGTGGGGAATCCCCGAATGAGTATCATGCAAAATGCCGCGAATACTTTTCAATGTTGCCATACGTAAAGGAATTCCTTAGATTGAAGGGTAAATAATATCAAGATAAAATGACTCCACATAGATATTTGAAGAAATTATAGTATTTTGCGATACGATCCTGTAATTGCTAACATTCTAAGAATATAGGTACAAATACTACAATTTATAGTACAAATTGCAGCAGTAGGTACTCCACGCGCTCTATCGTCCAACATCTTTTCGTCATCATTTTGCTCATAGTGTCTACAATGTCTGTTATTATTTTGTTTCGGTGTGCAATCGAGTTTAATCTATCTGCCCACCTGTAGCGTGTGAATGTTGGCCGCGTGTAGTCTGTCCGCGTGCGCGCGCAATGTGTCCAGTTCGGCGGCGTAAGCGCGCGCCTCGTCGTGCAACGCGCGGTGTCGCGCGAGCAGCGCGCCGGCAGATGGCGCGTCGAGACCGCAGTCGCCGGTCGCGAGTAGCGCGCGTTTTTCCTTCATCCATGATTCGGATTCGTTTGCGTCGCCGAAAAACTGTGGACGAAGGAGAGGAACTTAGAATGAAAAAAAGACAACTTACTTATTTACAAATACAAACTGTACCGTCCCGGACAGTTTAAAGTATGATAATCTTGATAAGAATAAAAAATAAAGACGTAAGACAAACATGTGAACATGCTCTGGACAAACCCAACCATTACATTCGATTTGATAATCCACAAATCCTCGCTAGAGAGACCCGGTACATGCCAAGAATGTTACGCGAGGCTATTGAAATCAAGAAACACCCAAATTTCAATAGAGAAGATGGTTGACAAGTACCACCGGCTTGGGATCCAGTCATTAAATTAATTAAATCCCAAGGCCAACGCAATACTGCAAGACGTCTGGACACCGTGAGTGAATACTGCGTGCATAGGGAATGTTATGATTAAAAAATCCAGACGGTAGTTCAAAAAAATTTCAGACGGTAGTCCAAATAATTTCTTAATAACTCAAGTGACAAATAAAATCAATTAGTCACCCCGTGACCACGTCCACTGCAAAGTGTTCGAAACGTCGGGATATAAATAATGTCAAATATACGCGATTTAAACCGTTCAAAGTTGTTTAATTGCTATGATAGATTTTATTACGTGACTTAAGAATTTGCGTACTGACTCTAAACCGCCGTGGTTATGCAAAATGCTTACCCAGCAAATGTACGTGCTTTGTACTGTACACAAACTAATAATAATAAATGTGTGTGTGTAATTAGAAATTAAAAAATCCGTAATTAAGTTTTTTTTTTATGTATGAAGGCGGCAGACGAGCATACAGTGCACCTGGTGGTAAGTGGATACTGTCGCCCATAGACATCCGCGATACGTGCCAACATTAGTCCTGAATGACAAACGTTGGAACGCCTCCGGATGCGCTGCCTACCTTTGGAGATATAGAAATGGATTTGGAGAAAGGGTTGGGAAAATGGCGAGGGATAGAATGGGAATGCGCTCTGGCACATCTCACTCACTACCGAAACACGTACGTACGTACACTAGCGAAATAATATGAAAGTGGCAAATGCAGTACATTTCAAGGTAGTCTTCTGTGAGAGAGGGGGTAACGTGGCCAGTCGAGCGCGCCCAGCAGCTGTGCACTCTTCCCCTCAAAAATAGAAACTCAGAATTTGAACTCACGATCAAAGTAATGTGAGTGGAGAATAGATGCGCCCCTAGGCTATCACCGCTCTATAGCTTAATACAATTCGTCAACTGTCACCTGATGAGCTTCAGCAGCGTCAGCCAGCTGCTTCTCTCTGGCCGCGGCTAATTCTCTGAGCACTTCCCACTGCTTGTTCAGAGATGAAAGACGGCGCTCGATCTCTGCGCTCTTAGGGTGCTTCGCGTCGATTAAGCTGTGGATTGAAATAATGCTGGGTCATTGGGATTTTTATATCATTAGAGAGAGAGAGCTAATGGGTGGGATACATACGTACATTTGGGAATGTGATAAAGTGGGAAATGCAGTACATTTCAAGGTGCGCCCAGCGGCTGTTGGATTGCAGCGTGACCCCGCCCCTGCCCACCGGAAAATGATGAAGTGTGGCACAAGAATGGTTTGTCTCCGTAAGTTCGTAGATAAGTCCAAATCGGTTCAGTTGTTACAAAATTATGACGCCAGTAGGATTCATTACATATTTTGTCTAAATATCGTTTAAATCTACCGAAGACAGTGAAATCTACTTTTGCGACTGACGCGTGCCATTTTTCTAAAATAATGCGTGCGAAAACAAAAGTATATTAACTTGCTTTGTAAAGGGCTTCAGTGTTAAAACAGATTACATTTCCAACGTATTTTAACATCCTCATGTCAACCACATATATTTACCAATAAATAATCGGATTAGATTTCATCTTCGTACACATTAAAATGTGTACGGGTTCCCACAATGACTGCCACGCCACCATCCAAATCTGTGTACACGTGAATCACAAAAAGGCTTGTATGCAAGCCGCGGCAAAAAAAAAAATACTAAATGAGCAGTGAATCGTGACGAACAAACGTATTTTTGAATAGCTGTTTTAAGACCTATATCTTTATTTTTCACCAGAGAACTTAAGTATTCTTCTGCTGGTTATTTAATTATTTCTTTCAAAGAGTACATACCTCTGCCCCTTGGCCCTGTGCCTCTGCGCGACGTGGTCCCTCGCGCGCAGCTCGTGCAACAACGCGGTGTGTTTCTGCCGCAAAGCTAACACGCCGCGAAGGTCTTTAGCGGCTACATCCGCCCGACAAATACGCTGTTTGTCTGTTACCCAGCCTATCATAGAATAGAACAGTTTTTTTATAAGAAGAAAGCGGCCTTGCGACATATGCATGCTAAGTTCAGTCCAGAATGGCAAACGTTGGCCTCCAGATGCACCGCCTACCTTTGGAGGTGTTTGGAGGTATAGAGAAAGGGTTAGGAGAATGAGGAAGGATAGGATGGGAATGAGCTCTGGCGTATCTCACTCACGACCGAAACACGTACGTACAATACGTTCACGTACGTGAGATTTTAAAAAGTGAGAAAACTTCAATACTTATTTTATTTTCTACCCATCATCTATCCCCTCCAGAAGAGGAGTATAATGGAAAAAATGTAGGACATTCCCCATCCTTATTGCATTCACTCCAAACGTAAGTGTTTCGGATGAAAAACAATGAAAAAACTCCTCTTTATACTCCCTACCCATTTTGCCAACCTCTAAAGGTAGGCGGCGCATCCGATGGCATGCCAACGTTTGCTATTCTGTACTGTTGTGGTCATTCACAGATGTCACGTGGAACAATATGGTAAATGTACCGCCAGGTGAACTGTCAACTCATTTGACACCTAAGAAGGTATATATTTCTATATATAAAAGAATATTGTATTCCCCAATCCTCATTACACACGATCCAATTTCATCTCAAACTATCGGGAGTATTGAATAGATGCAGGAATCCCCCTTATCCCTTTTCACCCTCTAGAAAGTCTAAAAGTGGGCTCTGCCGAGCAGCTGTAACGTTGAAGAAGGAAGCTTAAAAAACAGCTCGAAGAACATTTACACATAATTCACATGTTCTCTATTAAATTTCAACTTTATCTATGTAGGGTGGAGATACATAATCTATTTATGTGATAGTGGAGTGTAGGCCTTCTCGGCCGGTGTCCATATTAATTGAATCTTCCGGGCTACTTGGCCGAAGTCTTCTGGAATGCAACTTGCGCTCGAGAAGTCGAAGAGATAACACCTCTCCGAAAGTGAACGCAGTCGCCAATGAAGATGTTAACCGCAGTTGTTGACGAAACGTTTGGAAAAAAGAGAGGAGATTCCAGAAGACCTCGGCCAAGTAGCCCGGAAGATTAAATTAATACTATTTATGTGAGTTTTAAATAATTTGAAGGAAAAAATAATTATTCTATGTTTAAGTGAATATTGATTGAATCGCAAATTTCTTACCTTCCTCCTCGTCGTGATCCTCGAGGAACTGGTAAAGGTTCCTGGCGTCTTCTAACCGCGCTTTTCGGTCCTTCGCTGCCGCTACGAGGCTGTAACAATAATCAGCAATTATACTCTTTTAAAGTTTAAAAAAAAAGTGATGATCAGTCACGTGATTTCACATATTGACCAATTCTGCTCTAAAAAGGCACAAGTGCATTTTGATGATATTCAAGAAAAATGCTAAAAAAAATTGGTAAAATCTCCATTAATTTTAAATTAACTCAGAAACTTGGAGTTTAGGAACTTTGTTTATTTTTAATTTTCGAATATGTTTAAAAAGTGCTTTCATTAAAATGTTACTAATGCTTTTTCTTACCCGCTGTGTATGCTACATTGAACGGATGACGTTACTTTTTTTAAAATTAATATAGTGCAGTCAAAGATAATAAATAACATGAGCGTAGGTATCACACTCAGCCAGGTCAAGCTTGTCTCGGTAAAATCGGTACATCAGGGAGTGCAATGTTTTTTTATAGGAGAGAAAGGACCATCGACTAGTCGCTACCGGTTCAAGCTGCAGTTCCCGAAGTGCATGCCCTTGGAAATGATTGGAAGAGTCTACCAGGTAACAACTACGAATCTGCATAATAAATATAACCAGAAAACTCCCACTCCATTACAATAGGAGGCTGAATCTTGCAATGGAACGTTATAAATCCTGTCATCAGCGTCTTCCATTTAAGAAGTGGACGAGGTAATAAGCAGTCGTATTGGGACTTGGAAGTGGACAAATTGGAGTCTTTTTAGGAACGGTCTTATTTGTATGATCTTTTAGGAACAGTCTTTTTAGGACCACTTCTTAAGTCGTGCGTATTGGAAATTTGAAGTATCATCTTAGGAAATGTTTTTTGGGACGAATGGAAGTGGTCGATTTAAGAAGTCATCTTTATGGGACATGGATATTAGTCCAGAAGACGCTCCACGTCCACCAGTTAACGACTCGAGCGGGCCTGCTTGGTTAATTATGTCTAGAACCCTGCCTACACTACCTTGTCTTCATCTAGAGAAGTGTATTCAACATTCTCTGTTTCTCAGCAGTACCAACCTTCCTGTCCCCTGCAGCGGCATCTAACGCACCTGTCATAAGCATCCTCCAGCTGCTTGAGCTGCTTGTTGAGCTGGTGCGTGGGCTGCGGTGGGCCGGCGGCGGCAGCGCCGTGCCGCACCAGGCGCCGGATGCTCTCGTCTAGGGCACCCAGCTGGAGCTCCTGGAGGGCGTGCGCTTGGAGGAGGCGCTCCACGTCTACTAGGTGACGGCCTACTTCTTCTGATTGGAATTGAGTCTGGAGAAAGTAATAGAATCTTTATAAGGACAAGATTACTAAAATCTTTACGTCACCGAAATAACGCCTAGGCTCAAATACGTCAACTGATTTAAAATATATAAAACAGTTTCTAAATATAATTATTTTAGAGAATAAATCAAAAGTTACAAACGTGTAAAATTTCGCTGTTCTGTCTAAAACATTCGTAGCGTTAATTATAAATAACGCAAAACTTCTTGGGCTCTGGCGATATCACGTGACAAATCTGCAAAGTCGCTTATTTTAAGGTCCGTTTGATAATGCGGACTGAAATACGACGAAGGGGGTATTTACAGTACAATATGTTCGCAAGTTCGAGCGAGACGCAACAATAACTTCCAACTCGCACACTCGCCTTATAGTGTTGTTTGAAATTGTGGAAGGAACATGCACAGACTGTTGACGCCCATTCAAGGTCAAGGCCCGAGAAATTTTGCGAAAACTATACTCAGAAATTGTGAAGAAAACTTGTCACTGACATAATGTGCTAATTACACCATTGCCATATATGAAAATAAAAAAGAACCTACCTTCATCTCGATCAGCGTGTGCTCCACAGCATCCGCTTCTCTCAGCAGTGCCATCAACTTGGCGAGGTTCCCGAGGGAAGTGCGGTGTCCTTCCAGCAATTCCAGCAGTTCCCTCCAGCGCTGCAAGACAGCTTGTTCTGTGCGAGACACAGCTTCGGCTCCGTGGTAATTCTCACGGACTAATTCTGCTGCCATTGCTGATAGATCTTCGAATCGCTCAGTTCTAGAAAAACAATCAGTAAACACGAGTATATAACAACTATCTTAACTTACACAAGGTAGCATGCGGTGGACTCCGCATGCACTGATGAGTGATGACGTATTGATTGACATTGATTTGCTATTTCTACTGTCATAATAACCTTGACTATATCTTTCATAATGTGATGGTACTACATTTAAAATTCGGATACCTAAAGGCACTGAAAGGGTGCTAAATTTGGGATTGATTTGATCTCAAACAATCATGTTTTTTTTTCTATGCGAGGTAGATACAATTGTCAAGAACGTTACGCTAGCGTGTAATTTTTATTAACTGTATATTTTAAAACATGATTAAAATTTGGATATTTTTAAGCAACAAATGGACAGTAACAAAGAAATAATCGGTTAGCATGTAAATATATGGTTTATTTTTAACTTCAGGAGTACTACAAGTAAATAAAAATAGTTATTTGATAACAATTTAATTAGTAAAGTGGGATTTTTTATTCGAGTCAGGGATAAGACATGTAGAACTGTCAAACAAAGTGCAATTTGTACGAAGATGACAGTTTATTGGCGGTTATACATGTCAAATCCCTGACTCGAATAAAAATGCCGACTATACAAGCAGTTATTCGTACATTTTGATTATACACTGAGGTAGGAATTGCTAAAGTTATACACTTACGAGATAGCGATCTTTCAATCTCGGTAAGGTTAGACTTTAGTACATCATATCACGTAACATCTTTTGTTTGTCTATGCGTTACCTATTGAAAAAAACAAAACAATATGGCGGCTCGAGACTATGCCACAAAGGTTAGAATCCATTTGGGATTCAGTTGAGCTCCAAACTTGTAGAAGTTTTATATGTGAGATAAAAAACATCGCTATTTTGATGTCAGTCGGAAAGCAAAATTGCACTTGATTATTCTCATATTTGGGGGTCATTTGGTCTGACCTTTTCTTTAATATTTTGATTTTAACCAGTCTAGATGGAGAGAACTAAAGTAAAAACAACATGTTTTCTTCATGACTATATTTGAGTGTATTAAACAGCGAAATAATCAAGTGGCTGTTGTACCTTACCTTGCGAGGATGTCAGCAGAGATGGCTTCGTGTTTCTTGACTGTCGCGTCTACTTGCGCCAAGTTGGACCCGTAGCGAGGGTCTGACAATACTTGGATCATCTCCTTCAGGTAGCCCTTGCGAAGGACAGACTGAAACAAGAAAAGTATTGCAAGAAAAGGTTACAAGAGTGCGTTTGTTTTGCTGTATGGTGTTTGCCAGCTTTAGGATATATAACGATAAAGTCAATTTGTACTTCTAATTGTATTTCTGTGTTTCTCTTCTAACCTAACCTAATCTAACCTTCTGTGCCATAAACAGAACATTACCATAAAATGTAGCAGCCTATAACGTCCCACTGCAGGGCCTCCCCTAGTAAATTACTGCGGGGTTTCGGGCCGTCATTTACCACGCGGGCCCGGTGCTGATTGGTGGATCACATACTTCAGACTTTTTTTATTTCTGAGAACGCGGGTTTCCTTGCGATGTTGAGCTAGCGACAAAGTGTTAAAAATCCGTACTTATGTAGAAACTCAGTGGATCACTGTTCCGCTGCTCTCGCCAGTACACAATTAGCCTGTCTCACCGCTGCTGCATACAAGCCTCTCCTGCGGCTCTCTAACTTTTCTTTCTGTAAGCCTTCAGTCTACTGTTCAAAGAACTCCGTATATATTTTAGTTGTCTTTCTTCTCCACTCGTCGGTTGGATTTTTTTTTATTAACTCAGTTTTTCATGTGAAGATAAAATATATGAATAAAAAATAAAATTAACATTAGTACCTTTGTGTTGAACTTATAGTTGAGTTGTTCCAGTCTCTGTTGACGAAGTAATTCTGTTCTTAGTGCGATCTCGCGAGCGTGTTCCGCCTGTGAGAATAAAAAAAAAAACAAAAAAAATGTACTATTTAAAATGATTCGGAGTCATACATACATACAGAGAGAGAGAGAGAGAGAGAGAGGTGACACATACATATCCCTATATGAATGTGTGTATAAGTAATTCTGAAAACGAGCGCAAGCACTAGTGGCTAGCATCAGCTTAAGACTTTCCTATCGACACTAACCAAGTTTTTTCTGTTTCTTTTACATCAAACTTGAGCTATAATACAGCGCTATAAGGTGCATTCTCGCATGGTACAGGATTCTCTCGGGACGCGAGGATGGGTACTGTCTTTGTGGCCGTCACTAGCTGGAGAAATCTTACAGAGGCGACTACCAGACAATAAGACAATAAGATCACCTACGAGAAAAATCCACATTTCAGAAAACCTCTGGGGTTCTTCTTGAAAATAATTAGAACCCGAAAGGGTTTTATTTCGTTACCATTCTGCCGCTGAGGTTATACGTGCCACTTTTTAAATTGTTTTTTCCCCTCCTGCAGCTATTAGTGGCAAGAAATGTTTTCTTCCTTTATTCAAAAATATGACCCCATGACTATGACCCTTTCTTTTTAACTTATCTTTTCATTGTTATTTTATAAACATTTTTAATTTCAATTTAAATTTTTTTTTGGCTGTTTACTTTCGTGTTTCACCATGGTGTCGTCGCCTTTAAGTAGAGTGACATTTATATAATTAACATGTAACCCTTTCATGACCCCACTCTCACGGGCGGTTTAGAATCCCTCAGCATTCGGAGCAACGTTTCGTCTCTCTGTGTGTTCTACCGCCTGTACAATGGGGAATGCTCTGAAGAATTGTTTAATATAATTCCCACCTCGGGTTTCTACAACCGCACCTCCCGTCACAGAAGTGCGGTCCATCCGCATTTCCTCGATACGGGCGTGTCGCGCACTGTTCAGTCCAAAAATTATTTTATACCGCGGACCCGTAGGCTGTGGAACGAACTGCCTCAAGAGGTCTTTCCATTGAGCTACGATATGGGGTTCTTCAAGAGAACTGTGAATAAGATTTTGCAAGGTCGGCGGCGCGCCCGCATACCCCCTGGTGTTACAGGTGCCCATGGGCGGCGGTAACACTTACCATCACGTGGGACCGCTTGCTCGTCCGCCCACTAGTCTATAAAAAAAAATGCAAATACCACTGGAGGGATTTGAATGAACGTAGTTACAGACTACGTGCCGGGTTAACATTTAGGGTACATTTCATCCCAGTCCGTTACAGAGTTCCCGGGGGAGTCATTCAAAAGTTCACGCGAACGAAATCGCCGGCACCGCTAGTAATAAATAGTCTCTGACCTGTTCCAGCTTTTGCCAAGCCCTCTCCAGGTCTTGAGGCAGTTGCCCTTCAAGCGGTGCCCAGGCTTCACCAGTCAAACTCTTCTGCATGGTGTTGATGCCGAAGTACAGAGCTTCGATTTCAGAACGCTCTTTGTATCTGGAATAAAAAGAGTATTATTTAAAACAATCAAGAAATTGAATAGATCTAGCTTTCTTCTGATAATTCAATCGAAAATATAGTGTAATTATTTCAAAGGCGCGCTATCGTCAACTACTCTTGCTCATAATTCACATAATTATGAGCAACCATTATTTTAATTAATTAAAAAATATGAACAATTATTAATCGAGTACATAGACTAATCAGTGCATAGAATCGATCAGACAGAGTCAAATCTATAAATATAATGAAATTGTAACATAGGCGTGTCTGTACACACAGAGACCAAAACAATCATTTTTAGAATTTTAATCTGTCTGTCTGAAGGCGCATCACGCAGGAACCACTAGACAGAATTCAATGAAACTTGTCATAATTGCAGTTTATAACTTGGGTTAACATTTAGGGTACATTTTATCCAGAATACGTGAAATAAACACACTATATTACTGCTTACACTATATATAAAGCTATATATTACACTATATATAAGCGCTTTCGTGAAATAAACACACTATATTGCGAGGTCGTATATATGTAAGATCACTGTAAAAAGCAAGGCAAAATAATGTATGGTAATATTATAACCTTAAGGCTCGTTTACACAAGGGCAGTTTCTCGACCTTCATAATGCAATAACAATAATGTTTATATTGTTCGAATGCGACTAAACTTTTCTCGTTTTTCGCTTGCAACTGGTAACATAAAACTCGTAAAAACTTGAAGATAAGAGTGACAACAGTAATCATATAATGGTAACTGTTGTTTTATACCCTATTTTCTTTCCTGCACGCGTTTGAGAAATTATCCTTGTGTAAATGAGCCTTTAGTCAGACAACTATACAGACAGACACAAAAGAGAAAAAGAGACAACCATGTCAACGTTTGATTAATAGACATATAAAGAGAAAACTTCTGACAGACAAGTAGTTAAGTCATAAAATTTATGAAAAAGTAATCAAAACTCACTTGGGCGGTTTCTCCACAGTCCTATACTGTTTGAAGGCCAGCAGCAGCCGCTGGATGCCGTCCAGCGAGTTGGGCAACTCCCTCCCGTTCAATTCATCGATCTTGTGGCGAATCCACTCCAGTAAAGCTGAGACCAGTCGACTGTATTCCCCTTTACGACCGTCACAGTCCATCATTTGACCGATTATCTGCCGATAGAAATTGTTATAGATATAGAGGGATAGATAGGGTTGCCATCTCTAAAATTTGACAACCAGGACAAGACGCGTGAAAACCCCGGATTTTAGAGCCCAGAACCCGGACATGTCAACAGGTTTTTTTAAACATAGTCAGTGTAATAAAAAACAGTTGAATATGTCATAAATCACCTTTTTATTTATTTTCAGACCTTATAATTAAATTTACTCATCTTTTATTATCATTTTAAATGTACCTAACAAAACAGAATCTTATTACAGTTTGTTACAAATTGTTTTAATAATCAGTTAGAATTTTTTTATTCTTAAAATAAAACACAAATTATTGATATACTTTGTTATGAAAACAAAACCGAGTCGGTTCGTCGGTTGATCGCGGCGTGCGGGCACAGTGCGTGTCGCGGGCGGCTCAAGACTTTAAATTTTTAAACCCGGACTACAAATGAAGCCCCGCCCGGACGCTCCCCGGATGCCCTTTAAACTAGGACAAATCCGGGGAAACCCGGACGGATGGCAACCCTAGGGATAGATAACGTGAGCTGTGGGTCGTTGAGTGCCCGAAGCTGGCGATATACTCTTACTTCTCGCGCTGGTCGTTCAGGCTGTTCCGACCCGAGTCATCAAGTTGTTGTTGTTACAAAATATTAAAATGCTTAATTGAACCGGTTAAGGGTGAGTGGTTTCTCATCGTTAAACATCATTGGAGGGGAGGATGCACGGCGCAATCCCACAGCCGTTGGGAACACTCGATTGGCCACGTGACGTTACCATTGTACTGCATTTCCCACTTTATGTTATTCGGCCAATGTACGGACGTGTTTCGGTACTGAGTGAGATATGCCAGAGCTCATTCCTATCCCTCCCCAATTTCCCAAGCTATTCTCTAGATACATTCCTATATATCCAAAGGCAGGCAGCGCATCCGGGGCCCAATGTTTGTCATTCAGGACTGATGTCGTCATGTATAACGCATCGAGATGCGCTATACATGACGACATTAGTCCTGAAGGCGACCCATCCTTCCATATAAAAACAAACTTAATTTCATAGATTTGGATTTAGTTCCACGTTACCGGTGATGAAACGTGGGTTCATCACTATGATCCTGAGAGCAAGCAAGAGTCCATGTAGTGGCATAAAAAAGAAACAGACCCACCGAAGAAGTTTAAAGTCACCCCATCCGCCGGAAAGCAGACAACGTCTGCCGAGTGCAGCTAGTACAACAATCTTACATCTACAATTTTAGATATCTTATGTTTATTTCTTTTTTTGTGGTAAAAAGGCGGTAGACGAGCATACAGTCCACCTGATGGTAAGTGGATAGTGTCGTCCATGGACATCCGGAATACGTGCCAATATCAGTCCAAATGTTGGCAATGTCAAATGTTTGGAGATATTTGAATGGATTTCGGGATAAATTGGGAATACGGGCCCCCCCCCCGTATTCCCAATTTATCCGTTATAAGATGACATTTCTCACTCACTACCGAAATATGTAACATTGGGAAAATAGGATGAAGTGGGAAATGCAGTAAACTGTGAGAGGGGTACAGTGAGTGGCCACTCGAAGAAAATCGTGGCCACTGAATGATATAAAAATGTATAATACTCACATTGGCAATTCGTTTGCCACTTTTCTGTTCGTTCTTCATTCGCGCGAACGTGTGGTAGTAGCTCGCCACGTACGTCATCACGGACTTCTCGTCCGGGCGAGTCGTGTCCACGTCTGCAATGTGACGTCATCGTCAATAACACACTCGACTGTTAAAATATTTTATATCGTAAATCGCAACTGAACGCCTAAAATTAAACGATCTGTCCACCTTTTATTTCTACCCGATGTTGTGGCACGCGTCACACCAGCCGTGGTCACGAGTTGAAGCAACTCGTGACTGAAACCCGTTACCAATTACAGTAATATGTAATTCGGTGTAACCCGTATCGAAACGTACGTACACAAAAGCCTTTAATTTTAAAATTATTGACGGAACCCATCAAGCTTAGGGAAAGGTTTGGACACATTCTTGCATACACAAAAAATCTGCGATCTTTACATAAGGTCCTACAAAAATAGTATAACATATTTTAATATGTCAATCAACTATTAACATTAAAACTATTAAATAACAGAAAATTAACGTGATATTTCAGGATCTATATACCTTGTAGGTAAATATGCACCCGAATATCCGATTTCTAGTTATAACTCATATATGCCGAGTTAGCATTTAGGATACTTTTTATTCAAAATCCATTATAGAGATCCCACGGGAATCACAAGATCACGATGGGATTAAAATATTTTACACTAATTTTTGTATAGTAGTAGTGTATATTGATATGTATATGTATTTATTATAGGTAATTATGTATAGTGTACACCATAGCGATGGGTAACACCGGATTCAATTAATCAAAAGATCCGAAACCTCGACTCCGAGGAGTTATTTATTCCTTTTATTTTTGGATTGCTGAGTTACACGAACGAACATGATGCAAAGCGAATGAGTCGCTCTCGGGCTCTTATAAAATAAAAGTAGGTGAAGCAAATGAGTCAAGGAATCGTTAAGAAGAGTCAGATCCGTGAGCGGAGCCGGATTAAGTGAGCCGAAACACTGCGAGGAGTCGTGAATGCCCACGACTAGTACACCATCTATCTTCCCGTGATTAAAATATCTATTTCCTCTCCACCCAAAGTTTGTGTGGCACAGACCGTTTTAAGCGATAAGACCGCCTCTAGTGCACCTGTTACTGTCTGGTCTTGTTTTCGTTTGCAATAGACAATTGATCTATCTAGTAGTCATATAGCACTATGGACATTTGTCTGAAATTACATTAATAGTTACCTTCGGCGTCGAGTAGCTTGGGTATGCCGAGGTTTTTATGTGCAACATCAAAGGCGTGGTTGAGAGTTTCCACGTGGTCGTTGGCGGGGATCTCGTGCCAACGGAATAAGTCCGGTCTAGAACCAAACAGAATTAAGCAGTGAACATACATACATTCCAGGCATATTTTTACACGGTAGCATGCAAAGCAACCAGCCCTTTCAGTATCCACTGATGGATATGAGCCTCCTCGTCACATTGTCGTGTGCATGAGGGATGTATTGCTTTGAGACGGGTTGGCGAGTCCACTGTTATAGAGGTGGTGTAGTTTCTAAAATGAGCGCAGTACCTTAAATAGCCGTTTCCTGGTATTGTCGGACATTCTTTGATGTTTGTATCACGTCGGTTATTCGGTTTACTTTTTAAATAAACCGACTTGTTTTTCTTTTAGTTTTAGTGTCCCTCATTCATCTTAATTCTTCTAAGAGTTTTACTTTCGTATCAGTTCACTGCAATACTCAACTAAGCTTTAAAACAATCGAAAAAGTCAATAGGAAATCTCTAATTAACAAATTAATTGAGTTTTATCAATGGTAGGATTATATGAGAAAAATACAAAATCTTAAATATCTCGGAAACTATCAACTTTGGCCAAAGAACTGTTCTACTGACCCCATGAAAGGAACTGTTCTATTGACCCTCTAAAAGGAACTGTTCTATTGACCGGCTGAAAGGAACTGTTCTATTGACCCCCTGAAAGGAACTGTTGTTCTATTTACCCCCTGAAAGGAACTGTTCTATTGACCCCCCGATAGGAACTGTTGTTCTATTGACCCCCTGATAGGAACTGTTCTATTGACCCCCTGATAGGAACTGTTCTATTGACCAGTATCCCTGTATATGTATAGTATATTATATATAACGTAATTATGTATACTGTACATATACCTGTGACCAAAATATTTATTTCCCACCCAATTAAACCTTTCATGCATGTTTGTGTCTACAATGTCTGTTATTGTTTTTGTTGTGCAATAAAGAGTTTTATCTATCTAATGCGCGCGCCACAAGCACGATGAATTTCGGTTAATGACATGAAATCAGCCAAGAATGAACGGAAAAAAGATGGGTATGAAATCGTCGAACACCGAACATTTTACTAGGCCCTTCATATTATTGACCCTTAATATGAGGGGTCTCTTTACCGTCCAGTATTGGCTGACTTTAAGGCGCGTATAGACATCACGAGGCATGCGCCGCGAATGTATCGCCACACATGCTTCAGGCTGTGTGGACGTGAGTGCTCATTGTGATCATTCGCCGCGTACGCATGTTGCGAGCACATTCTACTAATTCATGCGATGCGAGCAGCGTGGTTGTTTGCGTGCTCACCCTGAGCACGTGCCGTTCCGACGGATGCATTTTTGTAAGTCGCATGCCTCAGGCTGAAGCATGTGTGGCGAACCATTCGCGACGCATGCCTCGTGATGTCTACACGCGCCTTTATATCAATGATCGAAATTCTTACTGCTCGTGGTGCGCGCTTTATTTATACTCAGGCTAAATTCGGGACCGGATCAAGCGTGTATAGCAAACCGGACGAAAAATCTGCAGCGGGCTTTTTTTGGGCAGTGTTTTTCGCGCATGTAAAAAGTAGATCGAACATTATTCGATATTTGAAATTTTAATGTATTTTTCTGGAAGCATACTCAGTTCATTTTGACAACGTGTCACGGAAACAATGGAGAGCTTGCAATATGTCAACAAATTTAAAATTAATAAAACCGTTCTAACGAATAATACATTTATTTTGATATATAGCCTCACCAAGAAAATATAAAACCTCGCCATGATGCGTACAACTAATAGAACTAGTATCTTCCACTGACAACGTTAACTAGCTATGAAAAAAGCAAATGTGGCGCCCTCACAGCAAGTTTTTTAATTTTCAGCCCTTGTACGTCCACTGCTGGACATAGGCCTCCCCCATTGTCCGCCATTTAGACCTAAGTCACTAGTTCTAAGTCACTATTTAGACCTAATTTTCCGCCTGCCTTACATGTAAGTGTAAACAATTCTATTATTTGGCGGGTAATTTGTGAGTGAACAAACGAATGACGTTCCTGAACGTAATGATTCGATGTGTCAAAGTCATCTGATATGTAGATAATTCGACTTGTCGATGTGGTACTGTGCGGAACTTGAACAATTTGTAATAACAGATTCTAGAGAACACTGGTGATTTGAATGCCGATGAATACTACTTTCTGAGGCGTACATAAGGTTCTGTTGTTCTGTCTAAAACGTTCGTAGCGTTCATTACTCTGAACGAGATAGGCGGGGCGCGCTTGCGGCTCGGACGACGCGCGTAGAATAAAAGGTATACTAGAATTGTACAATATTATGAAAAAAAAACCTGTTGTAAAAACTGGAAGAGTCGATTCTATTCTCTATACGGAGCAACCCATTTTCAACATTTAAATTATTTCAGTGGCACGTGAAAAATTAGATGAAATCAAATGATTTTTATAAAAACAGATAAAAGATCATCTTTCCGAAACTGACCTGTGAGCGTGTATGAGAGCGTTGAATCCAAGTCCCGAGCGCCAGGAGTCGGTGAAATTGTGTATGTGGACACCATGATACCCGCTCGTCTTACGTTGACACCAGAGTAACAGAGCGTCCTTGGCGGACTTCTTCTCGGAGGACACGTTTTCTTCGTCCTGGTGGAAATGGGGATGTGTATTTAATACCAATTTTAAAATGAGTGTTTCTACAAATATACTAACTGCACATCAAACTGCGGGCATCCAAAAGAGCGAAGTAACTTTGTGAAAACGTATAAATCGAAATGAATTGTTTTTTTTCTTATTTACACCAAATAATAAATAAAAGAAAATGTGTTGCAGAATGAGTTAGGTGTGCAGATACTGGTAGCAGCTTTTAGTGTAGCAACCACATCTGTTTTGGAGGGATTAGAATTTTAGAAGCCCCAGTCATTTTATTGATGTTAATTTTGATGTGCAGTCAAAAATTTCATATTAACAATGTTAGCAATATTCATTATTTAACACTCGAATTGAAAGAAAACACAACAAAAATTGAAATTATCAACAAACTGCGAAATGATCTTAAAGATAATGATGTGATATTTAAGTTTTGTAATGTCATCATTTCAAGACTTAATCGAGATGCACCTGATTTAATGCACCTGTGCAAATTCTTTTAAACATCCGACATTGTACATTAAGTATAGAAAAGCAGTTCATATCATGGTTCGTCCACGGTTTTGACAGACTGCCTTAACACTAAAATACGTACCACATCTATTTCGATTTCTTGGATCTGGAATCGGAGGATGATGGTCCAGATGAGGCCGAGGATGAGACGAGGGTTTCCATCCACTATGTCTTCAGCGCCGATGGACTCTAGGCGGACCTGGGAACGAACAATATTTATTCATTTAATTTTATACGAATATTATGGCTAACCAATTACAGATTCACATGCATCGATTTAAAAATTACATACTAAATATGTTATACGTGCACTGTCGGGCTTTCATGAGAGGGAGAGTGCACGCTGCAATCCAACAGCCGCTGGGCGCACTCGACTGGCCACGTTACCCCTCTCTCACATAAGACTACCTTGAAATGTACTACATTTCCCACTTTATCTTATTTCCCTAATGTACGTACGTGTTTCGGTAGTGAGTGAGATGTGCCAGAGCCCATTCCCATCCTATCTCTCCCCATTTCTCCAAACCCATTCCTATATCCAAAGGTAGGCAGCGCATCCGGAGGCGTGCCAATGTTGTCATTTTGGACTAATGTTGGCATGTATCACGGATGTCTATGGGCTACAGTATCCACTTACCATCAGGTGGACTGTATGCTCGTCTGCCACCTTCGATCATAAAAAAAAACAAAAAAAATTACTTGTTCACTAGCTCTCGAATTACCTAATTCATATGTGTTTTCCAAAAATGAAACATTCTTATTATGTAGTGCTTAAGTTTCAAATTTGACTTTTAAATGAACCCCACCTCGTCTGCTTCACGATAAATAGGAAGTCGCCAACCAGTTTTCTTTATTGAGAACGTACGGTGTGTCATCTAGTCTATTCGCATATCGATGGCTACACGAATACCGAAGGCATTACATTATTTTATGAATTTATATATAGTAATAAAATAATATAAAAAATAATAATAATAACATAATGACTTGCATAGAAGCTTGTTATTAAAAAACGTTTTTTTTTATATTATTTTATTTACACTTTTTTAGAAATATTTCTCAATCTATCCATTTCAAGTAACGCATCATTACGGTAGAAAGTCATGTTTTGTTTTGCAAAGTTTCATGTGCATGATACTAACCGCTGATGAGTGCCCTCGTGAGGAGACAATCCTGGCTGCAGCATCAGTTCATGGTGTAAATCATGTTTAGCTATCAAAATTAAACCTACATGCAAAGTTACGTATCTCTGCTACTAATCGTTGAGGAGTGCCCTCGTGAGGAGACAATCCTGGCTGCAGCATCAGGTTGTTTCTATCATTTTAGTGTATTATCATCAGTACTGAACAAGCATGCAAAATTTCAAAGTCGTAAGTTTAGAGGAAGTGGTTCAAATTTGGCTCGCAAGATTTGTCCCAAACATACTAACAGGTGAAGTTAAATAAAAGCTTGTAAAAATACAATTATTCTACGAGTCCAACAAAGAAGTTCAAATTAGTATTAGTATTAATACTATCAGTACATTTCCCGGGGAAGCCGTACGAGTTCACTGTGCTGCACGCACGTCGGCTTTCCGCAGTACAAAAATACCTAAATATCTGTGTATATATAGAAGTACTGACCATGTTTTTATATATAGAAAAAAGACGGCAGTCGAGCATACAGTCCACCTGATGGTAAGTGGATACCGTCGTCCATGGACATCCGCGATACACGCCAACATCAGTCCAGAATGACAAACGTTGGCACGCCCCCGGACAATTAAGGAAATGGGGCAATGGTGAGGGATAGGATGCGATGGAAATGGGCTCTGACTTATCTCACTCATTACCGAAACACGTACGTGCATTGGTTAAATACGATAAAGTATTAAATTCAGTACATTTCAAGGCGAGTCTTCTGTGAGAGATGGGTAACGTGGCCAGTCGAGTGGGCCCAGCGGCAGTGCGAATACACCGTGCACTCTCGCCCTACAATGTGGTGTCGTAAAGGGCGACTAAGAGTTAACAGGGCGCATTAAGGTTGCCTTTCGTACGATAATGTGCAATACATTTTGATAAATAAATGAATGCGACATGTAACACCGGTGCAGCGACACTAAATGTCTTATCAATTGGATTACAAGCAGATAACAATATTGATATAGGTGTAACATTCCAATAAAATTTTGTACATTTATGACATAAAAATAACATACATATTAAGATAATCATATCAAGACAGATATTTTTACCTATTTTGAAGGTAGATTTCGAAGGAATCCTACCTATTTTGATTTTAAAATTTCGGGAAAAGTTTTTGTTTTTTTTTTTTTATAGAGAAGTGGCCGGACGAGCAAGCGGTCCCACGTGATGGTACGAGTAAGTGTTACCGCCGTCCATGGACACCTGCAACACCAGGGGGGCTGCGGGTGTGCCGCCGACCTTGCAAAATCCCATTCACAGCTTAATGGAAAGGTCTCTTGAGGCAGTTCGTTCCACAGCCTACGGGTTCGTGGTATAAAATGATTTTTGGACCGAACAGTGCGCGACACCTCCGTATCGAGGAAATGCGGATGGACCGCACTTCTGTGACGGGAGGTGCGCTTGTAGAAAGTCGAAGTGGGAATTATATTGAACAATTCTTCAGAGCATTCCCCATTGTATAGGCGGTAGAACACACAGAGAGACGCAACGTCTCTCCGAATGCTGAGGGATTCTAAACCGCCCGTGAGAGTGGGATCGTTGACAATGCGAACAGCACGTCGTTGGATGGAGTCAAATGGGTCCAATTGATATTTCGGTGCGCCGGCCCAGAGAAAATTTTGAAAAATCTCGATTTTAGAATTTTGGGAAATCTCCACTACATTTTGACTAATGGTTCGCTTAGACAAGGAGAGATTCTCGGACATCGGTCAAAAACTAGTGTAAATAAACCGTTATCGTCGTCTGATCACTGCCATGCCTATTATTATCGAGTTTTTATCTTCATGTGAACAGTTGAAGGCGAGAATTGTGTGTAGGTTGATCGCGAATGAGAATAGTATACGATATTCTCGCCCGAACCGTTCGAGGAACTATCCTTGTGCAAATGGGCCTTTATATAAACTTGAGAGTGCATTTTTTATCCGAATGAAATAAAAAACAGCACAAAAGTTGCGTGTATATGTTAATCACGTTCGTAGACAGGCTCTCATATCGGTACATGTCATTCAAATACGTCATTGCTATATAGTAACTTCGCCTTTGTACACACATTTTGGTGCAATAAAGAATTTATCTATCTATCTATCAATTCTATAATAATCTTACCTTAGTATGAAGGAAGCTGAGAGATTTGTTAACATTTTCTATCTTATGCACGCGCATTCTGCCCGAGTTGGGCCGCGGGAGCCGCTCGCCGCTGATGATCTCCAGCAGTTTGAGCAGCCGGCGACCGTCTGCCAGGTCCGCGAAGAGATCGTCCACCTCCATGCGGGCCTGGGGAGAAGATATAACATTCTAAATATGTGTACATATAAACATTATTGAATGATATAGAACCCAAAAGAAGAACCATTGTACACTGGACAGATTTTAAAGAAACTTGGCATGAAATGCAATGCAACCAGCCCTTTCAGTATCTACCGCTGGACACGGGCTACCTCATGCATATTGTCTTGTACATGAGAGATGTATGGCATGAAAACGCCACGCTGGCTAAGTGAGTTGGCAAGTTTACTTTTCAGGAGCTGATGAGCTCCTCGGGGCTTGCGTCGACTGGCTTTGGAAATAACACCACGCATCACTTCGTATCTTCGGTGTCGTAAAACCACCCAGACGTCACAGCAATTATACTCTGTCTAACAGTAATTGGACGAATTATACTCTATACAAGTTTCATTGTCAAAAAAAAATGTTTCATTTAATTCCGTTAAGACATAATCCCTGCAGTTTGTACACAATTTGCCCGCGTTATCAAGTTCTGGACAAAAGTTAGTTTACACGAAAGAAACCCAGCCTTTATAGGGCGCGGGTATTTTTTTAGTATAAAAATGAAACGGTGTATGTTTGTTTAAGATTATTTCACGCATCAACGGATGAAGGAATCCAGCTCAAATTTTGCATGGACCTCCTTGGGAACCGCGAAAGGGCCATAGGTTACGAAGGATCCTGTGGGGTAATAAGTACGCGAGCGAAGCCAAGAGCAAAAGCTTGTAGTTTATAAACTCTTTGTGTCGCATCGAATGCATGACATCATAATTATATTAGCGGGCGGGGTCGCGCCCCGACCGCCGGTCAATGGAATCATATTATGACCGACTTGAAAGATCCTTGCGCCTCATTATTTGCTGTTAATTAAATATAATGATCTATATTACGAGCGATTGGCTGTTGGCTGATAGATATGGCGCCTAGATACCTCTTTGACGGCATCTTCTTCATGCCGTAGAAAATATAACAGACATGGCGAGATTTCATACCTTAATTTCAACAACTCTTACATTTATTATGTGGTTCGTGAGTTTCCAAATATAAAAAAAAAAAAAAAAAAACTAATGTGCGGTCAGGGGACCCCCGCCAGGAACGAAGATCCTCACGCATATTTTTTTAAACTCCAAATGTAATTCGATATAAAATCTGTATAGTTCATGTATTTTTTTTTATTTTGTATCATATTTTCAATGCAAATAATTTAAAATAAGGAATCAAATCAAAAATTTACGTTATACAACCGGCCACGCACTAGTCTGCACGTCTGTTATTCTGATTGAGTCCCGCTCTCGATACACGCACGCACACACAGTGAGAGTAAGAGAAAGGCGTATGGAGAGGTAAAATCTTACGTGACGTTACATTTTCTCTCGAATCGCACCCACCGCAAGCCGCGTAAAGGAACTTCGTTCCAAAACTGGCAGTGTGGTATCGTGTGGCTCTGGAATAGTAGCAGCCCATCTCTCCTCGTGTGTGGCATAAAAGGCGACTAAGTGATGGCAGAGCCTCTAGCTCACCGGCGAGTTCCTTAGGGCGTGTGGCGGAGGAGAGGGCTCGCAAACTCGCTTGGCCAGCGTGGTGTTTTAAGGCCACATATCCCTCATGCACAAGACAATGTGTATCCTGTATCCAGCAGTGAACGGTAAAAGGGTGAAGGTGATTACAAAACGTTGCCCTGTGAAGAATGTTCGAAAACGGTTGACCTGACTCTACCGTCATACCGATGTCATCAAATCAACTTTATTTTTAGCCCACTGCACCCGCAAGCCATCTTTGTCGCCATTTGCCCCTGTCTCGCGTTAGTCGCGTCCAAGAGGGCGGACGAGCAAGCGGTCCCACGTGATGGTAAGTGTTACCGCCGCCCATGGACACCTGCAACACCAGGGGGTATGCGGGCGCGCCGCCGACCATGCAAAATCCTATTCACAGCTATGTTTCTGATTTGCTGCTCGCTTAAATACAATCCCGTCCTTTTCCAACTGTGAGCCACCACTCTGGGCTTTGCTTCATCTGTCATCATCACACCTGTCCTTACATGTCCTTAAACAGTACAGTATCGTACATGTAGTACACACGTATTGCGTAGTAGGTACTGGGCCCTTATCTGTGTACGTGACTAACGCCCTATAATGTAACAATGAAACAGTGTTATAAATAGATAATTGCCGTTGTAAAAATACTGCAGTTTTATCACTGTTCATTCCACGATCAGTGTCATATTTGTTTTGGTGTATTTAAATTTCTTTGTCGCAGTAAGATAGCGAAAACAGTATTAAGGATGAGGCTGTAGATATGGTGGCAAGTGGTTACCGCCGCCACTAGCAACACAACACCCCCCCCCCCCCCCCCCTCGAGAGTGCGCCCGCAACTAGGGTTGTCAGGTGTCCGGCTTTAGCCGGACATGTTTGGCTTTTTACAGTCTTGTCCGGCCAAATATTTACGTGTCCGGCTTTTTGTCAAATATATTTCATTATTTATTTACACAATTCTTTTGAATGAATGAACAATGAATACCCGACTATAGCACTAAACGAATAGCATCGAACTATCATGAAGTTAGTTTCGAGTATTAAAAGAACGGACACAATCTTATTTACAGCTGTCTTGAAGAACGCCATATCGAAGCTCAGTGGAAAAACCTCAGTTGACAATTAATTCCACAACTTTCGGGTTCGCGGTATAAAGTGTCTTGAAGACCGTACTGTACGCAACACCTCCTTGTCGAGGAAATGCGAGTACACGGCCGTTCTAGCTCTTCAGAACATTCCCCATTTTATTTGTACCAAGGCTTCTCATCCTTCCTCTTTTCCTCGGACACTGCACTCTTTTAAAGGGCGTCCGGGAACGTCCGGAGGGATTTTTCTCGGAGTTTTTACGAAGTGCGTTTACGCATAACAATCGCCGTTATCGCCGCATAACAAACGGTGACAGCAGATTGAAAATTATCAACAAGACCGGTTTATGTTTTACATTCAGTGGGTCCGGGATTACGGACGCAACCTTTAAGCCGAATTCAATTTTTTTAAATTTCTGATGGCAACCCCACGTACTCGTAGGGTTGCGATCAGAAAACAAGTGACAGAAAACTCAGAGGGAAGCTACATCTCCTCAAGACTTTCAGTGATTCTTTCTTTGAAAACTATTTAAAGTAAAACAAACCCCCTGGTGTTGCAGGTGTCCATGGGCGGCGGTAACACTTACCATCACGTGGGACCGCTTGCTCGTCCGCTCTCTTCTCTATAAAATATATAAAATTCTGTATATAAAAAAAAATCTTACCTTCTGTAGAAACGAGTTGATCCATTTCGTGAAGGTCTTCTTCTGTATATGCAACCGCTCCTCCTGGAGCGCTTTGATGCGCCCCTGCTCGAACTTGAGCGCGTCCTCCCGCTGCGTCATGTTGGTACGCTGCTGCACTGCCGCCGCGTACCCACCGGGTTCATACTGCGGCCCTGGAAAGGCAAAGACCAGTTGAGAACCACTTGGAATTCTTACGAGCCATGGACAGCAAAGTGTTACAATCAAATCTATCAAAACTGTGGGACAATGAGATTAGAAATACGCTTTATACGAGTCACTACATGGGACAAGATAGGATTGAGACTGTTAGTTCACAAATTGACCTTGTTTTATATAGAAAAAAGGCGGCAGACGAGCATACAGTCCACCTGACGGTAAGTGGATACTGTCGTCATGCCAATATCAATCCAGAAGGTCAAACGTTGCCACGTCCCCGGATGTGCGCCTACCTTTTGAGATGGGAAGGATAGGATATTGGGATGGGAATGAGCTCGGGCATATCTCACTCAAGTCATAATCAATACACGTACATACATTGGGGAATGTAGTGAGAAATGCAGTACATTTCAAGGTCCATACCTCATCCATTTCCGAAACATTTACGTAGCACGTTTTACGGTAGTTTTTTGTGAGAGAGGTAACTAGAATTTCATTTTTAAATATTTGCCACATCTTTAAAAATCAAGGACACTTTTTGAAATAAAATTACCATATCGTCTGGCAGGCTGATGATCCTGATACGCGTGGTAACTGACGTTGCTGAGTTGCCGCTGCATGGTTCAACATGAAGCACTTTTTCTACCACTTTAGTAGGTTCTCATCACACTGGCAACACCAACACGAACGTTGCGTTTGAATTTATTTGGATTATCTTTGGTAATTGCTAAAATTGTAATTCGAATTTGAAGATTTGATTGTTTGGTACCTTTTGCGTCACTCAAACTACGACCTTCTATAGTAATCTGGGATAAGTTAAGTCACCTCAACATGTCAATAGGAGAACTCTTCCCCATTCAATTTTAGGAGAACCGATATGTACATTTTAGGAGAACGATTTGGCGTGTAGTAGGTACATTATTTTCACTGGGCGTGTGGCGTCTTGTGGTTGGCTTTAGAATAACACCATCCCATCTCTTCCCGTGAGTGTCGTTAAAGGCGACAAAAGGATAAAAAAGGCCGCTAACCACAAACGGTGAGGAACGACGCCATCTATAATTTCGCTTACTTATTATTTTATTTTTACTAATTTGTGTTTAACTAATAATTAAATTATAACCAAATATTTAATTAATAAATTAACAATAATTAAATACTTTTTATTCTTTCTAGTAAATATTCAGCACATGTACTACTTACTACTTTTAAACACATACATACATACACTCATTAGAGTAAAAGTTCATACAGTGGTAATAAATTACCGCTACGTGTAATAGCCTGTTTAATAAATAATTATGCAACATAATGCTAAATGACCCAATCCCGTTACGCGGGCATAGTTCACGCCAGTGATGGGACACGAGGTGTTACGATGAGTGTAACTCATTAAAATTTACAAGTTAAAACTTTGTTTATAAAATGGACGACTTGGCGGTCATCTGACACAACATAAAATGTCCACATGGTGGTAAGTGGCTACCGTGGACACCTGCAACAACAGGGAGTATGCGGGAAGAATCCCATGTGGTAGCGTAACTGAAAGACCTCTAGAAGCAGTTCGTTGGTCATCCTACCGGTTCGCGGCATAAAATGATTTTGTAACAGTACGAACGTAATTCATCCGTATCGAGGAAATGCAAATGCACCGCACTTCTGTGACGGGAGGTGCGCTTGTAGAAACCCCAGGTGGGAGTGCATAATTAATACATATGTTTGACAGAACTCTAGGCCTCTCCGAGTCTGGGGGTCTACTCCGAAAACACGAAAAACGAAGTTTCGTCCACTATGTCAGTAGATTCCTACCACGAAAATATTCACTACGATATATCGGCCCGAACGAACTTAATTTGACATTTGAAACTACTCCCATCGCACGAGACAACAATCGAAATATAGATTTTGGCAGGAGATACTTGGAGGTCAAACGTCATATTTGACGATAACAATATCTCACCTTTTAAATAATTGGTATTACACGATATACAGAGCTACGAACGAAGGAAAGTGAGAGTAGGGTTATAGCACTTCGTTCGTTGGAACTTCGGTCGGGCCCGAAACATCGGAATCGTAAAATCAGAGTAGACCCCCTGAATCTTGTGTATTCTTCGACTTTCATATTCAGCAACTTAAAAGGATAACGTAGGTGAAAATCCGTCTTTTTTGTAAGAAAGGAAACAGACGAACATGCGATCCACATGGTAAGTGGTTACCGTCGTCAGTGGACAATTAGAACACCAGGGAAGGTGTGATGACGCTGTCGACTTTGTAAATTTTCACAGCTTTCTCAAAGAACCGCACCTCCTTATCGAGGTAGTGCAGATGCATCGCACTTCGATAATGCCTCACATATGAGTTAATAACTATGAGCAAGTGTGGGTGGCATCACTATCTGGTGGCCAATGGTCACGCGCCGTCGATTTGCCTACGGACGCATGCAAAACATGTTTGTTGATCGGTGCCCATAACGGATCTCGATATGGTAAAAACATGAAACGATGACATGTGTGCAATGAGAAGTGTTGAATCGTGTGTGGTGTGGAGACAAGGGACTGGTATCTAACAGTGGAGAGATACGCGCTGATGGTATAACCAGGCTTGTCCACTTTCCAGTGTTCCATGACCGGACATGGCGATGTTTGATGTATGTTATGATTATGACCTTTGTTTATATTTTTCAAAAAATTACCTCAATCATTCTTCATAAAGTCACAAAAATCAGCGCAACTCATCAATCCTATAGTTATAGGACGAAAGCTTCAAACTTGACTATTTCCACTTTCAATTTGTTTCTTTCATCATACCATACTTTTCATAATGCTGAAAATATGTTCCACAAACACATTTCAAAGTGAAACAGCATACACATGTGTTGAACAGTCGAACGATTTTTAATAAATTTGGTTTATAATTTGCGACTTAACTGGACAATCCGAGTCAGGTCCCGTGTATGGACAAATTGCACGCACACGGACAAATTGCGTCAAAACCGGACTAGCAGATCGAAAACCAGACGGTTGGCAAGCCTGGGTATAACCGATTGGCCGTGTGCTGTGGGCCAGCTTTTGAATAGCAACCCGCAACTTGTAAAAGGCGACTGGGATAAGGGCCGTGATACACATGCCAGTAAAAAAGCATACTAATAATAAGCGAGTAACGTTGACTCAATACACATGCCAGTAAGAAACATGACAGTTATTTCTGAGTGCCAGTTGAAAATCATTTTTCATTACTCATACTCTGAAAGTAGGTCCAAAGTTGCCTGTGGAGCGAAGTGAAAATAGCCCAATACACCCTAGGGTGAGCGTTATTCACCCAAGAATCCCTGGATACTGTGGAAACTCAAATATCCCAGAAAATATTGTATCAAATATGAAAATACCCGGAAAAGACATTTCACTAACTATAAATAATTGCTCTAATGTCACCATAAACCTTAAATAAATATCTCACCAAAGTTGTTGATTTATGAAATAAAATTCATTCATTTTTTATTTTGCTAATTAGTAGTTTTATTTTTACTTTCCTTGTATTCGTAATGAAAAGCACAGTGTTTACCTAGGGGTTCAGGACTTATTTAGTCCCTCGACCTATTGGCGCCCTCGCTGCGCTCGGGCACCAAACCCAGTCTCGGGACTGAAATAAGTCACTTTCACCCCTAGGGTTACAATGTACTATTTGTGGTTTTCAACGCTGCCCCGCGCGATCACACGAACGGGAAAAGATCAAGCGGCTTTCGATCTACTGGCGTGCTATTAAACTGGTATGCTTTTGTACGAGTAACACGTATGTGTATCACTGTCTTAACAAAGCTGCTACCACAAGTGCTAAGGAACTACAGAAACTCCTCTAAAAAAGTGGATTCCCCAACCCGCTTATCCAACGTGTCGTTTTAAGGTCATATATCCTTCAGGTACTGGGCAGTATGCACGAGGAAGCCCATGACCATCAGGTGGATGTTAAAATGGCTATAGTTTTTGTCTAAACATGATTTTCTAAAACGTATGGAAAACAGCAAAATCTCCGTTTAAACTGTTGCCTGTCATTGTTGTAATTGACCAGATTTAATCAGAGTGGATCCAACCCACATTTTGTTTTGAATTTTGTAAATAGAGCGTAAATTTAAATTAAGACCTTGAAAGTCATATACATATTGTATCACACAATATTTTCTTTTATATTTTGCAAAATTTTCTAGCATCTTAACTACATGTGGGTTGGATCCACTCTGATTAAAGTCGGTCAATTTGTCTTTGAAATGTGGACAACTGCAAAATTGCATTTAACATCCTTTTATTAATTTCCTTACGATCAGTAATCATGAATATGGAAGCGATGTGATATATGGTTGAGATCGACGACCTTACAATGATTACACAAACATGCAATTGTATGACTTGTGTGAATATTATCGGCAAATATTTGTGCTAATGTCAAATGTTTGCCGACTTCATTGGTAGGTAAATGAAAGAATTTCATTTTTACCAGACTTCTTCTTTTAAAAAGTACAGATAGCCTTCTCTTTGTATAGCTATTTCATCTCACGAAGGCGGGTGTGTTTCAGTGTGTTCCGCGTCGTCAGGGACCCAACTGAGCGTTCTCATACACACACTAAAATGATGTAAAGTCCTCGAAAAACTTCTTGGGTTTTGACCTTGAATGGGCCTCAACAGTCTGCGCATGTCGCTCCCATAATTTCAAACAAGACCCAATAAGGCGAGTGTGCGAATAGGAAGTTATTGTTGCGTCTCGGTCGAACTTGCGAACATATTGTATTGTAAATACCCCCTCCGTCGCATTCCAGCGCGCACCACCAAGCGGACCTTAAAATAAGCTACTGCGCAGGTTTGTCACGTGATATCGCCAGAGCCCAAGAAGTTTTGCGTTATTTATACATGTACAAGTACGAGTACAATCACTACTAAGCGCCTTCGTAAGATGAAGGAACTTATACTTTTTTAAATAAAGTTGAATAAGTGTCTTGAAAATCGGAATGTACGCAGCCTAGCTTCGTATTAATTAAGTGTGGTGAAGCTGTATTTAGGTGATCGGTGAAATTGTAAAAATCGGAAGTTGCAACAAACTGAAACAACAATTCGGCTGTTCGTCGTTCATTTTAAATATATCTTATTGATAAATATATACACTAATAAATACATATGCACTGAACGATAACACGTGTACTTACATTTGGATTGCGCTGTATGTACAAATCAATTGTAGGAGTGCTCATACATTATCTTTCTATATTTACCTAGCTTACCAGCTGATAAGAAATTCACCCAGTAATACAAAAATGAAATGCTGTTTAACTAGAGTTGTCAGGGATATGGTATGATACATATTTCGGACGCGGTTACATACTCGTATTATTTATACTGTTTTACCATTTTCAGTTACGGACACGGATATGAAATTTATTTAAATACTTATTGTTTCAAATACGGTTTCGGTTACGGATATGTTATTAATGAACTTTTAAAAGAATTGAAAGCATCCAAATAAAATCAAATAGGCAAGTTTACTTTCCAGTAATTAATTAACAATTACTGCTATCAACAAAACAAAATTATCTGTAATAACAACTGAAACATTTATTTCAGATTCGGTTTCGAATATTTTTTATTTCGGACACCCGATAGTTTCGGTTACGGTTCTGTATAACATCTCTCGTTTAAACTTCAGTACAGAGGCGGAATATAATAGTTTGTTCGATGTTGCACTTACAAACAATACCATATCTATATCTGATCTTTGCAAACTTTATGCTTTATTAATATATATTTAGATATATAAAAGAGAGACTTGTGCTCGCTTCCTTGCGGGATAAAGAACTAACGCAGGGGGTTCTCAAACTTTTGTCGATCGCAGACGCCTTTGCCAAAAACTATTAAAACCGCTGACACCAACAAGTAATTTACTTTACTTACTCAAACTGAGATTCGACATGTGTGCAAGTATGCGCGTGAAAAGGTTTTGTCACGCCCCCACTTGGTCTGCTACATTCGATTAGACCACGGAGGATTTACTGAGAAGTCTTATTTCATACAGTAGGTGTCATTCTTTTTGCGGTGTACATAGAGATATTTAGAGACTATCTGACTATAGAGACTATTTACTACATAGAGATATTTAGATATTTAGTGTACATAGAGAGAGCGGTACAGAGCGATATTTTTGTTTATCATGATTACCTATTGAAATCATAGTTGAACTAACAAACCAATAGCGTCTATTTTTAGATGTCGTCGATCCCCACATTTTTTTTATTGAAACTATAGACCCATAGAAAGATCAAATAGAACCCAGGTGATCGATATCGACCACTTTGGGAATAATTCAACTAAAGTCACCGACATAGTACATAGAATCAGCATGCTGAAGAGGCAACTGATGAGGTTGACCAGTGGTGGACTATGCAGGGGAAAGGACGAGTGAATTTCTACCAAGGACCAAATTGTATTTATTTTATAGTGGAGTGTAGGCTTTCTCGGCCGGTGTCCATATTAATTGAATCTTCCGGGCTACAACTGCGATTCACATCTTCAGTGGCGGCTGCGTTCACTTTCAGAGAGATGTTATCTCTTCGGCTTCTCGAGCGCAACCGAGTTTCTTCCAAACGAAACGTTTGGAAGAAAGAGAAGAGATTCCAGAATACCTCGGCCAAGTAGCCCGGAAGATTCAATTAATATGTATTTATTTTTCCTGTTGAGTACACAAATTGAAGTTCGCCTCTATACGATACGTTCGTTAGCATTCCTCATTTGGGACAATTAGCGTCAACGGACATAAAGCCAGCTAGTGTAAACAACCTTCACCTACTCTGTCCTGGATAACTGACTATCGTTTTAATTAGTGATATTGTGTCCATAGTCCACTGAATAGAAGCAACTGCTGGTCATGGGTTTCTTCATGCACGTTGTCATGTGAATGAGGCCTTAAAAACGCCACGCCACAAGATGGGGACGGTGTTATTCTAAAGCCGACCGCAACCAATTTCTACGAGATGTCTACAGTCAAACCTTTGGCAATGTCTGGAGTGTGTGAAAATTATGTCAGAATGGATTGGAACATCGTATCTTTTCTTACCAATGAGTTATATTTTTTTATCACTTGTAAACTACAATCGTAACGTTTGATCTACGTAAAAACCCGACCATATTGGCTCCATTCACAGATAAACGACCTTCAATGATGACGAATCGTTGACAGCGTTTAAAGTTCAAAATTTCCTTTTATTATGCGAAGACTTTTAAATATGGCGAATTCATCTCATAATATGCCTCGCACTCACAGTTTACAATTTTTTTTTCAAAATTTTAACTTTTTATCGCTAAAATTTGAGAAAATTGGGGTCATAAATTTCATTTTAGTCCTTTTGTAAAAATATTTTCTTTCTATAAAAGAACTCTTTTTTTTCTTCATACATGACAATGGTGCAATTAGCACATTCTGCCAGTGTCAAGTTTTTTTCGTGATAAACAATTTCAAAGTCTAAAATGTATCTTGTCAATGTCCATTCCCGTAGAAGTAAGTCAGGAGTCGCTCAATAAAGCAATAGTAGGTTTATTGGGGACAGAGGAGATCTCCTTGGGAGCACACGAAAGGTGCAGTCCCACGCTTTGATTTGATTATCAAAAACACTACGGTTACTGCCAAAAAAACCAAAATGAAATTTTTTGAAATGTAAGCCTGGATGGATGTGAAGAGCCGGAAGGGCAGCCGCGGTGGCGAGCCTTGGGAGAGGCCTATATCCGGCAGTGAATTAAAATAAGAAAGATAAGAGATGACGCGAAAAAATTGCGATGAAAAACTGTCATATATTTAAGGTCATTTGCAGTCGGTGCGCGTATCAACCCGCTTGTATGACCTCATCTAATCGTCAAGGTCACGCGAGCCTTGTATGGATTTAAAATTAACTATAGTCTCACATTGTCGATACAAGCCGGTTATGAAAATGGCGCGCAAACGAGCGGCGTTCCTTATTTGAACGTTGTGCTACATTTTTAAATGCATTCCATTCGTTTAGAATTCCATCGGCGCATTAGTTTTTTAACGCAAAGGTATTTTCGTGTACAGTCTGAAATTAAGGATTTCATTTAATTTTTTGTAAATGTAATAATAAGTGACAGATTGTGTCTGTTAATGGATCTATTTGACGACAGAATATCTATCTCGATCACCTGTAACATGCTCAATATTGATGCGTTTCCGACGTTAGCTAACAATGTTGTACACACAGACGTCAAAAGTATGCCTTAACTACGGTAAAATGTGAGATTATCTGAGGAAAAAGGGCCCTTTGTCTATTTTTAAAGTAAAATCTTTAGATTATTTTTTATTAAGTACTTCAAAAAGCAAATGTTAGATCATTTTTCTAATTAAACAAGGTAAATTTTATTCAAACTAACCTTGAAAATATGGGTCCGATTTTGATTTTCACCTGTGTGTAGAGAGAGAGTATTATTCCAAGATATTTATGAATAGATCCAAGAGGAATGAAAATATCGAAAAACTCGTAGTAATTATTAAAAAAAAGTACTAAAAATTGCGACTATCAAATGATGCAATCTGATGGCTGGGATGCAATCGGGTTGCAACAATATGGAGATCCTTGAAATAAATGATTGATTATGTATATCCATTAATGATGGTTAAGATGCCGTGTATTGCCGTGTATACGGATTGAAATGAAATGTGGCAGATTACAAAATTAAGAATCAATAAAAAAAAGACGTGTATACATCTAACTGTCAGGCATAAGATATCTTTATCAATGTTGTAATGATAATCTAATATTTACGAGTGAAACACTTGAACTTGAAAGACCAAAACGTTCGAAGGACCAAAACGCAATAATCTCGTAAAAAAAGGGCACGCTAGGGTATTTTATATCTAACTAGCTGTGCCCGCCCACGCGTTGCTGTGGCTGCCCAACAGATGGCGCTTACCCAGTTTTTACCTGTTTTTTGGTATAGCATTTTTGTTTAAATTTCGATTCGAGTATTTTCTATTTATTTCAATATATTTCCAGATTAATTTTCTTTTTTTTCCGTGAATTTTTCACATATTTTAATAGCTATTCTGCTATTCGGCGCGGAGACGAATCCAACAAATCAGAGATCATTAAAATCGGTCCAGCCGTCCTTGAGTTATAAATGGTGTAACTAACCCGACTTCGTTTTATATAAATAAGATTACAATGCGTTTGTCAAAGTTCGTCACTGAACGTAGGCGTTACCAAGTTACTATCAGAGTACAGGATGTCAAACATTCCTCTCCTATCCGCTGTCGGTTATTATTATTACAATATAACGTAGTACAAATAGAATAACTGCCATTATTTTTTTCCGTATTACGTCACTGTATGAGACTTCGGATGTGACTAGAACACAGTCCATAATACAAGCGATTGTAACCATTATTGCCTTATCAGAAGACACATAATAACAAAATCAGGGACAGTATTAGTGACTAAATCTATTGAGTCAGATTACTACGTATTCAATTACGATTTTTTCTGAGTGATTAAGATAACATAGTCATCATTTTTGTGGAATTACAAGGTATATATTAAGAATGATGGTAATTATTTTTTTATAGAAAAAAAAGGCGGCAGTCGAGCATACAGTCCACCTGATGGTAATTGGATACTGTCGTGCATAGACACCCGCGGTACATGCCAACATAAGTCCAGAATGACAAACGTTGGCACGCCCCCGGATGCGCTGCCTACCTTTGCAGATTAAGGAATGGATTGGGAAAATGGGGAGGGATTGAATGGGATGGGAATGGGCCCTGGCATATCTCACTCACTACCGAAACACGTACGTACATTGGGGAAATACGATAAGACAGGAAATGCAGTACATTTTAAGGTAGTCTTCTGTGAGAGAGGGGTAATGTGGCCAGTCGAGTGCGCCCAGCGGCTGTAGGAATGCAGCATGCACTCTATCTCAACAAAAACAAGTATAAAGCAATTTTAAATTTGAATTGCATAATTACTTGAGCCGATCAAAAGGCATTTATAAGCAGTTCAAATTATATCTATCAAACGTATTTTAAGCCTTCAGATTGCATTTTTGGTACTCGTTTAACTTTAGAGCAATTCATACGACATGGGGCTCTTCAACAGAGCTGTAAAGAGGATTCTGCAAGGTCGACAGCGCACCCGCAAGCCCCTTGCTGTTACAAGTATACATAGGCGGCGGTGACCACTTACCATCATGTGGCCCGCCCGCTCGTCTGCAAACTATTCTACAAAAAATAAATAACATCCGATCGTTTTCCCTTTGTCCGCTGATCACTAGTGGTATTGATAACGCATCGCTTATCTATCAATCATTTTCGCTTATCAATTTATAATTATTGCTAATCAAGACTCGATTAAAATACAGATCAGTTAAATTATACCCCTTTAAAAATGTAATTAGTACTTACGTTGCGGAATTATCGATCTATGTATTTGCTTGATCTGTGCCTATAATGTGATACGGTGTACTGATCAAAATTATCATTTAATCCATCAAATTTTGTCATCGTTAAACCCCAGTAGCATGGCCAGTTTAAATAATATTCTAAAAATCTGTTTTGATAAAACTATGACGTCTTTACATTTCAAATTACAGCGATACGTATTATCTATCATGCATCATTATTAGGGACGTTCCGATAAGAAATAGAGCGTTTGTCGATAACAATATCGACAAATTAATCCACTTAGTATTAAGATTTAAGGTATTAATCAATGTAGGGTGAACCCTTGTAATAATAGGGTTTATTCCATAAGGACCTTGAAGACAGGCCGTCTTCACGATCTTTTCAGACTCTTGAAATAACGTAATTTTTAAGTTATAAAATCTTAATATTTTCTTAGGGTTTCGCGATTACTATACATAGCAATTAAACAACTTTGAAACGGTTTAAATCGCGTATATTTAACATTATTTATATCCCGACGTTTCGAACACTTTGCAGTGGACGTGGGTCACGGGGTGACTCGTGACGGGGATATAAAATCTTAATCATAGTCACTAAGTACATACAGACAATAAGGTCCGTTGCCCAGATATCGTCACAGGTAAAAAAAAAAAATTTCAGTCCCATATCAACTTATCTTTAGAATTCCTTCAAAAAATATTTTATTCTATTATCTATGATAAATAAAAAATGAACTATTAAGAGATCCGTTAGGCTACAAATGTCACGCGAGTAATGTCGATAAATAAGAAATTGCACATGTGTGCATCCCCAATTCGCTTTTGCAATATTCTACTTCAGGCTTACGTTATCTTATGATAAGGTTATAGGAGTTATTTACACTACGGTCGGCCATCGGGTTCACTCGTTTTTTTATGAAGGACATTTCTAAAAGATAATAGAAATTTCAGTACTATGAACGAACCACTATTTATCAAGGGGCTTATCAGTATAAAATAATTTGTTATAAAATAAAAAAAGTCCTAAGGTTACAACTAAAATTTGTAAATCTCTTAAAATTATGATATGATTAGTATGATACCACAATGGGTACGTATGTCCTTCCTAAACTAGTTCAGAGATCAAAGTTTAGACAACAAATATCTTTTTTTTTTCTAGAATGAAGCTGATAGATGAGCACAGTTCATCTATTAGTACGTAGACTGTCCATGGACATCTGCGGTGTATGTCAACATCGGTCAAAAATGACAAATGTTGACACGTCCCTCGACAAACTGTATTATTCCTCATAAGAGTCGTAAGCGTCGAATATTATAGGGATTTCCTAGTTGAGTATTATTTATTTGGTAGCCTTATTATCAGTTATTAGGTATCACCTAACTATGCTAATAATGCCACTAATTGGCAGCTACTCCAGTCTCTATTGTCCGCCAAACGTGTCATTATTATTATTATTTTATAACCGCAAGAGACGATCCATAGCAAGTTTTGCATTTTGCGCCTTTATTTCAAGGCCAGAAACTAGGTTGAACGCCTTAAAAAACCTTGTCCCTGAAAAATCAATTATTTACTTGCATAAATGTGGGTGAGATTTTACAAAAAAAGAAATTAAACGCCAGATCAGACTAGGCTGCAAGAGAACAGTTTCCTTTGCAAAAAAGAAACGAAAAAGCGTTAGACGTTCCGTTACATTCAAATTTCGAACCGGAACTGTCAGATTATATCTGTGTGCCAGGTTTTAACTGTTAAAAACAGCAAATTTATCGCTGACAGTGTCAAAAGGTACCAAAAATCCGCGAGAGATCTAATTTGAAATGCACTCCGTATAGAGAAAGCGTATGAGCAGATATGTGGGATCCGTCACACGTGGCCGCGCATCACAATTTCCACTCACACTATAGACACTTAAAATACACCATCAACACTGCTTCCTATTTCAAATTTTCACAGAACAGAGTATAATTTTTTTTTTTATTTTCGAACGTGAAAAATAAAGCGTTTGCGCGCGGGCAGTACGCGCATGACGGGCGCAAAAGCCGGACTGACGCAAATACCCATGTATGGTACGTTGCTTTACATTAGTGATATTTCACTTTTTAGAGTTATCGTGTGAAACTCGCGTGAACCATTAACGATTTGTTTATACTTTTCACTTGATAATTTATCGGACTGTTCGGCGAGCGAATGCAACATTCAATTTACTGTCCGATGTCGTTGTATCTTTCAGTTTTTTTTTAAAGCCCAGATACTTGAAGTAACCTAGGGCAGGGGTGCTCAAACTTGAACTGCTGGCGATCTACCTCAATATTGTTAGACTACGATCGATCGACTCTGAGAGGCTGCAAGTATGTGTGATGCAGGATTGTCGTCTAGGTAGGGTGTATCGTGGCATAGATATTAGTTTTCCGCACAATATGCATTTTTTTAGTCAAGGTAAGTCGGTCGATCGCGATCGACCGTTTGAGCACCCCTGACCTAGGGTAAAAAGACTTATTTTCTTTGTTTGACCATATCGATTCAATTTTTCAAAATTCGTCTTTGGCATCTTGTTTTTTTTTTTATTATACTTTCTTGTAATACTTTCGTCTCTTTTTGAAATTCAATTTTGAAAAAGGACGCGTTTGTTAATGATATCCAAGATTCATCATAAGAAATTATGATTTTTTGTACTTTGTTGCTTACAGTCTTTCATAATAGGTTTGATATTTTTTTTTTTATAGATTAGTGGGCGGACGAGCAAGCGGTCCCACGTGATGGTAAGTGTTACCGCCGCCCATGGGCACCTGCAACACCAGGGCGTATGCGGGCGCGCCGCCGACCTTGCAAAATCCTATTCACAGCTCTCTTGAAGAACCCCATATCGTAGCTCTTCGGTATATATCGAGCTACGATACCCCATATCGTAGCTCGTATGTCTTCGGATAGGGCTCGTAAAGCTTCACAAATTTTGTCTAGGACTTTTTGGCGGAAACTCGAGCGGTAAAATTTTTGTTTGATTATTGAAAAAATTGTGTATTATGCGTACTGTAGCTTAATAGTGAATAAAAGGGTGGGACTGCGTTTCACGTGCGCTTCCAAGGAGTCCTCTTCTGTCCTCAGTAAACCTACTAACGTTTTACGGAGCGACTCCTGACTTACTTCGACGGGACTACACATTGACAGGATACGTTTAACACTTCAAAATTAAAACTTGACACTGGCAGAATGTGCTAATCCATATAGGAAAAAAAAAACTTTCGCCTGAGATATTTTTTTAAAAACACGGAAAATAGCTATATATGCCTTCAGGGCGGCACTGGAATTGATCATTTTCTTCCTAAACATGTAAAAAATTTAAAAAAAAACATTTAATTGAAAACATGCCCCTATCACTGACAGTGATCACTGACCCTATCAGTGAAACTGACCTAATGTAAGTAGTAACAAAACTTTCACGCACAACACAACATTGTATGTAGATTCCCTCGGCCGAAGGACGAACAAAGGAATACTCGAAAGTTACTTTCCTTTCAACAAGCCATGGATTTGGAAAATTAAAACGATTAGCGTATTGCTTTTCCGATTACTGGAACTTCGCTTCCGATTAGCCAGCATATTGGATTTTCTTTAATACTTTTATGGTACAGAACAATATACGAATTTTGAAAATGTAGCAGGGAGATGACGAAATCAGGTATATGAAGAAACTATGGATGATGTCGAATACTTCAATTGGCTGTCCACCTATTGGTAAATGGATACTGTCGCCCTACGACATCAGTACAGAATGGACAAAATCTGTCACGCCCTCAGATGCCAACTACGAATGGATTTGGAGAAAGGAGTGGCGAAATGGACCAGGATGGGACGGGAATGAGCTCTGGCATATTTCATTCACTACCGAAACACGTGCATTGGGGAAAGAATAGGATATGGCGGGAAATGGATGTACCTTTTCCGGTAGTACACTTTCCCGAATTAACACAAATTAATCAATATCGTTTTGTCACTTACGCCGAACGAAGGCGTAGGTTTGAGATGAATCTGCTTCCACTATTGCTTTCAATTCGTCATTATCCACTTTGGTCTTCGGTCGTCCACGGAGCTTGCTTTTAAGATCGAAACTTCCAGAACAGAAGCGATCAAACCAAAAACGCACCGTGGGTTCGTACACATCGCTGATATTGCGTTACGTCTAACAAAAAAAAAAACGCTATTTTTTTTAACTTTTAGGTGGTCGCAAACAACGATATTTGAGCATCAATTCGTTTGACGGTAAAACAAATGAATGATAGATTTTGAAAGAGATTGCCGTAGCTTTAAAATAATTAGAATTTAGAATTCCAAGTTGAAAGTGGCCACTATGAATAAACAGCAATTATAGGTAAGGCCCTAATATAGCTCATAGAATCGGCATGTTGAAGTGGCAATCGGCAGGCCATATTTGCCGCAAGGCCGATGGCCGATACGCTAGTCGAGTCCTCCAATGGAGACTTAAAGAAAGTCGGCGCTGGTGGTTGAATGAGAAGAGCCGAGGATCGTGTGTGTTGGCTTGGGAGCCTTGGGAGAGGCATATGTCCACAAGTGGAGAGACATAGGCTGATGGTATGGTAATTACAATGTTCAATTGTAATTTAATTTGTTCCATTAGTACGGAAGAGCGATAGTAGAAGGAAAAATATCACCTATATTATTAGCTCATGACGTAATTGGTGACACAATAATATTACTATTTACTGCAATGACACGGATTGCGTTATCTATACAACGTGGCAATTAAACTATTAATAACATAAATGTGGAAAACTGGTACCCATGCCTTCTCGCTGGCCACGCGGATTGGCGAGTCCATTCGATTAGAGACGGTATAGTTCCTCAGCTCCTGTGCTAGCTGGTGGCTTTGTTATTTATCCCTTTAAAACACCACGCGGCCAAATTCTAATCCATCAATTTTAATTTTTTAAAAACATGCTGTGCCCGGCCACGGGTTCTGTGGCTGCCCAACAGATGGCGCTTACCCAGTTTTTACCTGTCTTTGGATAAAAAGCAACAAACATTCATTTAACACTCGAACAAAACAAACAAATCGACCGGTAACCATTATATGCTTTTTTTCAAAATAAATAACAACAACATGACACCAATCGATTTGACAGAATTTGTCAGATTTATTTTAGATTCGAGTATTTTCTATTTATTTCAATATATTTCTACATTAATTTTCTTTTTTCCGTGGATTGTTCAGATATTTTAATAGTTATTCTACTATTCGGGGCGGAGACGAATCCAACAAATCAGCGATCATTAAAATCGGTCCAGCCGTTCTTGACTTATAAATGGTGTAACTAACCCGACTTTGTTTTTTTTATTTATATAGATTTAAGTACACACATAACATGTAAGAAATAAAAAGGGAGAAAAACAAAAGATATCTCATGGGGAGATCCAGCAGACCTGGGAAAGTGAATTATAGATTAAAAACAGAAAGGCGGGCGCAGTGCGTCTGTATGTACAATAATATATGTATATATTTGTATGTATAATAATAATTTAATAGTACAATAATATTAACAAATTACTTAAATATATATTTATATACATAGTATATACAATACGGACTATTTACGGCTCGAACCAAAAATGAATCCTCACAACTACGAGTATCTTTACCAGGGAGAAGGTTTGAGTAATAAGGGTTCAAATTTAATTAATTTTTCCCGCTTTGGGGACCACAAAGCGGCTACCACAAGCCCCAGACGAACTACACCACCTATGAACGAGTGGATTCGTCAATTCGCTTGGCCAGCATGGCGTTTTAAGTCACTTTGGACAGAAAATGCAGCAGCCCCTGTTTCAACTATCCAAACAAATAAACGCAATGAAAATCTCTCACATACGGAATCCTTAACAATAATAAACAGTCTTCGCTGGCTAAGTTAACAGTATGGCCGCACACGGCACATGTGGTAAAATTTGTTAAAAGTTTGTACAACACGTGCGCGCCAGCAGGCAAAGGTTATATTTGGAGATGGAGCTCTTTACATCAAACGATACGACAACGACACGACACCCACGTCTAATAGGTTTATTAAATGCATGTCATTGTTGATATTGTTTTTGTTGTGATCGGTACCATTTACGAGCTAAAAATGTGTAGAATAACATTTTATCACAATAATTCACATAACGTTCTTGGTTTTGGTAAATACTTATGTAGGAACATTATGAAGGAAAGAAATTCTATTGTCAGTTACTGGGCGGTTTTCGTGTATCGGAAGATTCTTGAACTCCTCTGTGGCCCCTCTCCTACGTGACCACGGGCGCGCCAGCGTGGCACTCATAGTTATGTGTATGTGTCCCTCCATCTCATTATAGAGTTACAAGGAAAAATCAATAAACAGGAGGTTGGGAAGGCGAGGGAGATCCCGGCTAAAAATCTTACCTATGCTACAGTGGCTACTAGCCACTGGCTCAGCAAGAGCACTCAGTCACTGTAGTTTCTAAAGTATTGGCAATAACCATGCTGATTGCCAACATTTGTTAGAAAGAAAGAAGATTGCTGTATGGTGGCCGTAGGGCACGGTGCAATGAAATCTCCGTTTCAATATTATCTACGTTATTCCTCTGTCACTGAAGACTACCTTGAAATGTACTGCATTTCCCACTTTATCGTATTTCCCCAATGTACGCACGTGTTTCGATAGTGAGTGAGATATGCCAGGGCCCATTCGCATCCCATCCTATCACTTCCCATATGAATTTGGAGAAAGGGTTGGATTTCTACATCTCCAAAGGTGGACAGCGTATACGGGGGCGTGCCAACGTTTGTCATTTTGGACTGATGTTGACATGTATTGCGGATGTCCATGGACGACAGTATCCACTGTATACTCGTCTGCCGTTTTCTTTCAATAAATAAATGGTTTCGGCCAGCGTTAGAATAGCACCGTCTCTTCGCGTGGATTAAAAGGCGACTAAATGATAATAAAGCCACTACCACAAGCCCTGAGAAACCACATAGCCTCTACAAAAGTGGACCCGTAAACCCACTTGGTCAGCGCGACGGTTTAAGTCCATACATCCCCTATGCACAAGACAGTCTGCTTGAGGAGGTCCACGCCCAGCAGTGGACGATAAAGACTGGCTATATGGATACGGTTATTGCAAGAAGAATAAATCGTCGAAATCGTTAAGTATAAAAACGGTGTTATTTCCGTTTACAGTAAAAAGTTGTGACTCAACGGTTGCTAATAATATTTATTTATATTAAACCGCCATTATCAGTATATTTTCTTTATTAATTCAACAATTCTTTAGTTAACAACATAGCGATTGTTCCGGGCTTCGCCTGCGTTTGTTTCAGTTCTTTTTATCTTAATTTTTAGCTTACAAAAATAATGCGCATATACATACATATTTTAATTTTCGAAAAATTAACATTTATTTCAATTATTAATAAATAATTGGTGATTAATTTATATGGATCAATAATTTATTAATAAGAATTAGGGGCGCGAACTCTTGCGCGCGTGAATGTGTTAAATGCATACATAACTTTGAACTAAAATTTATAAGATAACTAACTGTGCCCGCGACTTCGTAAGCGTGGGATTTTACTTTCTAACCGATTTCGATGAAAGAAAGCCTATTCGAAGCGCCAAGCTAAGCTTAATTAACCTGTGGAAACCCCATGAAAATCTGTTCAGTAGTTTTGGAGATTAGCGTGTTTGAAGAGACAGACAAAAATTTTCAACATCTTCTTTTTGTATTCTGAGATAGTCTTCCTTCATCGTCAGTTTTTGGTAAATATATTCAATGTACAGACGCGCTGGTTCTATAGTTTTATTATATGTATAATGTGCTTTATCAAGCACTAGAGATAAATCTCGAAATCAAAACAAATTGCGTTGCTCTGAAAAGAGATTGTTTTTATTAAACCAAATGTGGCAATATACAATTGACATCAAAACAACATGTTACAATCTGTACAAATCTTACCTGAAAAGAGAAACAACATTTAATGCTATTGATTCTCTAATTTAATTCTCAATATCTTATTATATTTTGTCATTAGACACAATTGTAAAACCTCGATATAACAATCCTTGATATAAAAAATGACAAGCCCTTCTGTCAAACCTCCATTGGCTCAACCATAGAGTAACCATCGACTGGCTCAAACTCCACAGAGCCACCACTATAGTCAATTAGGAATGAAGTACAAAGATCTTCATTTACATCTTCCCCCCCCCCCCCCCCCCCCCCCCTTTTAGGTTTCTTCTGGTACTGGAACAAGTTTTGTATGGTGGAAAAGATTTGATTCGAATTTTTTATGCCCTGTGTTTACTCTATATATTGAGTTTGACAATTTTTCTAATACTTGGTATGGGCCGATTTTTAATTCATCCAGTTTTTTCCTGTTTAATCGATTTCCGTTTTCAACATATACCAAGTCTCCTACTTTAAGTTCGCATTTTTTTCTGTTTTTGTCGAATTGTTGCTTATTATAATTGTGTGATTTTATACTTTTCTCCAAAGCTATTTTTCTATCTTGCATTAACTCATTATGTGTTATTTTTTGTTTCAGTTCATCTGGTAGAATATTAACATTTTTTCCTTCTAATAGATATTGTGGAGAAAATCCTGTCACAGTGTGCTCCGTTTCATTATATTTTTTTGTACATTCGTGAGCAATAGTCGTCCAGGCCAATTTATCCTTCTTTTCATTAATTTTACATCTGATTTTATTAACTAATGTTTGGTTCAATCTTTCGTTCAAACCATTCGAAAAAGGTGCATTTACTGCAGTGAAAATTATGGGTATATTTTCCTTATTTAAGAAGTTTTTAAATTCTTTTGAATTTATACCCGGATATTGATCAGATAGAATCATGCCTATTTTATTTTCCTGTGTCACTTTTTTAACAATCTTTATAAAATCACTCGAGCTTTGAGTTTTTGAAGTCACAATATAGGCATACCTGGTGAAGTGGTCTACCAGAAGATGTAAATATGTTTTTGTAGAGCGTGAGCTACCAAATCCACCGATGGTATCTATAGACATTATTTCAAAAGGGTAAGTAGCGGGCCCTAGATGAGACATTAGTCCAAATTTATATTTAGCTCTAGATTTATTTTTTATGCAGATTTCACAGTTGTCGCAAATTTTCTTTATATTACATGTTAAATTTTTCGCTACGTAGAATGGTTTAATTTTGTTTTCCATTTGTTGTATTCCTATATGGCAGTAAAGATAATGTATGTTTTCTATAATTTTTTTACTAAATTCCTCGGTCAGTACAATCTTTTCCTTTCTCCCTATCTTCTTATAGTATATTTTATCTTTTAATTTTAGTTTATTTATATTTTGTTTTATATCTTCATTTTTTTCTTGATCATTTTGGATGTCTTCTAGTTTAATAAAGTTCACAATTTTTAAAATTTCATCTTGATTTTCATATGATTCTAATACAGGATTTCTGCTCAAACTATCAGCTTCTAAGTTGTATTTTCCTGGAGAATATATTACCTCGAAATTAAATTGAGATAGATAATATGTGAGCTCTCCCAGTTCTTCATCCGTTCTAGCCTTAATATTCATTTTTTCTAGAGGTTTATGATCAGAGAAAATTGAGAATTTTTTTCCTATGAGCCAAAGCTGCCAATATTTTACTGCTTCCTTTATTGCTAAACACTCCAGATATATAGCTTTTTTCTTTTTTTTTTGAGTGTCATTTAATTTTTTTGAAAAATATGCACAGGGTTTTTCTTCTCCATTGCATTGTGGTTGCTTCAAGACCGCGCCTATGCCCTGTATACTGGCGTCCGTATAAATATGTATCGGCAGATCTGGGTCAAAGATTGCTAAAATGGGTTTTGAACACAGTAGCTTCTTTATTGTATCAAATGATTCTTGACATTTCTCTGACCAAACAAATTTTTGTTCTTTTCTTAACAAATTATGTAAGGGATCTAATATGATTGATATATTGGGCACATATTTTCCATAAAAATTTATTTTTCCCAAAAACTGCCGAACATTTTTTCGTGTTGTCGGAACAGGGAAATCTTTTATAGCAATTAAATTATCCTTTAGAGGACTAATTGTATTATTTTTTATTATATGGCCTAAGTACTTCACCGAGTCTTGTGCAAATTTACACTTAGAGAATTTCAATCTAAAGCCTTCCTTTAAAATTGCTTCCAATAACAATGATAAGTGCTTAACATGTGCTGGAAATGTCTCAGAAAATATCAGAATATCATCTATGTAATTTACGGTGAAATCTGATAGTCCATGTTTCCTAATAATGCTACTTAATATTCTCTGAAAAATTGCAGGAGAAGTTTTTAAACCAAAGGGTAAACAGGTCCACTGAAAGTGGTTTTCTTGAGTAACAAATGCTGTTTTCTTTCTGTCTTCAATTTTCAAAGGGATTGACCAAAATGCTGAATTTATATCCAGCGTTGAGAAGAATTTGCAGTTTCTTGTTTTTATCATTAAATCCTCGATTAGTGGAAACGGTTGTGATTGAGGAATCACAATTTTATTTAGATCGCGAAAATCTATGCATAATCTAGATTTTCTTCCTTCTTCCTTTTTATATGCCAATGTTACCGGGGCTGCAAAAGGACTATAAGACTCTTCAATTAATTTTTTTTGTAATAATTTCGATACTTGTTGTTCTATTTCTTTTTTATCCTCAATAGTGCATCTATATGGTCTTTTGCTACAATATCTATCTATTAATAAATCAATATGTGCTTCATAGCCCTTCACCGTGCCTATATCATATTTATCTTTGGCAAAAAGTGATTTATATTTGCAAATTAATTTATTTATTTCTGACTGTTCCTGAAGGTTTAGATGATTTACTGATATGTTAAAGTTCGTCGCTTCCACGTGTTCATTAAAGTTTATTTTATACTTATCATTTGTTTCAACTTTAGTTTTCCCTAGGACATTCACTTCCTTTTTTTTTTTATTTAAGTTCTGATTTTCTTCAAACTTGCTACCTGAAAAGCCAGGAATTATTTTTGTGTTATTAGGATTTATTTCTTCTTTATTATCTTCTTTTTTGAAGTTTAGGATGTTTTGTGTAATTTCTAATTTTTCATTTTGAATTAGTTGAAATTTTTCTATGCAATCTAATCCAATTAAGAAATCATAGTCGAAATTCTCTTCATCTATGACAAAAACATTAATATTTTTTTCAATCTCATAAATCTTTATCTTTAAAGTTACTATTCCTATGGATTTTTTTACACCATTAATCGTTTTTAAGTTTGCATTTCCATTATTATTATTAATTGGGTTACTTTTCAAGGACAATAATCTTGAGTTTATTAAAGACACATTCGACCCTGAATCATAAATTCCCAAAATTTCTAAGGTATTATTTATTGTTAATTTAATTTTGATTAATGGTGAAGTTGTTAGTTTTTTGGATCTATTTCATTTAATTGCATTTCTAACTCCGAATTGTTGACGCTTCTAATTTGACCTCTTTTAGGTTGGTCATTATTTTTGTTTTTAAACCAACATAAGGATTCAGGATGATACCGGTTTCCTTTATTTTCTTTTTCACATATTCTGCATGGTCGGTCTCTTCCATTGTTTTCTTTAATTTTATTTTCAAAACCTACCATCTTTTTTTCCAAAATCTTTTTATTCACCAAATGTTCTAAACCTCTGATGTTATTAAATAAATTCTCAGTATCTTTTAAGTTATTTCTATCAATTTTATCTGCTATAAAATTTGGTAGCCCCGTAGCGATTAGATCAATTAGAGTGGGTTTATCCATTGATTTATTTATCTCCAATAAAAGTCTTTCTTTTTTTAGTGCATAATCTAGTAATGAGCCCTGTCTGTATTTGAATAAAATTGCATACCTGACTGGTGACCAACCTTTGTCCGCATAAGTTTCATAAAAGTTTTTTTTTCCATATTGACCATTCTGAGTTTACTGTATATTTTATGAGCATGGAACTGTACCAGTCAAGACACGAGTCTTCTAAAAATAGCCTAAGAACTTCAATTCTCATAGTATCTTCATCTATTTCTAAACGAGTACATTCTGCTTCAAAAATATTCATCCATTGAGATCCATTTGATGTTTTTCTAGTGAATTTTTCTATTACAAATTTCTCTGTTAAATTTCTTATTTTATGAGGTTTAGGTGTGTCCTTCTTCATTTCAGCAAAATTCTCCAGGATTCTTGTCAAGGCTTCTTCTGAAATTTTAGCTGTATCAGCCTCTTGCCGTGTTTCTGGTGTAATCTCTTCCAGTAAATATCCCTTGAACTGCATATTTCCATCTTCATCTACATAAACATTATTCATCTCTGGTGTTACCGAAATCCATACTTTTCTTTTTTCGTGTCTCTTTTGTAGGGTAGCTTTTACTTTTTGGAAAGTTTGAGTTCTTATAAGTGTATCATGTAGTTTTACCGGTTGTAGTTGTTCCGGGATTACAAAAGTTTGTTTATCGGTATCCGTAATTGAGGTTATGCAGATTACGTTCGTTTTTGGATCTTCAGCCGGTTTCACTACAAATTCAAACCTTAATTTTTCCATTGCTGCTCAACAGCTGTAAAAATGTTGTTTTATAATGTGCTTTATCAAGCACTAGAGATAAATCTCGAAATCAAAACAAATTGCGTTGCTCTGAAAAGAGATTGTTTTTATTAAACCAAATGTGGCAATATACAATTGACATCAAAACAACATGTTACAATCTGTACAAATCTTACCTGAAAAGAGAAACAACATTTAATGCTATTGATTCTCTAATTTAATTCTCAATATCTTATTATATTTTGTCATTAGACACAATTGTAAAACCTCGATATAACAATCCTTGATATAAAAAATGACAAGCCCTTCTGTCAAACCTCCATTGGCTCAACCATAGAGTAACCATCGACTGGCTCAAACTCCACAGAGCCACCACTATAGTCAATTAGGAATGAAGTACAAAGATCTTCATTTACATATGTATAGATTTTAACCACAGCAATTATCTTTTATTTATTTTTATCGTATATCGTAATAGAAGGAGTTTAACGCCTTGGGGCAGTCCCCACCATCCAAACCTTTGGGTTGATAAGAGTTCAGTTAGGAGGTGCATGAAAGACACAATTTAGATGGTGGGGAAAAATAAATATACCTAATACATTATTACATATACATACTGTATTATTACATGTACACATACATACAAACTTACACATGTACATATATTCGAGTGATTTTCGAGCACGTTAGTAAGAGTTAGTAGAAAAACTATAGACAGCTCCCCGATGGCTGTTTCACTATGTAGAACTGGGACCTCCAAATATATATATATATATATATATATGTGTGTATAATATAGTAGTTTTTTTTACAAATATTATGATAACCTTACCTACCAATAATTAAATTTACCACCGCCAGGTTCTAGGCAAGCTTCAGCGATCTCAGCTCGCTTTAGCGGCGATAAGGCCGCCAGTTGACCGTATTCCTTGTATTTCTCTGTATGTTTTGGTGGACTATATCTAGATATCTACCAAAAAATATTCAATGTACAGACAATGCTTATTTACGATTTTGTTATATATATATATATATATATAGTGTTATCAGTTATCACTATCATCATCACGGTGTAAATTTAACCGGTCAAAGAAAACTTCCGTTGCCAAGGAGTTTTAAATACGCATAATTAAAACTAAAACCGTTGTTTGCTGCAACAGCAAAAAGTACAAATAAATTGAACAGGGAGACGTTTCATCTTGAACTAGCCGAAACCGGCGCGCGCGCGCACGCCGTAAACAATATAGCCATTCCTTTCACACATTTAATTATGTATACCCCGTCTCGCTTTCCCATTACACTGAGCGTGCGCGTGATATGTCGCGTTATTCAAGTTCGTGGACATGTCAAAAATCTTGATTTGTTTTTTTTTTCTTGTGTAATAATTTAATCAATTCGCATTGCTACAAAAATATGTTTCGAAGATATTGAGACTACCACACCATACAATCAGCCTATGTCTCTCCACTGGTGGATGTAGGCTCGCTACCACACACGATCCTCGGTTCTTCTCTTGCAATAACCCCCGGCGGAGTCGCTTGCTCGCCGGTGACTGACCCCCAACTGCCTCTTCAGTATGCCGATTCTACGGCTATAGTGAAATATAAAAAAAAGATAACGTAATTTTTGTACGACTCTATCTTATAAATCAAATGTTTAGAGCACATGCTATTTCTATTTAAACTTATTTTTTTATATATAGAAAAAAGGCAGCAGACGAGCGTCCACAGACATCCGCGACAAGGGCGTAGTTACGATTTTATCCAGTGTGGGGCAAAAGCGAACAATTTTCTTATAATTTAAATAGAGGTAATGTAATGCAGAAAGTCTGTTACTTATTCTTCCCTATGCCGGGGAGAGGGGGGGGGGGGGGGGGGCGCAAGCGACCCAACCTGTCCCAACGTGGCTACTGCCATGATCCGCGATACATGTCAACATCAGTCCAGAACGACAAATGTTCTGGACAAATGACAAATGAACGACAAATCGACAAAAAACAGATCGACGAATCCCTCAGCATTGGGAGAGACGTTGCGTCTCTCTGTGTGTTCTACCGCCTGTACAATGGGGAATGCTCTGAAGAATTGTTTAATATAATTCCCACCTCGGGTTTCTACAACCGCACCTCCCGTCACAGAAGTGCGGTCCATCCGCAATTTCCTCGATACGGAGGTGTCGCGCACTGTTCGCTCCAAAAACTATTTTATACCGCGAACCCGTAGGCTGTGGAACGAACTGCCTCAAGAGGTCTTTCCATTGAGCTACGATATGGGGTTCTTCAAGAGAGCTGTGAATAGGATTTTGCAAGGTCGGCGGCCCGCATGCCCCCTGGTGTTGCAGGTGTCCATGGGCGGCGGTAACACTTACCATCACGTGGGACCGCTTGCCCGTCCGCCTACTAGTCTATAAAAAAAAAAAAAAAAAAAAACGACCAGAACGGCCTCCGGGATGTTTTTTTATGGACGAAGGCGGCAGACGAGCATACAGTCCACCTGATGGTAAGTGAATACTGTCGCCCATAGACATCCGCGATACATGCAAACATTAGTCCAGAATAACAAACGTTGGCAGGACGCCGGATGCGCTGCCTACCTTTAGAGATATAGGAATTGATTTGGAGAAAGGGTTGGGAAAATGGGAAGGGATAGGATGGGAATGGGCTCTGGCACATCTCACTCACTACCGAAACACGCACGTACATTGGGGAAATACGATAAAGTGGGAAATGCAGTGCATTTCAAGGTAGTCTTCAGTGACAGAGGAGTAGCGTAGATAATATCAAAACAGAGATTTTTCGAAATATAATCCCTAAAAAGGTTAAATGGGATGAAATGTTATTAATGGTCGTGTTAACTTGAAACTTGTATACAATACAAATAATTAAAAATTAAAATTGTATAGTTTTTCATAATTATTATTGTAATCGCTTAAATTTTCGAAGGCGACAATTTGATAAAATTCAAATTCAACAAATATCCTGTACTAAATATTTACCGCTTTGTACTCCTCTCGGTTATTCTAAGCTGGAAGAGGTTCCTTCTAGGAATAAGTCTGCCCTTTTTACTTACTAATATTGTAATGTCTAGTAACTTTGTAATGCCTTATTGTAACAATTCATTATAAGTACAATAAAAAGCAACGCAAATAATTATTTTACCGTTTTTTAAATAGGTAGATCGTACCTACCTATTAAATAAACTGCAATCTTCTTCAAAAGAAGCTGTCTAATACTGAACATTATATGAAAAATAAAAATCCGTTCGAGATTAACAAACGAACGAACATTTGCTTTTTACTCTGATCAAAACACACTTTTTGTCGCGTCCAGAGACAAACAAACAAAAAACAAATGACAGACGTGTTCTTAATGGATCCCTCTTTAAGTTATGCGATGTTGTCACCTTTGAAATGTGCTTATCTTACTCTGTGGCGGGCTTCGGATTTAATGCTAGATTTTTGAGAGGATTTAAAAACGGTAACATTATGTTGAATGCACGGTTTCAACGTCGCGACACGTCGCGTCGCGTCGGTTTCGTAATAATAATAATACGCTTAATTGTATAAAAATATACAAAACATAATATTAATATACAACAATGAAAAATTTATACAATTGGCGGCCTTTGCGCAGCTACCTACATTGACATAAAATAGGTACATATGTAACATATACATATGTAATTAAATACATTATATTATATTGTATATCATACCTACTAATATAATATATACATTTTAAAGTTAAAGACTCTTATAGTTAAAGGTAAAGAGTTGCACAGTCTGACAGATTGAACAGTGAAGGAATTTGTGTAGAAATTGGAAGTATGAAATAGATTTTCGGTACAAGGTTGTTCGAAGAACGTACGGAATGTACTTATGGACCGGGAGACAGAGTCCTTTTTTTACTAGGTCCACTAGCAATTTTTCTCGAAAAATGTTGTATTGCCTATACTGAGCGTAAATAACGCACGGCGAAAAGTGGAAGATAAAAATGTGTGTAAGCGATGAAAGCCGGAAAATTTTGATGGTTTGTAAATCACTTGAGGTGTCTACTCAATACTGTTCTTATACTATATAAACAAAGCGGCGGAACATAAATGGACATTATGTTCCAAGTGGAACATAAATGGCCGGTGGAAGGCCTGAGTTGGGAAAATTTTGAGGAACATAATAAGGTTCATGGCCGCCAATTTGTATGTGCAATATTATGATTTCATAAGCTTATTAATTATGCTTTTATATCCTGAAAATTCTGTAGTTTTGATAAATGTTCTGATTTGTTAAATGCTTTTTCAAAAAATATTCTATATTAATAACTCGAACATCTTTTACATGCTACGTATACATTATTAGGAATTTTGATTGAGTTGTTATATGTTTTTGTTACTTTTCCTATATGAATTGCCTAAATTCTGCGGTGTGTTTAATATTAAAAAAATAAATAAAAAAGGGTGGAAAAATTAGGTGATTCTCTCTTTGAAAATGTCTACACAACAACTTTCAAGAAAGTTACTCGTGGACCTAGTAAAAAAAAAGGCCCCTATCTCTCGGTCCATTAGACAAGACAAAAATCATAAACAATGGAAACGTTTTCCGGTGACCATCAGACCATGTCGAGCCAAATGAGATATTTATATGAATGGTTCTAGATTATCAGGAATTTAGTACTTACATATTTGCTATGCTAGATACCAAATAGTAGCAAATGGGTACTAAATTCCTGATACATTCACCTAAATATGTATCACATTTGGTCCAGACATTCTGATGGACACTTCTGGAATCAGTAAACGACAAAGGCTTGGCACTTTTGTTGACCATTAAGTCTGTCTTGGGCAGGCCATTCAACTATTTAGTTCGGCAGCATTTGGGAAAACGCGTTTTCTCGTCTCTTATACCCACAATGTTTGAAGACGAAAGTCTTCGAAATATTGCTTAGTATTAATCAGTGCATCTGCACTCATTTAGCTTTCAAAATCGATGAAGTGGTTTTCGAATTTATCTATTGAATAAAATAGAAAAAAAAATCTCAGTTCTGTCTTTAATTTATAATCAGTATATTTATAACAGTGTCAAATTTTGTAAGAAATCACATGTTCATTGTTTGTGGCCGTCTGGTGTCGACTGCTTCTAGCCATCATCCCATCTCTTGCCGTGGGTGACGAAAAAGGCGTGGTGAACTACACCACCTCTGGAGGACCTAAGCTGCATGATTAGCTTGCCGTTTTAAGACAATGCATAAGACAATCTGCATGAGGAAGCCCAAGTCCAACAGCGGACGAGATAACAATGCTAATTACGTATGTAGATGTAGCTACATCAGTAAAAATCCATTAAAACCAACAATTTTCGTGAATATTATGTGTACCACTATAATAAGCCTTTCGCGTTTTTTTTTTCTTCTTTTTCATATATTGCAACGGCGCAATAAGCACATTCTGCCAGTGTCGGTGATTATCACAAACACCATGCACGAAAAACACTTCGATGTTTATTAAACTATCACTATTAAATCACAAAATCTAGTGGACTAATACACAATGCTCTCACGTTTCCGACAAAAAGTTTTAATTTATATTTTACAGTCTTGTTTTGACATTATCGTCCGTTATCAGTGCATTGTACTTTTACATCAATCATAAAGAAACTGGATTTATCTAAAATCAAAGGCTTTTCTTCGCGCCAATTTTTAACGTAATCAAAACGGTAGCAATTAAACAGCTTTGAACGGTTTAAATCAAAACGGCCCAGAAGGGACTTTTTGGCGGAAACTCCAGAAGTAAAGTTGAGTTTTTGTTTGATTATTGTAAAAATTGTGTATTAGGTGTATTGTGTTTTAATAGTGATAGTGTATTTCACAGATTGGTGTTCGTGATAATCAAATACAAGCGTGCGACTGCGTTCGTCCAACGAGTCCTCTTCTGTCCTCACTGAACCTACTATCGCTTTACTGAGCGACTCCTGACTTACTTCGACGGGACTGAACATTGACAGTACATTTTAGACTTTGAAATTGTTTATTACGAGGAAAACTTGATACTGGCAGAATGTGCTGATTGCACCGTTGCCATATAGGAAGAAAAAAAAGGTCAAGAAGGCATTCTTACAACTGCCACCTTTTTTTTATTAAAAAGGTCGATGACAAGCATAAGTCAGAAAGAAGGTTTTGATATTTTCCACGTTTTAAAAAAAATGTTTAGAAAAATATTTGTAGAGCTATGGGCAGCAAAAGTACAAAAAAACTCGACACTGGCACAATGTGCTCAATTGCGCTATTGCCATTAAAGAAAAGAAAAATATACCTAGGAAGCTTCGTTCTTTATTCAGACAAAATTACTTCTACTTCAAAAGTTGTAATCGCTGACATAAATGGTCCAAGATGTCGCCATGTCGTCATGCAGGAAATTGCCCATCAACAAGTCGTCAATCAGTTATATTCTGACTTATCAGATTAACCCGTTATTGTGATGCGGTTGCTGCTTGTATTTGAAGAAATCTACCACATATGGGTGCAGATTACGAAATTTTCCTATTGCAGACATCTTCACTATAACCGATTAGTTTCAATACAATGGTTTTTCGGTTAAAAATAATTTTTTTTTCGGATTTTCGGAGTTTCCAGGCTTCCAATAAAAAAATATATACCTAGGTGTAATCCGAACCTTTAGCGGAACCAGAAACCGTTGACTCTTCTTAGTCTGAGTTAATTGACTTATTGTGTTATGTATTTTTAGCAAAGGTTAGAAAGTTTACTGACAAAATATTACAAATAAATAAAAAAAACTAAAATAAAATATCCGGGGGGTCCCATCTATAATTCTTGCCGCTTACACAAAAAAAAAAAATCGACCAAAAGGTTTTACAAACCAGGACACCATAAAGAACTTAATTGTCTTGGCCCTTTGTCCTGTTCCCCATTGCTCTTAAAAAAATGGCCAACGGAACAAACCGCCATAATTAAAAAAAATGGAGGCGGTTGGCATTACGTCACCAGTTTGTATAAGCTTGTAAAAAAAAACAAGTACGTTGTTTTGATTATCGAAATGTTGTAAGTTTATAGCTGTACCTACGGATTACAAAAATCTATAAGAGAGATAGTTCATTTCCTATAAATGTTACATAGCATGCAATGCAAGCACCCCTTTCAGGTGGACCAAGTGGATTGACGTGTCCACTCTTTCAGAGGTGATGTAGTTCCTCTATGTTTGTGGTATACGGGTATACCTAATGTGACCATTTATTTATCTCCACAAAACGGGACACGGGTTAAATAAAAGTAGGTATATTAAAAACACATTGTTATCGTCACAGTATTTAAATTAAAAATATCAAGATATGCCGAAGAATATTAAACAGAAAAATAATGTTCCTAATCATATTTATTCACCACCGTTTGGCGTCACCGCGCAGCCGCCACCGAAAACACTTGGAACAGATACAAAGTTGCTTCCTTGTGAAAACGGGACAATTTGGCATCCCGAACCATAAGTTGGGGACAAAGGGACAGATCATCTGAAAACGGGATGGTCCCGTTCAAAACGGGCGTACGGTCAGATGGTCACATTAGGTATACCTACTTTATTATCCCTTATTAAAAATTATATCTTGTTGTTATTTTAAGAATGGTAAATGTAATGTTGTGTTCGTATATGCCCATACTTGAGCGATGATGTCATCGGTTAGAGAACAGTGTTTGAAATATGGATTTAATTACCACGTAATTAGTGTTGAAATGATTGTTTGGAAACATGGAATGGAATTATGGAATCGATTTCAGACTTAAAATACTAGTCTGCAAGTTTAAATTTGCGTAAACAGTATTTTTTTTTATGGACGCAGAGACGTCAGACGAGCATACAGTCCACCAGATGGTAAGTGAGCACTGTAGCCCATAGACATCCGTGGTACATGCCAACATTAGTCCAAAATGACAAACGTTGGCACGCCCCTGGATGCGCTGCCTACCTTTGGAGATATAGGAATGGATTTGGAGATTGGGGAGGGATAGGATGGGAATGGGCTCTGGCACATCTCACTCACTACCGAAACACATACGTACATTAGGGAAACATTGTATTACACAATAACTGAATATGTCGTGGACAGAATATTATCATTGTATTATCTGACATCCCTTAATCTTTTCTTTTTCGTTAAGTATTGATTTTTATTTAAAATCATTGACAAATTAATTTAAATGATGATGGTAATGGTGAAGAAAATTTATCCATGGATTCACCGGTGTAGCCTGATTGTGGATACATGTGAAAGGAGGCGGATATAATAAAATAAATGTAAATTTATATGAAAACGTCATCATTCTCATTTTGACATTATTACTATTATAATTTATTACTGTATTATTACCACTGTTTGATACTATTGCCGGAATATATATTAATACGTATTAGGTAAGTATATGAGGCTAATTGATATTTTGTATTAAGTATGATTTTAAGTGTTATGTTCTTTGTCAGCATTCATGTTTTCTGTCAGATATATGTAATTTTGCATTATTAACGAATGCGTGGATCGGACTATGTATTTACCACCTTTTTTGTAACGTACATTGCAAACAAATAAATTGAATAAACTTTTATTGGAAGCCAAAACAAACGTATCAGGAAATGTATGTAAATGTTGCTGTTTCATGGTTAAAAATAACTATGTAGGTAGGTACATATTTTATAGCTGCCAGACGTATAGAGATGTTGCCAGATTGAACATACTGTCGTAACCAGCCATTTTGTCGTCCACCCACCGCTGGACATGGCTCCATACGCTCATTGTCTTGGGCGTGAGGTATTGGAGTCTGGAGACTCTTGAAAGGCCACTAGAGCCACAAGAATTTAGACATGAGGTATAGTACGTCCACTGGGAATTGAGAACGTTCCACTTGAGAAAAAGGTCCGGGGCTATCTTTTGTTAGCAAAATTTAAAGTTAAGAAATAATTATCAATGGAAAATATGAATAGACTTACGTAGAGTTAGATGGACCTAGCAGTTTGATGCTTGGGAAAAAAATAAATGCTTCTAAATTGTTTTTAGGGATTTATTTATTATTTTAACTACACTATTTACTTTAAATGTCATTCAGAGTGTGATGAGCTGGGATCTTCAAAATTAACATTTATGACAAATCTATCTATGTAAAGCTCTTGCGATAAAAGTGAATTTTCAACGTCAACAGTGTGTCTAAAACAATTACGGAATAATTGTTTTTTCTTTTTTAATACTTAACACCGATTAAACAAATAAAACTGACAGAAGTACAGGCAGTTAAAAACGATCAAGATTCGTTGTTCCGGGACTGGTCGGCGGTAAAGTGATTTTATTATCGGCAATCCAACAAACAACGGTCAAGTTATTTACCTATCTCCATTGAAATGTTTCCAATTTCTAGTGGACATACTATATTTATGTATGTATTATAATGGTCTTAAAACACTTTGGCACGTTGACCAAGTGGGTTTGCGAGTCCACTCTTGTAGTGATTGATGGCTTTGTTATTCCTTAGTCGCTTTTTATGCACCCAACGGGAAGTGGGGGGGGGGGGGGGGGGTAGTGCTGTTCTAAAGCCGGTTGATACCACACGGTCAAATCATAGATACGCTCTAATAATTAGGTCAGAATATCAGAATATAGGAGATATGGGTCATATAGATTCATATAGAAATCTCCCTGAAATCTGCAATCTACACCGAAGGAATTTACGTCTCACGAACGACCTTCGTTCTCCTTCTGAGATAACATAACTACATTATCTCCTTATCTCCCACATAATTACTGGCAAACATTTAAGCTATGACAAGGTCATTGCAGGATGAAATATTTTTGGTTAAAACAAAAAATATTGAGTAATCCCTATTTCAATGATGTCAACTTTTTACACGTCTCTCTGTAAAGAAAAGCCTCCCCTAGTGAGTTAGGGGTATTGTAATAAATTTTAAATACAGTCCAATAAGAAACTAAGCGGGAGTTTAATTTGATAGAAGATGAACCTTACCGATTCACGCTTATTAAAACAAAAAGTTGCTTTTCGTTTCTTACGAGCCTAAATAGACTGTAAGCTGTGCCTAAAATAATAAATAGACACATTAAGTACTACTACACACTAGATATCTTTATCACAATGACCGACAAAAAAAAACACATGCAACGCGAAACGAATCGTGATAGAATGCGTGGAATGGAACGTGACGCGAGGCGAATTGGCGCGAATAGCAAAACATGGCGGCTGTTATAGAGAAATGTCAGCAGTGGATTTATTGCTTTGAAATCGATTTGTGTGAAGAGAACAGGTGCTTCATACCAAGGATCTGATTAAATCGAAGCTTAGTAACATCTGGAGTAAAAATGGTAATTTATTTTTTTATAAGAGGCAGTTCGGGCGTCTTACAAGACGGCAGCGATCACCGCCGCCGATGGACACCTGCAACATCAGGGGGGATGCGGTTGCGCTGCCGACCTTGCAGTATCCTATACACAGCCTTCTTAACCCTATACACAGCCCATGTCATAGCTAAGTGGAAAAACCAGTATGCAGTTCTTTGTACAACTTTTGGGGTTGCGGAATAAATTGCCTTGAAGACCGCACTGTATAACCTTTTCTCAAAGAAGTGGGGATGAGCCGCCCGTACATCACAAGAGGTGCGATGATAAGTTCGCATCAGACTAAACAACTCTTTAGGACATTACCTATTGCAAAGGTGATAGAAAACACACAGAGATGCTACATCTCCTCACGCTTACTACCAAGTACCAAATAAGTAAGTAGGTACTTACAGTACTCGAGAACATGAAGAAGCCATCGTACGAGTACATCATCGTCTACTTTCGTTTCTCGGCCCCTTTTTCGCAATTACACGAATCGTGATTAGTCGCCTTTGAGACATTGGAGGAGTAGGTCTCGTTCAATTACGAATATTTATACAATTACGGCACCGCCTGATGTTAAAGAGGGAAAAATATTCATTCTCACGCTCGGCCAGTTATTTAATTGAAAAAAATATATACATATTAATAGTCATGTTTCAAATACATAGGTTTTATGAACCTGATGTCATCACGTAATATACTCCCAATTCATCTATATGTCCCTCACGAATAGATAAAGAACGGAGATTCACGCTACAAATGATTTACGATTAAGTAATCTTATAAGATTTCATTGTCACACTAAGTTGATTAAATCACACTTGTAATGGCTCTATATAAATGAACACATATTCATGTTTGAATTTAGAATATCGATTCAAATAATGTTCTATGGAACTTTTGATAAACTGTACCCACGACACAGGAAATCCTAGTGTGGGTCATCGAGAATGGCGCTATTTATTTGCCAATGTGTTAGTATAAAATCTTAAGTCCTAGACTCGAATTGTGCATTACATAAAAGTCTTTAGCAAACTTAATGTCAAGCGCAATCGTCATGTCCATTGTAAAATGCAGCCGACCTTCCCCAAAGAAATGATCTCATCTGATGATTTCATGCAACCTTTGCGAGATGATGATGTGCCGTGGTTAAATGTTTGTTTTACCATAATAAATGTATTATTCTAACAGATAACAGTGACAAAGACAATTAGTTTTTGATGCATTTCTGTTTGAAGGAAACTTGAAGGTCATCCATATATTAAAGATAAAATATTTAAGAAAACATAACCAATCTCAAAGATAAAATTAAAATGTTAAAATTTTGTAAGGGTGCACGCTGCAATCCCACAACCTCTGGGTGCACACAACTGCCTCACTTTTCCCTCTCTCACAGAATACTACTGTAAATTGTACGACATTTCCCATTTTATCCTATTCCTTCATCTGTATTTATGTTTCGGTAGTAAGTGAGATATGCCAGAGGCCATTCCATCTCATCCTATATGTGCCCATTCTCTCAACCCTTTCACCAAATCCATTCTTAAATCTCCAAAGGTGCATCCGGGAGTGTGCCAATGTTTGTCATTTTGGACTGACGTTGGCATGTATCGCGGATGTCTATGGGCGGCAGTATCCACTTACCACCAGGTGGACTGTTTGCTTGTCTGCAAAAAAATACTTCTAGACGTTCTTGTCAATTCGCGTCCAAAAACAAGTTTTATCTGCTTTTGAAGTCAGTCAAAAAAACAGTGTGAGAAGTAGGTACTTCTTTTCTATTGTGAATTAAATAACGGCTTTTCTATTAAACTATGTTTTGTAGATTGCTTCACTTGACAGAAAAACCGACAAATTTAAACACCCTGTCTTATCTGCGCAAGATACAGAAGTGCTGAACCAAAATAGATAAAACATGCCTCGAAATCTTGGAGTTTTTATATCCTACATAACAGTGATAATCGCATCGTAACCTGCCATCTGTTATGTTACGCTTATATTTAAACGGACAGCAAAAAATATTAATTAAGCAGGAAATCATAATCAACAAAACAAACTATTTTGAAATAACGACACGGAAGCGCCGACACAGGGAAATCGGCGGATGCAACGGCAGTTGTGTGTCAATGTCAGGTGATATACAAGCCTATATATAGCCACTGCCAAAACTGCACGCATGTTTACATCTACTGCAGAGCAATAACTTGCTGTATTTCAGTAATAACCGATTTTTTTTTTTATAGAGAAGAGGGCGGACGAGCAAGCGGTCTCACGTGATGGTAAATGTTACCGCCGCCCATGGACACCTGCAACACCAGGGGGTATGCGGGCGCGCCGCCGACCTTGCAAAATCCTATTCACAGCTCTCTTGAAGAACCCCATGTCCTAGTTTAATGGGAAGACCTCTTGAGGCAGTTATGCAAATAACACTAAAAGTGTACAAAGGCAACGCACTATTGACCTATTGACCACGTGAATCGAATACCAATACTATATAACATACTTGAAATTATAATCGACTTATGAAATTTCTAATATAGATCAATTAAGCAAGTCGAATTTAGGGGTCATCTGGAAAATAAGGCCAAAATGTCCTCTAAAAAGCTCGGTGTGCTGAACAGAGCGAAGCGGTACTTCACCCCTGGGCAACTCTTTATGCTCTACAAAGCTCAGGTGAGGCTCCATATGGAGCATTGCTCTCATCTCTGGGCCGGCGCACCGAAATACCAATTGGACCCATTTGACTCTATCCAACGACGTGCTGTTCTTATTGTCGACGATCCCACTCTCACGGGCGGTTTAGAATCCCTCAGCGTTCGGAGAGACGTTGAGTCTCTGTGTGTTCTACCGCCTGTACAATGGGGAAATCTCTGAAGAATTGTTTAATATAATTCCCACCTCGGGTTTCTACAACCGCAGCTCCCGTCACAGAAGGTGCGGTCCATCCGCATTTCCTCGATACGGAGGTGTCGCGCACTGTTCGGTCCAAAAATTATTTTATACCGCGAACCCGTAGGCTGTGGAACGAACTGCCTCAAGAGGTCTTTCCATTAAGCTACGATATGGGGTTCTTCAAGAGAGCTGTGAATAGGATTTTGCAAGGTCGGCGGCGCGCCCGCATGCCCCCTGGTGTTGCAGGTGTCCATGGGCGGCGGTAACGTGGAACCGCTTGCTCGTCCGTCCACGGGTCTATAAAAAAAAACAATGATCTCTGACCTTTTATTGTTTGCAGGATGAATCAATCTTAACGCCGCGCACCGCCCGCATTCCTAAAATAATTCTATTGATATTCGCCACTTGATGTAAATATTAATTATATGTAATTATAATTACATGTAAATTTTAATTATTGTAATTATAATTACATGTAAATATTAATTGTTAATTATATGGCTTAATATTTCTTTTAAATATAAATAAATGTTTAAAATGTAGTTTAGTATAATTTATTAGTTTTTGCATGCTGTGTTACAGTAGAATGTATAACATCTGATTAAAATTATCACCTGTATTGTACTCACACTTTTGCAAATAAACCATTATTATTATTATTATTAAAGGGTTAATAACAGTATTGGCTCCTATCTATTACATAAAACATTCTAATATTCCACTAATGTATGTATAAATGTGAAACATATGGATGTCTGGATGTTTTTGTTACTCAATCATGTTGAAAGGGCTGAACCGATTATAATCAAGATTAACATATACGCGAACAAAACCGTTATATTTACTTATAATTATGCAATAAAAATCCCTACCAATTAAAATGATTATTTCTGAAATTGATATTTTTCATGCACTTATTAGTACCTAATTTAGGGACTAGTTAAAATGTCTATACTCTCCCTATTTTAAAATACCTTTCAGTGTCTATTTTAAGTAACATTAATGATCATGATGTCAGCCTTTTAAAAGTCCCACTGAAATAATTTTATATTTACTAAGAATGGCATCACTAAATCGACGGAGTCACAGCATATAAGTTGTGATGGGGTCCCGCTTCGTTATCGCAAGAAAACACATTTGTTGCCCATTCAGTATATTCTGCAGCTCCTTAAATAATTTTCCATAAATAATAATTCGTGGCATAGTTGGCAGATAGAAAAAGGTCAGATTTTGAGTTTTACCGCCTAAAACCTGCATCACATAAAACAAAGACTCACAAACAATTTAATTCTCAAAAACCGCGGGGCCTCATTTCGTCGTGAAATTACAAGTTATCCAACACACACACATACTTGCATACAGACAGACAAACAGTCTGCGCACGGTCTAGGAATCAGACCGGTTCCCGCTAACTGTTTGTGAGGCCGCTAGTGTTGAGCTAGGAAATAAGCGATTTTTAAGCTTATGCACCCGCTAATACGACCACCATTCGAACGTGATTCGACAGAAGCATTGAAAGAATCAATGTTCTCTATTACAGTTATACAATGAGCCTATGTATCACCATGGCTGGACATAGGACTCGCCTACGGACAACCACCATACATGATCTTCCACTCTACTCAGCCAGCCACCACTGGCGGCTTTCCTTAAGCCATCTACTCAACTAGGCAGAGAGCATCCTATGCTATGTCACGGTACATAGTCTCCACGCAAGAAACCCATCAACCCCATCGTTTTTATCAATTTAGGGACAAATACGGTCTGTCCATCGCTACTTTAATAGATGGATAATTTCAATGTACTTTAGAAACTGAGAGCATTGTCCGCCAACAAACTATTATGCAGTTTTGCGGAACATTTAAAAAAAAAATGATAAAGTAATATCAATCAATTAATCATAAGATTAATTTGAAGTGAATTTCGCACGTCAAGACGAATTTCTAGCCTGTCATCACCAATAGAACAGTTCCTGGCAGATTGTTAAACCGTTAGCTACGTTTTTATTTCTGTAACTATAAGAAGTTCTATTATTCCAAATTCACTGTCCTCAACACTGTTTTCGTGGTTGCACATAGACTGTTATGGGTCACTGAGAATAATACATGTCGTCGTCTATAAATACAGTGAGATTTCTTTTATAAAGATTTTCATTTGGCAAATAAAGGTTAGAGAGATGAGACGCGCTGTCCTGTTAGGAGGGCACGACTTCAGAAATTATACAGGGGTATATGTTCTACAGGGATGAAACTAGGGTCACATTAAAGTCTCTGTATCCAGCGTATCCGGGAGCGAGGAGGCTACGAGTTTTATGTTACTCATTTGGTTTTCCTTGTGTGAGCTCAATTTTTGTCTAGTAGATGAGTATAAAGTCCGCCCAGTTTTAAGTGGTAAGCATAGACTTACCACTTACATAAGTAATTGTAAGTAGATACTGTCGCCCGTGAACATCCATGATACATGCCAACATCAATCCAGAATGACAAACATTGGCATACTCCCGGATGGATTTATAACATACCTCCCGGATGGCATACCTACCTTTGGAGATTTATGAATGGATTTGGAGAAAGGTTTGGGAGAATGGGGACAGATAGGATAGGATGAAATGGGCCCTGGTATGTCTTACTACCAAAACACGTATACATATGCATGTATACGTGTTTTGGTAGAAGATACGTACAATACCAGATATGCCACGGGAAAATAAAATGCAGTACATTTTATGGAGGTCTTCTCTGAGAGAGAGGTAACTTGGCCAGTCAAGGTGCCCAGCGGCTGTGGGATTACAGATAGATAGATAGATACACTTTATTCTACACCAAAAACATATAGAGAAATGCAAAGTACAATAGTGATGGGTAACTCCGGAGTTAGTGAATCAAAGGAGTTGAATCCACGAGTTGAGCAGTATCCCTTGATTGTTCCATTGAATTGTTATTCATTCCGATTCCGGCGCCAATCATGATCGTGAGTGCAACCGCGCATCGGCACTTGGTGGGGGCCCAAAATTGAGATGCAACAATGGTATCACCTTTTTTTTAAGTAACAACCATTAGAGAAAGGGAATGAAACACTCTCGGAAGGTGAATCAAAAAAGTTAAGGAGTAACTAAGAGGAGTTAAATCAGCAAGCGGAGCTAAAACTAAGTGAGTAAGTGAGGTAAAATACTCCGAGAAGTCTTGTTTACCCACCACTAAAGTACAAGGTATTAGAAGTACAACTGGGGGCCTTATCAGCCTCAGATTATAATAAAGTGCACCCTCGGCCTCTAGCTTTCCAACTTATCAATATAAATTATGAAATGTATGTCACAAGTTGAAGGAGTTGAAGAGGTCCTTTCGGGAAATTATGTCATGAAAACAGTTTAATATAATACAAAGATATTGCATATTTATGGCATTACGACAATCCTTTATTCATAGTAAATTACATTTACATTAAGTAATTACATTTCAACAGAATTGATAAATGCTAATACTGTTATGTAGTGAAATAAAAAATAATAAAAATATAAAAAGTTAATGACATTATGAATAGTTATTTACTAAGTTTATAGTCCACCTGAGAGAGGTTATTTTCCCGAAATTACTAAAATCCTAGAGGTGATCCTAGAGGCCTGTCAAGGCTCAGAAAAAGGGTGGGGGTGCAATGAGGGCTCCTCTGTAAGTTAACGGTGGAAAGAATAGACCTAGTCTTAGGAAATTGCTTTGGAAGGGCAAGTAGCCCGGAAGATTCAATTAATATAAATGAAGAATATTGATATGAACCAAGATTTTATATGCGGGAGAATGTAGGGTGAGAGAAATGAAATACACATCTGTATTAAAATATAGAAATAACAACCATCATGAACTTATGTTCCTTTTAAGTCATAATAATAGTAACTTTTTAACATATTAATAGTAATTTTGAATGATTTAAGATTAACCATTTAAGATAATAGAATAATTTTAATACTGGTAGTATACCATTAAATCAATTAAAAAAATATTAAGCTAATTTATATTATAACACTTATCAACAGAGGTCAGAATTAGGTAGTGTGATTGTACTTGCAATGATATCATAGAGCAAAAGAAGAATATGGATATTCCTCAAATGCCGGGATTTCAGTTTAAAGTGTTTTATGCTACCTATACAGTAATCCCCCCCTATAACACTTAGATAGATTGGTTCCGCGTTGTAGGAAAACGTGTTGTAGGAGTATTCCCATATAACGCATTTTTCCAACCCCATATAACGCGTTATGTATAAATTATTCACGTTTAACTTTTCTCGCTAAAGGGGGTTTAAATCGAATATTAAGAAAAAACTATATTATGAACGAAATATGTACGTTTTATTAAAATCAAACTAAACCAAGAACATTTTAAATAAAAAACTTATGCATATGAACTAAAAAAACAGTTAATTTCAAATAAATTAACAGTTTTATTACATTATGAACTGTACAAATCATTATAAATTTCACAGTACAGAAATATAATGTGGGAAATCCCCGCGTTATATGGGGGAATGCATGTGTTATATGCTGTTATATGCGTGTTATATGCGTTATAATAGTACGTGTTATAGGGGGGATTACTGTATTTAGTCTACAATAGAATTGTAGGTGTAAATGTGTGTGTAAACCATTAATATATTAAGTACTATTGAATAATTTTGTTTTATTTATCTTATCTCTGAGATATTGATACAACCCTAAATAAATTCAGAAAATCCCAGAAATGTCCATGTTAATACGAACATTTCGTTGCAAGTACATAAATCATAATACCTAATTGCGACCTGTGCTTATCAAAGAAATTAATTCACAGGTCAAATAGTTTTCTCCTAATGAAAATAACTAAGTAATAAGTACTTGCAAGGATGTAAACTTTTAAAAAGTTAACAAATGAGTTTAGAAATCGTCATAAAACACCTTGTAAGCAATAAAACAATAACAAGTCATCAAACTCACCTTGTACAGGGCGCAAAATTCGTTCCAATTAAGCGAAATTCCGCAAATGTGACACACACACAACAAGTCACTTCACAAAAACTTAACTTTATTTACAATAAAAACACATGTTAACAAGAAAACAACACTGCAAACACTTAGAAAACAACTTTAAAGCATATTTAAGGCACTTTTAAGGGAGTTTTTGTTGAAAATATTCTTTTACATGGTAAGTGAGTCGGCGTGAGTTGTAAAGTTGAAGTTAAGTTTGTGCGAGTCGACTTGACAGTTCGTGAGTCTCTTCGCGTCAAATCGCGTCTAATTGGTTTAGGTCCGAATCATGCTTGAGATTCTGTTCTCATTTCTTTGTATACTTATAAATATAGAGCGTAATGATTATGAAAAAAAACTGCCTAAAATATTTTTAGATCATTCCTTTATAATGTAGAAAATGAAATGTTTCAAATGAAAAGTGGGACAATAATGATGAAATCGAAGTATGAAATGTTTTTATCGAATGAGTGGTATGCTATACAAATATAAAAATACGTGCGAGTCGTTACTCGTTACGTTACGAGTCGTTACAAAAACCTTCTGTGTAATTTTAGGTTTTTCTAGATTAATTATTTTTAGCACTATTCGAGGCACTTTAACAGCTGTTCTTCTAATCACTTATCTAATATATAAAAATTAATGTTTGTTTGTCTTCTATGCGTTCCTAAACCATTCCTCCAATTTCGATGAAACTTTGGTGAGTTGAAGTGCGCACGTCAGTGGTTTCAGAAAAAATAAATCTAACGCATTACAACGCATGCCGGGCACAGCTAGTTATTTATAAAACTAGCATGAAATAATTGGCAACATACAATACAATACAAACAATACATAACTGAATCAGAAAGAAAAACAACATATAGGTGCGGCTGGAGCAATTGCGGAACGGATAGCGGAATCCAAAACAGGATACAAAACAGAGGCTCATCCACACCGAGAATTAATTATTAACTGCTGACACGTGACAAAAACAGCGAATAACAGATTCGTGCGAGCTTGCTGTTGGTGTTTCACAGGTTTTCTCCACCATTACGCTTCTCTATTTTTCTAAATTCTATTACTACAATTCTTCTATGTTCGTATTTCTATCCAATATATTACTCTCATGCGAACATGTCTGATGTTAACATTGTTGTATCGAGATTAAATAGGGATTTATATTTACAACTAGTCACTGACATTTGAAATATCTGTTAATACTAGCAAATGTCAAGCTATGATGGTAAAAAGTCATAAACAACTTGCTAAGTTACAGATTTCGTCCGTGACACTAATTATTTATAATGGAGTCAATTTAAATTAGTGTGCTTCGGTGGAAAACCTCGGTGTGCACTAGACAACAACTTTGGTTGGTAAACCCAGGTAGATGAAATTGGTGGTCGGGTTACTGATATATTTATCTATCGAAACGGGTCTTAACCTTATTTACTTTACTCTTTGGAGGAATGCTCTCCAATTATTTGTGCGTGTGTTTTATTGGAGCTACCTTGAGAAGAAACCAGGATCTTCGGAATAAGAATATTTATTGAACCAACGTACAGTACAACGTTTGTAGCGTTGGGAATAAGATTGATAAAACAACATACATTAGAATTAAAACAGTGTAAATTAATATGGTAAGAACTTCCTTCTAGTCTAGTGTCATGAGTATGTAAAGAAAATTGTTGACAAGCTATATCAAAAATAACAAAAGCAAAACTTATAAAAAGAACACATTTAAAAAGTATTAAATAAATCAAATTAGGAGCTCGACCAAAGAGGTCGGCTTTCCACGCCACAACTCGATTATTTTTTGTTTATCTTATTTTTTAGTCAGATCGTAACCATGGTTGATGCAACCCAATCGAAACGTTGAGTAAAATAAGTAAGGGAAACATATGCATTGAGACCTGTTTATACAGATGAATATGTGTGCAAACGGGTAAAACGGGTAACGGTGCATATTGAAGAACTTTCCTACCTTCTAGTACAAAAATGCTTGTGGTGCAAACGCTTGTATTACCCAATATTGATTATGTTTAATATAATGTTATCGGGAGCTCACCGAACGTTTTCTTAATTAATCAATTTGGGCGTCTTTTAAATAAATACCACGTTTCGCATTGTCATTCTAAGCTTATATGGCTCCCAATCCATTGTTACAGACACTTCAGATTGCTTAATTTCCTCTTCTTAATCCTAATGGAATCTAATACTTCTGAATATTTAAAAAGGTTTCTTAGTTTTCTTGGTGACAATCATCAAAGAAATCTCCATTCAAGCGACTCTTTCGCCATATAGACTGACTGGAACGCTTTACCCGTCAATATCAGAATGGCCCCATCACGTGCTAGTTGTGAGAAAAATTAAAGAACATTTACTTAAAATGGATATTATTGATTTGGAATAGGTTGATAAAAGTAAGTATTTGTATGTATGTATGTATCAATGTATTTATGTAAATAAATAAAGTATACAGACATTCACTTTTACTTTCCTAAGCTACTATTATAAAAATAAAAGGAAATCTTTGTAATTAATGTTTTTAATTGAAACGAACACATAAAAAGAATCTTTCTTAAAACGTCTATCGATTCATAATTTTTAACGTCGGTTTCATTAATTTGATAAAAACCTTATTCCCCAACTATTTATTAGTTCGCTTCTTTGAATGATTGCTAAACAACTCATCAAACTTTTTTTTTTATATAACTCGGGTAAATTTATATATCTTGAATTAACAATTAATTCGTATCATGCACGAAATCATGAAAGAAAAATAATTTGATAGTCCAGGTTTTATTTATGTTGAGGAAGATTATGTACCTAAAACCCGAATTAGAACATAAAAAAAAAAAAATTTATTCTTGCGGTCACATTCTATTCCCGATGTTTCTACATATTTTAATTTCTACAGAGAAACAACAGCTTGGCAGAACGGTGAACTCGAAAAGCAAATCGTATCAGTGCAAGAGGAGCTCCGTAAAAAGACTACACTTGGGATTGCGATGATGATATACTTATATAAGATATCAATAAGAAATAAAGTGGGGAATTAGATAAAATTTTAAAAGTTGTCAAATCGTTCACAAAAATATATCCAAGGTACAATTCGGACCGCGGCGACCAATCATTGCATTCCAAACATATTTTTCCCGCCAGACTCGATCGTGCAAAACCGGTTTGCCCCGCCTTCGTTATTCTCATCATTAAATTTTTTTCAATCTCCGAATTTTAACATCCATAACATAGTTTATGTACGTTATATTTTGATATCACCATAATCATGCAGCAATATAAATAAAAAAAACGTTCAAGTTCTAATTTTTATCATGTTACTGGATGCTGTAAAGCTATTTCATTCAAAATTTGTGTTCATTGAAATTTTTGTATGAATGTACTTCCAATTGTTTTGTAAAAATCAAGTATTGTATAATCTGTGTAGTATACGATGTGACACAGTCATTTTAATAGCGGTGATTGGGTCATATTCTTTAGAATATGTTAATTTTTAGTCAAAATACAGCCTCCTTTAGTGCCTCGCATTACAAATAGCTTTTTATGGGATTGTAAAATTACAATGGTCGATGCATAGGTATGCGTATAAGATTGAATTGTTATCGACCTGTCACAAGTAGGTATCTTATTTATCTAATAGTAGATTCTTTTTTTTTTTTTAATAATCTAATAGCAGATCTAATAGTAGATGAACGGAGGTGGCAGATGAGCATACAGTCCACCTGATGGTAAGTGGATACTGTAGCCCATAGACATCCGTGATACATGCCAACATTAGTCCCAAATGACAAACGTTGGCACGCCCCCGGATGCGCTGCCTACCTTTGGATATACGAATGGATTTGGAGAAAGGGTTGGGGAAATGGAGAGGGATAGGATGGGAATCCCCCTCAAAACTTAAATTAATTCTTATTTAATAGTAGTAAATAAATGAAATTATTGTTTTGTTTAGTGTTGAAATTATATGACTTTCAGGATTTAACACGCTAAATGCCGAAAGAAAAAACAGTGGCTTTCCGTTCAGGCCACGATGGAGCCGGTGTGTACGACACGTGACTGTTCCATTCGTACCGCGTCGGCCGCGCCGTTAAATGTTTTAGTGAGTCGACGGTTACAAAACCAAGACTGTGAGATGTGACCCGCGCGGCGCCGTAGCATAACCTATTTCAGCATTTGCAACCTGTTTCAAAGTTGTTGAAAATAAATATACGACTTATTTATGGATGGGGCCACAAAAAGTTATCATTTCGTATTACTTTTTTCGAGAAAAGAAAATAATGCTAAAATAATATTGTTTTATGTATTTAGTTACAGTAAAATAATATTCTACAGAAAAGCGTTAGGTAATAAATAATAAAAGATATAAATTCTATTAAAAGTTGTAAAATCGACATAAGCTACTACCACTGACAATCATACAATTGTTTTAAGCAAATATGATTTCAAATATTTGCTATGTACATATTTGCTAATATTTCAATGTCTGGGTTCTCATTATCGGAACTTATGTTAGAACTTGTATGTTACAAAGCTATTTATATATTATCCACTTGTGACAGATCGTCAGTTAATTCAATTTGTCCCATGTTTAAGAAATTAAATTACAAATGACATATGTAAAACAATAAAGGTACGAAAAACAAAGTATTGTCTCCACTTGCAAATCATGTGCGATAGGGCGCGGAAGAATGACCTAGCGCCATCTGCGGTTGGAACTACTAAAGGCGTTCCATACAGGTCGTGACGAACACACGGGTGGACCCGGGTGGACGACAGCTGTTTTCTTCACAAATATGCATTACTATATTGTTATATATAGATAGGTATATGCCAATATTATGTACATATTTATTCATTTGCATCTTAAAAACACACTGGTGAAAATTGACAGTTTCGCAATTTTTCATATGGCCCAAACGGAAAATATATTGTTGGACGCCGTATGTCCGTCATGGCGACGCTGAATGTGATCGAGTTCGCTGGCCTGCTACGAATTACTTTTCAGTTTTTTTAACGTCCCACTGCAGGGCCTAATAAATGAGTAAGGTGTTTCGCGTCATCATTTACATTAATTAGTGCATACACATTCGACAGATTTTTTTAAATCCTTACTTATTAGTAAGAACTCGTGGTACGGGCTGATTCGAAAACAAACTTATTTTCAACTTATCAACATGTTCCCGGAATTTTTTGAAATGTTCACACTGTAGTCATTTTGTAACTACTAAGTGGATTCGACTCATCTATCTATGAACTTAGTCGAGACGAAATATAAACTATTTTAGTGTAGAATGTAATTTCAATGCGCGATTGTCTTTCCGCCGTTATATCCCATATATATATATATAAAGAGATAAAATTGTGTGTTTGTTTGTGGGTATGTTGGGGGTAATCTCTGGAACTACTGAACCGATTTCAAAAATACTTTCACAAATAGGAAGCTACGTTATTCGGGTCTAATATAGGCTATATTTGATTTGAAATTTCGAAAAAAAAAATATATCAAAAATATTTTTAAAACGAAGCGAAGCCGCTAGTATCTCATATAATGAGTACCTACCAACTTCAAAACTGATTGTCGTTTTAGATTCAGCTGGTCGTCTTTAGTGAAGTTTTCCCGAAACTCATAACTCATCTCCACTCCAGAATAGGGTGCAGGGAGAATGCATGTTGCACTTACACAGCCGCTGGGCGTACTCCACTGATCAAGTTACCCCGATTTCGCAGACCTATTTTATTTTCATTTATTCAGGATATAATACATCATAGTTTAGCATAATTTATTCTCTTGGCGATAGTTATTTTGCGTCGTTGTATGGAGAGTCAGCGACATCTGTGGGCGGAACACGGTACTAAGGGCAAGCACGCAGCTATACTAGCGACAGCGGTCGTTTCGAGAACCAAGCGTCTTTCGAGTTGGGCGCTGCTGGCAGAGTGAAGAAAAAGCGGCAACCCGTTTTATCTTGAGATTTTTGTGTTCGAGTTTCAGATGGATTAAATTTCAGCGGTTGTTCTTCATAATAACGCACGTAATTTATATTTCTTATATTATTGCTATTCATAGTTATTGAGCCATGCCAAAGGCATTTCCCATCTCATCCGGTACGGGTTGAAATGAGTGTAATGAACTTAATAATTAACTACACTTTATTTCTTTGCACGCTAATTAGAAAAGCAAGTGACAACTGATCATTTATCAAGCGGAAACAGCGCTCCGCGAATGCGTTCACAAATAGCACTACACATGGAACAGAGAATATAATTTAGTAAAATGAAATCGCTTATTCCATTGTAATCTTATCTATTTCCCCTAAGGCGACTTGGCGAAGGTGCAACAGGAAAACCATTCGTCCCGTTATAATTCCCATTCCTAAATGATCTCCAAAGGTGGGGGCGTGCGTGATATTGGCATGTAGCAGGGTGTCAGTATCCATTTACCACCAGATAACACACTCTATATAGAAAAAGCATGCTGTAGCGGGAGCGTGCACGCTGTATTTCCGGAGCCGCTGGGCGCAGTCAACTGCACACGTTACTGCAGTCTGACAGAAGTCAACACGTCAACACCCTGGACCTGGACGAACTGCCCACCGCCGGAGATTTAGCAATGGATTTGGTAAAATGGGGAATAAGAAGTGTAATAGGATGGATTATCCTCATGTACATTGTCTTCATAAGGTAAGTGAGGGGGAGAGTGTATGCTGCAATCCAACAGCCTCTGGGTGCGCTCGACTGTCCACGTTACCTCTCTCTAACAGAATACTTACCTTGAAATGTACTGCATTTCCTACTTTATCGTATTTCCCCAATGCACGTCCGTGTTACGTTAGTGAGTGAGATGTGCCAGAGCCCATTCCCATCGCATTTCATCCCCCTTTCCCAATACAGTCCATAATCTGCAAAGCTAGGCGACGCATCCGAGGGTGTGCCAACGTTTATCATTCTGGACTGACGTTGGCATGCATCGCGCATGTCCATGGACGACGGTATCTTCTTACCACCAGGGGGACTGTATGGTCGTCTGTAGCTTTTTTCTATAAAAAAATCTGATTTCTCGTGCGGCGTCGCACACAGTCACAATATTGCTAGTATAAAAAATGAAACACAGTTAAAATCCTTAACATTTTAATAAATTCTTTAAACTTAAATTACAATATCTTTGGTATTGCGGAATGTCCCAGCTGTATTAATTGAATTTAAATTTTTTTTAAGCAGTTCTGTTTTAATATAGTATACAATATACAGGGTGAACATCTATCAATAAAACTAACAACTTATTCTACGGCTTTTTGGCGGGAACTCGGAGAAGTGAAGCGACTTTTTGTTTGAATAATATAAATATAGTATATTGTGCGTTTTGTGGTTTAATAGTGATAGTTTATTAAACTTCAAAGTGTTTAATATTTGTGATAATCAAATGAAAGCATAGGATCGCGTTTTTCGTGCGCCGGAAGCAGGAGTCCTCTTCTGCCATCGGTAAACCCACTATCACTGTACCGAGCGACTCCTGACTTACTTCGATGGGACTGCACATGGATGACAGGATACGTTTTAGACTTTGAAATTATTTATTACGAAGAAAACTTGACACTGGCAGTATATGCTAATTGTACCATTGCCATGTATGAAAAAAAAAACTACGATTTTTGCGAACTTTAGATTTTTTCAAGCCTCTGACTTTGTTATATGTATTTTTTTATTTGTTTTTATTTTTCTGTGAAAAAAATGCTGAATAAACTCGTTGAACAAAAGTTGTTAGTTTACATGGAGTTGAGAGAATGCACGTATATTGTATACGTAGTTAAAAGCTCGATTGTAAAACAGTTAAAATTAAGCCGTCAGCGCTCAATGGTTCAGCGCTCGTTTCAATAACACTACAGTGAAATGAACAAGACATGAGTTTTGCATCTATGTGAGTGATTGCTGAATTGTCCAGTCAGATTATCGCAACGAGACATGAGCTTTGCATCTGTGTGAGTGGACGCCGAATTGTTCAATCCAATTGTCGAAATGGCTCGGCACTGGACACTATCGGTGTGCACTCACACAAACGCAAAGCTTACGTCTCGTTGATTTCACTATACTATTATGATCTATTGTATCGTTTGCAAAGAAAATATCACAAAATAATACCGGTGCAGTCATAATTGGAGAGATTTACATAAAATAATACCGGTGCAGTCATAATTAGAGAGATTTACATAAAATAATACCGGTGCAGTCATAATTAGAGAGATTTACATAAAATAATACCGGTGCAGTCATAATTAGAGAGATTTACATAAAATAATACCGGTGCAGTCATAATTAGAGAGATTTACATAAAATAATACCGGTGCAGTCATAATTGGAGAGATTTACATAAAATAATACCGGTGCAGTCATAATTAGAGAGATTTACATAAAATAATACCGGTGCAGTCATAATTAGAGAGATTTACATAAAATAATACCGGTGCAGTCATAATTAGAGATATTTACACAAAATAATACCGGTGCAGTCATAATTAGAGAGATTTACATAAAATGATACCGGTGCAGTCATAATTAGAGAGATTTACATAAAATGATACCGGTGCAGTTATAATTAGAGAGATTTAGATAAAATGATACCGGTGCAGTCATAATTAGAGAGATTTACATAAAATAATACCGGTGCAGTCATAATTAGAGAGATTTACATAAAATGATACCGGTGCAGTCATAATTAGAGAGATTTACATAAAATGATACCGGTGCAGTCATAATTAGAGAGATTTACATAAAATGATACCGGTGCAGTCATAATTAGAGAGATTTACATAAAATATTAACACAAACCATAACACAACCTAATATGAATAGAATCGGTAAAAATAATTCCAACTTAAAATAATAATTAATTAAAAGTGCTCTTATCAAGTGGAGCCTAGATGGACGAACTGCGTTTGGGCAGCTAGTCAGCTGCAAAAGTGCAGTTTGAATGCGGCTTCTATGCAGTTAGCTAGTCGGAACAAATGCATCAGAATTTCTGGCTGGAATGGGATAACTGGGATGAGACATGTAAAATCGTATAATTACAAATTAGTTTTCTAATTTTTCCACATATAAACTGTTTGGGAAATTGATTTTAAATTCAAGATGGCGGCTTTCCTCGACGGACGGACGGAAGCAAATCAATTTTATGGGAATATTAAAAATTTGTTCTTACCTTATTATTTAATATACAATACTTTATTTTTATATTAAACATAATTATTATATAGTGTCATAAAATAAACTTGCACCATTGTAAGGGGACATTGTTTCCACGGAGAAACCTCAGCGACGCGCGTCACAATCGACAAACAATAACTAGAACCTTTAGAGATTCTTCTTCTTCTTCTTCTTTCTCAGCCCTTGGACGTCCACTGCTGGACATAGACCTCCCCCATTGTCCGCCATTTAGACCTATCGGCAGCGACCTGCATCCAGCGGGTGCCCGCAACCTTTATGAGGTCGTCTGTCCATCTAGCAGATGGACGTCCTCGGCTTCGTCCGCCGGTACGTGGTCTCCTTTCGAGAACCCCTAATTTAGAGATTAAGGAAAACGATTATTAAACAAATGACAATTTTGCACACATGATATTCTTAATGTCAAATTTTAACAAACTCGTCCTGCGAAATTTTCTCGCGCTTCATTTTATTCGTCCGAGAAGCGTTTAGATCAATTTACACATAAAGTCGGATAGTTTTATAATAAATATGTATATTTTATTTTATACCGCGAACCCGTAGACTGTGGAACGAACTGCCTCAAGAGGTTTTTCCATTAGACTACAAGAGTAACTAAACTACAAGTTCTTCAAGAGAGCTGTGAATAGGATTTTGCAAGGTCGGCGGCGCGCCCGCATACCCCCTGGTGTTGCAGGTGTCCATGGGCGGCGGTAACACTTACCATCACGTGGGACCGTTTGCAACTAGTCTATAAAAAAAAATATATATATGTTGGCGATCGCTGACATCTCGCGTCGTAGTATCGAAATAAGCGACATCTGTGGGCGAACCCCGGTACTACGAGAGCAAACAGCGACACTAGCGACAGCGGCTGATTCAAGAACCAAGCATCTAATGACTGGAGGGGAAGGAGAGGGCGCTGGTAGACGGTATAAAAGGGGCGAGCGCACCTTTCGAGCCCTCTTTTGCCGTTCAGCGTCGGAGTGACAACACTGTGCTATTTCCGTGTGTAGTAGATCGATATACGTAATCCGGCAGTTGTTCTACGGGTTAATAACTATTAAAGGCAACATCAGAAGTTGGATACGTAACCTTCGCACAAATGGGTAAACGAAGTAAGCGTAACAAACGTTCAAAGCGAACTCTGTCAAGCTCGAGTTCCAGCAGCGCCAGAACACCGTCGCCTCCACCAAAACGAAGGGAAAGGGTATCACGTAAGGCTGGTGCCCAAACTGTGAGTTCAAACAATACTTTCACTTTAAACAACATTATTCCCGAGTTCGACCCGTTAAGAGACGATATAAACGCTTGGCTTGGTATTATTCGATGTTACTCTCAAACGTTTTCATGGTCCGATGAAGTGATCCGTTATCAGGCTTTGAATAAACTGAAGGGTTCAGCCAAAGTGTGGTATGATTCCTTATTGTGTACCGAAAGGCAATGGCCTTCGTGGGAATGGAGGGATTGGAAACGGAAACTAACCTCTAGTTTTCAAATTCGTCGGAACATGTTTGAACTATTGAAAGAGATTATCAACACGAAACCGGCCGAAAATCAATCTCTTTACGAGTTTCACTTTCAACAAAAATGTAAAATTGATCGATTGTCATTGAATTTTTCGGAACAAGATGTTGTGTCTATTATTGTCGGAAATATAGGCGATAGTGGTATAGGGGCATCGATAGAAGCCAATAACTTTGTAACGTGTGATAGCTTAGCTAGTTTTTTACACGGTCGAATATACAAATCGAAAAACTTAAAACTAATAGGCACTAATGCGAAGGATAGTCAGACAAGATTAGTCAGTCAACCGAGTGTCACTCAGACACTTACGGCTCCATCTACGTTTGTGCCCTCTATGGACTTATCAGGACAATCCGCCCCGTTTAGTAAAACTCTTGACTCCGGTGAAGTACGGCGTAAACATGTGGGGTGCTATATATGCGGTGGTAATCATAGGAGGAATCGATGTGAGCTTAATAAATGTGATTACTGTGGCAAGCAAGGTCATTTAGAGCCAGCATGTTATCAGAAAAGGAATGTAGGGAAGCCTGAAAAGAAACAAGAAACTAAATTCATTTCTACACTCGATCCACGGAATAAATTTGTAAAAAACATATCTATTAATAATTCTGATCACGAAGCGTTTATTGACACTGGTAGTAGTTGTTCCTTGATGTCAGAGTCATTAGTAAAGAAAAAATCTTTCGAACTCGTTAAACTACCCATACCTATTTTGTTGCAAGGGTTTTCTAAACAAATTTCGAAACTCGTTACCCACAAGATAACAGTTAACTTGACAATGGATTCGGTAAATTTGACGGATGTTGAATTCTATGTAATCAACGACCTGGAAGGTTGTGAGATTCTGATAGGAAGAAACGTGACCGAGCGATCAGACCTAATGTTTTCGCGAATAGGAAATGTACTCAAGTTTGATTACGCTAATGCATTTACAGAGTTTTGTAAAACCGTCAACGATTTTAAGTTAAACTCTAATTCACACCAGAATGAACTAATAACTCTCTTCAGACAATATAAGGACTGTGTTGCGTCTAATATTCGGGAGCTAGGCAGGGCTAGAAATTATGAAATGAAAATAAATTTAACTAGCTCTCAGCCTATTCAATGCCGACCTTTTAGATGTTCTAATGCGGATAGAAAAATAATTCGCGAAATGGTGGGTGAGTTACTGGAAAATAATATCATACGTGGGAGTAAGTCACCATATGCGAGTCCGGCGTTATTCGTTAATAAAAAGAACGGAGAAAAGAGGCTTTGTGTAGACTACCGATTACTAAATAAAATCACGATCAAGGATAAATATCCGATGCCCCGCATTGAGGATCTTGTGGATAGGCTTCAGGGACGTAAATACTTTACAAGTCTAGACTTAAAAAGTGGATACTACCAAATTACGATGCACAGGCAATCTATAGACAAAACAGCGTTCATTACAGAAGATGGACACTACGAATTTCTCAGACTCCCGTTTGGTTTAGCTAACGCACCGGCCTGCTTCCAGCAGATGATGAATAAAGTATTAGGTAACTTGAGGTTTGAAAACGTTATTCTGTATTTATACGACGTATATTTGGTAACAGAAACGGTACAAGAGAATCTGAAACTACTTGAGCAGGTTTTGAAAATTTTTAGAGAAAATGGCTTAACCCTCAATTTAAAAAAATGCCATTTTCTACAAACCAGTATCGACTTTCTGGGGTACAGAATAAAACCGGACTGTGTGATGCCGAGCGAGTCCAAATTGGAGGCAGTTCGAAACTACCCCACCCCCAAGACCGTGCACCAGCTTCGACAGTTTCTTGGTCTTATAAGTTATTTTCGGAAGTTCATTAAAAATTGTGCCATGATGTCGGCCCCACTGACGAAACTGTTGAAAAGGGATACGGTCTGGGCCTGGGAGACGGTCCACGATGAAGCTTTTCAGACGTTGAGGAGTAAATTAACTTCTGATAGCGTTTTATCGATTTTTGACCCCGATAAAGAAAATGTCTTATACACGGACGCCAGTAGAGATGGTATTGCTGGCATACTCATGCAAGTTACGGACGACGGTGAGAAACCAGTCCATTACTATAGTAGGCAAACTACAGACGACGAGAAGAAATACCATTCCTTTGAACTAGAGCTATTAGCAATCGTTTGTTCGCTTCAGAAATTTCGGTTATATTTATTAGGGTCGCCTTTTAAAATTGTGACGGATTGTAACTCGGTGAGGTACGCTTTAACCAAAAAAGAGATTATTCCCCGGATTGCACGATGGGTTTTAGCGACACAAGAATTTTCATTTGTTATCGTTCACCGAGAAGGCACACGAATGCAACATGTAGATGCGCTCAGTCGGAACCCCGTGCTATCCGGGGGAAAAACAGAGGCCGAAATTATAATGTCCATAACCGAAGCAGATTGGTTACTTTCGGTGCAATTGCAAGAACCTGAGCTGCAACGTATCAAAGTCATCTTAGAATCAGGGAAGGCCGAAGGTAATAAAAACGTTTTTAATAAATATGAATTGCTAGGTGGTAAAGTTTACAAAAGAACGTCCCGAGGTCGCCGCTGGGTAGTGCCAAAAAAAATGCATTTGGCAAATAATTAAATGCAACCACGACGACCTGGGTCATTTTGCGGCTGACAAAACTGTTGAAAGAATAGGCAATCAGTATTGGTTTCCCCGGATGCGCCATGTTGTAAAGAAGTATATAAAAAACTGCCTGAATTGTATATATTATAATAAACACAAAGGTGGTTCTAAAGAGGGAAAACTATATCCATTACCAAAGTATGCACAACCCTTTCACACACTTCACCTTGATCATTTGGGTCCTTTTATAAAAACCAAAAATAAAAATAAATATCTGTTAATTATCGTGGATGCTTTTACAAAGTTTGTATTTATTTCTGCAATTAGATCAACTGAATCTGCATGTACGATTAAAGAATTAGAGAATATTTCGAAAACTTTCGGGAACCCTAAAAGAATTATTGCTGATGCAGGAACTTGCTTTACCGCTAAAGTATTCACTCAATACTGCACTAGTAAAAATATACGCCTACACACAGTGGCGACGGGTATGCCACGGTCAAATGGTCAAGTGGAACGTTTCAATAAAACTATTCTAGGGTTGGGGCGAACTTGGTACTCTTAAGTGTGGCAAAGTCCCTTTAAGTGCAAGTAGCCTTACCATAAGGTACCTATGGACGAGTCATAAGAAAGATGTGTAATGGTTATAATTTAGTTGTGTAATTAGGTAACTTTAGAACGAACTTGGTACGCTTAAGTGTGGTCTTTGTGTACCCTTTGAGTGCAGGTGGTTCTAAAGTTAGGGCAAACTTGGTACTCTTAAGTGTGGCAAAGTCCCTTTAAGTGCAAGTGGCCTTACCGTAAGGTACCTAAGGATGACGGTGGCTGACCGCGACCCCTAAGAGATAGAATAATATTACGCATACTAAAAATATGAACTTTTTCAGTATTTTATCTGAACTCGCGAGGTGCCTGGGGCAGACACCATACAGAATGGCCGTGTTGGCGATCGCTGACATCTCGCGTCGTAGTATCGAAATAAGCGACATCTGTGGGCGAACCCCGGTACTACGAGAGCAAACAGCGACACTAGCGACAGCGGCTGATTCAAGAACCAAGCATCTAATGACTGGAGGGGAAGGAGAGGGCGCTGGTAGACGGTATAAAAGGGGCGAGCGCACCTTTCGAGCCCTCTTTTGCCGTTCAGCGTCGGAGTGACAACACTGTGCTATTTCCGTGTGTAGTAGATCGATATACGTAATCCGGCAGTTGTTCTACGGGTTAATAACTATTAAAGGCAACATATACTAATACATGATATAGTATAGGTACACAATGACAGGTATGCTATTGGACGCGGCGAAAGAATGAACTAATGGCGGCCATCTTGAAACGTCACTCTATTGACAGAATAATGTACAAAAGTTTAATTTAACATTTGAGTAAAAATACTAATGTGTCTAATGACATTATTTCAAGGTCTGAATGGGCCCGTCGTTTTACGGCCCGTTTTGCTATCTACAGTCAATGCGGATAATAGAGTATAGAGCTTTCACATATTTTTTTGTAGTTTAGTATTAAAGCATCATCTTTTCTTTACATATCCAATATATTTCATTTCCAAACCATTTAAATCTTTATTGTAAGGGAAGCACATTATAAAAACAATCTGAAGATACATATATTTGGGGTATATTTATATATATTGGCGATCGCGAGTGTCCATAGTTGGTGTATAACAATGTAAATAGTGTAGTGTAAAGACGACCTTGCATGGGCGCTATTAAGCGCATCCCTGTTCAGCGGCCCCGGGGGGCCCCCAGGAATATCGAGGTTGGGTGAGCAGGGGGTTACAAGGCCAGAACTTTTGGTTTCATCTTTAACTTTGACTCCGCGTATCGCGGATAAAACATTGTATTTGACGTAAAAAAAGATGTAAAGAATTCAAAGAATCTTTAGTGTTGTATCTTTGACTTGAATGAAAAAATACAGTTTTGTTCAAAATTAACAAATGCAAGCAGATTTTTATAAAATAAATTGTATTCATAAGAAAGCTACTTTTTTTTTACTTTTAATTCAGTTATACATTAAAATATGTATAGTATTTCGAACTCTTTCAAGTTATATTTCTCTTTCTGTAAAATATACGTTTTTCGTTTACACGCTCGATCGATGCAGCTATCCACATTGCAATTAAAATATTGCATTTAAATGCATTTCGAGTTGGCTAATACAGTCACCATTTTGTATGCGTACATTTGACAGTAAAACGTACAGTTTTTACTGTCACATTTATGCCTGCCGCTAATTTCCATAGTATGAGACTCAGATCCGTGCAGGACTGTATACAGTGCTGCTTAATCAGGTAACCAGTGGTCCGCCCTCCACAGCAGACAGTACATGCCGCCGTGCGTGTTGCCGCTGCTGCCGGACTGTGGATAGACGAGACTGCGTGAAACAGAATACCAAACGTGGCGACAAAAAAATGTAACGAAATTACTTGTAGCTTACAAGAGCTACTATAGTTTAAAATACACACAAACACGCACGCACACAGCCCGTGCGCGCACGCATACACATCGCGAGGAAACCAGCATGTTCTAGAAATAAAAAAAAAAATCTAGTGTGTGATCCACCAATTTGCACGTGGCTCGCGTGGGCGTTTACGGCCCGAAACCCTCCGGCGGTTTACTAGGGGACGCCTGTGCCCTGCAGTGGGACGTTATAGGCTGATACAAAAACAAAAGTTGCTAGTTTTCTCTAGTGAAATTCAGTACTACGAGGATACGAACGTATGTTTTATTTCACCCTGTATAGTTTAAGTAAAACATGTAAATATTTGTATATAAATTATGTAAAAAAATACCTGTGCTGGTGGAGAATAACGTTGCAGCAGCGGACGGTAACCGCCGCCGAGAGTTGCCAGCATCGCGGCGCAGTTACCGTTGCCGTTCTTGTGTGCGGGCAGTGGTACAATCGCGCGCACCTATAATATTGAAACAAATATTAAATCAACTACTTATAGAAACGTGCGAGTCGAGCGGACGGTCGAGCGGGCGGTCGAGCGGGCGGTCGAGCGGGCGGTCGAGCGGACGGTCGAGCGGACGGTCGAGCGGACGGTCCGCCCGGTGGTCAGTGGATGCTGTGCCACATGGAAAAGTGTGTTGTTGCGTGTATCCAACTCTCCCAACACACTTATGTGAATGACACATGTAGTGTGATGTAGGGGGACACATTACACATCAAATTATTGATACGTGCTTGCGTACACAATAAGGAGGAGGGTGCACGCTGTAATCCAACAGCCGCTGGGCGCACTCGACTGGCCTTGTTACCTCCCTCTCACGGAAGACTACATTGAAGTGTACTGCATTCTCCACTTTATACAATTCCTCAACGTACGTATGTGTTTTGGTAGTGACGTAATGTCAGATCTCATTCCGATCCAATCCTAACCCATGTTCCCAACCCCTCCTCCAAATCCATTCCTACATATTTGAAGGTAGGCAGCATATTCGGATATGCGGTGTGCCAACGTTTCTCATTCTGGACAGATGTTGGCATGTACCGTGGCTGTGGGATAGCATCTACTTACCACCAGGTGGACTGTAAGCTCCTTTGCCGTCTCCTTATCGTGCAAGAAACGCTTGTTTAATACGATGTGTGCGTGTACGTGCGTGCGTGCATGCGTACGTGCGTGTGTGTACGTGTGTGACACGCACCTGTTCCTCGTAGGGGCGGAACACGGTGACGGGCCGCAGCGTGGCCGCGTCCGCGACGATCACGCAGCCCCACGCGGTGCCCACGTACACGAGCTCCCTCAGGGTGCACAGCGCGGTCACCTGCAATGATGTTACCAACACTAATTTATTATATATACCAAAGTGTGTTTGTTGGTCTGCCTGCCTGTTTTATTTTGTGTTACGTCACACAACGCCTAAACTACTGCAGCAATTTCAATGAAATTTGACTGGGAGGTAGCCAACGTATTGTTTTAAGACCACACAACCCTCGTGCACGCGGCCGTGTGCACGATGGGGCCCATGTCCAACAGTGGATACCGAAAGGGTTGGTCTGATGACGGAAGTATATTCTTATATTCTATATAAATAGACCACTACTGTTCACCCGGCACTGTTCGTCGGCGAGGTGCTCGTCGATGGCGATGGACTGCAGGCTCTCGGAGCACGGCACCAGCTTGCTGCAGTCCAGTCGAGCGCCGCAACGACGCTTGTTCACCGCCGACCATTGGTACACGCACACACCTGCAAGAACAGACCACCACAACGCTATTATACCCACTATACACACAAACATATTGTATGTAAATCGCACGTATCGTGTTACGAGTAAATTGTACCGATGGGAAAACGACTCGCCGATGAAACGAAACCTCTCCTCAGGGAGTCAGCTCGGTTGAACACAGAAGGCCAAATTTAAAATTTTTGTCTGTATGTCTGTTTGTTTGAGCATCACGTAAAAACTGCTAAATGGATTTTGATCGGGTTTTCACCAATGTATAGCTAAGTACCCAGGAGAACAACTGGTATATGTGTCATCATCACGTGCCAGAAGGTCATCAAGTTATGGAGGAAAATAAAAATAAAATAATAAAATTATTCAAACGTGAAATTCACCATGTCGGTGCTTTTATACGTCTTAAAAATCTTTTCCAGCTGTTTGTCCACGCCATCGAAGCCGCGGGTAGAGTCTAGCATACAATAAAGTATGTCTATCTATCTATCTAACTGCACTCTCTTAGCACTATTTTGTTACGCTGCTGAGGGAACCCGGATCTGTCACAAATGTACTTGAACTAACCTAAAACTTGTAGAGTAGTGCACAGGTTAAGGTGTTGCACAAAGATGTTAAGTTTAAGTTAAGATTAATCCTTAAATACAAATCACGTCAGTTACTCAAATTGATAAACTCGTAGAGGGTATAGAAGGCGCTCGCTATCCATTGTTTGAATCTTAGTTTAAACACTGGCAGGCTTGAAACGTCGGTTATATTAGCTTTGTTCGCGGTAAGGATTCAGAACTAATTCGGAACTAGTACTGAACTAATTTGGAATCGTAGTAGAGCGCATGCTCGGTTATAAACCGATTCGTGATTTTTATTTCCGCGAACGATTTCGGAACCAAACTGCGTACGATCTACTGTCATCGGCAGTGTTACCAACTCTCAAAAATATTTATCCCTAAAGCTTAAGTCAAAAACCCCCAAAATCGCCCCAATTACTTAGAAATCCCCCTAAAAAAATATATAATAAAAGAAAAAATATAAATTACAAAAATGCAATGAAATTTCTTTACCTTTTAAATCTGGATCTGTTTCCCAAATCTACGTGTACTTCTGATTTTACATTTTTTTATTTTTAGTTTCTTTAGGCATCATTAACAAATTGCTTGTCGGCACAGCAGTACAACAACAAAATCGAATTAAACAAGTAAACAATAATCAACGTACATATGTATTTCCAGTAAGCATAGGCACAATAACCACCAGTCACCACAGAGTAGTTGTAATATATTTGTACTAGATGTCGTTAAGTCGCTAGGTCAACAAATAAATATGATTAGCTATTATAGTTTGGATTGTCCCAGGGCCTATACTTTCACATAATATATGAAAAATATATATTCAAAAAAATATATGAAGAGTCAAAAAATCCCTAAAAATACCCCTAAAAATATAAAACCCCTAAAAAAAACCCATCCCACTTATTTACCCCCTAAATTTGGGGGGAAAACCCCTAAGTTGGCAAGTGATTAAGTGGACCCACCAAAACAGATTACTCTTATTAGAGTATTATATAAACTTATTTATATAAACAACAAACAAAACTAACCATATTTTATTTAACCCTTAATAAATTAATAAAATTTATATTTTATTTAACTATTTAACCAGTTTATTAGTTTCTAACCAACTGAATATAGCCGCAGCATGTATGTCAAATGTCGTTAGGTAAAAACTGCGCATGTCTGGAACTACGATTCTTGCCAAAGTTATAGAACTGATAGAACTGATTCTGAACCGATCCTGAACCGAGTTCGACGGTTCCGCGAACACAGAACTGTAACTAGAAATTCTGAATTGTGTGTTCCGCGAACGGCATTATTTGAACTGCGCATGCGTATAGTCCCGAATCAGTTCTGAATCCTTACCGCGAACGAAGCTATTGTTAGGTAATTTTACACACTATTTTAATCGCTCCTGAAGGAGCCCGAATCTGCCACGGCCCGCGTGTATATGTACAGCGGTGTAGTATAACGTTACGTACCGGGCTCGCAGTAGGCGATGACGCAGGGTTCGTCGGCAGCGGCGGCGAGTAGCGTGACGCGCCCGGGCGCCGGCACGCTCTCCGCGCCGCTCACGCCGCCCGCGCCCACCGTGTACGCGTCGAGGGCGCTGCCGCCCGCCCACACCTCCACGCTGATAGTAAACAATATTTCACCAATTATTTTTGGTTCAGAACCCGTGGTCTGAACATTTTGACCCACCGGTGAGGCCACAGGTAATTCTATTTCCCCGTGTATTAGAAATATACGAGTTGATGGTAGGGTATAGTTTCTTTTTATATCTGTATAAACTAAAGAATTTTATAGCATGGCTAGTTACAGTGAAATCAACGAGACACGAGGTTGCGTTTGTGTGAGTGCACGCCGATAGTGTATAGTGAACTATTCGTCAATATGATTGGACAATTCGGTACTCACTCCCAAAGAAGCAAAGCTCATGTCTCTGATTGGACAATTCGGCACTCACGCACACAGATGGAAAGCTCATATCTCGTTGCGATAATATGATTGGACAATTCGGCACCCACTCACACAAATGCAAAGCTCATGTCTTGTTGCGACAATATGATTGGACAATTCGTCACCCACTCACACAGATTCTAAGCTCATATCTCTGATTGGACAATTGGGCTCTCACTCACACAGATGCAAAGCTCATGTCTCGTTGCGACTATATGATTGGAGAATTCGTCACCCACTCACACAGATGCAAAGCTCATGTCTCGTTGATGTCACTATACGTACATTTTTTTTATTTTACTTATTCAATCGGACAACGAGGATGCAGAGCAAGTTTTAGTACAATAAAAAACAACAAAACCACTTATAAAACTATGTTGGTGCTACAATCGCTTCTGCATTGATGTTGATACGTATTATACGTACTGTGCGTTCTTTAACACACTTTATATTAATAATAAACCACATCAGAATTTTTGAATGATAATTTCGGAAATACCTTCAAAACTATTATTGCTGCCCCGCAGTCATTGGGTCTCTTTATAACACGAAGTGTCGGCCGATTTTTCAGCACAATCGTACCACGAAAAAGTTCACTACGATGTATCGGCCCAAACGATATTTATTTGACATTTGAAACTCGGAGTAGTTGCGCGAGACAACGACCGAAATATAGATTTGGACAAGAGATAGTTGGAGATCGAACGCCAACATTCACGATGACAAAATCTCAGCTATTAGTCAGAAAGTCAGTTCGAATTTCGGTCGAGCCCGAAATTTCGGAAGCGTAAAATCCAGAGTAGACCCCCTGTGGCGCGAACCCGAAACTTATAGAATAATCTGCCCACTTAGCTATGACATGGGGCTTTGTGAGAAGACTATAAATGGGATCGCTTGAGGTAGGCAGCGCACCTGCGTCCCGTCTGGTGTTACAAGTGTCCATGGGCGGTGGCCACTTACCATCTGCCCCGTGCGCCCGTCTGCCACTTCTTCCATAAAAAAATCGTCAAACGGTTAAGCAACACTCACCCGTGCGGCGTCGGTACAGCGGCGAGACAACACAGTTCCGTGGCTGTGCCAAGTTCTGTCAAAACGAAGCTGCTCTCCGCTTCCGGCCGGTGGGACGTCACCAGAAATAACCTGCACACGAATTGTTCAAATCAATATGTGGTAATGCCATTTATTCGTCTTACATTCGTGTGATCATGAGTTCAAATCCTCGGCCCGCGCTACTGACTTTATAGTTAAAAAATACGGATTTTTAAAAATGTCATTTGTTCGGCGGTAAGGGAACACATCGCGAGGAAATCCGCAATCTGCAGAAAAATAAAATCTGGAGTATGTATCCACCAATCCGCACTGGACCCGCCGCGTGGTGCATTACGGACCGGAACCCCGAGTGGTTTACTAGGGAGGCCTGTTGCTCAGCAGTGGGGTATTGTAGGCTGATACAAGAAAAAAGTAATTGTTAACCGTTTGTGTTGGCTTTGTTATCCGTTAGTGGGCGCGACACCAGGCGACACCGGGCGACACGGCGCGGGAACAGATGGGTTGTTGATATTCTAAAGACACGCGACACCACGCGACCAAAATAACAATCCATTTCGAGGTTTGTGTAAAACTGAAGGGCGTATTTTTTAACGCATTGAAATTAAATTTGACAGAAAATTAGTTTACGTGTATATTTCGTATATTAAGTTCGAGGAGCCAAGTCAGTTTAGTAATTTCAAAGTAACGAAGGGGGGGTTTTTTTTCAGAAAAAATAATAATTAAAAACATCCTGCTTAGATTCCCGGTCGGACATTTGTTTATTTAAAGACAGATGTTTATTCGGGTCTGCGTGTGTGTTTGTCTGTGTGTGTGTGTGTGTCTGGCTCTCTAGTGTGGTGATATATATTTATTTATTCAATGTCAATACATACAAAATTATATGTTGTGAGATAGAGCTCGTAAGCTCTGTAATTTTTATATAAACATTTTTTTTCCTAAAGCATATGTTAAATAGCGAAATCTCGCTTCAGACAGACATTGCTTTCGGCACACACACCCTCTCTATCTAAACGAGGAACCACTAATGTGTGTGTGTGTATGTGCGTATGTGTATTTGCGCGTGTGCCTGTGCATGTGTGTCTGTGGGGGACACGTACCTGCCACACGCAAGCGCCAAGGCAACCCTGGAGAGCTGTCCGAGCGGCAGTAGAGCCGCGACCGGCGACGGTACGCCGCCCACTGCCTCGTGCACGCGCACACTCCACGCCAACGCGCACGTTGACGCGCTACAAATAAATAGATTTTTATTTGCGGTTGATTTATTACAAGTAGATCATTTTAAGATAAGGGATCGAGCTATTTAAAACAGAGTGCAAATATTAACTAAACTGCTACTTACACTATTCACAACATACACAACATATTAAACATACAAGTGTCTTAGGTTAAGTGAATTTATACATTTTTAATAGAAGGGGGAGGGTGCATGCTACAATCTAACGGACGTTGGGCGCATTCGACTGGCCACGTTACCCTCTAAATACGACAAGGTAGGAAATGCAGTTTATTTAAAGGTAGTCTTCTGTGTGAGAGGACTAACGTGGCCAATCGAGTGCGTCCAGCGGCTGTCGGAATGCAGCGTGCACTCCCCCCTACATTGCCGATAGTTAAATTAGCGCGGCAAACAGGCAGACAGACAGATAGACATTTTTCCTTTATACATTTAGACGACTAGATTTGGAATCGAATGTGAGGCCGACAATGTAACTCACGAGTAAACGAATATTGTTCCGGAGGAGTCCCCGAACCACATCTTGTTGCCGACGCGACACGTCGCCGTCACGGTCACCGTCTCCTCTACAATGAAATACATACATTTTATTGCAATTACTACAGCGCGCGCCACGAGCACCAAGAATTTCGGTCATTGATATGAGGTCAGCAAAGACTGGTTAAGGTTCAATAATACGAGGAGTCTAGTAGAGTGGTCGGTGATCGACGATTTCATACAAATATCATATCCGTCCAGTGTTGGCTGATCTCATTACAATGACTGAAATGCTTGCTGCTCGTGGCGCGCGCTTTACACAAATTTTTTATAGGTATACGAACATACAATCCACCTGGTGGTAAGTGGATACAGTCGCCCGTGGACATCCTCGATACATGCCAATTTTAGTCGAGAATGACAAATGTTAGCACACCCCCGGATGCGCTGCCCGCCCTTCGAGATGTAGAAATGCATTTGGAGATAGGGTTTGGAAAATAGAGAGGGATAGGATAGAATGGGATGAGATAGGAATGGGCTCTGGCATATCTCACTCACTGCCGAAACATATAATGCAGTACATTTTAAGATACTATTCCATTCCTATATCTCCAAAGGTAGGCAGCGAATACGGGGGCGTGCCAACGTTTGTCATTTTGGACTAATGTTAGCACGTATCGCGGATGTCTATGGGCGACAGTATCCACTTACCACCAGGTGGACTGTATGCTCGTCTACCGCCTTCGTCCATAAAAAGAAAATAAAAAATAAATATAGAGCTATATTATTGTAGAATCAAAGTAAATCCATTTCATTTCAATGCTTCACAATTTTCATTATTGTTGATAGAAAAACCAATTGTATATTGTATAGAATTACAATTGTATGTAGCCAGTACTTATATTCTAACATATATATATATACCCATGACTGGTAATCAAGAAAGCAGTTGTCATGGTTACCTGCCAAGTCTATCACGTTATAAACAACGTTTAATGTGTGCGCTCCCCTTACCCGGCGATATTCTGACGGTGTGGTGGTGCGTGAACGCCGTCGGTGTTGCCAGCATCGTGTGCACCCTGCCCGGCTCCCCGCCGTACCACACCTCCCACCCGGACTCGCCCTCCTCTGCACACACAAAGGACACGTGAAAAATCAATCCGTGATATTAAGTCCGCCATTGTATAATTGCTTGAGCAATGCAACCAGCCGTTTGAGTATCCACTGTTGTACATGGAGACCTAGCCATACATCCCCCATGCACATTCTCTTGTGTCTGAGGGATGTATGGTCTTTTAATCGATACGCTGTCCAACTGGGTTGGCGAATCCACTCTTTTGAGGTGATGTAGCTCCTCAAGGCTCGCACTAGAGATAGAGTTGTGCGGGACCCCGCCCGCGGGAGATAGAGTGGTGCTGTTCTATCGGCCGACATCACACGTTAAAATGATACAGAAGTTTTAACAAGTATACAAAATATTTTCTTAGGTTTTCGCGATTACTATACATAGCAATTAAACAACTTTTAACGGTTTAAATCGCGTATATTTGACATTATTTATATCCCGACGTTTCGAACACTTTGCAGTGGACGTGGTCACAAGGCCAACGCAATACTGCAAGACCTCTGGACACCGTGAGCGAATACTGCGTGCATAGGGAATGTTATGATTAAAAAATTTCAGACGGTAGTTCAAAAAATTTCAGACGGTAGTAATAATTTCTTAATAACTCAAGTGACAAATAAAATCAATTAGTCACCCCGTGACCACGTGACCACGTCCATTGCAAAGTGTTCGAAACGTCGGGATAAAAATAATGTTAAATATACGCGATTTAAACCGTTAAAAGTTGTTTAATTGCTAAGTATACAAAAGGTAGGTACTTTAGGGATAAGCCCTAAAGCAATCTCTTCCAGGCAATTTCAGAGCGTGAAGTGACCTATGTGAGCATAAGAATATATAAGTAACACACGCTAGCAATCAATCAAATTGTAATGACCAAGAATGGACAATTACATTCAATCCAACAAATACTCCAGGAGGAATATAAAAATGGAGATGTTCCAATTAATACTATAAAATGTCAGATTATGTGGATATATGAATATTGCTGGATATAGGCTTCACTGAGGCTCGCCACCATATACAATCTTAGGCTCGCTCTGCCGTGGACACGTGCCTGTGAGCGCACGCACGCTCCGCCTACGGACACGTTCGTGAGCGTGATGTGTTCGCTTAGCTTCTGCGAACCCTAACCAATTAGCACTTATATTTTCAGGTGGTAAGTTACCTGTGAGTGCACGCAAGGGTACGGCGGCAGCGGCAGAGACGGGCGTCCGCGCGGCGGCCGCGTCCGCGAGCGCGGTGAACTCGGGCGCGGCCGCCACGGACACGAGCGCGGCCGCCGACGGCCGCAACTCGGGCGCGCCGCTCCAGCACCGACGCATCGTCTCCAGCGCGCAGCACGGGTATTGGAGGTCCTGCGTGGGACACCGCCAGAGATCAGCTTGTGACTCTCACTTTTATTAACTACTTCTAATTATCTCTTATAACTTTTTTTTCTTAATTTGCAGTATGATTTATCTCTTTCTTCATTTCTATAATCACTTGCATTACGGCATTTCTTCTTATTCTTTTCCTCTCCAATCAAATGTCGTCCGGCAGAGATAGCGTTAAGACCGCCTTTTGTACATTTTGTGAGGACAATGTTATTGTTTTGTTTCGATGTGCAATAAAGAGCTTTATCTATCTGCTGAAGATAATACACGGCTCGAATGACCGTTGTAGAACTCCACGAAAATGAAATCAATTGTTGCTCGAACACGCTAATGTCCAAAACTATTGAACAGATGTTCATGAGGTTTCCACAGGTTAATTAGCTTGGCGCTTCGAATGGGGTTTGTTTTATCGAAATCGGCTGACGGGACGAAAAGTTATCCCAATTTAGAGTTTAAAAACTAAAATTCCACGCGTCAGTTATTAAATTACTTATTTAACACCATCCTTTCACGCTTCGAAGTCAGCTAATTCGTGTACATGTGAGTTTTAAGACTAGCTTATTAATATAGTAACTGACCCTGTGCGAGAGCGGTGGCCGTGCGCCGTCCAGCACCGCCTCCTTGACGGCCTCGTGGCCTTCGAACGGCTGTCGCAGAGTCACTATCTCGTACAAGAGCATGCCGAACGAGAAGCAATCCACCTGAACATGAAGTAACTGCAAGCTTCACAATTTAATCAAATCAAACAACAATAGAGATCAACAATTAACGTATTTAATTAAAACAATTGTTTTTTTTTTTTAAATAAATTTTATTGAGAATTTTCGGAAACAGCTCAGACCTCTTCTTTATAATAACCTTATATTTACTATAGTATTATTCTATATGCTTATTATCATTAATTAATTGCCTTTTCACTGCTCAGCATATTTACTGAGCAAAATTTGCGTTGATAAATATGTATTTTTTTTATAGACTAGTGGGCGGACGAGCAAGCGGTCTCACGTGATGGTAAGTGTTACCGCCGCCCATGGACACCTGCAACACCAGGGGGTATGCGGGCGCGCCGCCGACCTTGCAAATTCCTATTCACAGCTCTCTTGAAGAACCCCATATCGTAGCATAATGGAAAACCTCTTGAGGTAGTTCATTCCAGAGCCTAACATTTCTTTTGTTAATTTGGTATCTCCGTATCTTAATTGTTAATTTTGCACCGTATTTATTATTAACTTTGTTTTATTTTACAACGAATGTTTAGTTAATAAAATAAAAAAAAATCGAGTTCTATACTTCAAAAAAATATTCTAAGACATTTTTAAGTTAATGAGTGAAAAAGAAGAGGTCCCAAGCGAGAGCCTTGAGGAACATCTTAATTTCTCCTATTAAATTTAAAAAAATGTGATTATACATATTTGAAAAAATACTTTTATTTATTATCAAAATTTATTATCGTCATGATTATTTTTGGAAAAAAATATTTTATAACAGTTTCTATGGTAACAGTTTATGATTAACATTGTCAAAAGCCCACAAGAAATCGTTTTTGCACCTTTTCGTTGTACTCCTGTTCGCCGTTGTATCGCATCATTTCCGGCGCCATGAAGCCCTCAGTTCCGCCGAAGCCTTTAGTGCCCGATGGCGGTGCTAGGCGGCTTATACCTTAATAAGTACAATAGACAAACATACAAATTAGAACAGTTAATAACAGTATCAAAACTTAATCTATTATTTGGCGATATTGGTCTAACAAACGCACTACCTAGAACAAGGCATGTAATACGAACAGAATAATAAAGTATTTCTTTGTTATGCAAGTTAGTAATATAAAATTGATAGTTATTTATCATGAGGATTTTTCGATGGCGACTTCTAGAATAATTCATCGCATCCACAATTTCATAGTGAAGAAAATGAATTTAGGGGATAAACACGTCAGCAGTTCGGACCACTGCGTAGAACAGTGTAGAATTTGAAAACGGTATCCCCACCCGTGCTCATGCAATTCATCTCATTCAATCCATAGAGCAGAAAATATAATGGGATAAAAGAAACTTTCTAACCCATTATACTCTTCGTTCCCCATCCCGTTACGCTGATAATCCTTTCTCAATCCTTTATTCAATTTCATTCCTCAAACTCCAAAGCTCCGAGGGTGAACTAGCGTTTGTTATTCTGGACTGATGTCGCCATGTATTGCGGATTTCCACGGGTGATATTAACCATTTGCCAGGCGTACACTCGTATCCCACCTTATTTCTATAAAAATACTTACCGTAGTCCCCAAGCTTGACGTGCACGTTGATCGGCGCTGGATTGAGTTCAGCTGCCGTTGCTTCTTGCGGCTTCGGCATACTCCACACCAACACGTTCTCAGACTGCAATGATAAACAGTATAAGCGCCGGCACGGATTTTGAGCTCACGGAAATACTAGTGGGCAGTTTACGCCTGTGTACATTCAAGCATATAAAAGTGTTAGAGCCAGCTTATTTTTTAACCTTTATTGTAGGATTCATTTTAATTTAAACATATGAAAGTAAAACCATGTCAATGTTTTAAATTATAACTAGAGATCGGATATTCGGGTGCATATTTACCTACAAGGTATAAAGTATGGAAGTGGCTTCTTAAAATAATTAATTTGAAAACCGAAATCCTGGGATTTCACGACTAATAGGATGCTTATTTATGAAACTCCTCAGCGGTTTTGAAGGTCTGATGGTGACCAGGACAGAGTCGATAGGATCTAAGGCACTATTGAAGATATAATCTTCGGATTTGGACTCAAATTCTTAGTTCTAATGGCAATTTGTAGGAATGCAATTCTAAGGGTCTCAGGAATTAACTTTACAGCTTTAGGTATATGCATCGTATTCTATAGTCGGAACATAAAATTTGTCGATGCCGGGATTGCGGCATTCGCCCGATACAAAAGTGCACTCCATACTTATCGAACACCTCAACTTTAGGTAAATATGCACCCGAATATCCAATCTCTAGTTATAACACATCGTAGAGTTAGATATGTATCTATTAATTAAAAATTTCAGACAAAATTAAAAAAAACAATGAAATTAATCAATGGGTATTGGAGACACTCGTCGCACACAAGCATCACTAGAGCTAGTCGAAGCAATGCTAGTGCTAGTACACTATTGACGCCGTCAGTTGCTTCCTGTTACATATAACAATAGGCGTCGGTCGTAAATCATTTATCGTTCATATCTAGTGAAAATCTTATTTTTTCTCGGTATTTTTATCTACGATATAAAACGGAAAATCGTGTGTGATGTAGTACCACGGGAGAGGCATATATCCGGCAGTGGAGAGACACAGGTTGCTGGCCCGTGCCGCCATGAATATAGAAATCACACATTTTCTAAAGCAAGTCGACCGCTACTTCAAGAAGATTAAGAATCCATTCTGTATAATGTGGAATGTTCTGAAGAGCTGATGGATCTTATATGCCATTGTATAGTTTTCCAAAAAGGTCCCGAGGAGTCAGCAAGGTATTTATGGAAGCTCCAATGAAAACACCGAGCTCAGGACAAAGGCATTTAATTCTTGACATTCACAGCGGGTCATGTTTTGGCGGAGAATCTTAACACCGCGATTTAGACGGAGCGCGCAACGCCCTCTATGGAGGTGTAAGCAAATCAAATCTTATATTAAGTTGCGACTGAACATGCCAATTTCTGAATTTTATCACCGCGCCTCTCGTCTTCTAAGGGCGGTTTTAAGCGCACTTTTTTGACAGAGATCTATTACGTACTGTGGGAATTTCAAGAGACTATATCGAGACCTACTAAGGTTTTCCCACTAAACTACTATTTATGGGACTCAGTGGTTAGAGCTGTGGACTTTTTGGCCGGGAACTCGAGAAGAGAAGTTAGTTTTTCTTTGAAATAAATTGTGTATTGTGCGTTTTGTGGTTTAATAATGATAGTTTATTAAACTTCTAAGTATTATTTGTGTGTATTGTTTGTGGTAATCAAATAAAAGCATAGGATTGCGTTTTCGTGTGCTTCCAAGGAGTACTCTTCTCTCCTATGTAAACCCACAATCACGTTGGGGGACTGGACATTGACAGGATACGTTTTAGACTTCGAAATTGTTTATTACGAAGAAAACTTGACACTGGCAGAGTGTGCTAATTGCACCATTGACATGTGTGAAATAAAAACAGAGCTGTGAATAAGATTTGTGCGAGCAGCGCACTCACAGCCCCTTGATGTTGAATGTGTCGTATCTGGGCTTCCCTATAGGCCTATATCCAGTGGTGGGGAGACATAGGTGGCCTACGATGTTTTCACATAATTGAAGTTATCATATGGTGTATGCTACGAACCTTAAGATCTCTATAGACGATCCTCCTGGCGTGCAGATACTCGAGCGCTCTGGCCAGTTGTAAGGCCAGCGCGCGCGTAGCTCGTATACCGACGCGTGCGCCGCACCCCCTGTATGCGCGCAGGCACGTGTCTAGAGCACCCTGCATGTACGGATAATGGGAAATAAATAGTATTATTACTCGCTTAGTCATCGGGTACTAATAATTCAAAGGGAGTTGTATGTGGTGTCTCTTGAACAGCTGATCAATTGCTAATTAACTATCTACTGATTCGTCAGTAATTGTTACACTCGGGCTTCTAACTGCAAGGGTCTAATCAAACATTTCAGATATAGATTCATTTAATGGTAAATCAAAAGTACAATTAGTACAAAAAAATATGTTCAAATGTGTACCGCCCCGCGGGCGTACGAAATTAATATAACAAAATTCAAATATCATGCAATGTATATGCAATCTTCTCTCACAGAAGACTACCTTGAAATATACTTGCATTTCCCACTTTTATCTTATTTCCCTAATGTATGTACGTGTTTCGGTTGTGAGTGAGATGTGCCAGAGCCCATTCCCATCCTATCCCTCCCCATTTTCCCAACCCTTTTTTCAGAGAAAGGGTTCCTATATGTAAAAAGGTTAGCAGCGCATTCGGAGGCGTGCTAACGTTTCTCATTTTGGACTAATGTTGGCATGTATCGCGGATGTCTATGGGCGACAGTACTCCCTTACCATAAGGTGGACTGTACGCTCGTCTACCGCCTTTGTCCAAAACAAATTATCCAAAAAAAGGAAAAATTTTGGATTATAACGCTCACTAACGCTAGAGTCGTTAAAAGTTCATTAGCGCTCACTCAGCGTTCAACGCTTGCTTTTACGCTGTAGCTGCGTACGGTGAGAGTGGTACAGAGTAACAAAACATCAACTGTAGAAAGAGACGCAGAAGTTTAATGATGAAGTTAGTTTAATCATTAGTTTTAATGATAGAAACTCAATGTTAAGAGGCACCTACCTGCGGTGCCAATTCCAGTAATAACGCGAGTGGTGCGGCACAAACGGCCAACAGCGGTACCACGTGCGGGTGCCTCAGTTGACTGAGAATAGTGTACTCCTGCCGCAGGCCACAGTACGAGCGACAAGCGGCGGCGGTCGGTTCCCGCTCCCACCGGGACAACGCGGCCTGACAGAAGTTCACTTGCTTTAAAACTAGCGGATTTAACAAAAAATGTACGCTAAAATATTACGCAAGATGGAAAGATTTTTGAAATCCGTTAGAAAATTACAGACATAATAGCTATTCAAAGTTTCAAACGACGATGACGTCACAATATGTGTCATTTAAATAACAGTTTTCACAATAAGTTTTTTTCTCATAGAAAACACTGGATTTCAAGGAAATATTTCATTATCGTGGTTTAAACGGCTCGTACATTGGAGAAACACCCAATCTTACAGGAACCGCAATTTACATACATTCTACTTCCAAGCAGAGGTTAAAAGGTTACAACTTCAGAGGTTTATAATCACCCATTCTCTTCGTACAGCTCAACGTACACTAGACTTACCTTATAAGCATGCAAAGCAGCCACATCACTATGTGTGGGCGGCGGCACAGGCTGCAAGGCCTTCAATGCGGCCGGTGCGGTCCCCAGAGCACCGGGGCGCCGCCACGTAGCCGAGAGGACGGTACCGAAGGCCCCGCGGCCGGCGATCGAGCCCCGAGTGATGTGCTCCCAGCGGGCACGCTTGTCTTCTTCTACGTCTAGGAGGAGCTGGAATAAATGTGGTTTTATTACATTTTGTTTGGGGAGCTCATTTGCCTTCAAAATAACACGACTCCATTTCTTGCCGCGGCTCGTGTCGCGGCGAATAAAATTAAAAAAAGAATATATATATTGTAAGGTAACATTCAGTCAACACAAGAAAAAAAGAATAAGTGGTGGCAGTGACGTCACCAACTTTGTTGAAGGATTGTAACAAAACGCATATGATTGGTCACTACTGGCGCCATCTATAATATAAGGAGACCTCTGTATGTCAGTGTCTGTGTAATAAAAAGTTTTAGTTTGCTACCGTGCTTCCATTGTTTCATTACAGGTTATGGACCCAGGTTTTATTAAATTAGTGAATTGTGCATTTTGTGAAAGTTAAGACTATAAAAATGGCTACAAGTATAATTTCGACTATACCGAAGCTAAAGGGGCGAGAAAATTATGAAGATTGGGCGTTCGCGGTGGAAAATTTTCTCATCTTGGAAGGAATGGATGAATGCATTTCACAACCAGGGAATGCTAACGACGCAAAAGCAAAAGCGAAGATTATTTTGACCATTGATCCTAGTTTATATGTACATATTAAGACTGAAACGAGTGCAAGTGCATTGTGGTTGAAGTTGAAGAGATTATTTGACGATACAGGGTTTACAAGACGTATTGGATTATTACGTAACCTCATTTCGATTCGTCGTGAAAACTGCGATTCTATGTCTCAGTATGTAACCATGATGGTAGAAACCAGTCAGAGATTGAATAATACAGGTTTTAAAATTAACGACGAGTGGGTCGGCTCATTATTATTGGCAGGATTGCCTGAAAAGTTTGCTCCGATGATCATGGCGATCGAGCATTCTGGCATAGAAATTACTGCAGACGCCATTAAGACCAAATTAATAGACATGGAGGACGGAAGTGAAGTCACAGATTCACAGCGTGCATTTGTGTCAAAAGGTTGGCAGCACAGAAAACACAAAGCCACCAACCTGCAAACGTCAAACAGAATGTCAACGTCAAATACTTCAAAAGACAAATCGCACCTAAAATGTTATAAATGTCAGCAATATGGACACTTTATGAATCAATGTGAAAAGATAAATAAAAACAAATCTTCAAAATCAACAACTGCTTTCAGCGCAGTATTTCTCAGTGGACACTTTAGCCGTTCTGATTGGTATATAGACTCGGGGGCTAGCATGCATATGTCGGCAAATGAAGACTGGTTAAAAAATCTCTCGAATGTAGACGAAATTAAGGAAATTACAATTGCTGATAAGTCAAACATAAATGTTAAAGGCAGAGGCGACGTGCAATTAACAACAATCGTTCTCAATAAAGAACACGACATTAATGTTAGCGGAGTTTTGCTAGTGCCAAGTCTTGCCACGAATTTATTGTCAGTCAGTCAATTAATAAAAAAAGGAAACAAGGTAACTTTTTTAAATAATGTATGCCATATTCATAATCAGGAAGCAGAATTGGTAGCAACAGCTGATCTTATAGAAGGCGTATACAAGTTGAATGTCAAAAATGTTCATTGTATGTTAACGTCAGTTACTGAGACTGTGTGGCATAGACGCCTAGGACATTTGAACAGCAGTGACCTACAAAAAATGAAAAATGGAGTTGTTCAAGGAATGTCATACACAGATAAGTCCCAGATAAGTAAGTCAAATTGCAAAGTATGCTGTGAAGGGAAGCAGTCACGGTTACCATTCCCAAGTGATGGTAACAGACGTGCAGAATTGCTAGGTCTCGTGCATGCTGATGTTTGTGGGCCAATGGAGACAAAGACCATAGGTGGCTCAAGATATTTTGTCCTCTTCGTAGACGACTACAGTAGAATGGCTTATGTTTACTTCATAAAATCAAAAGCAGAAGTATTTGAAAAGTTTAAAACATATAAGTCATTAGTAGAGAACCAAACTAACAAGAGGATAAAAGTATTAAGAACTGACAATGGGTTGGAATTTTGCAGTAATGAGTATGAAAAATTCTTACAGAATGCAGGTATAATTCATCAAAAAACAAATCCATATACGCCAGAACAAAATGGCTTATGCGAAAGGCTTAACAGAACAGTAATAGAGAAAGCTAAGTGCATGTTATATGATGCAAATCTACCCAAGAAGTTTTGGGCAGAGGCTGTCAACACAGCAGTATATCTGAGGAACATATCAGTTGCATCAGGGCTTAATGACAAGACACCATTAGAAGTGTGGATTGGAAGTAAGCCAGATATTAGCCATTTGCGCATTTTCGGCAGTAAAGTAATGGTACACATACCGAAGGAAAAAAGATTAAAATTTGATAAAAAATCAATAGAATGTATTCTCCTCGGCTATCCAGACAATGTGAAAGGTTACAGGATTTACAATCCAGTGAATAACCAGATATTTACTAGTAGGGATATTGTGGTAATTGAAGAAGGGATTAAGAATGAATCCATTAATATAGAAATAAATGAAAATTCAGCAGATTCCATAAAAAAGAAAGAAATCAAAGATGAAGTAAATACAGAAAAAGTGGGAGACACAGATCATCATGTGGAACAGAAAAATGTTATGCCTGAAACAGAAATTAATAAGGAAGAACAACAACAACAGCCATATAGTAATCCCGATGGAGATGATTATATAGATGCAGAAGAGAAGGCACAAGTGAATACTACTATGTCAAAGACGAAGAGAATTCGCAAGCAACCTAACTGGTATGGAATCAGTGGTATATGTGTCAACAGCATCAAAGATAGCGATGTTGATCTAACTGTGGAACAAGTGTTAAGTGGACCTGAGAGTTTGCAGTGGAAGCGAGCTATGGCAGAGGAGCTTAAATCCTTTGAAGACAATGATGCCTGGGAGTTAGTACATCTTCCAGATCAAGGTACTGTCGTTCCATGTAAATGGGTGTTTAAAAAGAAGTTAAATCCAGACAATAGTGTGCGTTACAGGGCCAGGTTGGTCGCTAAGGGCTTCACCCAGAGGCCTGGCATTGACTTTGAGGAAGTGTTTTCCCCAGTGTTACGACATTCAACATTAAGGTTAATGTTCGCATTAGCAGTTAAGTTAAACTTAGACATTTGTCACTTAGATGTTAACACAGCTTTTCTGAACGGTTTTCTGTCTGAAACCATTTATATGCAAAAACCTGCTGGTTTTAATTGCAATGATGACAACAAAATTCTTAAATTAAGAAAAGCAATCTATGGTTTGAAACAATCATCTAGAGCCTGGTATCAAAAGGTTAATGACCTACTTAATATACTTGGTTATAAGAAATCTCAGTTAGAACCCTGTTTGTTTACAAAAATGAGTGGTAACTATAAAACTATAATCCTATTATATGTTGATGATTTCTTTATCTTCTCTAATTGTGTAAACGAAACTAGAAAATTGAAGCAAGAACTGTCATCAAAATTCAAAATAAAAGATTTAGGGTGTATTAAACGATGTTTAGGCATGAATGTTAACTTTGATAGAAAGAAAGGTGTAATTGCTATTGATCAAAAAGATTATATCGATGAGTTAATTCAGAAGTTCAATATAATTGATAGTAAAACAGCTAGGACACCTATTGAGACAAAATTAAACATAAGTAAGGCCGATGTATGTGATAATAAGCTGCCTTATCAGCAATTGATAGGTAGTATGATGTATTTAGCTGTACTTACAAGACCAGATATAGTTTTTTCTGTTAATTACCTGAGTCAATTCAATAATTGTTATACTCAGGAACACTGGGCTTATGCATTGAGGGTTCTTAAGTATTTGAAGAAGACTAAATCTTTCTGTTTAAAATATTTTAAAGATGGTAATGATGCAATTCAAGCCTATGTAGATGCTGACTGGGCTAGCAATCCCATTGATAGGAAGTCATATACAGGCTATTTCTTCCAGTTATCAGGCTGTGCTATTTCATGGGAGACCAGAAAGCAAAGCACTGTTGCACTGTCAAGTACAGAAGCGGAGTACATGGGTTTGTCAGACTGCTGTAAGGAGGCCATTTATCTTAAAAATTTGCAGTATGAAATAACAGGTGATTCATACACTATTGTTATATTTAATGACAATCAGTCTGCCCAGAAGTTGTCAGCTAACCCCATGTACCATAAGAGATCGAAACACATAGATGTTAGATACCATTTTTGCCGAGAAAATATTGCTGATAATATTGTAAAAGTGCAATATTTGTCGTCTGCTGAAATGCCTGCAGATTTACTCACGAAAGGTTTATCGGCAGACAAACATTATAAGTTTTCAAAGATGTTGGGTCTCACATAGATATAATTTCACTATTTTTTTTGTTAAGTGGGAGTGTTGAAGGATTGTAACAAAACGCATATGATTGGTCACTACTGGCGCCATCTATAATATAAGGAGACCTCTGTATGTCAGTGTCTGTGTAATAAAAAGTTTTAGTTTGCTACCGTGCTTCCATTGTTTCATTACAAACTTCATGTTCGTACGAGTTGCGAGCGCCGCTGAGCGCATGCGATTTCATCGGCCACTTGCGACGGCGGCACTCAGCTCGTGTACACCTGTTGGCGACTGTAGTGTTGGTGTACGCTGCTATTTCCCAGGTATTTCTTAGTGGGACTCTAAAATCATTTCTTGAGTGGAGACATGGTGTTTGCTGTTTAAATATTTTCGTTATACATCTAATTTTCAATTGTTATAAATAATTGCTGTTAACAAATTTGTTTCTTTTAATAAATCTTACTTCTGATTCATAAAAAATATATAAAATAATTTGTTTCGTTAACATAATCATACAATTTCATACATGCCGTAGGGTAAGTATAAGAAATACTTGTGTCAGGAGACTTCGCTTTTCTATGACAAGTTATAATCGTTATACAATACATGACTATTAAGATGAATATACAAAATTTAAATTTAAGAAAGTGGTGCCGATGTGTTAGTGAGTGTGTGTGCGTGTGTGAAAGTGTGTATGTACCATAAGTCAATGTATGCATATTGGTGTGGAATAAGTGGCTAAGCGATAACAATACCGCTGCTACAAGCGCTGAAGTACTAAAACGTCTCTACGAGAGTGGACTCGTCAACCAGCCCGCCAGCAAGCTCAGTGTGCTCGAGGAGGCCCTCAGTGGCCATCAATCGATAATAAAAGGACTGATTATGGTATTAACTACATTACGAAAATGCAATATAATTTATTACACAACTATTTATAATTATGGAACATGTAAGGGCACACCAATCTAATACACAGTTATATAGTAATTAAATTAACTGTCAAATTCAGAAGGCAGGGCTAGAATAGATTAAATCGTGAAGAAAATCACCGTTAAGTTCATTAAATTATTTTTTCTTTTCATACATGACAATGGTGCAATTAGCACACTCTGCCAGTATCAAGTTTTCTTCGCAATAAATTTCTGTCAACGTCCAGTCCCGTCGAAGTGAGCCAGGAGTCGCTCGGTACAGTGATAGTGGGTTTACCGAGGGCAGAAGAGGACTCCTGCTTCCAGCGCACGAAAAACGCGATCCTATGCTTTTACTTGATTATCACAAATATTACAAACAAAAAACACTTTGAAGTTTAATAAACTATCACTATTGAACCAGAAAATGCACATTTTTTTTAATAGTCAAAGAAATATTCAAAGAAAAATTCAACTTCACTAATCATTATTTTTTAAAACCGTTCATCAGTTTTGCTGGTTGTTGTATGAGGTGCAACTCACCGTATCCGGCGCGACGTCCCGCAACTGCACATCTGCATGCGCGGCGCACTGCAGTTTCTGGCCAGTGCACGCGGCCAGGATGCACTCTTCTACGGTCCACGCGTACGCCGCGTTGCACTCGGCGGACTGTGCACCATTGATGACGCCCTCCACAGAGCCGAGGCGGGACGATGCTATAGAATGAAGGAATGAAAGAAAAATCTATTCAGCAAGGCACACAAAACACAGAAGGAAAAGGAAAATATTAATAGAAATAATGCTTAAATTTTAATAATACATGTAAGTGATCTCGTACGTGGCAGTTATCCTGCAGAAAGGGTTTCCAATTCAGCATGAAGCTAAGTGCCCGAGACAAGCATTCAGAGCTGATTTTGAGTTGAAGCCCAGTGGTACGCAGGTAAAAACCAACGGTTGTGTAAAATACATATGCATACAGGGTTCAATACAAATACCTGTATCCTCTTAACAATGAATTTCTTTTGTTGAAATTAAAACTTTCGTTCTACTTCTTAAACTATATCCCTTTTTTCCGCACAATACACTCATTCGTACCGCGTACGTACACTCGCACCGATTTACATGCACCGATTTATCGATTACATTCCCAGTTACATGGTTACATAAGCCGTTACACTATATTGGTGTAATTTAACACAGTTCTGTAAATGAAAATAATCTAATTAAAGGTTAAAAGAAGAAAAAAATTAATGAAAAATCTTCTTTCTAATTCTTTCTATTAATTGAATCTTCCGGGCTACTTGGCCGAGGTCAAGTAGCCCGGAAGATTCAATTAATACGGACACCGGCCGAGAAAGCCTACACTCCACTTCTTTCTTATTCTTCTGATATTCAATTTTAAACACACACATTCACACTTACCATTAGACTCGGCTCCAACTCCACTGTCCCCGTCAGAAGCACGCGACTCCTCCGAAAGTCGAAGCCTGCGGGGCTCCATCATACCGCCACCCACCTCTAGACGCCTCAAAGCCTAACAAGGGGACAAGAAAACAGCTGTTTACTCTCTCTGTTCATAGCTTAGACGAAAAAACATTAATAGATAGATAAAACTGTTTATTGCACACCAAACAAAACAAAACAGGATAGTAACAGATATTGTAATACATGAAATGCACAAAAGACAATAACGCAAAACTTCTTGGCCTCTGGCGATATCACGTGACAAACCTGCGCAGTAGCTTATTTTTAGGTCCGCTTGGTGGTGCGGGCTGGAATGCGACGGACGGGGTATTTACAATACAATATGTTCGCAAGTTCGAGCATGACGCAAAAATATCTTCCTACTTGCACACTCGCCATATAATGTTGTTTGAAATTGTGGGAGGGACATGCGCAGACTGTTGACTCCCATTCAAGGTCAAAGCCCAAGAAGATTTGTGAGGACTATACGTGTTTCGGTAGTGAGTGAGTCTATTCCCATCCCATCCTATCTCTCCCCATTTTCCCAACCCTCTCTCCATATACATTCCTATATTTCCAAAGGTAAGCAGCGTGCAATGGAGCCCAACTTTTGTCATTCTGGACTGGTTTTGGCATATATCGCGCATGTCTATAGACGACAGTGTTAATTTACCATCGGGGTGGACTGTATGTTCGTCTGCCGCATTATTTCCTTAAAAAAAGTTTCTAGAGGGAGAGAGCATTTTGCACTCCACAGTCAACGACGCGGCCGACTGACCGATTTACCCCGACTGTAGAGAACTAGAAGAGAATTTCGGTGATTTTTAGATTTTGAAACTGTTATAGTTCCTCAAACATTTATTTTGCCTCATTTCTAAACGAGTGGATGTCAAAATGTCGGTAGCTCGCGCTGCGAAGCGTCGCACTAATTTAAATGTAATTAATTAGCCGAGCTGTGAATATATCAAAATATCAGTTGTGCGTGTATACCTGTGCGAGTTGATTCTGTTGTGGGTGGTTCTGTTGTTGTTGCTGTGCGTCGAGGTCTCGCAGACAAGCGCAGCACGGCACTATGCGCGTGATCAGACACCGGCCCTCCGACGTGTGCACGAAACGGGTGCCTGCACGGAATTGGATAAGAAACTATTTTTATTTATTAAGGTCACAAACAGAGCACACGTCATATAAATGTTGCCACTTGGTTGTGAGGACACGTTGTCGTCGCGGTAAAACTGTCGTATATTTAAATATCGCGAACCCGTAAGCTGTGGAACGAATTGCCTCAAGAGGTCTTCCCATTAAGCTACGACATGGGGTTCTTCAAGAAAGCTGTGAATAGGATTTTGCAAGGTCGGCGGCGCGCCCGCATACCCCCTGGTGTTGCAGGTGTACTTGGGCGGCGGTAACACTTACCATCACGTGAGACCGCTTGCTCGTCCGCCCTCTTCTCTATAAAAAAAAATATTTAAATTGTATATTTAACACTTGTATATTTAAATAGAATTGTACACATATAGTCGGGCACGATAACACTGTCGTCCGTGACGTCATTACCGTGCGATTTGTCTGGATTTTCTGTTGTATCGTAAGTTATTGGTATATAGTTTCTTATTGCACCGTTCACGCGTTTCGTGACGACACATTCCACGCACCCTCCGCCGCAAGACAGCCGGCATACGACAAAAGTGTTATCACGACATAGTGAGAACCGACTCTTACAGGTAAGAGAAATGTAATTGAAAATAAACATGTATGAATGTGTTGTAAAAATGTAAAAATCAATGCACAGCACTCTGTAGCTTACTCGATGATGACAACTGTCTTCTCTTCCTTTCGGTTATCCAAACAGGGAACGGTGGCCTGGCCTCCCGAAAAAAAACCAATGTTGTGATTCCCTGTTGGTATTCATTTCGCCCACAATATACCTTATATCTATGTCCACAAGGAGGTAGCTGTTGATTCGAAATTCTAACATGTCTTTCAATATTCAATTTAACAAAGAACTCGTCCTGTGATACGCACCGAGTGAGGGATACCAGTCTTCAAGCAGAAGGTCCACGTGGTCAGAGACGAGCGCGAGCACCTTCGTCAGCGTCTCCGGATTCGGCTCCAAACTTATACTCTGCGAACGAACATCTTCGGTGTTGAATTCGGAGAAGAATTATACAGTTTATTAAAATTATTAGTTTTATTTCTTCAAAATGTATGTATAGAGTATGTTTGTTAGATATAGCCATTGTCTTATGGGGTAACTCCTCAAATGCAGTGAATGTGTTCATAGCATAAAAAATGCTCTAGACACGTATAGGTCTAGACACGCAAAAGCTGATAGGTTATTCCGAATCGAGAGTAGAATCCACTCGTAACAGTTTTTGTAAACAGATTTTTTTCATGATTTTTAGTACAATTCTAGTAGATCTTTTATTCTACTCGCGCCGCCGGCTTCCGGTCCCAGTAATAAGAGCAACGAACGTTTCAGAAAGAACAACAAAGTTTTACATGTTTGTACGGTTTTATATATTTTAAATTGATTGAGACCTGTGCACGCTGCATTTCCACTGCCGCTGGGCGCACTCGACTGGCCACGTTACCCCTCTCTCACAGAAGACTACCTTGAAATGTACTGCATTTCTTACTTTATCGTATTTCCCCAATGTACGTAAGTGTTTCGGGAGTGAGTGAAATATGCCAGAGTCCATTCCTACCCCATCCTATATCTCCCCATTTTCCTAATCCTTTCTCCCAATCCATTCCTTAATCTGCAAAAGTAGGCAGCGAATCTGGGAGCATGCCAACGTGTGTCATTCTGGACTGATGTTGGCATGTATCGCGGATGTCTATGGACGACAGTATCCATTTACCATCAGGTGGACTGTATGTTCGTTCACCGCCTTTTTTTCTATGAAAGTCTGTTGTTTTTTTTTTTTAAATGAATGTACGGCAGATGTATGAATGTGTATATGTACATACATATCCACATTCATACATACACGTTGAAATCGAGATGCTCCTTTAAATTTCATCCCCTAGTCTGGTGATGACAACAGACCTGATATCCAGCAATGGGCAGTCCATCTTCCCTCTTGACGACACAAGCATGCGCCGGCAGAACTATCTCGATGCACGACGACCACATCGCTTCAAGCGACGACCAGTTACCATCTTGACGCACCATGAACCTGCAACAAGAGAACGATATTTTTATCTTTATTTACCTAGCTTTTTTATCTTTATTACATAAAGGCGGCTAGATCCAGTCCACTGATGGTAAGTGGATACTGTTGTCCATGGACATCCGCAATACATGCCGATATCAGTCCAGAATGACACATGTTGGCATGCCCCGGGATACGTTGCATACCTTGCTTATATTTGAATAGGCCTCTGAACTCTCTACTGCCCATGCCACTAAACCCTACGGAATTAGGGCTGTGAAAATTAGAAATTGATTTATAACTGTTCGAGCTTATTTCCCATTCCACCCCGTCGAGAGGGGGGGGGGGGGGGGGGTTATAGTGCCTAAGAAGAAAAAGTATTGTTAACATTTTTAACAAAAGCATAGTAATGTTAGATTAGGAAAGTAAAATGGTTATTCTTTTTTGTTAATCAAACCTGAATGTTTCTAGCTTTATTTTAAATTTCATTTCTACACCCTTGATCCACACAAACAGCCGACACTTACTTGATGTTATAGTAGGGGTCGTCCCTGTGCGCGTCGTCCCCGGTGCCCCCTAACAGGGGATCGAACTTAGGGGGCAGCTCGCGGAGCTCCACCAGCGTGAGGTCCCCGCACACCAGTTTCAGGCCCGTCTTCCACAGCTTCCAGCCCCAGTTCAGTTCTAGAGCTTTGGAGGTTACTTCGTCCAATTCCATCTGAGGTGGAGGAATAAGAGAGATATGCTTTTGAAACGGGCTTTATGTTGTATACAGGATGTGTTAGATATATACCAAAGTACAAACTGCATTCGCACTGTCTTCTCTCACACACTCAATGAGATATTTATTTCAGTCTTGTGATCATTTAATATAATAGTTTGGAAGACGATTAAAGTTTATTTTAAATCCAGCTTTATATAGTATAAATAATAATAACTTTTTGATACATCTTATATCTAAATCGAGAATACAATGCCGGGATACATAAAATTTAATATCCAAACATGGCCATAAAACGTTATATAGGTAATGTTGCACTGACCTCTGAAGGCAGCCTGTAAACATTAGGCGCGGCCGAAGCGAGGGCATCGTCTGCCAGCACCCTGGTGCATAGTCGCGGCCAGAACCCGCAGGGCACGTACGAGGCGACTAGAAGTCGCCGCAACGGCCACCCGCAACGGCGACCGCTCACCGTTATGTTGCTGCCGTTGTCCTCTGCGCACATGTAATACCATCATTTATTTTATAGTAAAGGTGATAGTCGGGCGGACGGACGGCGGTAAGTGGTCACCGCCGCTCGTGAGCATCTACAACACCACGGTGAGTTACGAGCCTGTTGAAGGCCACCTGTAGATTGGAATTGGTACATGCATGTGTGGGATGGATAATATTTTAAGACATGCCTGTACGTATACTTGCTTGTTGCAACCTGAAATCTGTAATAGATATTCTAGTGCATACCTATTGTTGTGTCTTTTTATAGACTAGTGGGCGGACGAGCAAGCGGTCCCACGTGATGGTAAGTGTTACCACCGCCCATGGACACCTGCAACACCAGGGGGTATGCGGGCGCGCCGCCGACCTTGCAAAATCCTAATCACAGCTCTATTGAAGAACCCCATATCGTAGCTTAATGGAAAGACCTCTTGTGTCTACGTATTTTAAATTATGTAACGATTGTTGGACGGTGTGCGCAGTGACTTTATATCGTGCTCGTAGGTATATGTATTATACATCTACCTACGCGCAACATCTATGCAAGCCCGGCAGGGTGGCGCGGCGGCCGCGCCGCCTCAGTCGTCGACCGTAATCAATCACCATACCACACTACACGCGCGCATCTTTGGACAATCAACTAACCAAAATCTAGTTCTATCTTGCGCCACCATACCCATATTGTCCACAACACTTGTCCAGTAGCTGGATCAGCCACAGAGCCTATTCACAGCTCTCTTAAAAAGCCGTCGTGGTCAAGTGGAAAAATCTTAGTTTATTGTACAATTTTCGTGGTCACAACATAAAATGTCTTAATGATCGTGCGGTGCGCAGCAGCTCCTCGAGGAAGCCTCTCGAAAACGAAAGGTGCAATAGTGAAAGTCCGAAGCAACGTTCCCATATCTCTCTGTAACGTCCCACTACTTTCGCTAATGGTTATTTTTACTCTCTTGAAGATAATATAAAATCGATGATTCACCAAATAAATAACATATTTCTTTAACAATTGATTCTTTTTCGCCTATAATGACATTTATAACAGATATTCGAATACAATTTTATAATTGTTACAATGAATAAATAAATAAAAATAAAATGTCAGAGTCCGTTCCCGCGCTCTCCTAACCCTATTCCCTTAGTCCATTTCCCCAACGTTTTCTCCAAATTCATTCCTAAATCTCTGGCCGTAGACGTTTGTCATTCCGAACTGATGTTGGTACACATTGTAGACGTTTGAGAGGGACAGTATCCACATACCACCGGGTGAACTTCAGCACGTTTGTCTACTTATTTCAATAAAAGTAGATTCGGTATAGATAAATTACTAGTTATTGATCGAGTAGTTGAAAAATAGCACGGCGACTATAAGCCGACCGTTTAACTCGCGTATCGCCTGCGCGGTAAGAAGGGAGCGGGGGCGGGTAACGCTACACACGGAGTCAATAATCCAAAGATTTATCTCGAGATAGACATTGTTGATAAAGAATAAAATAATAAGTATCTTTTTTTTAAGTATTTATTTTTAAGTTTTACAAATATTTTATAATAGCTTCATAGGTACAAAATCATAAAACAATAATTAACTCCGTTTAAGAAATATTTAACCACAGATAAAATTTTTATAGGACTATTCGTCACTAATATCCATATCGCTTGAATCATCATCACTGTCTGTGTAGCTTGAGGAGTCAGAATCTTGCAAATTAATAATAAATCGGTCCATCTCTTCATCAACGATGCGATCGTGCAGACAATATTCATCTTCAATAGTTTGTACATGTTTATCGCAGTTAACCCATTTTTCTACAGAGAATTCGGCAAATAACTGTTCCAGTGTATTTTTCTTATTGTCTAAATTAGAATCAATTTCAATTTTTGCGAGCTGTCCTTTGATATCCCCCCAAACCAATTCGATTGGGTTCAAGTCTGGGTGATAAGGAGGCAGTCGTAAGACTTCATGACCTGCCGCCTTTAAAATTTCATCTATTTTGTAAGTATTTTCTGTCGCGTGTTGTTTAATTAAATTCAATAAATCACATTTTCTTAAAGACGTAGCCAGGTCTGCATGGTGGCTTTTGTGGATGTCATTGTAGGCTTTTTGTCCTCTTGTACCGAGTGGTATGCGGCATTATCCATAATAATAACTGAGCTTGGCGGTAAATTTGGCAATAGCTTTTCTCTAGTCCATTTGCTGAAGTTTACAAAATTCATATCGCTATGATAATCTCCGGTTTTGCTTTTGGATTTAAAAATTAAAAGAGCTCCATCGATAAATCCGGCTTGTCCACCAGCATGTACAATAATTAAACGTGGCCCTTTGCCAATATGCGACAGCACCCCTCGTTCTTCATTGGATTGCCAACACGCCGGTACATTTAATGACGAATTGACATATGTTTCATCGAGGTAAACAATGTTTCTTTGATCTCTTCTGTGCTTCTTTATCGCATTAAGATAACGCCACCGCCACGATACGATGTTTGGTTGTTCAATCAGTAATTTTCTTTTTGATTGACATTTCTTAAATCGAAAGCCAAGTTTATGAATCAATGTTCTCAAATATTCTCGGCCACAATTTAAAATTCCTTCTACTCTGAGTTTCGCATTCAAAATTTTTAATGTAGGAACCTTCTTAAAAACCGTATAAAATTGAGTTATTTTTCTTCTAACAACGCCCTCTGTAAAACTGTCAACTTCAATTTTTTTCTTTCGGATTTGTTTAATTTTTTTTGGTGATTTAAAATTTACATTATTTTGTTCATCTTTCAGTTCATTTCCTTCTTTTATTATTTTACATATGGTAGTCACCGAAAGTCCTGTAGCTTTAGCAACAAGTTTGTTTAGGTTTACGTCTTCAAGATACTCTGTAGAATTATGATCTTGTTTTCTGGCTTTAAAAAAGGAATATACATTGTATGCTATTTGTTTAGCTTGCTTGTTAATTTTGTTCGCAAAACTGGAAGAGCGATTCATCTTGAGATTTATCTTGGCAGTCGTATACCTTGTGCGTTAATGTCCAAGCGTCCGTAACAAAAATACCAACCGCGCGCTGCGAGCACAGCCAGCGCACTGCCGCACTTGACGTAAGCTCTCTGCTCCGCGCACCCCTTTCACCCATCCGCTAACATTTCCCCCCGCTCCCTTCTTACCGCGCAGGCGATACGCGAGTTAAACGGTCGGCTTATAGAGACGCCGCCCGCCGACAACACATACATGATCACGGTGAGCTCTGCTTGTACTAGAGGTACACTATTAACAACGCACGCACACTTTTACTCACATCAACACACAAACTGCCACCAAATACGAAACAACATTAAAAGCGGTCCAACTCACGTATAAGCGTAGGCGAGTCGGTGCCGCGTGTGAAGTCGCCTACGGGCGCTAGTGCCGGCGGCCAGGCGCGCCGCGTGCCCCGCCCCGCGCTCCACCACCGCGAACGGAGCGGCAACTGTAACAATACAACGAGAAAATTACCTGTGCTCACTGCTTTAACTAAATGAAAGAAATACTGTAACGTTATTTAGGTGAAATTTAATAAACGAGTGCGAAAAAGCGCGGTGCGCAGGCGTGAGGCTTACCGTGCTCGCGCATGCAGGCAGGCGAGTCATTCGACCGGTGCCCAGCAACAATTTAACTCACGGCCCCTCTTAATAGGCTCGCGGCCGTCATAATTAACAGTTTTTTCCTATTATTACGCTCTTATTAATTATTATTCCTATAATAAGCATGCCCATTTATTTACTGACTACTGAGGGTATGTAATGAATAGGGCAATAGAGAGTAGCTCACCTGCGGCATATGTGTGGGGTGGGCGGGCAGCAGCGGCGGCACGAGCAGCACGCGGGCGTCCCAGCACAGCGCCAGCTCGAACTTGTTGAGCAGCGAGACGCCCAGCGAGCTCGCCTCCTGCCACTCGGCCGCGCCCACCCCGCGCGCCAGCTGCGGGGACGCCTTGAACACGTGCCACAGGTCCTCCACTTTCATTATACCTACACCACAACCGACTGTTAGCCTACGCGAATACCATAACAATAAATAATATCATATAAAAGGGAATCTCGTCCGCGCGTGTCACAAAGCCGCGTAATAAACACCTACTTCCCCCCGCAGCCCGTAACGTCCCTCTGTCGCCCACGGTTTCTCAAATGTGTATAAATGCAATTTGCAACTAACTTGTTTGGTGGATAATACGCACTGCGATACTGAACATGTATATTGAAACAACGCGAATTTGAACTGAGCCTAGTGAAGTTCTTAAAGATCGACCCGGAGTTTGAATACCGGTCCAGAGTAGATTCAAGGCAGAAACCGGGATCTGTAGCTGAGCAACAATTCGGCAAGTCAAGATAGTAACTAAACGCGAAAAAGGAAAGAGTGATTGGACGAGCGATTGATTGCCGCCGCTTGTCAAGAACTAGCTTCATTGATTTATTAGCATGATTGTCATTGATTTTTGACACCTCAATGAGGTGTCAAAAATGTGGACAGATGTCGTTGTGAACGACGACGCGACAGTTGCATCGCGGAGACGTTCGGCTAGACAACACACGCAAAACTTCCTACCGAGAAGTTACATAAATTACCGCTAATATAATAAAAATATAATTTCCCGCAACGCTATATTCAATCTTCCATTTTATTACGCCAAATTCCTTATTGTGCGTGCATTAGTGTCTTTAAGTGCCAACACAGGAGAACCAAGGGCCGGCGCCGGCAGAAGACTTCGGTGCACCAGACAGCTTTCGGGTCAGTGAAGCTTTATTATTGTACGGCTACGGCAATTAATCAAAAATAATAAATAAAACCCCAAAATTACAGTCCACTTAAAAATCTACCCTCCAGTGATTTTTTATGTCGTGTACGTGTCGTGTATATATCGTGTACGCACTCACCGTTGTTCGCGAACGGGTTGATCTCCCTGACGGTGACGACGTGAGCGAGCACGTCGCACAGCCACTGAGGACGCACGAAGTACAACTCCTTTAGTGTCGCGTCGTCGTAGTGCAGTAGCACGCCTGCGTGTGAACATCGTGTTTACATTTTCGTTTTTTTTTTTCAATTTTTTTACAATTTTTATTACCACTGCCGGATACGGGCCTTCTCACGCACATTGTCTTGTGCATGAGGGATGTATGGCCTTAAAACGTTTTACTGTCGGCGAGTCAAACTCTATTAGACGCGGTGCAGTTTCTTGAGATTTGTGGTACCGGCTTTTTTATCCCTTAGTCGCCACGGGAATAGATTGGGTTGTATTCTAAAGCACCACGCGGGCAACTATGTAGTTACTTCAAATTTGTAAAACTCAGTGCGTTTCGAATTAAGGGGTGGTAATGAAAACCAGCTCCTGGCTCGATTCGTGGGTAGCATGCACTGACGTATCTATATAGAATAGATGGCAGACGAGCCACATGATGATAAGTGGTCACCGCAGCCCATGGACACCTGCAACATCAGGGAGTACGAAGAGCCCCATATCGTAGCGTAACGGAAATACCTCAGCTGGCAGCTCATTCCACAACTTTCAGGTTGATATTATAAAGTGTCTTAATGACTTCACCGTACGCAGTGTTTTTACATGTATATTTAATTTATATAGTACATTATCTTTTTTTTTAACAAAATATCTTCTCTGAAATCAGTTTAATAACATACCATTCTCGTGTAAGAACATGGTGGCCTGCTGCAGTTCCGCCGCGTCGCGGAACATACGGTAGTTCTTCTGTTGCATGTACTGAGTCACCTGTGCAAAAAGGTACTTGACCCATTTGTATACACTCATTTAAATAAATCCCTCGGGGAACGGGGGGATCGCAAGGCAACTAGCTCCTATAAATAGGGGAAGCTGTTCCGTTACCAGTTAGAGTTGTACAATCGCGCAATTACCGTGTAATAATTTAGTAGGCAAGTCTCTGCCAGGAGAGTGAGCTCGTTGCCGACTGCCGCTCGCCCTGTACCCCTGCAGTTCGTGTGTATCAGTAAAGCGGCGTTTTATTCCCCAATTTTCTCCCCTACAATCCCCGTTGAGCCTCACCGTCAACAACTATATGATGTCAGGTGTGAACCAAACTGCCTCAAGAATATAAGAAGGAAAATTGAGTCCCACTGTGTTACCATTTTTTATGGTACCTATACCCAAACCAAGAAAAAATACTTTTCTTTTTCACAATGACCGTTCGTTCCACTTTGTAATAACCAACAACCAATTGTATTAAGGAGGGAGAGGGTGCACGCTGCAATCCAACAGCCGCTGGGTGCACTCGACTGGCTTCGTTACCCATCTCTTACAATAAACTCCTAATAAATTGTCTTGCAATTAATTCTACCTGATACTGACTTACGTTCTGATAAAGTATCAGGAGGTGCCCAGGAAGGCCCTAAGTCCTACAATCAGCACTGCATCTCACTTCACTTTAGACTTCATCGCTCACCAGTCGTTTGTACTCGTCGTGCCTGAGCACGGGCTCCTTGAGGTCGGCGGCGAGTGACGTCACACACTCCTCTAACGCCAAGTACGTCGCCGGGATACGCTGCTCCAATAAGGGCTCTTTGCTACCTGCAACAATGTTATTGGGTTCTTCAAGTTAAAAAACGTATTTTAAAATGTACAAGGTTTTTTTATACAATAGATGGCGATCACGTCCTGTAAGATTACGTACCATAAATTGTTGTAAATCATTAGATCCCAATGATCTACAAATTAACAGAGTCACTCGGCTCGAATGACTTACAAAAATTTCTTTACCGACTTGAAAACACACGAACGGCTCTTACGAACGGTCCGTAAGTTTTCTTGTCTCCGGTCTCTTCGACGGCGCTCTCCTCTCGTTCAGTGACGAGTAGTCACCCCAGGGCGCTGCTGAGCGGGACGTTGTACACGAAGGTCGGCGTAGCTCACATCCAGCGGACTCGTAGATTGGCGGAGCAGGAACTATCGTCTATGGAGTTCTTGAATTGAAGGTCTTGATATTTTAATGGCTTGAGGGCTTGCGGTGGTGTTTGAGGAGCGAGACGGCGATAAAATTTTCTTCTTCTTAAATGTCCTGAGGACCTCTTCGAGGATCACGTCGTCGCCACTTCAGCGTTGTGGGACCTGTATAGGCATGCGGAGACTAGGGTGGAACGGCCATAGTCAATACGCGGTCAGAGAACCGACAGATCCCTATCTTCAAGATGACTGAAGTGACGGCAATGGATATCCCACCGGCAAGTCAAGTGTATGAACAACTGTTCAAGTGTATAGCCAGGGTAGTGAAGATATGACGTATCGGCAGGACAGGATATCTGTGTCCCGTCCAGGAAAAGCAAAGCCAGCTTTGCCGTCTAGAGTTGGTGATGATGGACGGCATTAAAGTTGCCATGCCACATCCTACAGAAGATTGTGCCGTTGTAAAACTATTATTTTTACTTTTTCTTATTGGCATGTGAGCACTGCGAAAACGGGGGGGGGGGAGGGGGGGTTATATTTTTTACAAAAAACAAAAGATTTCTTAATGAAACCGATGTCACATGACAACTGTCAGAGAATATGAAAATAATGTTGCCATTCTCATTTATAGGCTACGAATGAGGGCATGGATAGTTAATTAATATACTAGTTTTACTTACCGGGCGGTTTGACGCTAAACGCCACAGAGTATATAATGTCGGCGAGCAATCTGATGTTGTGTCGGGTACTGCATGATACCTGTACGCAGATACACATTCACTTTATTAGGAAAGATGACATAACTGTATAGGAATGTACAATTTGGGACGTCCCTTAACATGGTCTGGTATCAATAGGTCTTGGTGACAGTCACTGGTCTTTGGCCATATGGTGTCGTGTGCCTTTAGCAACACTCCATCGGTTCACTTTTGTGTCGTATGAAAAATATAAAAAAAACGTACCCTTAGACATATACGTCAAGGACATGGTTATTGATACGTCAAATGGAAGGAAAAACCGAATTTGATTGCGTTGGGGATTTAGTCGATTCCATTAGCTCGTAACGTATACAACTACAATACAGGATTACACTAAAAGTTATCAAACGTAATATCCATTAACAACATATTAAAAAAAGGAGACAAATAATAAAAAAAATCAATCGCCACTTGTTTCCTTGCAATCACTCACATAGATGCAAAACTCATGTCTTGTTCATTTCACTGTAGTGTTATTGAAACGAGCGCTGGCGTGCTTAATTTTAACCGTTTTACAATCGAGCTTTTAACTACGTATACAATATACGTGCATTCTCTCAACTCCATGTAAACTAACAACTTTTGTTCAACGAGTTTATTCAGCATTTTTTTCACAGGAAAATAAAAAAATACATATAACAAAGTCAGAGGCTTGAAAAAATCTAAAATTCGCAAAAATCGTAGTTATTTTTTCATACAAGGCAATGGTACAATTAGCACATACTGCCAGTGTCAATTTTTCTTCGTAATAAACAATTTCAAAGTCTAAAACGTATCCTGTCAATGTCCAGTCCCATCGAAGTAAGTCAGGAGTCGCTCGGTACAGTGATAGTGGGTTTACCGAGGGCAGAAGAGGACTCCTGCTTCCGGCGCACGATAAACGCGATCCTATGCTTTCATTTGATTATCACAAACACCAGCACGAAAACCACTTTCAAGTTTAATAACTGCCACTATTAAACGACAAAACGACTAATACACATTTTTTACAATAATTAAACAAAAACTCTACTTCACTTCTGAAGTTCCCGCCAAAAAGTCCCGTTTCGCCATTAGACGGCTACATTATTCACAGATGGCGTCAGTTTATTCTCTTAGAAAACATTTCGGTAAAAGTGAAAGACCATATCCTGTTATTACCCGACTACGGCAAAGCTAAAGGGGGGTTATGTATCATAGGCTGCACGACGTCGCTTTAAATCCAATATGGCGGATATGAAACATGAAAAAAAAAAATATCATGTTTATTTGAGACTTTAATGTGGTCGGATTTCAGTTTTTAAACTTTTTTAAATCTATGGACGTACCTCAACTGAGTCAAGCACTCGCGGAAGGCCCAACTTGTCGGCATCGGGGGCACCCATTATGGACGACCTGATCAACCTTTGTAGAGCTTCCGGACTCTCGCTTTCCGGTAGATTACTCTACAAAAGTAATTATATTTTTATCATGAGCTCAAAATACTACAATTACAGTTCTACATGTTTTTAAATGAACGCGACGAAAATATGATAAGGGCTTAATTAAATTTGTTTAACGATTAAATTTGTTTCGGTACACAAAGTTCATGTTGTGTGATAATTTTGATAAATTATTAATTTATTTTGCTATACAAAAAACTTTTTTATTCGAGTCAGGGCTATGACATATAGAACTGTCAATAAAGTGTCATCTCCGTACAAATTTCACTTTGTTCTATAGTTCTACATGTCATATCCCTGATTCGAATAAAAAATTCTAATTTAGATATGTTATACGTGCAGTGTAGTATCACGTATTCAATACATTTATCAGATGGTGACCTATAAAGTATTCATTTATCTATACATACAATAAAATCGTAACAAAGCCGTGTCTGTACATTTTGAGTTTTTTGTTGTCTGTCTGTTTGAACGCGAATTACACAAAAACCACTGGACAGAATTTAATCAAACTTGGCACAGTTCTAGCTCATGAGTTGGGTTAACATTTAGGGTACATTTTTATCCCGACATATCACAGAATAGGCATGATGACGGATTTTGAAATCCGCTTCTATAATGTAGATTCACGTCTACTGTTTCCGAAAATAACATTATTTCAGCAATAAAATAAGTTTTAACGCAAATTATGGATTTTTTTTCTATCTACTTTGAATTATGCGCGAAAACACTCGCGGGTGTCATGGCGTCGCTTGTGACGTCACACCTAGGTAAACGTAGGTAGGTAAATCAATCGAAGTTCAAGCGACACGGTGATGTTCACTGAGGCGTGACGTCATTCGCTCTGATTGGCGTTTTAGTTAACATGGCCGAATGCAGTATTTTATACTTTTATTTTATTGAAAATATTATTAATCTCAATGTTTACATTAAAACTGGTTAATTTATTAGAATTCTTTCAACATATCTTTTTCTCTAAAATCATTTATTCTTTAATTCTTTGATACTGTCATCATGCCTATTCCGGTGGGAATCACTCTAAAGTTCGCGCGAAAGAAGCCGCTTCACAGATCGATGGACTCTTTATTGTACACCAAGAGATATGATGCAAAAGATGTGTAAGTAACACGAAAAGTACAACAGTCGGCCGTATCGCATCAGCGATCTCTTCCAGACAACCTTTGTGTGGTGAGAAGTACGGTTATCTGTTCTTCTATCAAATAAGGCAGCTCGTGTAATTTTAAATAATATCAACACCGAAATAAATGTAACTGAATAATGATACTTACATTAGCGACTTGGTCATAATGTGTAGCGACCATGATCACCGGCGAGCCCGGGGCGCGGGCTTGTATTGACCTACGAACGAATACAAGATTATAAACGAGGCATGATGCTGTTACTGGACATATTCAATTGATCGAGTTACCCGCGAGTCTTACACACAGCAAAGTATCACAAATAACACTCATTGTTGCTGCAACTCCTGGATCCAGCCACTGATACGAACGTTTGCGGTTATCGTACAGGATCCATTTCTCATCACAAATCAGGATGCGATTCAAATGTTCTTCGTTTTTGTGACGGTTCAACAACACCGTGCACACTGGGACGCGTTGTTGTCGCTGACGTTGGTTCAGTTCATACGGCACCCACTTTTCGAGCTTTTTGTTTCGCCGATTTCACGCAGATGCTGCCAACTCAGCTGTACTTTGAGATGGATCTGCTTCCATTATAGTCTTTAATTCATCGTTATTAACCTTGGTCGTAGGTCGTCCGTGGGGCTTATCCTTAACATCTAAATTTCCAGATCGGAAGCGTTCAAACCATCGACGTAATATTGATATTGTGAGCTACATTAAAAGATAGCACGAACTTTCAATTTATCCATTTTATTTTCAAGACAATCACATGAATTAAATTTAGGTACAGAAAAACAAATGAAATACTGCTTTTGAAATAAGAACATCGTACCTATTATATGCATTTTGTTTTAATTTGAAATTCGAATTAGAACAAAATATATAGAAACTCAAACCGGCCAGTAATAAAATAGATCATTTAATAGACAAGCATCGAATATATTTAGCAACAGTAATTCTTACATTATTGTCAAAGTATGCCAATACTATTCCCATACTTGTACGCTATTTGGGAAAACATAGAGAACTGACTGCAGTTTGTTCATACATTTCTAAATCATTGAATTATCTCAACATTTATCTTTAAATCTAGGGAAGACTTTCTCTCAATTAATTAGATTATGAATATGAAAACAATTATCACCTCTGTAGCGTATTTGAGTTGATATGTTGAGAAAATCTTGTGTTGAATGTTTGTTGATTTATCTAATCACTTGCTTCGTGCTAATACTAACTTTTAACATTGATTTCAAATTAACACGCATTCCTTGACAGTCGGAAGGAGAGGGGGCGAGCGGGGCCCGGGGAGGACCCTGCGTTCCAAAACACGCTTACGTTTCGATTACTATATTGAATAATCTCTCTATTTAATATAAGGCCGTGTCGATTACCGCAGTCTGCCATGTTTGGTTACATTTTGGACAAATTGGATTGAAATGAAATATAAATCTAAGTAATCTCTTACCTAAGCCACTCGAGAGCGCCGGCGAGCCCCTTCCTGCCGTCGGTGGCGCGCCACACCACCAGGTAAAGAGAGCGTCGAGACAGGAAGTACTGGTGGGTTGCATAGTACCTGCAACATATCAACAGTCACCATGCTGTTTTATAGGAAGTAGGTGACAAAAGACAGTCCACCTAATGTGGTTTACCATTAATTTGTAGAAGATGGCACATACCACAGTCTGGCGAGCCAGGTATGCTGTTGAAATGGCATCTTTTTTTATATAAAAATAAATAAAGAGTAGGCTGTCGCCCTGGAGGTGCGTGTATATTGTCACGGTGCGACATGCGAGACACGTTTATTCCATACAACAACTATAGGCAGAATAATATAAGTAAAACATAGGCCAGTAAAATTTCCTGAAGGGCAGTAAAAAAAGAGAAAGAAAAAAGAGTATAATAAAATTACTAAAAGGTAACAAATTAGGCAATTGAAGTAATACTTAAATCTTTGAAAATGTTTCATACTCTAACATTAGTTTTGCTTGAGGACATTTATGTATATTAAAGAGATCAATTGTAAGGTCCATAGGTCAATATAATCCATAATAAATCCGCAGTACGCTGGTTTGAATCCGGCTCGAAGGACCAAAACGATGTACTGTCGGGGACAGTACACAGTATGATACACTTGATAAGAATAGAAAATGAATACGTAAGACTAGTGTGATAGAGTTTATTAATTACGTGACTTAAGAATAACGCGGAAGGGACTTGATGTGTGGATGGTTGTTTGCGTACTGACTCAAATCAGTCATGAATATGTAAAATGCTTACAAACCAAATGTACGAGAACGTGCTTTGTAATGTACATCAATATAATTAAAATCTTCGTTAATCCTATATAAGGTTTTTCGATGGTTAGTCTTACATATAGGAACTAAAAATAAATATTTTACTCGAGTTTCGGAGTTGGGGCATTGGAAAGGGATATTTTCTAGTGGGTATAGGAAGTCTACGAGGGAATTAATGATTTTTAATAATAAATATTTTCTTCTTTTTTTCGAGTGTTTCTCTGGGAGTTCTAGGTTGAGAATGACAACATCAGTCTCATGAATGAGACACGTCAACACCCTGGACCTGGACGAACTGCCCACCGCCGGAGATTTAGCAATGGATTTGGTAAAATGGGGAATAAGAAGTGTAATAGGATGAATTATCCTCATGTACATTGAGTCTTCATAAGGTAAGTGAGGGGGAGAGTGTATGCTGCAATCCAACAGCCTCTGGGTGCGCTCGACTGTCCACGTTACCTCTCTCTAACAGAATACTACCTTGAAATATACTGAGTTTCCCACTTTATTTTATTTCCCTAATCTGCGTACATGTTTTGGTAGTGAGTGAGATGTGCCAGAGCCCATTCCCATCCTATCCCTCTCCATTTTCCCAAACCTTTTTCCAAATCCATTCTTATATCTCCAAAGGTAGGCAGCGCATCTGAGGGCGTGCCAACGTTTGTCATTTTGGATTAATGTTGGCATGTATGGCGGATGTCGATAGGCAACAGTATTCATTTACCATCAGGTGGACTGTATGTTCGTTTGCCACCTTAGTCCATAAAAAAAAGTGAGTCATAGTGGTGTTTGGCCGTAGCGATTGTTTGGTTAGAGATTGCGTAATTAAATCACAGCGCCCGTGGCTGCAGTAGGAGGAAACGTCATTGTAATTTTGTATTACGCTTAAACACACAAAGACAGCGTACCGTGTCACGTTACGAGTAGATTGTAGCGATAGCAAGTTAACTGATGAAACGAAACATCTCTCTTGACTCGGTTCACCGCTTATGTATATTTTTTACAAATGATTATAGCGTAATTAGGCATTTTTTGTTTTGTGACAACGACTCGCTAGCGACACGGGTCAGAGACCACACAGCTTGCGTTATACATCCCTTTATATTCCGCATTAGAGGGATTATTTATATGTTCTGGAAAACATAGTTTAACACTGGCTGTGGCTGAAAGAGAAGATCAGATCTGTGGAAGTATCTCCGCTTGTTTAGTGTATACTAACTCGTGCTGTCCGCCGAAGTCCCACGTACGGAAGGTGACCGGTCCACGGCTGGAGCGGTGCTTCTCGTAGACCCACGTGCCGATGTCCACGCCCACCGTGGACATGTTGCGCCGGGACGTCTTGTTGCCCATGCGCTTTGCCCAGTGCTAGGATACAAGTTTAGAAATCACTAAGTTATTACAGCGTTGTGAATTAAAAGGGCTATTTCAGATATCGAAACCAGATTTGTTTACGACCACAATATATACATATAACCTTATATAACCGGTTCTTGGAGCGGTCAGCGTCGATGGAGCGCCACTAGAAGAATGTCTATCTTGAACTGTCAATTTAGTTACATAAGTCCGACTTCAGTTGAGAGACAAACAGACACATTCACGTCGGTTGAACAGCATTTGGGAAAATGCGTCACATCTATATACTACAATGCTTGAAGACGAAACTGTTCAATCAGTGCGTCCTGCCCGTTATGACGTATGGTGCCAAAACGTGGACTCGAACGGTAGGTCTGATTCAAAAGTTCAAAGTAGCTCAGCGTGCGATGGAAAGAGCCTTGCTATAGCTCAAAGCTAACTATAGTTTATAGATCCGATATAGCTCAAAGGATAAGCAGGTTGATGTGGCAGTGGGCAGGCCACATATGCAGCGGGACAAATAACCGATGGGGTGGAGGAGCCCTCGAATGGAGACGCCCTCCAGTCATGTGGGGTGATGACCTTGAAGAAAGTCGTCGGTGAGAAGAGCGAAAACCGCATGTGACGGGAAGGCTTATATTTTTTTTTTATAGACTAGTGGGCGGACGAGCAAGCGGTCCCACGTGATGGTAAGTGTTACCGCCGCCCATGGACACCTGCAACACCAGGGGGCATGCGGGCGCGCCGCCGACCTTGCAAAATCCTATTCACAGCTCTCTTGAAGAACTTGTAGTTTAGTTTTGTAGTTTAGTTACTCTTGTAGTTTAATGGAAAAACCTCTTGAGGCAGTTCGTTCCACAGCCTACGGGTTCGCGGTATATCCAGCTGTGGAGAACCACAGGCTGGCAAACGCTTGTTTTTACAACATTAGATAAAGTTCAAAAAAGGCAAATGATAGGGGATGATCTTAAAGTATCAAATGACCAACTAATCAGACTAATTGTGTCACAAAAAGCTAAAATATAGTGCATATTATTAAATCAAAACGGAATCAATTAAATCAATCAGAATTTTTTAAGACCTCGGAATTCATACATATATTGTACTTTATAACAATTTTTATATCTGTTTGATATTTCGCAAAATGCTTCAGCACCTCAAAACTACATTAATGTGGGTTGAGTGCATTCTGATTAAAGTCGTTCAAATTATGGATATGTAAACAATTATCACCTCACTATTTAATTAATGGCCGTGTAAGTCACCTAAGGCCGCCATGTTCGTTTACATTTTGGACAAACTGGATCGGAACGGACTATATACCGAACTGTACAGAGACGCGATTAGAGCACTGATACAAAAAAAAAAGATAAAACTCACGTCTGTAGGTTTCCTCCTATGTTGGATCGCTGATTCGTGCCTCAAGCACTCCAGAAGACTGGTTTTACCGATACCCTGTAGAGAAATTACATTTTCAAAGTTGACAGACGAAATGACAGTCCATCTGGTGGATACTGTCTGCACTTTACGCTGTTGGCTTAAAGTTCAATTTACATTTGAATAGGAGAACTCTTTACAGGGGAACAAATTCAACTGAGATGAGGCCGTGAAAAATGTTTCAGAAAATTCATCGATTCCCGTCTCCAGGATTTCCATTGAAATGGCAAAAGTGTATTGATAATTATAGACAATACTTCGATTAATTAAATACATATATAATTTTAATACAAAAAAATATATTTCTTTTTTTCCATATAAAATGAAGTGTTGTATAAGAATCTGCAGTTTAATTAAAATATACACTCTATACTTTGTCCACAAAATTCGTTACACACACATCCTCCGTCTCTCTCTCACACACACACACGCACGCACCTGCAGTCCCACGAGCATGAGCTTGGCGCGCGCGTAGGGGCGCGCCTCGTGCAGCACGGACTTTAGATAGCCCACGATGTCCATGCTCTTATAGCGCCCACTGCCCACCATAGAGCGTAGAGGCTCTCCCAGTGCACATCCCGCCGTGTTTAGGTTCCATAGACGAGAGAGTAGGCCCATTTGTGGAGGCAAATCCGTTATGTCTGCAACGAGACAGTCAGTTATGCCATAGTTTCCCATAAGCGGCTTCACAACATAAAGCTGTGTGGGGATAGTATGTATGGACGTGGTATGGAAGATGAGGCTTACATCATGTTGTATGAACTCATTTGGGGGTCCGGTCTCCTCGAGACAAATCAATACGCTAAATCGGTGCACGAAAAGTTGGCTCTGCTCAAAACCGGTACCAAAAGTGGTTTAAGATTATTACCACAATGAAATTAATACAATTAAAGCCTTTCTTACCATCTTCTGGTAAGGGTATCAACGGGTATCAGAAAGTCAGTTATACTTTATCAGAAAGTCAATACCAGCTAGATTTAATTGGCAGATAATTTATCTATTAGATTATTAACCGTTGCTTTATCAGGAAGTGGTGAGAAAGGCGCTTAGTTTCAACCAAAATACGTGAGCTGTGGGTCGTTGCGTGCCAGAAATTGACGTTAAAGACGTTTTCAGATATAAGCGACACTCGCTGCCGCCACCGGGTATTTTGTACGAGTATCGCAAGTCGCACGAATTAGCCAGCGGGAACGAATATCGCCAGCGGCACGCGTTTTACCGCTTCGGTAAGCGATACTGTTAACACTGAACCTAGGCCCACTGTACGCGGTATATCGCCTATGTTTCAACAAAGGAATAATCGGCGTTTTAGGCATTTAATTTCTATAGTGGAGTGTAGGCTTTCTCGGCCGGTGTCCATATTAATTGAATTTTCCGGGCTACTTGGCCGAAGTCTTCTGGAATCTCTTCTCTTTCTTCCAAACGGTCCCTTCCCTCGCCCACTATAAATACCGGTGCGCCACAGTCGTCGAGACAGTTGTCCGACCGGTGACTCTTGAAAGGCCACTAGGGCCACAAGAACTTAGACATACACGATGTTGAGGCAATCAGGTTTTTTAGCCGGTAGGAGTCCGGCACTACCTGGTACCACCTAGGCTAGCCTAGCTAGACTAGATGGTACCAGGTGACCATGCAGGGTTTTCCTCGATTGTCTCTCCTAACATAAAAAAAAAAAAAACGTCGAGACAGTTGCGTTCGAGATGCCGAAGAGATAACATCTCTCCGAAAGTGAACGCAGTCGCCAATGAAGATGTCAACCGCAGTTGTTGACGAAACGTTTGGAAGAAAGAGCAGAGATTCCAGAAGACCTCGGCCAAGTAGCCCGGAAGATTCAATTAATATTTAATTTCTACTCGCGCTGCTAGTTCAGTCTGTTCCGACCCGTGTCGCCAGCAAGTCGTTGTTACAAAATACTAAGACGTTTAATTTCGTTAAAGAAATCTCGTCAATAATGGTAAACGCTCAATACATTCGCGACGTGACACGCTTGGTTTCCACACAATTACAACTGTTATAAATACGTGAGTCTATTTGCTAAGATGGATTATATGAAGTGAACAAGTACTAAATTTAACTTAGGAATTATATAGTATTCTAAATGCTTGGTCTTCAAGTGCCGTTAGCCATCATCGATCACGCTGAGTTCTAGACAGAAACCAGGAAAATTTTCCTTAATAAATCGAGATGAGTGCGTGTGTGGCGATTGTGTAATTTTTTTTTTTTTTTATAGAGAAGGGGGCGGACGAGTAAGCGGTCTCACGTGATGGTAAGTGTTACCGCCGCCCATGGACACCTGCAACGCCAGGGGGTATGCGGGCGCGCCGCCGACCTTGCAAAATCCTATTCACAGCTCTCTTGAAGAACCCCATGTCGTAGTTTAATGGGAAGATCTCTTGAGGCAGTTCGTAACCAGCAATTTTAGCTTCCACTGGTGGACACGAGTGTATGGGGGATGTATGGTCGTGAAGTGCCAAGCTGCCCAAGCGGGTTTGCGCGTCCATTCTTTCAGACAGTTTACATAAGATTAAAGCACACACCCTCCCCTCATAATACGTTATTGGGTGAGGATACTGCTCGGTGATGAAATAGATTAATTTATTTTTAACTTAATTTCATCTTGTATCTTTCAAATATGTTTATATTTTTTATTTTGTAGATATTAGTATGTTTTCACTGATATTATAATGGCCGTCACTCACCCTTGTTGCCGGAGAGGTTGAGCACGGAGAGGTTGGTGAGCTCGTGTATGTGGGGCGGCACCGCGCGCAGCAGGTTGCACGACACGTCCAGCATCGACAGCAAAGGGAATAGCAGACGACCCTTTAGGCTAGACACGCCGCCCTGTGCGAACACCACTTGTATCAGCCTATGATGTCCCAATGCAGGGCACAGGCCTCCACAAGTAAATCACTGGACAGTTTCGGGGCGTAATCCGCCACGCGGCTCCAGTGCGAATTGGGGGATGGATCACATAATCCAGATTTTTTTTTTTAACCCAGCTAGTGACAATTTTTAAAAGGCCATACTTAAGTATAATCTCAGTGATACGAGCTGAGAATTTGAACTGAACGATCACACAAATGTGAATCGAGTATAGATACCCTCGGGCTATCACCGCGAGCATCACACGATTATATAATTCAAATTTAAATTATTCTACTTGAACTATGTGTTTAAAATTTACAAATATAAGTGTAGAAGACATACGTCAATACATTCGAAGAAAATAAGAGCAATGAGGGTAATTGTAAATACACGAACTTTGAGATTGCAATTAGATATATATAAAGGGTGTCTCAGAATGTTTTTCGTTTTTAGATTTTAAATAAAAAACAACAATATCAATCAAAACTAGTTTTATTTATTGTTAAATTAAAGAGCAGTTCTTGAAGTTTATTTATGAAAAACAACCGTTTGCAAATGCGCACCATTCAGTTGTTCACACTCATTTAACCTGGAGCTAAAATTTTCAATCACTCGCTGGAGCATCGCTCTTGGAATAGAGTTGATTTCTTCAGTGATTCTTTGCTTCAAAACATTCAGGTTGGGTGGCAATGGATTGTAAACTTTACTTTTTAGGTAGCCCCATAGGAAAAAATCAGCAGGCGTTAAATCAGGGCTCCTCGGTGGCCAGTTGATGTCTCCTCGGCGACTTATCACTCTTCCAGGAAAAAAATCGTGAAGAGCAGCTAATGAGTCATTTGTAACATGAGAAGTGGCTCCATCTTGCTGGAAAAAGGTGTTGCGGTTGTAGCCATACTGGTTTTGCATTTCTGTAGCCAAAAAAGTCCGGATCATATGGCAATATCGATCAGAATTAACGGTCTGAGTTCGACCTCGGTCATCCTCAAAAAAATAAGGACCGATAATTCCTTGACTTGATATGGCAGCCCAAACAACAACTTTTGGCGAGTGCAAGGGCTTCTGATGCAGTTCTAGCGGATTCTCGGAAGCCCAGTATCTGCAATTTTGTTTATTCACGTGACCGTTGATGTGAAAATTCGATTCGTCGGAGAACCAGATGTTATTGAAACTCCTAAAACGGTTTTTCATTGTCCTGCAGAATTCGACTCGTTTTTCAGGATCATCAGGCTTCATTTCTTGAACAATAACAATTTTATAGGGGTGAAAATGTAAGTCTTTCGAAATAATGCGATGAACCGTAGATTTGTTCAAATTAAGAGAAGCTGCGCGCAATCTCAACGACTGTCGTGGGTCGTCCATAACAGACTGGCGAACGCGGTCGACGTTCATGCTCGTTCTTGATGTCCTTTTGCGCCCAGAAGATTTGTCCGGCATTGTATTCCCAGTCTCTTCAAACTTGCACACCCAATGTTTAATTAAATTGGCACTTGGCACATGTCTTAAGCTTGTTAAATTAAAATGTGTCCTGTAGAGACGACGAACAATAGTGTAGGAATCGTTGTTTTTATAAAACGCTCGCACGCAAAATGCGCGCTGCGGTCCCGTGAAACGATTCATGGCTACTAAACTTAGCAAGCCGGCCAAGCATTTGAGAGCACTCCCCTCCCCCCTGCTACCTGCGGTTGGCGCGTATTGGTCAATTCAAAAACGAAAAATAATCTGAGACACCCTATATATGTATATATATATATATATAAATAAAGACATGTCCAGAATGGACAGCAACGGCAATAGCAGTCAACCGTTCAGGCTGGTCCCGCCACCCGGCACGCGCCACACACAACACGTTATAATGAAAGAAGGGAAGGGGTTCCCCCCCCCCCTTCCCCTTAAACATGTAAAACGTGTCCATTGCGAATAACAGTTGACTTTTCGGATTCAACTCACCATTCTGCGCGCACCTTATACGATCACAACATTAGAATGAAATACCAAAAGGACGAAAAGAAGGAAAACGCACGGAAGGATACTTTCTTGATTTCTAGGAAAGGAGGAAAGAATGGAAGTGTTGATATATATGAGGGTAACCGAACGAATATTTTATTGTCCTTTTGAAACGAGAATTTCTATAATGTGCATAATCTTCGTCTCTTAATAAAATGCTCGAAACGAATTTATTGTACTATCCCAAATTCCCGGCGCAAAACACTATAGGATGAAAGCAAAGATGTAAAAGGAAATCCTGACAACTCTCTTGGTCGGTATCCGGATAAAAGAACACATAGCTGACATGAAGAACAGACGCTCGACCAAGTCTGCAGTTTGTGAACATGCTCTGGACAAACCCAACAATTAAATTCGATTCGATAATCCACAAAACCTCGCTAGAGAGACCCGGTTCATGCCAAGAATGTTACGCGAGGCTATTGAAATCAAGAAACACCCAAATTTCAATAGAGAAGATGGTTGGCAAGTACCACCGGCTTGGGATCCAGTCATTCAATTAATTAAATCTCAAGGCCAACGCAATACTGCAAGACCTCTGGTAATAAGGAAATTATGATTAAAAAAAATTTCAGACGGTAGTTCAAATAATTTCTTAATAACTCAAGTGACAAATAAAATCAATTAGTCACCCCGTGACCACGTCCACTGCAAAGTGTTCGAAACGTCGGGATATAAATAATGTTAAATATACGCGATTTAAACCGTTCAAAGTTGTTTAATTGCTATGGTTTAATGTATAATATAAACGTATTGCAACTACCAAGTTTTTTTTTTTTTATTCATTTATTCAAAAGAAACTTAAATAGTAGGTATACATATATTTCCGCCAAACTGATGACAGTTTGTTGGGGAATAGTGCGCTCTCAACTTTTAACTTTCCGTGTCTTACCCACTTAGGTTAGCTTAACTAATTAACAACTTGTCTACGATGTGAACAAGTATATATATGTACAATACATGAGTACTACATGAAACAGTAAGTACACTTCTAGGTATCTATATTTAATTTATTTAACAGTATCTCTTTTAGCCTTTTTTTTTAAATACCTGTTTATCACTGCACTGTTCCACAGTTGGACTAATTTGGTTAAATAATTTAGGAATCATGTATTTACGAGTTCTTTTGCCAAAGTAATTGTTCTTGTTCTTGACTTGTGCACAGGCGCACCGGCGTGCACAACTGAGGGAAAACAGTTATTTACTGTAACACGATAGTTTTATTACCTATGTATTGATAAAATCAAATGATTTGATTTAAAAGAGGAAGAAAAGGATTAAGATTATAAATGTTCAGATATTGGAACCTATTGTGCATAGTCTCCAAATAGTAGCGGACACATTTAGCCGTCAACACATTATGTTCTTTTATAGCAAATAAACTTCCCACTCATTAGTGGCCGCGATATTTTACTCAAAATTACGTCATATTACTCCCATATCTCCCCGTTTTCTCAACCCTTTCTCCCAATTCCTTTATCTGCAAAGGTAGGCAGCGCATGCGGGCGCGTACCAGCGTTTGTCATTCTGGACTGATGTTGGCATGTATCGCGGACGTCTATGGACGACAGTATCCACATAACATCAGGTGGACTGTAAGCCCGTCTGTCGCCTTTTTTCTATAAAAAAAAAAAAAAAAAAAACTCTCGTCTCACCCATTCGTCGTCGTCGTCGGTGCTGGCGTTCTCGCGCGCCGCAGCCGTGTAGCCGTCGTCGTCGGTCGTCAACTGGATGCGTGTTAGCAGATTGTTCGCCAATATCTGTGCGAAGGATGAAAGGAACATTTTATTTTTATTTATTGACAATGTTCACGCCTACAATTTGTGAAAAGAGTAGTTTAACAAGTTTTAGGCCAATTGCAATATATTTAGCACCCTCAGCACCCACTGGCGGCATGCTACGTATTGTCGTATTCGTATTGTCGACGATCCCACTCTCACGGGCGGTTTAGAATCCCTCAGCATTCGAAGAGACGTTGCGTCTCTCCGTGTGTTCTACCGCCTGTACAATGGGGAATGCTCTGATGAATTGTTTAATATAATTCCCACCTCGGGTTTCTACAAGCGCACCTCCCGTCACAGAAGTGCGGTCCATCCGCATTTCCTCGATACGGAGGTGTCGCGTACTGTTCGGTCCAAAAATTATTTTATACCTCGAACCCGTAGGCTGTGGAACGAACTGCCTCAAGAGGTCTTTCCATTATGCTACGATATGGGGTTCTTCAAGAGAGCTGTGAATAGGATTTTGCAAGGTCGGCGGCGCGTCCGCATACCCCCTCGTGTTGCAGGTGCCCATGGGCGGCGGCAACACTTACCATCACGTGGGACCGCTTGCTCGTCCGCCTACTAGTCTATAAGAAAGAAAAAAACGAGCCTCCCCGTGCAAATATATCGTGCACGAGGAATGTAAGAGCCTAAAACGCCGCGCTGGCCAATACGTGTGTGGTTAATTATAGGCTTGGTCTGTCGTGTGTGTACTAAATTCATTGTGATTGAAGTTTGAGAGAAATAATTATTTGTTTTTTTAAAAGAAGCCTTTCCAAGACAAAAGGAATCTGCGACACAAAATATCAGCGAAACTCTAGTAGACATTTCATAGGATTGTGACTTATTGTGAAAACATTAAAGACCGCCAAGATGTGTGTGGGACACAAAGAACGATTCTATTGAAACCGATTAGACATTTTGCGGTCCGCGATTACAGTAATACTCGAAGATGACGACTAGAGATTTGATTTGTTCGTTACAACAATCGAAAATTTTAATCGACCTATTTAGACGTTTTCATTTTCATACAATACAGTAATATTAATTACAAGCAATTGTGATCGCAAATCCACTGGTTGAAGCTGTTTAAACTGTTGATTTAGCGTAAATATTTCTTTCGAAGTCCTCGCACGACGTCTATATAGTTTAATTAGATTGCACGAAATATCTCTTTGATTCACACAATTCGAGTCAATTTAATTAATACTAAGTAGATTTATGTTAAAATACATTTATTTCAGCTTTCTTTTCTTCAATCGGTCTCTTATAAGTGAGCACCCCATCTGATCCGGTGTGTGTCGCGTCGTGGCGACTAAGTGATCTACAAGAGTAGACTCGCTAACCTATCGACCACCGATGTCGCGTTGTAAGGGCATATATCACTCGTGTACTAGACAATGTGCATTAAGAGGCCCGAGTCCAGCGGCGGACGATTAAACCTGAATTGTCTATAATAACATTAGTCGTCGCTGTCCGGTACATGGGTTGCATCGCATGCGTTATAATCTTATTACAATTTGACGGGAATTTTCACCGAATTACCACGTTTGACTTAGTCAATACACAATGGCTAATAAAGCACTGGGCCTGCGTGATGAAACTCCCCGGTAATTTGCTTGGGGACGCCTGTACCTTGCAGTAGGACGTTAAAGGCTTGTTTTCGATGCGCGCACTAGGCGCATCTGCTTCGCGTTTCGCGAAAGCAGCCCGAGGAATGTGCACTCGGGCCCAAGCAAAGTTCATTCACTATTTATCCACCCAAATGGTGGATAAACACAATAATAAATCTAAAGGCCTTACTTACCCAAGGTGGTTTTGCCCACGCACAAATATGGAAAGTGTACCTACGTTAGTCTCTACTAGACGCGACTTACTTTAGTGTGATTGAATAAATACATATATTCCCAATAGATACTTGTATAGTAATCCAGGTCTCGTGTCCTTTGGTGAGCCGGTGGCATGGTTCCGCAACTCACACACAACGGCAAATCACCTCGAGATATTACTCCAAAATAACAACAAATAACATTACAACCAAAACACTCGCGTGGCACTAGGATATCCGCGATCAAGTCCAATTAATCAAGCGCGATTATAATATCAACCGTCCGAGGCCACGATGTGAACCGAACTCCCCTCGCCGCCGAGCGCGCGCGCCTTCCTAAAATCTCAACCCGCCTTCAATATTCGCGGACAAAAAAATGTTGCGTCTCTAAATCTTCCTTATATGCGGGTAAGCTACAACACGCTCGCGCCAATTTCAAACAAGGCTGATATCAAATTTGACCGCTCTTATGGTTCACTTTTAGGGTCGCAATGCAACATTGTTTAACTCAGATGTCATTATGAGTATCAGTGTGTGTGTAACTCACAAGCGTCCTAAGTCCTTCAAGTCGCAAGTGCCTGCGGGCGGGACACGCGGCGCTCAGAAGCTGCGAGCGAACTGAGCCCGAGCGCGGCCGCGAGCGCACCGCGCCGCCACTATTCGGGCAGTAGCACGCGAGCGGATCACCCTCGCTGCAACTGAAGTTGTCCACCTGCATACGGATCATATACAATTGAATTTTTTTATAAAAAGGATGTGGCAGGTTGGTACACGAACAGACAGTCCATGTTCACAAGAAAGAAAAAACATTAAACACTTCAAATAGTTTATTGACATAATTCACTTGGCCGTCACTAGATAGCGCTTTGCCTTCACGCAAATCACGCCACTAAGATTAATTTCTCTTTGGCTAAGTATTTTGGGTGACTTTTTTTTATATTTATATTTCATTATAACATAATGATATTCGATACATACTTGTGGCAAGCTCGGCCAGCACGTGATCTCGTTGTGGCTCAGGTCGAGTTGTCGCAGGCTCGTCGGGTACGACGTCACGTACGACATCGATCTGACAATACACTCAGAATATGTCACATATTTTAAAGTACAAGCGCACACTTTTAGCGTGTCTCTACTGCTCAATATAGGCCTCTCCTAAAGCACTCCATCACATACATGGTCTAACGTTCTTCGCATCTTTCCCTCTAGCGATTAAAAAAATTTAAAATCTCGAAGTAAAATTTCAAGTTTTTGGAGCGGTGAGTGCGTTATTGTACTGAAATTGGTAAAAGTTAGAACCCCGGTTCGAAGCACATCATTTTTATGTAAGTACGGACTTTTGGATTATTGCTAGCTTGGCGGTGAAGGAAAGCATCGTGCTCGAGAATGACATTAAAAAATCGGAGCACGTGTTGTTCACATTGAAACCCCCTCCATAGCAAGGGATGTTTATGCTCCGCAAACAACTAAAAGTTGTGAGCAAACCTTCGTATACACACATCTTCGCACTTGCTGAAGATACTCACCGCAACGAGTTGTAGGCCATGTTGAGGCGCGCGAGGCGGTGCGCGAGGCAGGCGAGCGCTCGAGGCACGCACGTGAACTGGTTGTGGGAGAGGTTGAGCGAAGTCAGGGGAGAGCCGCTAGTGTTGCCCTGTGTGGAGTTTTCCACGTCGTCTGAGAGTGAGAGCGCGCCACGCCACGTGTGAGCGCGACGTGCTTCTGACCAGCTGGGGGGAGAATAATGTGGTATTCGGAAATGATGCGATATTGGTACAGATTTGAAATAAAATAAACATCATTAAATTGCTATATTCTAAAAATATGAGTGATTGGTGGTTTAGGAGTTACATATGAACATACATACATACTAACATAGACTACTAAAATCATAACCCTCGTTTGGCTTTGCCGTAGTCGGGTAAAAATAGGTATTATTGAATTATGTTGATGTCTCGGCAGCGAACGATGCTTTGAGAGAAGAGAAAGGGGCAGTTGCGCTTCGAGCTGATGATATCTATCGAGGAAATCGAGGTTTAGTATTTCCGTATTCTCCTCTAAAATGGATCGATTTCCTTTTTACTAATTTGCATTATAGTTTATCTATGTCGGTACATTTAGCTTAGGGACATGCTCGTGGTAGATATTTGTAAAATAATTACCTTATAGCCGTGATTCAGAGGGAAAACAGGGTAATACGTTTGTACGTACACTGCGCTGCCGTCGTCCTAAGCTGTGTCAATAACACTGACGCGCCTGGTTGGTCGCGTGGCTTCGTGACGCTTTACATCTACACACTATCTGTACACTATCTCTTCCCGCGGATGACGCAGCGGGTAAGTGATAACAAGACCTGAGGAAGCACCACCTCTACAAGAGTGGATTCGACAACCCGCTTGGTCAGGGTGGTCAGCTTGGTCAGTTCAAAAACTGGCAGAATAAAGAAGTGGAAAGACGCATAAAAAACGCCCGGAAGAGCTACTGGTATATGAAGCAGTTCATGAAGAGTAGCCTTCCGATATCACTGAAACGCAAACTCGTCGATATGTGTATTCTTCCCATTCCAACCTATGGTGCACAAACATGGTCACTGACTGAAACTCAACTCAAGATTTGCCAACGGGCGATGCCAACGGCGTATAAAAAGGACCGCTCTGCGTTCTAAAACCCTGATGTTGGTGCTAAGACCACTAAGCTGAGCTGACCACTGCGCTGGGCACGTCTGTCGCATGCATCCAGAAAGGTGGGCGAAAACTGTTAGCGAGTGGATGCCACAAAATGGACACAGTAGAGGCAGACCGAGGAGATGGCGGGACGACTTAGATGGATACCACAGGTCTTGGCTGAGCGTGGCGTTAATCAGAGCGGATTGGCATAAAAGTCGGGAGGCCTTTGCTCAATAGTGGGATACAAACATAGGCTAATAAAAAAAAAGATTAAATAACTCTAGACACTCCCCCCCCCCCCTTCCCCCTTCCATCATCCTGCTAAAATTTATAAAAATCCTTTCTTAGTTCCTTAGTTCATGTTTCTAGCTTCAGCGGCTTCGGCTCGGCGATGATGAATCAGTCACACGGGACATTTCTATTATATGTATAGATAAACTAGTGCTACGTACACAGCGTTCCCAGCGCGGTTCCCGAGCGTGGGAATACCGTCTTCATCGTCAATGATCTCGCTCTCACTGCGTTCTATTGACGGACTGCGTGATGATGATTTCTGGCAAATTAAAAACATTTTTTTTATAGAAACTTTTTACTATACCACCAATGATACGTACCGTACATACGAGTAGAGAACGAGATATGCCAAAACAAAACTCATTCTCATTCCATTTCATCTCATCTTATCCCCTCCAATACCATCGAATGGGAGTATAATTGAATTAAAGTAATTCCATTCACTCTTCACTTCCCATCTCTTCGAAAAAGGATTGGAACGTGTAATGGAATGAGGAAAATTCGTCATTCTGTTATATGTCCTATTTCCCATTAAACCTTCATTTTTTTTTGTTTAAGTTTAAGCACTAGCTAGCTAAATAAGATAAACCTCTAAATTTTTTGCTAAAAAGTAAATTATGCTGTGGTCACACTATTGAGACATTAATTAGATTAAACAGTTCTTTAGACACATTATACTGAATTGTGCATTGATGTGTTGACACCTTGCTTTGTGATGCAAAAATAACGACAACTAATTTTCTCTCCAACCCCACTCCCAACTATCCGGCGGTAGGTGGCGCATCTGGAGACAGGGCAACCGTTCCTCATTCTGCATTCATGTAGTCATGTCTTACCGCGCCACTATACACGCAGCAACAGGTAGACCGTAGATCTAGGTAGGTTGGTTATAGGAAGCATATTATCGAGGTACTAGCAAAATCCATCAGACGTTGTCCTGCCATAGAAATTGATGTGCTGCCATCTAGTGGCGAGTTACAACAAAGTGGATAGCATAAAAATCTTCTCCATGAAAAAATACATATATGTGCCACTATGAATACATATATATGTATTCATAGAATATATATATATATATATATGTAGATTATCATTTGTTTTCCCAAATATAGTAAAATAAAACATTGTATTAACAGTCCAACAAAACACTTACAGAATTAAATCCGTACTGCGAGCTGGTAGTGGACGGTGAGACGCAAACTCGTGGGGCGGGATCCGTTGGTGACGACAGCTGCGAGGGGCTATTACACTCAGACTGGCCCTGGAATATGTGACACTGATATCAATGTGTGGTATTGTGCAGTGTGTGAGTTTGTGTAACGGTGTGTGAATGTGTGATATTGTGTAGTGTATCGTTGTGTCATTGTGAGGGTTGGGTTGTCGTACGAAGAAAGATTGCCGAAGTAAGTTAAAATAGTGGTTTAATGTAGAAAGATAAAATAAATGATCGATACTTTTGTTAAATTTTTCCCGGTGCGTTAGATAGTAGTTTTGCTACTCGATACTTTGTCGGCGGCGCGCCCGCATACCCCCTGGTGTTGCAGGTGTCCATGGGCGGCGGTAACACTTACCATCACGTGAGACCGCTTGCTCGTCCGCCCTCTTCTCTGTAAAAAAAAAAAAAAAAGCACAAATGTCTGTACAGTGTCGAAATTGTGCAGTCATGGTGTATGAATACTGTGTGGTTGTGTGTTTTGGCTTGTAATATTGTATAGTGTGTGATTGTGTGTATTGACGTGTGATGTGTGTTATTGTGTAGTAAATGGTTGTGTGTAACGTTGTGTGTTATGCGGCGTGTGTGGTATTGGGCAGTGGGTGATTGTTTGTCATAATGTATGGATATCCGTAGGCTGTGGAACGAACTGCCTCAAGAGGTCTTCCCATTAAACTACGACGTGGGGTTCTTCAAGAAAGCTGTGAATAGGATTTTGCAAGGTCGGCGGCGCGTCCGCATACCCCCTGGTGTTGCAGGTGTCCATGGGCGGCGGTAACACTTACCATCACGTGAGACCGCTTGCTCGTCCGCCCTCTTCTCTATAAAAAAAAAAAATCTGTATTGGGTGATGTAGTACAACATACTTCGTCCCCAGTGGGCAGGTCTCGCAGGTGGTTGAGCGCCGTGTTCAGGTCCCGCAGACTGGGCGCGCTCCACATACGATCCGGTAACGTCCGCAACTTGTTGTTGGACACGTCCAATGTGCTTAGTGATGGTAGGGAGAACAATTCTGGCGGTAGCTCTTCCAGACGGTTATCCTACAAGAGAAAGACAAGACAACTTTTTGTATGGTATAAAATCGTTGTCTGTGGAAAACTGTTCGTGGAGCAGACAGTCAGTGAAGTTTAAAACAAATCTTTGGAGCCACAGATACAACAGACAACCAGAGATAGAAGAAGTGTATTGTACCGTAACCTCGCTGCGACATTGTGATACATGTATGTTGACTTAGCGTTTAAGGTCTTAAATATCTAAGTACTTTATTAAGTGTATTACTATAAAGGAATATTCTAACGAGTCTTCCTCTACACACCATTTATAGAAGAACTCCATCCGGCACCTGGTGATGAATACCTTGACTATCACATAGCTACCTACAGCTACAGGACACGATAGGACAATTATTTATTCCTCCTCACACGATTCAATTCAAATAACCGTAAATTTAATAGAATCAAAAGAAAGTGATAATCCACCTCATCTCTATTAATCATTCATCTCATCATTCTCCATCTTTCTCGAGATCATCCTTGTTAACTGATGTCGGCATGTATCAGACGACAGTAACCACGCGCCATCGCATGTCTATGTGATGTCGTGTGGCTTTATAACACCACCGTGTGGACTGGTTCGTGTGGCGACTAAATAATAACATAGTCGCTACTACAAGTGATGAGCAACTACACCACCTCTGCAAAAATGGACTCGCCAACCCGCTTGACCAGCGTGACGTTTTACAGCCATACATCCATCTCGCACGAGACAATGTTTTACAACATCCGACGGCTCATACCTGCGAGCAATTTTAGTCTTCAAAGTCATCTCACCTGCAAATAAAGTTCGTGCAGTACCGGCGCGCTGTATATCTCAATGCGCGACTTCCGCGATCGTCTACCCTTCTTCCCTTTACCTTCGTCTTCCTCTAGCGGGTCGGTGGGTAACGGGAGACGTTCTAGCTTGTTCTGAGCCGCGTTCAGGTACCTAGTAAAATAAACAACAATAATTTTAGGTGTCACGATTTTTCCCTGTTCTACTGATGGGAATAGGAAATAAGAGTTATGGGAAGTTTTTCATCGCTTTATTATCCACCGTATATAACGTCGACTGGTCGAGTCTCATAGACTCATTTTGGTCCAATTCTCATAGGGTCCTTTGGACCGAAAGGTATACATGATCTATACATATAATATTTTAATAACGAAGCGTGTCTGTAAAAGAATTATTTTATGAAAAGAAAAAATGAACATATGGTGAGGTCGTAAGGTTCAGTTTGGCTTGTGCCGGCGGATCAGTTAGAGAAACACGTCTTTCCTTCGTAAATGTATATTGGCAACTACTGCTTAATCGTAAAGTTAATTGAGACTATGTTTTTTAGGTTAAAAATCGCAAAACAGAATCACCAATTGCCGTTTAAAGTAGGAGTGGTTCAGAGATCAAAACAATATTTTTTAGAATTTTTGTTTGTTTATCTGTTCGTCTATCTGTCTGTCTGTTTGTTTGAATGCACATCACGCAAAATCTACTCGACGGATTTCAATGAAACTTGGTATAGTTCTAGTTTATGGGCCGGGTTAACATTTAAGGTACTTTTTATCTAGATCGAGTAGAGTTCCTATAGGAATGATAAGTTCTCGTAAATGAAGTCTCTGACATCGCTAGTACATATTATATATCTTGAGGCGCTTTCGGCTGAAAGGATCCCACGGGAAATAACTATATCTCATATAGTCGTATCGGCTCATGTCTCGTAAGGCTCTTCCGATCGAAAGGACAGTATGAGACAAACCGAAAAAAAAAGCCGTTTAGTAGGAAAGCGGCGGATAACCGGATAGCTATTTAGTCATAAACTCACCTGAGACTGAGCAGTGTGAACAAATCCGGCGGTAGAGCACGTAGCTCGTTATTAGATATGTCAATTCGTGTCAAAGCGTGTAAAGCGGCGCGTGAACTGCCCAATTTGCTGTTCACGCCAAGCGCCGCGCCGCGGAGCCACGACATGCTGCAAACCACAGATAGCTAGATATTTTATTTGCGTGGAACATGCCTACAGGTTGTTGCAATCCACTGTTGGAAGTGGGCCTCCTCGTTAGGGATGGAAGGCCTAGTGTTGTGTGGCGTCGGCCGGCTATACCCCATCTTTTCCAGTGGCTGTTGTAAAAGGCGATTAAGGGATAATAAAGCCGCTACCACAATCGCAGAGGAATTACGAAATCTCTAAAATATAAGACTCGCCAACAAGCTGCGTCACCCTACGCTACATACTCGTAGTGGCGTGCAAATATAACAATGTTGTTGTTTACAATCAGTATATTCTGACTGAAGAGCAAACGAAAAATCTATTAAATCAAACGCAAACAGCGAGAAATTGTCAAAACTCGCCACGTTCAAATTCTGCCTCTAACAGTAACGAATGACAATGATTTGTAATAACATCCGAATCTTTTATTTCGGATTCGGTTTCCAATATTCAGAATGTTTTAATTCGGATATCCGATAGTTTCGATTATGGTTACGGACCTCTATAAAATTCCTAATAAATATTAAAGGCGGTAGATGTACGCTTTATCACACATCTACCCTCGAAAATCTGTGTCATTCTAGTGTCGCGAATAAAGTAACGCTACGACATGTGGCTCTTCAAGAGAGCTGTGAACAGGATTCTGCTAGGTCGGCAGCGCATCCGCAAGTACCCTGCTGTTGCATGTGTCCACGGGCGGCGGTGACCATCTACCATCACGTGACCAGCCCGCTCGTCCGCCATCTATTCTATAAAAAAAAAAGATGTTTTTATTGTTCCCGTATATATCAGATAGAATAGATAAGACAACGCCGGTGCCTCTCCCCGAAGAGCTGAACCCCGCCCGATTGTGCTTCCGCCGGGAGTTATACCGTCTCTCCCTCATTTTGGCTTATCGAGAGAAAGGTTTAAGACCATTTTTGAATAATTATTTATTTATTTATTCAGAGTACACAGATCCACACAAATGTTAGTAAATTAAAAACTATATTAGTACTCAATAACTAAGGTGCCTAAACGCACCTTTATTTTTATGTTTAGGGAAGAAAATATAAAACATCACGATCGTTTATTGTGTTATCAGCGACCTTTTTAATTCGCCGCTCTTTTCTCGTGACTTGTGCCAAGTTCAGTACGATTAAAGCTCAAAGTGAGTTCCCTCCAGTTTCCTAGACAAATATGCTAAATAGATTATCATACCGTATGGTTGGCAGTTGACATCGAAGCTCCCGCCAGTTGATGACCACGGGCGTGGTCGGACAGAGGGCATTGTACGTGAGCGCTGTGTCGGACTCGCGCGCGCTGAACACCGCCGTGGACACCGCGGATTTATTAACTTTGAATTCGGGGTCCGGATACGCCTGTACACCGACAATTACCTTAATTAACCACTCGGACGATTGTGCCACATGGTGTCGGCCATTTTTTTGCCGTGGGTATCGGAAAAGACGACTAAGGCATATCAAAACCGCTAGCACGAGCCCCGAGTAAGCTATATCACCACAAAAAGAGTGGGCTCACCCTTGTGTGGGCTCATACACAAGAGAATGTGCATTAAAAGGCCTATGTCCAGCGATGGATACTAAAAGGGCTGTTTGCAGAAGAGTCAGAAGAGTAATGACGAGTATTAGTAGCTATCGTCGCCCACGGATAGCCGCAACGCTAGGCTAGGGGATGTGCAAGTGTACTGCCAACAGCGCAGGGTCCCACCAGGAACTCTCTAGACACAAAGCCACGGAAGCAGAATAACGGAAACATATCTTGAGGCAGTTCGTTCCGCAACTAACAGATTCGCGGTTACTTTGGTAACCAGAAACCGGAAATAGTGAACCTGTGTTATATCTTTAAGGGCCTTTCCCACTACCTTCAGGAGGTAATTAATTTATCAGTTTGTTAACAGTTATTACAGTTATCGGGAGGTGGTGAGAGGCCCTATGAGTGCATTTTTCTACAATTTTGGCAACATTTAATTGAACACATTCCACCCCGAAAAAGTTTATGAAGACAATATCGAGGAGTTTACTTCGTCCCTCGTAAATAAAATCGTATTTTGATTTTAAAATATTTCTCGCCGTTATCAACATCTCCCTCCACTACAGTTAAATCAACGATACATGAGCTTTGCGTTTGTGTGAGTGCACACAGATAGTGTACAGTGTGAACGATTAGGATTGGACAATTCGGCGTCCACTAACACAGATGCAAAGCTCATGTCTCGATGACTTCACAGTACACTCACCTTGGTGGCCAGTAGCGCCGCCACGAGGTCGGTCAGCGCGTGCCTGGCGCACTCCCTCAGTGCGCGGCACTGCGGGTCCGAAGCGCCGGCCGCTATCAACATCTCTACTATTTGTACGTTTTTGGCCCGAGCCGCAACCGCTAGGGCTGTCCATGGCCCTTCTCCTGTAATGGGCGAATAATTTCTATGAGAAAGCCGTAAGGATACACATGCCAGTAAAGAATCATGCCAAACGATACCTAACATGTTAATAACTAGCAAGGGATGACGTAAGTGCAGCCAGTTGAAAACCTCAATGGAGGCTCGTAAGTTCAGAGTTTCCTTCCCCTTGCGGCTTATTACATATTAAAGCGCATGCAAAGACTTGCAAAATCTGAACATATATACTGGCATAGCATGCATTTGCAAGGTATTGGTATGCTTTTGTAAGAGTACCACGCATGTGTATCACAGCCTTTAGGCGTCAAGAACACGGTGTCGTTCGCTCGATAAACGGATAGTTCAAAAGCAATTGTACATGATCGCAAATTGACTGGAGGATTGAAAATTGACACAGATTGATGTGGTGTCGGTGGTCACAACATAATGCATCGTAGTCGATTTGATTGTATGAAATGTTTGATTGTAGAGAACTTGTTATAAGTTGTTTTGAAACTGTAGCTTGATTAACAATGGCTGATTGCTTTATGTTTGTAGTGAGTCGCGCATTTTCCAGGTCGATTCACATCTGCCAGCACATTGCGTCTGCCACGTTACGGGCTGGACACGCTATTTTCAGATGTACAGTGAGCCCACTGTATACTCGCCGAGAATGGCGGCCAATACCGGCCGGATTAAAGGCGGCAGACGAGCTTACAGTTCATCTGGTGGTAAGTGGATACTATCTCCCATAGATATCCGCGGTACAGTTCAACTTCAGTCCAGAATGGCAAATGTTGGCACGCCCCCGGAAGCGCTGCGTATCTTTGGAGAATTAAGAATGGATTTGGAGTCTGTGCGGATACGTTCCTTTTACGTACGTCATAGACTGCTGTCTATGCTGGTGCCTATAATATTTTTTATATATTTTTAATAATTTTATTTTGTACACCGCAACTTTGACACTTCAGGATCCGCATTCCGAGAGGGGAGAAGGTTATACCGTTTTAAAACGTTCAGAAACCACAGGTATCTGGTTATACAAAGACACTTACTGTCGGCATCGTATGAGCGGCAAGGTGATGGCGACGCCGATGGGTTGTGCATAGAGTGCGGCTGCACGCTTCGAGACCTCGTGCGAGCCTCGCGCGGACACTCACCTGACGTCTAAAGCAGATATCGATTAAGAAATAGATCAACAGTTTTCCGATACGAGTCCCGTTGATTTTTTTTTTAGACTAGTGGGTGGACGAGCAAGCGGTCCCACGTGATGGTAAGTGTTACCGCCGCCCATGGACACCTGCAACACCAGGGGGTATGCGGGCGCGCCGCCGACCTTGCAAAATCCTATTCACAGCTCTCTTGAAGAACCCCATGTCGTAGCACACTTGAACACCGTCTTAAAAGCGTCTCAGCATTGATAACCTTTGTTCATGACAGCACATTTTTCTTCGTATAAACCGTCCGCTCACTTGTACTGCGTACATTCGCACCGGCTTACATACATACAGTAGATATATAGATATCTAACGGTTCGATGTCATCGGAGTGCGCGGAGTTGCCGTTTTTGACCGTTTATTGGCGTTGCGTGGCGAAGTAATATCCAGAAACATTTAAAAAAAAATAACTTCAGAAAAAAGTTGTAAATAAAATTTGTCAGTTTCAATGATAAAAATGTATGTATCATGTATTAAAAAATCGATAGGTAATTGGTAGCTAAAAACCAGTAAACATGTATGCAATACACATCAGTACACAAATTGGTATGTCAAGATAATTATTGTCGTGGTGACCTGTTCGTGGGTTGCGGGCGCGTCCGGATGCGCGCCGGCGGCGAGCAGTCGCGCGGCGAGTCGCGCGTGGCCGCCGCGCGCCGCGCACGCGAGGCAACTGTCGCCCGCGCGACCGCCGTCCACGCGAACAGGTCGCACGGATTGTTGACTGTCGCTCTCCTGGCCACAAACAATTTTATCAGCGTGTATTTAAACTGAATTAAACGTGTGATAAGACCACTGCGATTCAGTCTCCTCGCGATAACCACAATATTTTGTGTAACCAGCACTCCGAAAACATCAAGCTCACGGGGAATAGAGACGAGAGGGGGGACAAAATCAGACTCGATACACACACAATCACAACTACCCTCGCCCACTATAAATATCGATGCGTCGGTACACACACAATCACAACTACCCTCGCCCACTATAAATACCGGTGCGCCACAGTCGTCGAGTCAGTTGCGCTCGAGAAGCCGAAGAGGTAACATCTCTCCGAAAGTGAACACAGTCGCCACTGAAGATGTCAACCGCAGTTGTTGACGAAACGTTTGGAAGAAAGAGAAGAGATTCCAGAAGACTCGGCCAAGTAGCCCAGAACATTCAATTAATATGGACACCGGCCGAGAAAGCCTACACTCCACTATCAATATGATTTGTTATGAAAATATAAGTGTGGAAACCTTTATGTGCCATTGTTATCGGAGTATCTCTGGTTTTCCAATTTATCAATAAATCAATCTTGTCTCTCCTTTCCATCGAAATTAAAACTATATTTCCATACATTCAGGTTTTAAAAAATAGTAATATGTACTGTAAACATACGTCACCGATAAGATATAAAATTTCAATAAAACGAATACTCACGGCCTTATTAGTGCCGCCAGTGAGTTTGCTAACTATGGCGTGTATCCCTAAAGAGATGCCCGCACGATGCGGGCTCAGGACTGGTGCTTCTGCGTTTTCAGTGACCTGGAAAAGCAAATAAATTACAGGGGAGGAATATGCTTCACCTTTGGATTAACTGGTGTTCTTTGAGAGAGGTAACCGTCACTCTCAAAGAACGCTGTCGCCAAAAGCACCGATGTGTACCAATAGTGGGAATTGCCACAGAGCCCACTTCCATTCCAGTTTGTCGATTTGGAGGTATATCTCACGATAACAGATGTCTCTTATTCCGTCATACTTTTCACTTCCCATTCAATCCTGCACCGTGAAAACCTACGGTCATCAGTGTGTATTGGCCACCATGGGAGCTGGTTAACGCACACGACGATGCCACGACTGCGGTATGCACCGAGAAAACTGACAGCGAGATATCGAGCAGTGTTGTATGACAGTCTATTCGAGTTTGTTAACGACACCGGACGTTTTTGTGGTTTTTTTGTTTGCTTAGCACTCGAATAAGACACAGGAAATCCGTACCTAAAATATGCAATACGTGTGCACACTCACCTGATCGTCCGCAGGCGTGCGCACGCGCACGGCGCTCGCGCGGTGTGTGAGCAGCGCGTCGACGACCGCGTAGTTGCCCAGCGTGCACGCGACGTACAGCGCGCTCTGACCGCTCACGTCGCGAGCGTTAACGTCGAACGCGCTCACGTACTGCCACTCACCTGTAGAGTCGCTATAATGGCAAATAGTAGTCTGTTATAGGAAGAAGACGCTAGTCGAGCATACAGCTCACCTGGTGGTAAGTGAATACTGTCGCTCATGGACTTCCGCGGTTCATGCTAAAACTTCAGCCCAGAATGACCATACATTGGCACACCCCCGAATGCGTTGTCTACTTTAGAAGATGTAGGAATGGATTTGGAGAAATGGTTGGGAAAATGGAGGGATAGGATGGAATGGGAATGAGCTCTGGCATATCTCACTCACTACCGAAACACGTATGTGCATTGGGTAAATACGATAAAGTGGGAAATGCAGTATATTTCAAGGTAGTCTCTGTCGGCAAACAGCATTTTAACTGGTAGAATTTTTTTTTCAGAATAGCTAAATTCTTGTGGCCCTTTCAAGAAACACATGTATGGTTTAGGGCGAGCGCAGAAGGTGCTCAGTCAGGAGCAAAAAGTGTGTGCAGCACCGAGCCTAAGGGCTCCACCGCCGACAGACCGGCGGAAGGAACGGACCGCGGCTTGGGGCGTTGCTTTGGGGGTTGTAAATGGTATAGTGCCTTGAGGCGTTAAATTCACGTTTTGTACGATGTACAATAAAGTTTGTGAAATCATTGTTTGGATTTATGGCAACTATATGTTCTGTGGTTTCACTTGTTACCTATGTTTCTTAACACGAATAATAATGTATACATGAGATTTGTAATAATTTATTTATATATATTTGATAAAGTCGGATTGTTTATTCGAGTCAGGGATATGACATGAAGAACTGTCAGAGTGAAATTTGTACGAAGATGACACTATTGACATGTCATTTCCCTGAGCCTAATAAAAAATCCGACTATAATATATATTGTTGGTATATCAAAATCTATAGATAAAATATACATTAAAAGGGTTGAGTCGCCCAGACCCGCCATTTTAAAAAAAAATAAGTTTACAGAAAACAAAACAATAGTTTTTAAATTTTTGTCCGTATGTCTGTTTGTTTGAGTATCACGTAAAACTTTTGATATATTGATCGGATTTTTCGCTAATGTATAGCTAAGTGTCCAGAAGGAAAACTGATATATGTGTCATGTTCATAGGACACAAGGAAGTTGAGTTGTAGAGAAAAATAAAAAAAAAATGACTTTTAATAAACTTGCCTTTACAGGTGTTAAACATCTTTTACAGCTGTTTAGTCCAGCTGCGAAGCCGCAGGCAGAAGCTAGTAACTATATAAAACGAAGCCGCTACCACAAGACCTGAGTAACTACAGTGTGGCGTTTTAAGGCCAAACATTCCTCATGCACAGAAGAACGTGTCTGAGGAAGCCCGTGTCCAACAGTAAGTACTAAAAGATTGGTTACGGTTGTGCATATCCAAATACATGAATGCAACACTACCCATTAGTAATTTCAAGAAGATAGAAAGAAGATGTTCACTTACGTGTATGTATTGAGCACGGACTCCGGATACGGGTATTCTAGTAGAAGCGTGACGAGCGAAGCGTGGCCGCCGATACACGCCGCGTGCAATGGCAGCCATTTCTCCACTGTTTCTTGCTGACATGAAACAAGGTTTTTTTTTATAGAGAAGAGGGGGACGAGCAAGCGGTCCCACGTGATGGTAAGTGTTACTGCCACCCATGGACACCTGCAACACCAAAATCCTATTCACAGCTCTCTTGAAGAACCCCATGTCGTAGTTTAATGGGAAGACCTCTTGAGGCAGTTCGTTCCACAGCCTACGGGTTTCATTATAAAAAGCAATATTCAAGGCAATAACACATCCTTACACACTTGTGTTTAATGTAACTACAGGTATATCAGGGAATAGCAAGAACACATAGCACGACACCTTAGTACTTCATCTCTCGGTATTCTCCTCGAGGCACTACCGGCGACATTCTTCAAGCCGTCAGTTCACCTGGCCATTTCTCAGTACATGGTTTCCAATTTGCCGTGATCATGGCAGGGTAGTGTCGGTCGGCTTTAGAATCTCACCCCCCCCCCCCCCCTCTCTTTCCGTGGGGGTCGTAAAAGGTAAATAATAGATAACAAAGCCGCTACTACAGGCGTTAAGGAACTACACCACTCCTCAAAGAGTGGATTCGCCAACTCACATGGCTAACATTTGCTTTTAAGGCCATACATCCCTCATGCAAAGGGCAATGTACATGAGGAAGTCCATGTCCAGCAGTGGACGATAAACCGGCTTGTTACCGTCACCACTTGAATACTCATCTTTTTTACTGAATACTCACTCGTCACCCATGATCCTACCAACCTTTTGGTTATACGGACCGAATCGTCGGGGAGGTACGCGCCGTACTCGCCTGCTAAGGGCTATGTTCCGACGCGTATCTGCTCTGCCTCCCTATAAGTAATTTCTTTTCCCATTTCCCTTATTCACTCTCCCCCTTCTGGGGCTGTTTAATGGTAAGTGGATACTGTCGTCCATAGACATCTGCGATATTTGCCAACACCAGTCCAGAATGACAAACGTTGGCACGCCCTCGGATGCGCTACCCACCTTTGCAGATTAAGGAATGTATTAGGAGAAAGGGTTGGGAAAATGAAGGGGGATAGGATGAGATGAGAATGGGCTCTGGCATCACTACCGAAACATGTACGTACATTGAGGAAATACGATAAAGTGGGAAATTCAGTACATTTCAAGGTAGTTTTCTTTGAGAGAGGCGTAAGTCGACGTCGAATGCGCTCAGCGCCTGTGGGAATGCAGCGTGCACTCTCCCCCTCTTCTCGATTTGTTGTCAGTGTTACAATAACTTTTAAAAATGTTCAGTTTGTACCTGAAATTCGTGATGATACATACCTGTACAGCATGAGGGAAATGCGCCAGTAATAGTCTAACTATATCCGCGTGTCCGTGGTAACACGCGATGTATAACGGCCCGTACTTTGTAACTGGATGAGCTCTTCCGTCCGCGCCTGCTTGAAGCAACGCGCTCACTGCAGACGTAAGACCAGCTTCTGAGGCACTGGGAAAGAACGAAGGTAATGAATAGAAAAATGTCCATTTTTATCGCTTGGTTTGTAGAATGCAAGAGAAGTTGTTGCATCCCGTAACCGATTGGCCGAGTTATCTCACTTTCAGACAACATTGCTGTTATATCCAAATTAAATTCTTAATTTATTAATTCGATTTGTTTCTACAGAATTAGCAATGCCCGCGCCTAGAGAAAGAGAGAGAGAGAGAGAGAGAAAGAAGGAGAGTATTAGAACGAGACACTCCACATATCATTGTCGTTTGGATACCAGGTATAACAATTGCCGTGAAACGTATCAATGTGTTTCGAGAGTGAATGAAAGTCACCAGAGCTTGTTTTCCCGTCCCATGTCATGGCACACCATATCATACTAACTCTTCACTGTTGGATATAGGCCTCCTCCAATGCTCGCCATCACACGCACTGTTCATCTCTTTTCAAACAATAACCACCGGCCAAATTCTTCAAGTCGTCAGTCTACATGGCCATGTGCGGCTGGCGCTGCACGTGGTGTGCACATACGTTGCCTCCATTCGAGGACTCGTCTACCTCATCGGTCCTGCAGCAGATATAGTTTGTTCACTGGCACCTCTGCTTTTTTTTTAGAAAGTAGGATGTGAGCCATACAGTCTGTATGATGATGCATGGTTACTGTTCATTATGCTATGGTGACGAATATTGGCTCTCCCGTCAACCTACCGCCCCCGGGAGATTTTCGAATCAGGATGACTAATTAGGAATAATAGGATGAAGGGTCACAGTAACTTACACGTATAGTAGAGTGTTAGCACCATTCGGCGTCAGGTTGGCGATGAGTCCAGCAGACGAACCCAGAGCCGCTAGCCTCGCCTTCAGCTGGTGGCAGTCTCCACGCGACAGCGACTCGCGCAACTGAGCGTGCTGGGACAGACGCTCGCGGTCCAGCGCGTCTGTGGACAACAACTGTGGTTGTAGTGTGGAGCTTCAGAAGGTTGCGTAAATGAAATACTATTGTCCTCCATATTATTTGAACATAAAGTATACAATTCAGTTCGGCGTGCAGGAGGACGGGTAGTGACGCTCTACCTCAAATTTGGAGGGGGAGAGTGCACGGCACGACTCCTGACTCACGCCTACCTACGGAAAAATCTTCAAAGGTAGACGGGGCATTTTCCTTATCTACTTTTAAATAGAAAGGAATAAGGATAAAGGGTTGGGAAGAATAAGGAATATGGATTATAACAGGATGAGAAGTTTTCCTCATTTCATACACACCGCATTCTCGCTTAGGGGGGTGACATATAATGGCACGAAATGGTTTTTTTTGATGTGATGTGAGCAATACTTCATATGGGGCCTCACCTGAGCTTTGTAAGGCATTAGGAGTTGCCCAGGGGTGAAGTACCGTTTCGCTCTGTTCAGCACACCGAGCTTTTTGGAGGCCATTATGGCCTTATTTTCCAGATGAGCCCTAAATTCGACTTGGCTGGAAATGTCGACACCAAGGATCCCTGTTGCGGACAGCCAAAAATGACATGAGTGAAACCAGTGTATTGTGATGTGCAGTGATTGCGTAGATACGTAACTATGTATATAATGTATAATTGTGTAGCGATAAGTACGCCCCATGTCTAGAATAAGCCTATTATGTACCGTGTGTAGCTTAAGAACCTTATGTATATGTATAGGATGTAAGGATAATTGTGTATAGTAACGTAAGATGTAGTAAATAAAGAGAATTTGATACAAGTTGCTCAATAAAGAGAGATGCGAGGGAGGTGTTATAACTGAGGGCCTACGTACATGAGAGATTAGAGATAGCACGCTACACTAACATGAGAGGCCTACACGACCTAAAACCCCATACAAATAGTTACTGAGTAAATAAATGCAGAAAGTTAAATATTGATAGAAAACAAATCCCATGCGGGCGCTTCTCACGTGGGAGAAGCGACGCCGAGTACAACATCTGGCGCATGGCGTTTTCTCGGAATTAGGTCGTGTAGAAACCAACGCGCTAGAGCGAGAGGTACGCATGGGCGCTTCCCACGTGGGGGAGCAAGACAAGACGAGAGTACCGTTACGGCGACTCCGGAAACGGCTCGCCGTAACAATGGGGACTGCGCGAGGTAGCGTGCTATTGGACAAAAGGGCGGAAACCCTCGGTTGCAAACATCCCTTGTTGAGCGGCTTGTATTGAGAATATAAATGGGGCCAATCTGGCCAAAATACACGTAGCCCCCGCCCAATCAGAGCTGGAGTCCCACAAGGCTCCGTTCTAGCACCCACGCTCTATTCCCTCTACACTAACGACATCCCCCACACCCCAGGAATAGAGCTCGCCCTTTTCGCGGATGACACCGCCCTCTACGCCTCAGATAGGAACCTACGTATGGTATCTCTACGCCTCCAGCGCGCAGTCACCGCCCTAGGTGAGTGGTTTGCGAGGTGGAGGATAGAGATAAACCCGACGAAAAGTGCAGCCATGTGCTTCCCTTTTCCCAGGGCTAACGCTCGTAGGCCTAAGCTGTCCCCTCTCCCGATAACCCTTTTCGGTCAAACAATTCCTCTCGTCAGGAAGACCAAGTATCTCGGAGTCACTCTAGACCATAGACTGACCTTCCGAGAACACGTCAAAACCGTCCGCAACCGAGCCGCCTTTGTGCTCGGTCGCCTCAACCCCCTCGTAGGCGGGAGAAGTAAAATGTCGCTTAGAAATAAGTTGACATTATACAAAACTCTCGTCCGTCCCATTATGACATATGCTAGCGTTGTGTTCGCACACGCAGCTCCCTCCATCATTGCAATCCTCCAAAAATTGCAAAATAGATTCATGCGCAAGGCCGTGGCCGCACCATGGTACATGCGCAACGTTGACCTCCACAAGGACTTGGAGCTTCCCTCCATCGTCAAATACATAACAGACACCGCCCGACGCTACTATGACGCTATCCCAAACCATCCCAACCCCCTGATTGTCTCTTCTCTCACCTACATACCGGACAGGAGTGCCCCTCCGCGCTATCGTCGCCCGCGGCACATCCTGGACGATCCCGACGACCCGATCACCGCTGCCAATGCGGTTCCCACACAAACCACAGTACACAGACACCGTCCCCGCCGGCCGAGACGTGGACGTCCCCCTCGTTACACCGTTAACACACACCGGCCCTCAGCCAACACTTTCACTAGGCATCGACACATGCCTGGGCGCTTCTCGCCGACACGCGATCCCGCGGTATCCCCCCAATGCAACGCCCTAAGCCGAGGTCCGTTCCTTCCGCCGGTTTACCGGCGGGGGAGCCCTTAGGCTGTTGCAACGCACATTTTTCTCCTGGCTGAGCGCCTTCTGCGCTCGCCCTACATCAACGCGACCGGTGACTCTTGAAAGGCCACTAGGGCCACAAGAACTATACATACACGATGTTGAGGCAATCAGGTTTTTTAGTCGGTAGGAGTCCGACACTACCTTTTTCCTGATTGTCTCTCCTAACAAAAAAAAAAAAAAAAAAAAAAAAAAAAAAAAAAAAAAAAAAAAAAAAAAAAAAAAAAAAAAAAACCAAAATACACAGTCGTCAAGCAGCAGCCCTACGAGTTTCACTTCGACCACCCGGCACCTCAAGAAAACCCTCCGACTAGCAGACCTCAAGAGAACCCCGCATACATGAAGAGCGAGCGGCATACAATCATTCAAGTTGGGCACTCAGATGCCTCGTCTGTCGTCACCCGCCGCCGCGAACACTAGCGCGTCTTTCGCTCGTATACGACCGGTCGGCCCGCCGAGCCATTATTAGTGCGCCGGTCGTCAACAATCCCGATACTCTCCGAGATCTTAAATGTAATAATGGGACAAAGAATTTTCTTATTTCCAAATTCTCGGCTCCATAGGATGGGATGGGATGGGATGGAATTGAAACTGGGTTTTAGCAAATGTAACTAGTAAGCAGGGCCGTCTTTACCAGGGGGTGCAAGGGGTGCGGTGCACCCCGGGCGCTCACCTTTTAAAGGTAATGAAAAAATATAACGCTATAGTAAACAATTACACAATAGGATATTTGACTGTCATAGGATACACAATAGGATATTTGACTGTCATAGGATACACAATAGGATATTTGACTGTCATAGGATACACAATAGGATGTTTGACTGTCTTAGGATACACTCCCGCACCCCGGCGCAGAATAGACTTAAGACGGCCCTGCTAGTAAGTGAATAAATATGTAATACAGATTATGAATTTATGACATCACAAGCACAACGCACAACCGAGTAAGAGATTTTTATGCGCGCTAAATTCTTTGGTAGTCTTTCCAAAGTTTATGCTCCCGTTGGCATGTATTAGACACACCCAAATTTGTCGGGTACTCTAATTACGTTGTGGTTATTCAATGTCAGCTGCGGTCGATTATAAACAACAGCTGGTCTCGTAACTTGCGGTCACACGAGAATGAGAATAGGTGTGAAACATTTGTGGAGATAATTAACAAACAATTCGAAACTCAGGACAAATTTCTTCGTACTGATTTGGCATTGGCAAAAACCTGAAGCAGATATCAATTGACTCAGTGCCGGCGTTATACTTAATGACGTCCCGGGCAAGATTGTCGTGGCGCCTCTATTTAAGGGCACGATTATTGTAGAAAAAAAACGTAGTTTTGATATTAATAGAAACTTTGTTGATACTTTGAAACTTCTCTTTAGCATTGCCCAGAGCGAGCTTTATCTAGTTGCCCTTGCAAGTTTGGCACTCTGGCTGATCATGCTTCTCTAACGCTAGCACTGTCAATTGCTACATCTAGGATCATTTCAGTGACTCCTGGCGCAATAGGGCCCTTAATACAAAAGAAGAAAATGTGGACGAAGGTGATGCTTTGATTTTCCGCAAGACATCAGAGAGCACCAGTCCACCTGGTGGTAAGTGGATGCTGTTGCCCTGAGACATCGGCGACACATGTCGACACCGACTTAGAATGACAAAAGTCGGCACATCCCCGAATGTGTCGCCTACCTTTGGAGATTTAGGAATGGGTTTGGAGAAAGGTTAATTTTATAAGGGGACAGGATGGGATGAGATACTTCTGGTAATATTTCACTTAATTCCATAGAAAAAGATCAAACCTTCTTCCTTCCAAGGGTCAGCGACATCGTCAATGAAGTACTGGCTGGCATCATACGCGGCGTCAGTCTCAATGACTTCTTCTTGTTTCACTGGTTTTTCTTTGCGGTTCCGAGCGTCGCGCGCGCGACGTAATCGTCGAAGCATTTTCAAACTTTAAATATTGAACTGTATTTTTGACGCCATTTTATTTTACCGTTTTTTTTGGAACGATGTTCCTTTACGCGGCTTGCGGTAGGTGTGATTCGAGGGGAAATGTAACGTCACGTAAGATTTTTATTTAAGTTTTTGGTTTCATGTGCGTAGTATTATCGTGGCTACACTCGAATGTTGCAATTTAGCTACATAACAACTATTAGGTTATTATTATTATTAACAGATTTCTTCTAAGCAGGTCGAATTAATCGATAGAGTTAAATATATTTAGAAGTGATTGAACAGTGAATAAATGCGATTCGTTGCGATTGTCCGGAAGAAATTAAAATTGAGTTTATAAATTTTTAATGACGTCCTAGTTCAAGTCCAATTCCAAGTCGTTCTGCGAGCTATAATTAAAATTCAAAACAAAGAAATTCGACGAAGATCTATAGTTGCTGACATATCTCAAAGGATCAGCAAGCCGATTAATTGTAGTATGTATTTAAAAAATATTACACGGTCCGTGTGGCGCGTAACGCGGTTAACGCGCCTCTGTACTCGGCATCGAGTTACATCAACAAACGGCAGAGTTGTGTCCATAAATCAATGAGAGAGGTGAGAAGTCTTCAATAGAATTTAAGAGAAAGGGGGCTTAAAAAATGGATTAAGCATAAAGGGGGCAAAGCGGGTGCATATGCCAGTCATTTTTAAAATGTATTACATTGGACAATGACAAATCTCCCGCGTCCGTGCCCATTCTTGCAGTAAGGACCTCGGATTCTTTAGGATTCGGAAAGATGGTATCAAAGATGGCATATATAGTGTTAAGGCCTGCTGGCCTTAGCACACCGAGCACCAAGCCAAGGCAAGTGAGGGGTTTGTTATCATCAGCCACCTTAACAATGGCCTCTCGGTTTGGAGCTCGGTTAGACCTATACCATTAGCTAGGGTTAGAGCCGTGGTTAGTTAGGATACCGATTGCATGACGGAATGGACAAAAATGGCCAACGGGCATCGATGTCGACGCAGATCACAGAGTTAGAGGGACGATGTGGATACACGTTTAGAAGAGAGGCAAGTTCGCGTTGGATAGTGTCGTGGAGATAGATCTGCTAATACTGCAGTAAACAACCTATTTCCATTCCTATGTTTTCAAATACTTGTTCAAAATCTAATTTGTAATTCCCCAAAGGCAGACAGTATCTTCGTCCGTGCCAACGTGTGTCACTGCTGATTAACCCAAAGCATTCTGCTGAGCTATTAAAATATTATTATTGAGTTGACTGTACATACATTTCTCGCAGAACGTCGGCGAAATCAAGTGGATCGTAAGGAAGCCATGTAATGGCAAGTTGCGAAACATCAGATTAGAGTACACTTACACACTAATAAGGTCGATAATTCACATAACAAGATGTTTAAGTACAATCTTTGCCCATCCGTTAACATTGAAATTGAGATTATCATTATTTCTCTCAATTTTTAATTAAATACCAAATATTGAGTCACCCCTGACTCTCAAACTAGATTAAAAATCTGTATCTTGAAAGCCAGCGCCTCCTCTTACCCTTACTTAATTAAGCACACTAAGAATAATTAAATAACGAAAAAAAAAAACTAAAATATGTGGTGTGTAAAATAATGTCTTTCTGTGTGTGTATGCACATTTTTTTAAATGTAATTTGTCTATGTGTGTTTTATATCTAGTAATCTTAATGAAATTCTCCGACTCATCGTGGGCGAGTCTATGAAGCCAGTCAACTATTGTTTTTTTACAATTTCGCAAGGTAAGCGGATAAATACTAAGCAACTTATTAGCTTTATTGTATAGAATAGGAATTAAGGGAAATGACGTCCAGCTAGGGCAGTTTTATGGGATACAACTTGGTAAACTGGATCAGGTCTGATTATTCAATTGACATATTGTATTATCGCAGGTAGAGTCTCATTTATATTAACTTAGGATATTTATATTAACTCGTTGTCTACATTTGATTTGGGAGTTGACAGGGAAAAGATTGGGAATGATAGGGCTAAGGAGTTTATATTTTTTTTACATTCCGCCTGATGACGACATCAGTCCAGAATGACAAACGTGGACGCGCTCCGGATGCATTACTTAACTTTGGAGTTATGGGGAAAGTATTTAGAAAAAAGGTTGGGAAAATGGGTTAGACTTTGAAATCATAAATATTACGTAGTAAATGAACACAGGCTGACATAATTACAGGTAGGGATGGTCGCACGTGCTCTAGCAATATCTATCGAAAAAGGAGCCTGTATACACCTACATAACACTGTAGGCCACAGACCTCCCCAAGTAAATCACTGAGGAATTTCGGGCCGTAATCCACCACGTGGCCCGCGCGGGTCCACTGCGGATTGATATTGATAGATAGGGGAACACAATTGATAAACGTAACTTAGGTTTGACGTGCTTTATCCGCGACTGGAGGGCTCGGAGAACAACTGCACTTGCGTTTATGCGAAGTTTGTTTTTCCAGGGTAGATGTGTATATATGGTTGACATCTACCCTACTTGATATTAATACATATCAGATATACTCATACTCTAGATTTCTTTTTGTTCCACAAACACGGGGTTTTCTCACCCCGTGTTCGCAGAATGCTATCTTTAGAATTCTAATTCTCGTGTCCTGCGGATGTAGTAGAAAGGTTGGGACAATGGGTTAGGGTGGGATGGATAATGTGCTCCAGCATATCTTACTCACTACCGAAGCACGTATCTATAAGCTATCATCGCTCGTGTCAATGTAACCGTAACCAGCCGCTTTTATCATTTTATTTTTTCTTTTCAGAATGGCCAAATTATTGTGGCCCTAATGGCCTTTCAAGAGTCATCGGACATGTATAGAGTTTAGGGCGAGCGCAGGTTTTTTATTTTATAGATTAGTGGGCGGATGAGCAAGCGGTCCCACGTGATGGTAAGTGTTACCGCCGCCCATGGACACCTGCAACACCAGGGGGTATGCGGGCGCGCCGTCGACCTTGCAAAATCCTATTCACAGCTTTCTTGAAGAACCCCATGTCGTAGCTTAATGGAAAGACCTCTTGAGGCAGTTCGTTCCACAGCCTACGAGTTGGCGGTATAAAACATTTTTTGGATCGAACAGTGCGCGACACCTCCGTATCGAGGAAATGCGGATGGACCGCACTTCTGTGACGGGAGGTGCGGTTGTAGAAACCCGAGGTGGGAATTATATTAAACAGTTCTTCAGAGCATTCCCCATTCTCACCAAGAAGCAAAAAGCGTGTGCAGCAACGAGCCTATGGGCTCCCCCGTCGGTAGACCGGCGGAAGTAATGAAACTCTGCTTAGGGCGTTGCTATGAAAGGGTACGTGCCGATACCTAGTAAAAGTGTTGGCTGAAGCCTGGTGTGTGTTCACGGTGTAGCGAGGGTGACGTCCTCGTCTCCGCCGGCGGGGACGGTGTACATGTAGTGTAAGAACAGCATTGGCAGCAGTGATGGGGTCATTGGAGTCGTCTAAGATGTGCCGAGGACGACTACGACGACTATAGGTCCTATCGGTGACTATAGGCTGTCAATTACTAGGGGGTTGGGATGGTGAGGGATTCTGTCGTAGTAGCGTCGGTCGGAGCACATTATCATGTCCACATGCCATGTATAGCCTTAAAACGGCACGCTCACCAAGGGCGTTGACGAGTACGCTCTTTTAAAAGTGGTGTAATTCCCCAGGGTATTGTGGTAGCCGCTATGTTATCTTTTAGTCGCCCTTTGTACTTAGCAAGTACACAAAATATTTGTGTCAAAAAAGGTGACAGATTTATTACGGTTTACAAACAACTCCGCTAGCACAAATTGGCTATGATTCACGCAATCGCAAATTACCTGTGGTGTACACGGTAATTATTTCAACAGAAGTCAATAATTATAGAATTCAAATGATTGTTTCGAACGCGGGGCGTATATTTTTTATTTCATTGACGCATGATACACGGGTCAACAAAAGTTTAATAGAAATCACTTTGTTTTAATTAAATTATGAACCTAAACTGAGTATTTAGTTTTTGTTCAGTTTATTTGAGGACGAAAGTGCACGCTGCAATCCAACAGCTGCTGGGCGCGCTCGACTGGCCACGTTACCCCTCTCTCACAGAAGTGTACCTTGAAATGTCCTGCATTTCCCACTTTATCTTATTTCTCTAATGTACGTACCATCCTATCCCTCCCCATTTTCCCAACCCTTTCTCCAAATCCATTCCTATATCTCCAAAGGCAGGCAGCGCATCCGGGGGCGTGCCAACGTTTGTCATTTTGGACTGATGTTGGCATGTATCGCAGATAATGGACGACAGTATCCACCTGCCATCAGGTGGACTGTATGCTTGTCTGCCGCCTTCGTCTATAAAATAAAAACTATAACGTGTAAGCTTAACTCTAGGAAAATGCTAGCGATAGGAATTAAGTTTTAAAACTAGATACTGCCTTTTCTGTTTACCTTTTGTCTCATGCTGTAATGTGTATGGGTACAAATGCGGACTGTTAGAGTAGTTGGGACTATTCTCGAACTTTGAAACCACTGATGTGAAAATTGTATGAATCTTTTTTGCAAAATATTAATTAAATTTTTGTATTTATACAGAATTTTTCATACAAAAATTGCCAAATATAAAGTTAAAACTAATTATTTTTACGGATTACTTATTTTGTTTTTTAGGTGTAGCACAGGAAATATGACAATACGTATGTATATGTATTATTCGTGTTAGGTTAATTGGTTATTGAGATACTATAATTATCTATGTATATTGCCTTTGAATTAATTATTGAAATGAATGATAATAAAAGAAATAAAAAAACTGATAATGATAACGATGTTGACACACAACTTGACACGTGATTGACACGGAATGGCAGGGGAGAGGCGGTACAGATGAAGAGTGGAGAAATTGTTTGTAATCACAATTACAAAGAACAAAGAAACTGCTAAAAACTATATTAGAATTTGTACTGTACATCGGTATACAAGTGCCGTGTCGTGTGTCTGGGCTGGCTAATAGCATCGCCTCATCTCGTCCCGTGGATATCGCAAAAGGCGACTGAGGGTTAACGAAGCGGCTACCACAAGCCCCGAGCTGAACAGTGGATTCGCCAACCAGCCAGCCAGCCAGCCAGCCAGCCAGCCAGCCAGCCAGCGTGGCGTTTTATGTAGGGGTCGCTGATATAGTATATCAGGTCAAAACTAGAATTTTGGCAGATCGCACGCTTTTTAATTGTTATACTGACATAAATAGAAATTATGATCACCGCGACCGGCAATGATCCAATACTAAAGATTATAATTGTAATTTAGTTTAATGTTAAGTAGACTGATTATAAAGGACGACCTCATAAAGGTTGCCGGCACCCGCTGGATGCAGGTCGCTGCCGATAGGTCTAAATGGCGGACAATGGGGGACGCCTATGTCCAGCAGTGGACGTCCAAGGGCTGAGAAGAAGAAGAAGAAGAAGACTGATTATTATTAATCTCAGAGAATCTTTTGTTACTCTAATTTCACTATTATTTTTTGTTTTGTTTTATAATAAATAAGAGTATTAATCAAACCCAATGTTTCATTTAACAATTTAGACACATTAGAGAACCACTCACATAATGAAATTCGCGTCATTTTTATATACATCGGAGATTTTGATATTTATTATAAATATCGTATTTTTACGAACCCTGGTTTTAAGGATACATCTCTCATGCGCAAGACAATATGCACGAGAAGGCCCATATCCAACAGTGGATACTGAAAGAGCCAATTGCATTGCATACTGAAAACGAAACTAGTTTAACGTGTAGCAAGAGTGAAACACAAGTGGCGCGTGGTCACGCCAGCAAAATACTCGTTGATTATCGATTCCTGTGTTCAATGTGCATTTTTCTCTCAACTAGCCAAGTGCATCTATTAGCGCGACTGATTAATCAAGTGGAACACAATTTACATGGATGGACGACTGCCGACATTGTATGTTTATTAAGGTCTTAATAAAGTCTGACAAAGGAAATGTGACAACGGTATATACTAGCTGTTCCCCGCGGCTTCTATAACATGGATTTATATGACTTGTCCTAATTAAAACCCCCAATTAACGGTATAAACGTATACCTACTATATAGTAATAATAATACACTTTATTGTATAAACAATAAATAATATAGATACTTAAAACAACAATTAATCATTATTACAATAGTACAAAATATTTACAGGATTCTAATTAAAAATATATATATCACACCGTCTCAGATAATTTAATCATGTTAGGTATTAGAATTATTAATTAATATTAGTGCCAACCTGTAGTATAGTTTACAAAAAAATAATAAAAAATGTATAATGTATATAAAAACATGTAATATTTGTTTATGTGTAATATGAATATGCTATATATGTAGGTATATAATTAAAAATTTAGTCGCTAGCGTTGAGGTTTCACCACGGCTTCCAGCTGAAAATCAGCGCTCTGTGTCATCACAGACATACAGCTAAACCCCCCATGCCCCCCCACCCCCCATTCAGGGCAGTCACATGACACGCGGCCACCAAACTACACTATTTCATTTAATTTTCTGAAAAAAAAAAAACATTCTCTGTTGTCATGTGTGTAAAATGTTTTCTGAATAAATGATTTATTCTACCTATCTATAAGTGGAATAATTTCACTAATTGTTAAATGTGGGAAACTTTACTGTTGTGAAAATACTTTAAATCTTATTATGTTGTAAATCCGTCCTCTTTACCGCGGACATTGTCCTCTTGTGAAGAGCGTCTGGGGACGGGGACGGGGACGTCCAAGGGGATTGCATTGCACGACGATGCCATTGCAGATTGTCAACAAAAAAAACTGGTTTATGCTTTTACGAGTACCTTCGGTACGTTCGAGGTTACGGATGTAAATTCCGGGGTTTTTTGGTCACGAAATCTAGTTTCTTTAAATATCTGATGGCATCTATACATATGATAAAATAGTAAAACGGTTGAGTCCTGTGCATTAACTTAAGTTAAAAAAAATTGGTCTCTTTAGAAGGTAGAGAACCGAAAACAGTACGTTTAAAAAAAAATCTGAATGCTTATTTGGCTGTATGTATGGTATGTTCGTTTGAGCATCGCGTAGAAACTACTGAACGGATTTTGATCGGGTTTTCACTAATGTATAGTTAAGTATCCAGAAGGAAAACTGGTATATGTGTCATCTTCATATGACACAAGGAAGTTGAGTTATAGAGGAAAATAAAAAAAAATGACTTTTTAATAGAATTACTTAAAAACCACTGGGTCGATTATCGGAAGTGAAATCCATCATGTCGATGCTTTTACAGGTGTTAAACATCTTTTACAGCTGCTTAGTCCACGCGAGCGAAGCCGCAGGTAGAAACTAGAGTTTAAATAAATATTTAAACAATATGTACAAACTATATGTCGTTGTATGTGACTTATAAAGCTCTACAAGATGTGGAAAATCAACAGATGTCATATTTCAGCATAGACTTATCCGTGGCTCTCTTTCTGACCCATACCTAGACACGCTGTACGTAACATGTTTCATATTGACTGCTTCAAAGTTAACCTCGGTAAGTTCACCATTCAATCGAATGTTAAAAACGTATAATGAATCGGACACGAGTGATATCGACATATTTGATGACACCCCCCCCCCCCCCCCCCCCCTACACCCTCCGGTCAAGATTCAAAAAACATTTAAGTTAATTTACAGTATTATTAGTGTTATCTTAATTTATTATCTGTATATGTTGTAATTAGATATTGTCTCCCATGTTCTATATACTTGTAGAAATGTTGTACATTGTATTGAAGTATATTGTAAGTTATTTGATGTGAAATACTGATGTATTATTAGTAAGTTTAAGTTAATTTAATAATAATAATTTAATAACATATAATAAAACTGTAGAACCGGCGTATCTATTCGTTGAATATATTTACCAAAAAAACTGATTGGGGGCGATGAAAAAGACGATTTTGAAAATTATTTGTCTGTCTGTGTGTCCGAACACGCTAATCTCCAAAACTACTGAACGGATTTTCATGGGGTTTCTACAGGTTAATTGAGCTTAGCTTGGCGCTTCGAATAGGCTTTGTTTCATCGAAATCGGCCGACGGGAAGAAAAGATATCTCAATTTAGATTTTATAATTAAAATTCAACACGTACGAAGTCGCGAGCACAGTTAGTGTATAATAAGTTCATATAGTGTTTTGATATGGATTTTTTGTTCAGAAAAAAAAATAGACGGTCACCGTTAGATAACGTATCACTTATGTAAACACAAAAAAGATCGGCGCGCTAAGAAACCGCACGTCAAGAAATGTCCATTTTATTTGACTACCTTTCGCCATTTTTCTGACAGAGCCATTGGTACAGACGCTATAAAATTTTTGGGGTTTCTGAGCGAAAAAACTGATTTAAATGGTTTTTATAGGGCTTATCTTGAGAATGTCATTTTACACCACTTGGAGAATTTTGTAAAAAGCGGAATAAATGATAATTCGAAGGTGAAATGTCTGGACTGTATGGAGGATGCATTAAAACTTCAAGTACATTATGGGATTGTAATGATCTCACGTTTAAGTGTGATTGAGTGGTTTCAAAGATTATTATTTCTATATGCCATTCTCCATACTCGTATATAAAGAGAAATGCTCTGACTGACTCATCAACGCCCGAAACCCGAACCCGAAACCGGGTTCGTGTGCTTATAGCTTATGTGCCAGGTTAACATTTGGGGTATATTTTATCCAGATCCGTTACAGGAACTCTCCCGCGGGAATCACTCTCAAGTTCACGCCAACGAAATCTCTGGCACCGCCAGTATCAAATAAAACGCTTCAACCATTCATTCATTCAAACCACCAAGTCATTACCTATTTTATCATTGGTAAATAAAAAATCAATTTATACGGCTCGCGCGAATGTTATTTTTGAACATCACAAATTCTTGAATACACAGAAAAGCAATATCAGTTTAATTTATGTTACTATTTGATGTATTTTTATATTTAAATGTTACATTTACGTTTGTTTACGATCACGTTAGAACGGTGAACGACACGCGTCCGTCGCGGAGTTCACAGCGATAGGCACTGAGCGTACGTGATACACTATTGGTATCGAGCTATTGACTGGTAAATATGACATAATAAATGAACACAGGCTGACAAAATTTCTAGTAGGGAAGGTAATTTTTTTATATATAGAAAAAGGCGACAGACGAGCATACAGTCCACCTGATGGTAAGTGGATACTGTCGTCCATAGACTTCCGCGATACATGCGAACATCAGTCCAGACTGACAAACGCTGGCACGCCCCAGGATGCGCTGCCCACCTTTGCAGATTGAGGAATGGATTGGGGAAAATGGGGAGGGAGAGGATGGGATGGGAATGGGCTCTGGCATATCTCAATCATTATCGAAACATGTACTTACATTGGGGAAATACGATAAAGTGGGAAATTCAGTACATTTCAAGGTAGTCTTCTGTGACAGAGGGGTAATGTGGCCAGTCGAGTGCGCCCAGCGGCTATAGGAATGCAGAATGCATTCTCCCCCTACCGAAGGTCGCTCGTGTAAGTCCCAGACCTTCATAAATAAACCACTGGGGCACGGACGTAGCCACGGTGGGGCGAGCTGGAGCGCTTGGCATAGAGAAGAATACGTAATGAGTAACTTTCTGCATTACCCTGGATAAAATCCTGACTACGCCCTTGCCTTGAGGAGTTTCGATTGATGGATACACATACTCTAGATTTTTTTTATTAGAACGAACACGCGGGTTTATACACACGATGTGATTTGTTCGGTTTAAATAGTTCGCGCAAGTCTTTATATGTTTCTGTATATGTATGGATCAACGACACAGGCAATCCATGTATGCATCTACACCGTTATCTGTGACTGGCGTGCAGCAGCCACACGGCCCACGCGGGACATCATGCCGAAAGCGGTTGTGGTTCCTCATAGAGACCTGTGGTTCGGTGTGCCGAGGCCATCTATACTAATAATAACATAATAAAGAGAGAGTGCGAATTTTGTGAGTGTGTGTGTATGTGAAGAGTGATCTCCGGAACCACTGCACCTATTTGAAAAATTCTTTCACCATTTGAAAGGTACACTATTCCAGATGGGCATAGGCAATATATTATGTGCAAAAAAATTGGCGGGCACAGCTAGTAAATAATAAAATTGCAGTTTTTGCGCATGATTTGTATCTTGACCACATGATTGCGGAAACATGTAACAATGGATTCTGCAGCTTTACAAACTGTCCAAATAGTGATAAAACGGAAAATAAAAAAAAAGCACATCAGATTTGGCTAGCGTAACGACAAAAAGCGACGAGAAGCGACTCACCTCTGGCCGAGCGGAGCGCATGCGCCGCGTGCCTGTGACAGCCTCGCTCGGCGAGCGCGAGCGCCGTGTTCCCGGCCGCGTCGAGAGCGCACAGCGATGCGCCAGCGCGGATCAAGGTGGTCACATTCTCCACGTGACCACGCTCCGCTGCTATGTGCAGTGCTGTCTGCGAATGGAACGAGCGGGTTACGAGGAGAAAGCAATGCAATCGGTCTCTTCGGTATCCACTGCAGCACTCATGCAAATTATCTTGGGCATAAGGGTGTCGTGTCGCGTCGGCCGACTATAGAGTAGTAGCACCGCATCTATTCCCGCGGGTGTCGTGTCATGGCAACTAACGGATAACAAAGTCGCTACCACAAGCGCTGAGGAACCCCCTGAAAGAGTGGAGCCAGCGTCGCGTGTTAAGGTCATTTATATCCCTTATACGAGGAGAATTAACTCTAAATTAAAACTTTGGAGTATAAATACCACACAGCTATTTTTTTTAAGAAATGGCGGCAGACCAGCAAACAGTCCATTCGGTTGCCCATAGACATCGACGATACATGCCAACATCAGAAGTCCGCAATGATTAATGTGGGCACGGCCCCGGATGCGCTGCCCACCTTTGGAGATTTGGGAATGGATTTAGAGAAAGAGTTAGGAGAATGGGGAGGGATAGGACGCTCACTACCGAACTACCGACTTACATACATGCAAAAGTGGAAAATGCAGTACACTTTACCGTAGTTTGTTTTTCTTCATAAATGGCAATGGTGCAATTAGCACATTCTGTCAGTGTTAAGTTTTCTTCGTAATAAACAATTTCAAAGTTTAAAGTCTATCCTGTCAATGACAAGTCCCGTTGAAGTAAGACAGAACCGAAGTAAGACAGGCTTACCGAGGACAGAAGAGGACTCTTCGGAACCGTGTGAAAAAACGCAGTCCCACGCTTTTATTGGATTATCACAAACACCATGCAAGAAAACCACTTTGAAATTTAATAAACTATCACTGTTAACAATGCACTTAAACGACATCACGAAATTAGGCCACGCCCCCTAATTTCCAGGCAAACGTCGTCAGTAAAGTAGTAATCTAGGTTGGGCAAATAGCTATCTTTTACTGAAGCATTTGGCACCCCATAGCCAATGAAAAAATGTGTCATTTTTGTACTTATTCTATTTTGTATTATTTCAATATTATTTCTTTGTTATTGTTTTCGTTATACTTTCTTTATTGTCATTATCACTTTAGTATTCCTTTTGATACAAACTTAGAATAAGCTATTAATTAAGAGTAAATATTAACATTGTATACAATTAATCAGTAAATATTAACTTAGTAAGTAAGTTAATAAGAATAAGTACCCATTGTTCTGCCAATTATGTCTACAAAGTTAATAATGTATAAAATCAAAGTAAAGAACAGAACAATGGGAAAAAATGTATAATTAAGAAATTATGTAAAATCCTGTAGCAGGATCCAGCAGAAACATATTAAAGCATTTTTCTCGCCGATTTTTTATTCCCCTGAATATCACATGGAGATATACTTGCTACAGGAAAGCTCTGCCAACATTTCCTTATCATTTAGATATGGAAATATCCAGTATTGTATAAACAAATAAGGTTGTAAGAAAACCCGCAAAAGTTGGCAGATCTTTTAAAAGTGGCAGTAATATACTGTAAAATTGTAAATAAAATATGTAACAGTGTAAATAATATGTATAAAATAATAATAAGAAAAATAAATAAAGACGGTTGAAGGGGGAGGGGTGGTGAAGAGAGACGGGATAACGGTCATTAACGGCTTAACGGAAAAAACCGCCAACGGCTCTCCTTACGGTAACGCCGTAACCCTAATAAGCGGATAGGAAAAAACGAAAACAACGAAAAAACGGCAAAGATCAAATACGTCACCAGACGTCTTCTAAAAGAAGCAAGGGAAATCCAATACGTCATCAGACGTCTTCTAAGGAAGGAAATTAAGGGAAATCCACTACGTCTACGGACGTCTTCTATATGAAGCAAAGTCAGCACCGTCTCGAACACCACCGCAAGCCCTAAAGCCAATTAAGAAAATCAACACAAGACCTTTTATTCACGTGATCCCCTCAACCCAGCAGATAGTTCCGGCTCCGCCACTCTACGAGCCCGGTGGATTGAATAGCGCCGTGGAAATTATTTACAACGATATTTACAACAATTTATGGTCCTTCGACCGGCGGATGTTGAGACAGCTTACGTAATACTGTCTCTCATCGCAGGATACACAAGGGTTCGTCTGTTACCGGCCCGGAGCTACCACGTAGAAGAGGACCGCGTCACATCATCAGGAAGCAACTTCGGTGGTGCGCAGCGAGGCGACTGCAACACTGGTGTCTTGGGCTTGAGGCACCAAAAGAAGAAACAAGTCGTCAAACCCTCTCGCTGCCACGTGAGAGGGAAACGCATACCGGTACGTACGGATCCTAGCGGTGTTAACAAAGTGCGTACTCGGGCGTAACTATCCCGTCCGTGAGAGGAGGCCACCGTACGTCGATGCTAAGACATCCCATCTTAGCTCTCGCAGGTACCTCTCATTGACGAGAGATAGGCTCTTTCCCACCCATCCTAAACGAGTCCAATCCTTGCAATCCCGTTCTCGTGTAAAACCTTTACACGAGGGTTACGTTAGGGACAGCTAGGGACAGCTAGGGACAGCTAGGGACAGCTAGGGACCGCTAGGGACAGCTAGGGACCGCTAGGGACCGCTAGGGACCGTTAGGAACGTAGGGAATTAGGGGGCATCGAAATGGACGAGACAAAGAGAACAACCCGGACAGCGGCTGCAGCAATGAAATGCGCAACAGAGGGCGCAACGACATCAGAGTCAACCGCTGGAACATCTGGATCCACAAATACGTGGAGCAAAGGGACAGATACGTCCATAGAAACAGTCCAAAGGAATGATGTTCCCGAACAGAACGGGAAGGAACAGAATGATGCACAGACGACGGAGAGAACGCAATTAGGCTCAGGTGATACCTTGGTCGATACAAGGTCCACCAGAGGACGATCGACACGCTCAACTGGTAAAAAACGTGCCGAGTTGAAGGCACAGATGGAGCTACACCAACAAGAATTGAAGAAGGCAGAGGCCGCCGCTGCGTTGGCAAGGACTAAATTAGAGTTAGCCCGCCTCGACTCAGAAGAAAAGGCATCCGACGTGGAGGAGGAGCCGGCCGAGAGCGTCGCTCGAGTCGATAATTGGTTACAATCCCACAATACGGCACGGCATTTGGAACCGCCAGAAGATAACAAAGAAGTTACAGAAAAAGTAATGAAAGAACCTGAAGTATCACGTCACACCGAAACTACGACGTTGGCCAGCGCCCTAATGCAGGCCATCAAACAGGTAAGTAAGAATGAAGAAAGAAAGGATCCCCCGAAATATCTGCAGGAGCTGCCGATATTTGACGGCGACCCTAACGAATGGATATCATTCGTAACATATTTCCGCGACACACGGGAATATTTTAGCCAGGTTCAGAATGTAGCCAGGATCAGAAGAGCGTTGAGAGGAAACGCCAGAGAAGCGGTCAAGTCATTGCTATACACGCATACGACTACCGACGTCATAATCGAATCCCTTGAAAGGAGGTTCGGAAGAGCAGACGTACTGGTGCTCAATGAATTAGAAAATGTTAAAAGATTACCCAGAATGGGAGAAAACGGTCGGGATATATACATGTTTGCTAGCAAGATATCAAACTGTATAGCTACCATTAGGGCATTAAATAAACCTCACTTTTTGCACTCACCAGAAATGTCGAAGCAAATCGTGAGTAAAATGAATACTATAGTAAAATATAAGTGGATGGAATATAGGTACAAGTATTCGGGAGACGAACCGGAGCTATGTATCATATCCGCATATTTGAATAAAATGGCCGACCAATATAGTATAATCTACGCAACGGAACATGTCCCCACGGAAAATAAAGTGCGAGCGTTCGAGAAAAAAAAGAAAATAATACACACGGTACGATCCGCAACCGAGGGGAAGAACGGTGAAAGGCACAGCTCTAGAGGTTCATCAAGTAGCGAACCAATGAAATACAACAAATGCGTGTTGTGTAAAGAAAAACACAGTTTGCCGAGTTGCGATAAATTCAAGCAGCTTGGCGTAAGTCAAAGATGGACAATGGCCAAAAAGTTTAGAGTGTGCTTCATGTGTTTGCGGGGCACACACGCAAGAGACAGTTGTCGTACCAGTCCATGTGGCGTAGGCAATTGTAAATTAAAACACCATAGATTGTTGCATCATGACTATCAGAAAGCGAGTGAAAAACAGGATACTGAACCCACTGTCAAGACAGCCATCACAAACGCGGTAAGTACCTCTCAAAGGGCTTACCTGAAGATAATTCCGATTGAGTTGTATGGACCAAAAGGAACGAGAAGTGCACATGCCTTGTTAGACGAGGGCTCAACTATCACTCTGATAGAAGAAGAGATTGCGCAATCGATTGGAGTCACAGGCCCCAAGGAAAGATTGTCCATAGAAAGCGTCGGAGGAAACAAAATGTACGACGCAAACTCACGCAAAATAAAATTAAGTGTGAAAGGAAAGTTCGCAAGGAACATAGAAACAATACGTGCACAAACAATCAAAGAACTGCACTTAACCTCGCAGTCAGTAAATAAAGAAATATTGAAGGGCTGCTCACACTTAAAAGAAATTGAAGATCAAATTGTCTACGAACAAGTCCAGCCAACAGTACTCATCGGTCAGGACAATTGGCATCTCATAGTTTCACGAGACATAAAGTCTAGAGGAACCAACTTACCGGTCGCCTCACTCACACAACTAGGGTGGGTAATGCATGGACGCACAACGAGCACATCCAAACCCGTGAACTTCATTAATTACATGACACAGGAAAAGAAAACGGGCGACACAATGAAAGAACTGTTCGTAGCAGATGACGCCACACGTCAAGTACCCAGTGACTTCGACAAAGACCATCGTTGGTATACGGGTCCGTCATTCTTATACGATTCACCCGAGTCATGGCCAACAGAAAAGAAACGCCTGTCAAATACAAACACGGGAGAAGAAAAGAACAAGACCGTTGCAACACTCCAACCAGTCCAGTCACCATCTCTGCCTAAACCTGAAAGATTTTCGTCATGGACTCGACTACTACGAGCCACGGCAAGAGTCATGCAAGCTGTAGAAAAATTTAAAAATTTCGTAAGCACTCGTATAAATGCAACATTTTGCTATAAAGGTATGACCAGGCGTTATAAAAATAATCCGTCAACCAGCAAAATTAAGCCTTACGAAAAATCGTCTAACTTGTGTCTTACATCGCTTTCTCCGAATTTAATTCGTCAAGCGGAAGAACTATGGATTAAGCAAATACAGAAGGAAAGTTTCGGTAAGGAAATAAATCGTCTTCTAACAGAAAAACCAATTGAAAAGAGCTCTCGGCTTCGTCGACTGTGCATTGTTCTGGACTCGAATAACATCATAAGATTAAATGGCAGATTGCAGGCAGACAACAGCCTATCAAGCGACTACAACACGCCCATAATCCTAGATGGCAAACACCCAGTAGTTCGCTTAATTGTAAAACACGAGCACGAAAAGTTCAATCATGGGAACGATTCGTCGGTAATGAACGAACTAAGACAAAGATACTACATTGTCTCACTTCGAAATACCGTAAGAAAGATTCATAACGAATGTCAGTGGTGCAAAGTAAACAAACAATTACCTAGGAAAGCACCACAGGGCGGTCTGCCAAAGGAAAGATTGACACACCATCAGCCACCGTTCACATGTACGGGGGTGGATTATTTTGGGCCTATGAATATAACAATAGGCAGACGCCATGAGAAAAGATGGGGCGTACTGTTCACATGTATGACTACGCGAGCGGTACATCTAGAACTCGCCGCTTCGCTCTCTGCAGATTCCATGATATTGGCATTAAGAAGACTAATAGCTCGAAGAGGAAAACCTTCTGTCATGTACAGCGACAACGGCACTAACTTTGTCGGCGCAAATAAGGAACTGACAGAAGCATGGAAAGAAAGCCAAAGTGCAATAATAAAGGAATCTCAGCAAAGAGACATACAATGGAAGTTCATCCCACCAGGCGCGCCCCACATGGGCGGAACATGGGAAAGGTTAGTGAGATCAGTTAAAAACGCGCTGTCGGCGACTCTAAGAGAACGCGCGCCCAGAGAGGAGGTACTCCACACACTGATCCTGGAAGCTGAACACATAGTCAATTCCAGACCACTAACACCTGTAAATCTCGACGACAACGAGGAAGCACTGACACCCAATCACTTCCTAATTGGGCGATCCAGCGGTATGACGTCACCGGGGAAATTCAATGATAATGAATTAGTGGGAAAAACCACCTGGAAAACGGTGCAACGTCTTGCCGACCACTTTTGGGCCAGATGGGTGAAAGAGTACTTACCATCACTACTTCCACGACGTGATAATAGGCAACAAGACTACGTTAATCCAGCAATAGGCGATATCGTACTCATCGTTGATCACACACTACCTCGTTGCACATGGCCACGGGGAGAGGTCGTGCGGGTGCTACCCGGGAAAGATGGTAAGGTCAGAATAGTGGATGTAAAAACCACAGCAGGCGTGATGAGACGACCATCTTCACGTCTAGTAATATTGAATAAAGAAAAGTGCATTGTTCCTTAGTAAGGTGCTAGATTCGCACGAGGGGGAGATTGTTAACAATGCACTTAAACGACATCACGAAATTAGGCCACGCCCCCTAATTTCCAGGCAAACGTCGTCAGTAAAGTAGTAATCTAGGTTGGGCAAATAGCTATCTTTTACTGAAGCATTTGGCACCCCATAGCCAATGAAAAAATGTGTCATTTTTGTACTTATTCTATTTTGTATTATTTCAATATTATTTCTTTGTTATTGTTTTCGTTATACTTTCTTTATTGTCATTATCACTTTAGTATTCCTTTTGATACAAACTTAGAATAAGCTATTAATTAAGAGTAAATATTAACATTGTATACAATTAATCAGTAAATATTAACTTAGTAAGTAAGTTAATAAGAATAAGTACCCATTGTTCTGCCAATTATGTCTACAAAGTTAATAATGTATAAAATCAAAGTAAAGAACAGAACAATGGGAAAAAATGTATAATTAAGAAATTATGTAAAATCCTGTAGCAGGATCCAGCAGAAACATATTAAAGCATTTTTCTCGCCGATTTTTTATTCCCCTGAATATCACATGGAGATATACTTGCTACAGGAAAGCTCTGCCAACATTTCCTTATCATTTAGATATGGAAATATCCAGTATTGTATAAACAAATAAGGTTGTAAGAAAACCCGCAAAAGTTGGCAGATCTTTTAAAAGTGGCAGTAATATACTGTAAAATTGTAAATAAAATATGTAACAGTGTAAATAATATGTATAAAATAATAATAAGAAAAATAAATAAAGACGGTTGAAGGGGGAGGGGTGGTGAAGAGAGACGGGATAACGGTCATTAACGGCTTAACGGAAAAAACCGCCAACGGCTCTCCTTACGGTAACGCCGTAACCCTAATAAGCGGATAGGAAAAAACGAAAACAACGAAAAAACGGCAAAGATCAAATACGTCACCAGACGTCTTCTAAAAGAAGCAAGGGAAATCCAATACGTCATCAGACGTCTTCTAAGGAAGGAAATTAAGGGAAATCCACTACGTCTACGGACGTCTTCTATATGAAGCAAAGTCAGCACCGTCTCGAACACCACCGCAAGCCCTAAAGCCAATTAAGAAAATCAACACAAGACCTTTTATTCACGTGATCCCCTCAACCCAGCAGATAGTTCCGGCTCCGCCACTCTACGAGCCCGGTGGATTGAATAGCGCCGTGGAAATTATTTACAACGATATTTACAACAATTTATGGTCCTTCGACCGGCGGATGTTGAGACAGCTTACGTAATACTGTCTCTCATCGCAGGATACACAAGGGTTCGTCTGTTACCGGCCCGGAGCTACCACGTAGAAGAGGACCGCGTCACATCATCAGGAAGCAACTTCGGTGGTGCGCAGCGAGGCGACTGCAACACTGGTGTCTTGGGCTTGAGGCACCAAAAGAAGAAACAAGTCGTCAAACCCTCTCGCTGCCACGTGAGAGGGAAACGCATACCGGTACGTACGGATCCTAGCGGTGTTAACAAAGTGCGTACTCGGGCGTAACTATCCCGTCCGTGAGAGGAGGCCACCGTACGTCGATGCTAAGACATCCCATCTTAGCTCTCGCAGGTACCTCTCATTGACGAGAGATAGGCTCTTTCCCACCCATCCTAAACGAGTCCAATCCTTGCAATCCCGTTCTCGTGTAAAACCTTTACACGAGGGTTACGTTAGGGACAGCTAGGGACAGCTAGGGACCGCTAGGGACAGCTAGGGACCGCTAGGGACCGCTAGGGACCGTTAGGAACGTAGGGAATTAGGGGGCATCGAAATGGACGAGACAAAGAGAACAACCCGGACAGCGGCTGCAGCAATGAAATGCGCAACAGAGGGCGCAACGACATCAGAGTCAACCGCTGGAACATCTGGATCCACAAATACGTGGAGCAAAGGGACAGATACGTCCATAGAAACAGTCCAAAGGAATGATGTTCCCGAACAGAACGGGAAGGAACAGAATGATGCACAGACGACGGAGAGAACGCAATTAGGCTCAGGTGATACCTTGGTCGATACAAGGTCCACCAGAGGACGATCGACACGCTCAACTGGTAAAAAACGTGCCGAGTTGAAGGCACAGATGGAGCTACACCAACAAGAATTGAAGAAGGCAGAGGCCGCCGCTGCGTTGGCAAGGACTAAATTAGAGTTAGCCCGCCTCGACTCAGAAGAAAAGGCATCCGACGTGGAGGAGGAGCCGGCCGAGAGCGTCGCTCGAGTCGATAATTGGTTACAATCCCACAATACGGCACGGCATTTGGAACCGCCAGAAGATAACAAAGAAGTTACAGAAAAAGTAATGAAAGAACCTGAAGTATCACGTCACACCGAAACTACGACGTTGGCCAGCGCCCTAATGCAGGCCATCAAACAGGTAAGTAAGAATGAAGAAAGAAAGGATCCCCCGAAATATCTGCAGGAGCTGCCGATATTTGACGGCGACCCTAACGAATGGATATCATTCGTAACATATTTCCGCGACACACGGGAATATTTTAGCCAGGTTCAGAATGTAGCCAGGATCAGAAGAGCGTTGAGAGGAAACGCCAGAGAAGCGGTCAAGTCATTGCTATACACGCATACGACTACCGACGTCATAATCGAATCCCTTGAAAGGAGGTTCGGAAGAGCAGACGTACTGGTGCTCAATGAATTAGAAAATGTTAAAAGATTACCCAGAATGGGAGAAAACGGTCGGGATATATACATGTTTGCTAGCAAGATATCAAACTGTATAGCTACCATTAGGGCATTAAATAAACCTCACTTTTTGCACTCACCAGAAATGTCGAAGCAAATCGTGAGTAAAATGAATACTATAGTAAAATATAAGTGGATGGAATATAGGTACAAGTATTCGGGAGACGAACCGGAGCTATGTATCATATCCGCATATTTGAATAAAATGGCCGACCAATATAGTATAATCTACGCAACGGAACATGTCCCCACGGAAAATAAAGTGCGAGCGTTCGAGAAAAAAAAGAAAATAATACACACGGTACGATCCGCAACCGAGGGGAAGAACGGTGAAAGGCACAGCTCTAGAGGTTCATCAAGTAGCGAACCAATGAAATACAACAAATGCGTGTTGTGTAAAGAAAAACACAGTTTGCCGAGTTGCGATAAATTCAAGCAGCTTGGCGTAAGTCAAAGATGGACAATGGCCAAAAAGTTTAGAGTGTGCTTCATGTGTTTGCGGGGCACACACGCAAGAGACAGTTGTCGTACCAGTCCATGTGGCGTAGGCAATTGTAAATTAAAACACCATAGATTGTTGCATCATGACTATCAGAAAGCGAGTGAAAAACAGGATACTGAACCCACTGTCAAGACAGCCATCACAAACGCGGTAAGTACCTCTCAAAGGGCTTACCTGAAGATAATTCCGATTGAGTTGTATGGACCAAAAGGAACGAGAAGTGCACATGCCTTGTTAGACGAGGGCTCAACTATCACTCTGATAGAAGAAGAGATTGCGCAATCGATTGGAGTCACAGGCCCCAAGGAAAGATTGTCCATAGAAAGCGTCGGAGGAAACAAAATGTACGACGCAAACTCACGCAAAATAAAATTAAGTGTGAAAGGAAAGTTCGCAAGGAACATAGAAACAATACGTGCACAAACAATCAAAGAACTGCACTTAACCTCGCAGTCAGTAAATAAAGAAATATTGAAGGGCTGCTCACACTTAAAAGAAATTGAAGATCAAATTGTCTACGAACAAGTCCAGCCAACAGTACTCATCGGTCAGGACAATTGGCATCTCATAGTTTCACGAGACATAAAGTCTAGAGGAACCAACTTACCGGTCGCCTCACTCACACAACTAGGGTGGGTAATGCATGGACGCACAACGAGCACATCCAAACCCGTGAACTTCATTAATTACATGACACAGGAAAAGAAAACGGGCGACACAATGAAAGAACTGTTCGTAGCAGATGACGCCACACGTCAAGTACCCAGTGACTTCGACAAAGACCATCGTTGGTATACGGGTCCGTCATTCTTATACGATTCACCCGAGTCATGGCCAACAGAAAAGAAACGCCTGTCAAATACAAACACGGGAGAAGAAAAGAACAAGACCGTTGCAACACTCCAACCAGTCCAGTCACCATCTCTGCCTAAACCTGAAAGATTTTCGTCATGGACTCGACTACTACGAGCCACGGCAAGAGTCATGCAAGCTGTAGAAAAATTTAAAAATTTCGTAAGCACTCGTATAAATGCAACATTTTGCTATAAAGGTATGACCAGGCGTTATAAAAATAATCCGTCAACCAGCAAAATTAAGCCTTACGAAAAATCGTCTAACTTGTGTCTTACATCGCTTTCTCCGAATTTAATTCGTCAAGCGGAAGAACTATGGATTAAGCAAATACAGAAGGAAAGTTTCGGTAAGGAAATAAATCGTCTTCTAACAGAAAAACCAATTGAAAAGAGCTCTCGGCTTCGTCGACTGTGCATTGTTCTGGACTCGAATAACATCATAAGATTAAATGGCAGATTGCAGGCAGACAACAGCCTATCAAGCGACTACAACACGCCCATAATCCTAGATGGCAAACACCCAGTAGTTCGCTTAATTGTAAAACACGAGCACGAAAAGTTCAATCATGGGAACGATTCGTCGGTAATGAACGAACTAAGACAAAGATACTACATTGTCTCACTTCGAAATACCGTAAGAAAGATTCATAACGAATGTCAGTGGTGCAAAGTAAACAAACAATTACCTAGGAAAGCACCACAGGGCGGTCTGCCAAAGGAAAGATTGACACACCATCAGCCACCGTTCACATGTACGGGGGTGGATTATTTTGGGCCTATGAATATAACAATAGGCAGACGCCATGAGAAAAGATGGGGCGTACTGTTCACATGTATGACTACGCGAGCGGTACATCTAGAACTCGCCGCTTCGCTCTCTGCAGATTCCATGATATTGGCATTAAGAAGACTAATAGCTCGAAGAGGAAAACCTTCTGTCATGTACAGCGACAACGGCACTAACTTTGTCGGCGCAAATAAGGAACTGACAGAAGCATGGAAAGAAAGCCAAAGTGCAATAATAAAGGAATCTCAGCAAAGAGACATACAATGGAAGTTCATCCCACCAGGCGCGCCCCACATGGGCGGAACATGGGAAAGGTTAGTGAGATCAGTTAAAAACGCGCTGTCGGCGACTCTAAGAGAACGCGCGCCCAGAGAGGAGGTACTCCACACACTGATCCTGGAAGCTGAACACATAGTCAATTCCAGACCACTAACACCTGTAAATCTCGACGACAACGAGGAAGCACTGACACCCAATCACTTCCTAATTGGGCGATCCAGCGGTATGACGTCACCGGGGAAATTCAATGATAATGAATTAGTGGGAAAAACCACCTGGAAAACGGTGCAACGTCTTGCCGACCACTTTTGGGCCAGATGGGTGAAAGAGTACTTACCATCACTACTTCCACGACGTGATAATAGGCAACAAGACTACGTTAATCCAGCAATAGGCGATATCGTACTCATCGTTGATCACACACTACCTCGTTGCACATGGCCACGGGGAGAGGTCGTGCGGGTGCTACCCGGGAAAGATGGTAAGGTCAGAATAGTGGATGTAAAAACCACAGCAGGCGTGATGAGACGACCATCTTCACGTCTAGTAATATTGAATAAAGAAAAGTGCATTGTTCCTTAGTAAGGTGCTAGATTCGCACGAGGGGGAGATTGTTAACAATGCACTTAAACGACATCACGAAATTAGGCCACGCCCCCTAATTTCCAGGCAAACGTCGTCAGTAAAGTAGTAATCTAGGTTGGGCAAATAGCTATCTTTTACTGAAGCATTTGGCACCCCATAGCCAATGAAAAAATGTGTCATTTTTGTACTTATTCTATTTTGTATTATTTCAATATTATTTCTTTGTTATTGTTTTCGTTATACTTTCTTTATTGTCATTATCACTTTAGTATTCCTTTTGATACAAACTTAGAATAAGCTATTAATTAAGAGTAAATATTAACATTGTATACAATTAATCAGTAAATATTAACTTAGTAAGTAAGTTAATAAGAATAAGTACCCATTGTTCTGCCAATTATGTCTACAAAGTTAATAATGTATAAAATCAAAGTAAAGAACAGAACAATGGGAAAAAATGTATAATTAAGAAATTATGTAAAATCCTGTAGCAGGATCCAGCAGAAACATATTAAAGCATTTTTCTCGCCGATTTTTTATTCCCCTGAATATCACATGGAGATATACTTGCTACAGGAAAGCTCTGCCAACATTTCCTTATCATTTAGATATGGAAATATCCAGTATTGTATAAACAAATAAGGTTGTAAGAAAACCCGCAAAAGTTGGCAGATCTTTTAAAAGTGGCAGTAATATACTGTAAAATTGTAAATAAAATATGTAACAGTGTAAATAATATGTATAAAATAATAATAAGAAAAATAAATAAAGACGGTTGAAGGGGGAGGGGTGGTGAAGAGAGACGGGATAACGGTCATTAACGGCTTAACGGAAAAAACCGCCAACGGCTCTCCTTACGGTAACGCCGTAACCCTAATAAGCGGATAGGAAAAAACGAAAACAACGAAAAAACGGCAAAGATCAAATACGTCACCAGACGTCTTCTAAAAGAAGCAAGGGAAATCCAATACGTCATCAGACGTCTTCTAAGGAAGGAAATTAAGGGAAATCCACTACGTCTACGGACGTCTTCTATATGAAGCAAAGTCAGCACCGTCTCGAACACCACCGCAAGCCCTAAAGCCAATTAAGAAAATCAACACAAGACCTTTTATTCACGTGATCCCCTCAACCCAGCAGATAGTTCCGGCTCCGCCACTCTACGAGCCCGGTGGATTGAATAGCGCCGTGGAAATTATTTACAACGATATTTACAACAATCACTATTAAACTACAAAACGCCCAATACACAATATTTACAATATATACTTCACTTCTCGTATTCTCGCTAAAAAGCCCTGCGGTAGTTTTCTGTAGTAAAGGGGTGATCAATCACAGACAGCTGAATTGGAATACGGAACAAGATTTTAGTTAGCGACGAGTGACATTTTCAGCTGTTAAAGCGCTATTACAAATATATAGTCCCTTACCTTCCCGCCAGTGCTGGCGTCCGATTGAGCGTTAAGGTCCGCGCCGGCGTCACAAAGTGCTGCAAGACAGCGGCTGCGTTCAGCGAGCGCTGCAGCGTGCAAAGCACTGCGGGAGCAGGAATCTCGCGCGTCGACATCCGCACCTGACGCTATGAGCTCTAGTAGGAGCTCCACATTGTCCCAGAGCGCTGCCTGAATCAAAGTAAAAAGTTTTATTTATTGTAGAAAGGTGGTGTCAGAGAAACGGTAAATGCCCACACATCAGTCAACAATGACCAACATTGGCACCTATATCTTTTGGAGAATGTAATTAATTAATACATTCCTTGTATGTGTCGTTTTGTCATTTATTTACTGCACTCAATTAAAAGGAGCTACATGCGAGAAACTGTCGCCTCTAGAGGAAGGTCAAGGGTAGGCTAGGAATATCCTTAATAATATTTTTTTATAGGACGATGGTGGCAGACGAGCATACAGCGATAAGTGGATACTGTTACCCATGGACATCTGCGATACATATCAACATCAGTCTACAATAACAAACGACACACATCCGGATTCGCTGGCTACCTTTGAAGATTTAGTAATGGATTCGGACCAAGGGATTAAAAAATTGGGACAGATAGGATAGGATGTGATGGGAATGGGCTCTGGCATATCTGATTCACTACCGAAACATGTGTTTACATTGGGGAAATAGGATAAAGTGGGTGGGAAATGCAGTATATTCAAGGTAATCTTCTGTGAGAGAGGGGTGACATTGCCAGTAACATATAATGACAAGTTTACATATAAGCTCATTTCACATTATAATCACAGATGACATTAAGACATGTAATTAGGTTTCTTTCAATGCTATTTCCTCAGAAATATACATTAGTATAATTGATCAACCAACTGCAAGTTATTGTTAAAGGGGGTGAGACATTTACGTATGTTATGTATATTTATGTATTTTGATATACTATATATATATATATATAGCCTCTTTAATAAACACCATTTATAATTCTATTATTCAATAAAAATAGTATATATAGTTGAAAAACAATTCATAATAATACAAAATGCTTTCTATGACACATAGAGGATGCTACCGGGAATAAACAAGATTCATATACAAGGAAAACTTTGCATTTTTTGCAGACAAAAGGAGGTCACTCTACCATACTGTATTAAAACTAGTTTTCTTATTTCGTTCATTAAGACTATTGGTCATTAAGACTTCTTTAGACTATGGAAAAGTTTGAAAGTATTAGAGATAAAGAAATTTCTTCTCAGGAACTATGGCGTCGATTTTAAAGTTATGAAAAACTGCATTCAAAGATTTTCAAAAAACTCGTACACAATAGGGAATTGAATCCATTCATTTGCCTTGAAAAAAATGTAGGTTATTTTATTGAGTTAATTGATCTAGAACTGTGTCTAGAATAAAAATAAATATCGAGATTATCCTTACAACCTACACTATCAATTAGGGCAATAAAATAACTTACGATTTTTTCAAGGAAAATGAACAGGTTTGATTCCTGATTGCATATGAGTTTTTTCAAACCTTCAGTTGAAAAAAAAATGTTGCTAGCCACCCAAAGGTGGTAAACTATTTTTTTAAAATGCCTAATTAATGTAAATTCTAAAGTAATATGACACATGTGATTTCCTCATTCAGAAACGATGATATTGCTATTAAAAAATCAATGGAGCTGTTTTAAACTTGTAGATATATAGGATAAGCTACCACAAGCAGTCACTTAAATGGTGACTATAAACAATTCAAAAAACAGATTCAACTAATAGCTTCCAGGAGACAAGATATGGCTATACCTAACAGTAATAATTGTCATGTTATGTGATCACTTGTGTTTTCTATTTATCTAATTACACAATGTGAATAATGTCAAATATGTAATTATGTAAATTATAACTGCTGGGTACATTCAACTGGCCACATTACCCCTCTTTCACAGAAAAACAGTGAACTGTAATCATATTCCTCCAGTGTACTTATTCATGTAGTAAGTGAGATATGCCAGAGAACATTCCCATTCCATCCTATCCCTCCTCATTTAGCCCAACACTTTTCCATATGCATTTCTAAACTCCAAACGTAGACAGCACATCTGGGGGTGTGCCAGCATTTGTCATTTGGACTGATGTTGACATGTCTCATGAAAGCCTATGGGGGACAGTATCCACTTAAACTTGTGTGTGAACTGTATGTTATTCTGCCCCCTTCTTTCAATAAAAGAAAGGAAAAACTATCACAAATATGATTCTTATAAGAATCATTTGTGGGCTTTTAATGACCTTATAAGACATACAAGATTTGAACTGATAAATGTAGACTGCCCAGACCTGCTGTCGATCTTCAGGCTCAAGACAGAATACAGAGTCAAATATGGCAATAACAAACAATTGGAATGGTCTCCGACCTCATCAAATGTCCCATATAACACACTGACCTAGAGTTCTAAGCAGATTGCTATAAGAAGTAATGGATTTGTCCGTAGTGGGGTTTTTAAAACTGAGACTAAATAAAAGGATATCAGAGCAAGATCTATGCACATACCAGCACGAGAATAAACACATCAGCTGCTGACTGCTCTCCCATTATCTATACATAAAATTGTAACAAAGCCATGTCTGTACATTAAATATTTTTTGAAAAAGTTACTGTATAACTAGTTACTGCAGTTAGTATGCTATGGATGATACAGAGCCCAAAACAATTATTTTTGCAATTACTGTCTGTCTGTCACATAAAAACCATTAGACGGAATTTAATTAATGTTGGCATAGTTATAGCTCATGTGTGGAGTTAGCATTTAGGCTACCTACGTTTTATCCAGATACATTATACAAGCTCCCACTGGAGTCAAGCTATATGTCCACGCGCATGAAGTCGCAGGCACTGCTAGTATCATGAAAATCATAATGAAGACAAAAAAGGCAAAGATACTTCTGTCATAAATTAATTGAAAAGAAAAATTCTCAGAGAGCAATTATGTCGAAAGTTTAAGTCAAAGCCAACAATTGTGGTGTTGCGACACCGCTTACACGTTGCGTCAAGCCTTGCGCCTCCTACGTATCGCCAAACATACACATTCACACGAAAAAAACACCGACGAAGGTTACGTTTTTTTTCAAAACATAATTAATCCGTAAAAAGCATTTAATTTAATTATTTCTCGTACCTGATGAAGCAAACGGCCTGGAAAGTTATCCTCGTCCGGGGATAAGTCCATTTTAATTCATTTCAATCTCTTTTGGTCACGAAAATTAACATTTCCTGCATCGAAAGTCAGTGAAGCGTAGCAATCGCACACTCAAATAAGCATAACTTGGAAACGTACAAAACATTTTACTGGAACTATTATATAAATTTATACACTTAAATATATTCCGTTAAGGTACTTTTAACTTATGAGAGGAAATAAAACTCTATAATTATACAAGAAAATGTAATTTTTATCGTATACTCAAGAGCTCAACACTATCGATTTTATAAACAAATTCTTTTGTAATTTGTAATGACAGCCCATTGACGTGAATACGACAGCATGACAGCTGATAGGATTGTGTTCTAAAATTGGCAAAATTTGGTGGAAATGTAGACTAAGAACAACAAACTTATATTTAGCATTTGCCAGAATCTATTTGTAAAACAAATACAAATGAATTCAGAACGAAATTAGATAATTAAGCATTGTTATTTTAATCTTTGTTTATCTTTATACTTAGTTTTTTTTATTTTCTTAAACCTTGTAATAATTAAAATTACGGGTAGGTACATACTATCGCATTCGGTTTCAGGAAAAATATTACGTATACCTTCATTTTTATTGCAACTCATATTGTTCTTGGCAAATTTCCAATTTTTTGTGAAGCGTTCGGAAAATGTCTAAATCAAATCGAGACTTTCTGAAGAGGAAGGCGTCTTCAGTTCCTTCTATATTTGAAGGACTTTCAGGTGAACAAAGAACAAAAAAACCGTTTTCATAGTTAGTTAAGACAAGACTGTTGTAAAACGTACGTCTCGGAAATATTAGCAAATATTAGAGTGCCTGGCGTTTATATGGCGTTCTGTAGGGGGAGAGTGTGTTACATATAAGATGCAACGTAAGATGCATTATAAGATGCCCAGGGGGGCGCACTCTACTGGCCACGTTACTCCTCTCTTACAGAAGACTACCTTGAAATGTACTGCATTTCCTACTTTATCGTATTTCCCCAATGTACCTACGTGTTTCGGTAGTGAGTGAGACATGCCAGAGCCCATTACCATCCCATCCTATCCTAGCCGTCCCCACTTTCCCAACCCTTTCTCCCAATTAATTCCATAATCTATAAAGGTAGGCGCGTGCTTCCTGGGGCGTAACAACGTTTGTCATTCTGGACTGAAGTGAAGTCATTCTGGCATGTGTCGCAGATGTCCATTTGCTACGGTATCCACTTACCATCAGATGGACTGTATGCTCGTCTGCCGCCTTTTTTCTATAAAAAAACACATGTCCCCGGATAGGCCATCATCCTTATGTGGAGTTGATAGCTTACACGTAACTCCTAACTAACTCTAACTCCCAATCATTGTTAAAACTGTTATTTCATATCTTTTACAGCACTGAAGACCGTACGCGAAGCAACTAACAGCCACTCTAGCTCCTCATCGTCATCTGATAGTCCATTGCCTGATCTAATTATTGAGAAAGAAGCAAACCGCCACGATGAGCCCAAAGAATTTTATGATGATCTTCATAAACGGCTTCTGAAATTATACAGGAAACTATTTTTACCTAAAAGTATTGAAGGCAGTGACGACGTTACAAGTGATTGTAATGAATCCATGGAAAGTACGTCTCCTATCAGCACAAATAACTTCTTGGAGAGAGAACTTTTAAACCTAACAGAAGATAAAAGATTAAGCTCAATAGAAACATCAAGCGAATATACAACGTCAAGCGAAACTGAAAAGTCTTGGTACGAGTATCATGATATAATTAGTACTTCGGTTATGATACACAGAGAAGAAATTGATGATAATAATTCCAATAAACAATTTGTTGCTGAAAGGGGGGAAATAAATGCATTGGCTGAAACTGGAGTAAACGAAGGTATATATCTGAATTATTTTTAAGTTTTATTTTAATTTTTAAAACATTTTTCAAGTGGTCGCTCCAGCTCCGCTAGGAGGACGTCTGCCTTTTCTTGTACTCAGTCTTTGTTTAAAAATTCGTATACCCCCATGGGTAGTTTGTTGGCTCTGCGGTAGATATACACGGTGTTCCATCGGTGGTGGATCAAAGTTGGGGCTGGCAGCTGGGGGACCTCTCGATTTATCCCCATGTATGTCCTACGATACTGCATAGTTTGAGAAATGGAGCTGATACTAAATTACTGTTACTGTTACCAATGAAGCCTTCAATATTTTCATCATATAGTCTGATATGGTACAATATTTGTATTGAAGGCTTGATTTTTTTACAGAATAATTTATATAATTCACTTTATTTTTGTTTATTTATATAACAAACTTTTGTTAGAGGTAGACGCCGAATGCTATCGAAGGCCAATGTTGCAGGCCGCACGTCGCTGCTCTAACGGGGGGTGTAGGGATTTAGGCTTGCCGGTCTAGATGTTGGTGCAGGGATCTCGGCTTGGCAGGACCAGATGTTAGAGGTAGTCCCGGCTTGAAGGATCAGATGTTGGGAGTGAATACGGAAATAAAACGCTGCTCTAGTTCACATTAGACCACAGGGGTGCGGAGGGAGCAGCAATGGGCAACAAGCTCACTTTTTTTCTTAGGTTTTCTTATTGTTTGAGCGATGAGGACGAACTGGCTTGCTGGCCGTTGGGCTTTCCTCTTTTTATAGTCGTTTGCTGCCCAAGCGATCCCCCCGTTCCCTGGGGAAGATTTATTGCTAATCACTCTCCACTTTTGTACATAATATCTAGGTTACAAGTCACATATGTCTGGGTCGGTCCTCTTTTTGCACGGAGGATAAAGACTATTTTCGGTGGCGAAGTTTGGGTATTTGTCCTTTTAATTACCCTTTTCTTGTTTTCCTTTCCTCCCTCCTTGAGTAGCAAGGGGTATGGGAGGATCGAGGGTGTACGGCTTTCTAGTGGCGCCGATACCGGAACTTCGCCACCTAGCCCGCAACTTTATGTTCTAGAACTTATATCTAAATAAAACACACTGCGGGCGGTAGTCTTTATTATAAACCTTATTCTAATACCCTGACTCATAACCTAGGTATCCTAGCACATTTGGAGAGCGAAAGTAAGAGCAAGTTATAGGTACATAAATAAAATATAAGATGTTGTAAAGGTAAAGAAATAAGCAATAGTGTAACACATAATCAACACCTTAACTAAACATTTTACATAATATTAATAATTCTATTTATTATTTTACATAACTTGCTATTTTAATGACGATAATGTACATGTTAACATCTTATGATCTTGGAGGAAAGGCACATGAATTTTATTCTTTACGCGTATGTCTGAGAGTTCCGCCGTTCAAACTTTACTGTTTGCGGAACTCTCTCTAGACGGCCCTTTTTTCCTCCGAGATGTGCGATGTCAGCACGTACATGTTACGCGCACTGATTTTATACATATGTACCGTACTTTCATTATTCATCATTCTGTCGTGCACAACTTTATTGCACGTTATCGTACAAAGGGACAAACTTTATTGCACGTTATCGTACAAAGGGACAAACTTTATTGCACGTTATCGTACAAAAGGTCAAACTTTATTGCACGTTATCGTACAAAAGGACAAACTTTATTGCACGTTATTGTACAAAAGGACAAACTTTATTGCACGTTATCGTACAAAAGGTCAAACTTTATTGCACGTTATCGTACAAAAGGACAAACTTTATTGCACGTTATTGTACAAAAGGACAAACTTTATTGCACGTTATCGTACAAAAGGTCAAACTTTATTGCACGTTATCGTACAAAAGGACAAACTTTATTGCACGTTATCGTACAAAAGGACAAACTTTATTGCACGTTATTGTACAAAAGGACAAACTTTATTGCACGTTATTGTACAAAAGGTCAAACTTTATTGCACGTTATCGTACAAAAGGACAAACTTTATTGCACGTTATTGTACAAAAGGACAAACTTTATTGCACGTTATCGTACAAAAGGTCAAACTTTATTGCACGTTATCGTACAAAAGGACAAACTTTATTGCACGTTATTGTACAAAAGGACAAACTTTATTGCACGTTATTGTACAAAAGGACAAACTTTATTGCACGTTATCGTACAAAAGGACAAACTTTATTGCACGTTATCGAACAGAAGGCGAACCTAAGGTCTTATGGCATTCTCTACCAACTAAGAATTAGTTCTTTATTAAATTCCTTTGTTATGGATTTCATCCCGTAAATAAACTCCCGAGCCACGGTAGAAAACTTAAGTCCACTAAAGCTATATAGGGAATACTAGTATTTTATATAAGCAATCAACGTAGGCACATTTATTTTTCAGCCATGGAATATACTGCATTTTCCTCCGAAAGTGATTCTGAAGTAGAAGAAGAATCAGATGAACAAATTGAATTGATGAGAGGCGCTACCAAAACGCAATTTCTGTCTTCGGGACCTTCAATAGACACAATAATGAACACAATCGAAAGTACAAATATTGATACAACACCACGAAGTATTTCGCTGGCAAGTGAAGGGAGACGAAAATCACATGCTGATTATATTTTAGCATCCTCACAATCTCACATGAGAATGTCTACAGAAATAGCAGACGATTTTCAGGGAGTTTTTCATTCCACTCCCCATACTAACAACGAAACCACATACAGTACAAGCGGATTTAAGAGAAGTTCAACGTCAAATGAAAGTTCGTTATGCCCAGAGAAAAGAAGTAAATATCTTGATACTGGAACACAGACTTCTCAAGAAAATCGATCACATAATATTAATTGGGAGACGTTGAGAAATAACTTATTTATAGGTACACCAAAAATTTATAGGGCGTGTTCGTGCACTGATCATGCATGTGAATCATAAACCAAATATGTGAATTTGGATTCGGATACCACTTCTTGATCTGTCAACATGTTTTTTATCATTTATGATTTATGTTTTTTTTTTACTTTTTACTTCGTTTTTTTTGTTTTTTTTTTCGTAATTTGCAAGAGGAACCAAACAGAAATATAAGGTTTATTTGAGAATTTGCTTTTGATTTAAATTACGAGAGTTGTTATGAAAATAATATTATTGCCTTTATTTATTCTTCTAAAAAAAGGTCTAGAGAGCGCAGAATATGGATTTACCCATGTTGCGAATGATACTGGAAGGTATATATTTTTGAATTTGAGGAAGATAGATAGATAGATATTTATTAACATAGAACATGACAGGTTATTAATAAATGGTGGATGTTCCGCCACATAGTAGCATAAAAATATATAAAAAAAAATATATGATCATGCAAATTACAACCTCAGCGGACGTGATGATTAATGATTTGGTACTACTTAATCAATAATGTCCTTATATCTTAATGTCAGAAACGAAACCAACCTTATTCTTAATAATAACTATATTTTCCACATATGTAAATTATCTATGCTTAAATCAAAATATTCCGTTTTCTGTAATTGTATAAAAGCATTCAATTACAGTAACATGTCAAACAGTAGTTTTTTAAAACGTTTCATTGGTAACATTTTAAGGGAAGGAGGCAGTTTATAAAACACTTTTAAGCACATTTTACCTACCTATATGCACTCTTTTGTCTCAATTTCAATTATTATTGCAGTCAGGCAGTAGTACATTGTATTTAATAACATTACGTCTGTTCCTTGGTGATAAATAAGTACTCAACTTTGCCAAATAAATCTATATGTAGTTGTGTGATTATAGCCAAATTTTTATTTTTACATTTCAATATATTCTTCATTGACCCTAATACTACGTTCGAAATAAAAATGTTATTCTTCCTTTCAAAATAGGCGGAAATCGCTGCCTCTATACATCATTACATTATCAAATGTCTTTACTCGAAGCTATTTTTTCTATTTCGGCGATATATGTATAATGGTCCGATGCGGCTAAATCGAGGCTGCAAACTTTACAACTTGGAACCCACATCGGTTAATATTGTAGGCAGAGCAATATTGTTCGTGTGCACAGGCACATTGTAGTGCAAAAGCAGCATACCTTTATACCATTTTCCTTTGCTTCAATCGCTCCAGTAGACTAGCATAGTATTGTCCGGTTATGTTGACATCATTTTGTTTGTAGCCTTATCAACAGTATACTCTCGATATCTCAGTAGCCATGAGTTTTCCGGTCAACGACGACAAATTGAATTATTTGGGAAGAGGTATGCCCCTTTTATATCATTGCATTGAGTCTTGCTTAGATGCACCCATCTTGCGCTGACCTTTGTCATTCCAAAATGGTAATTGTTGACGGGTCAACGGGAGTTGTAGGGGAGAACATTGGGGAATAAAACGCCGCTTTACTGATACACACGAACTGCAGGGGTACAGGGCGAGCGGCAGTCGGCAACGAGCTCACTTCTGGGCAGAGATTTGCCTTATGTAGAAGATGGACTCGAATAGAAACAATGAATACTAATCAATTTTTATTAACGGACAGAATTTCCTCTTAGCAAGTTGATTATACAGTAATATCCCCGAAACGAGCTGGCATATCCCCTATTTATTCCCATATTCCCCTGTTGTCTTGCGATCTCCCCGTTCCCGGAGGAATATATTTACTTTTCATTTAGGTTTCATTTTATTTAGGTTATGAGTCATAAATTATATACTTACAACTAGCGATCCGCCCTCGCTTCGCTTCGGATTATAAGTTTTTTTTTTTTCAAAATTTCAGAATAAAATATAGCCTGTATTAGACACGGATAATGTAGCTTCCTATTTGTGAAAGAATTTTTGAAATCGGTTCAGTAGTTATAGAGATTACCTCCAACATACTTACAAACACACAATTTTACCTCTTTATTACATGAGTATAGATGAAGTCAATCATCATTTTGCACAAAGTCTAACTATTTTCCACAGTGAAAGACAGGAACTGATAGGCCTTTTGGCGAATCCTATCTTTCATTTCCTCATCCCTCCCGTCGAGTAGCAGGGGGATTCGGGAACAGTGCGGGCGATGGTCACCACTCTAGTGCCGCGATTGTCTGTCTGATTTTTGTCTGTGTTTGTTTGTTCGAACACGCTAATCTCCAAAGCTACGGAACAAATTTTCATGGGGTTTCCACAGGTTAATTAAGCTTAGCTTGGCGCTTTGAATAGGCTTTGTTTCATCGAAATCGGCGGATGGGAAGAAAAGATATCCCAATTTAGAATTTATAAACTAAAATTGAACGCGTACGAAGTCGCGGGCACAGCTAGTATAAAATATTCAATGACTGCGCAATATTCAATTTTCTCCATTCTTGACGATTTCTTCCTGATCGACTTGCTTATTCGGCGATATCTCAGAGGTAATGACACATTTTTTTTTCGGTTTAGTATTTATACTTGTGGCCCTAATGGCCTTTCAGGAGTCACCGCCCATGTGTGGTTTAGAGCGAGCGCAGAACGCGCTCTGTCAGGAGCTAAGTGTATGCAGCAAAGAGTCTAAGGGCCTAACTCAGGGGATAGTTTGATCGAAATGGGATATTGGGAGTGGGGAAAGACGGAGCCTAGAGCTATAAGTGCCAACCATGGGAAAAGGGATGCACATGGCTGCATTTTTCCCCGGGTTGACCTCTATCTTCAACTCACAAATCACTCGCCTAGGGCGGGACCGCGTGTAGGAGCCGTAGAGAGACACCTCGTAGGTTCCTATCTGAGGCGTAGAGGGCGGTGTCATCCGCAAAGAGGGCAAGCCCTATTCCAGGGGAGTGGAGGATGTCATTGGTGTAGAGCAGGGATTTGAGACCGCTAGAGCAGACTATGAGCTAACGGCGAGCCTCCACAACAAAAAAACAACATAAAAAATTAAAATATTTCTTTAATAAATCGCACTTAGGTAGGTATAACCACTAACTAATTACATGCATTTTTTAATTTGAGGCATGGCATTTCATTGAGCTAACAACTTTTTTATATTTAGCTCAATTTGTTTCTGGCCACACGTAAAATTGATTCCAAATTTTCTTTTATTAGACGGTTTCTATTTTTTGATTTATTTATATTTAAAACTATTATAGCTGACCCGACAGACGTGGTCCTATACGTACAAATTTCAATAATAGGTACCATAATTTCAATAAGTTCATACAAAAATCCCATAGAAAAAAGCACTTTGTTTTTCCCGGATTTTCCAATTTTCCGGGCAACTATTGCCATTTTTCTTTCCCTAAAAACCTTATTCGGACTATTACGAACAGGTTTTTTTAAAAAAATAGCCAAATCGGTCCAGCCGTTCTCAAGTGATGCGCTTATCAATGAATAGCATTTAATTTTTATTTATTTAGATAGATTGAAAAGGTTTGTTCTCAAATATACATATGTTGAACCAAACAGGCTTGCTCATTTCAATGCATTAGTCCGCAGCACTTTAAACTGGTTTTTGTCGGTGCAGCGCTAGAAGTTTAATATATTGCCTTCATTAAATACTTATATTGCGTAAATTTGCATCGTTTTGCAAGTCAATTAAGATAAAGGACTGTTAAAAATGTCCAGCAGTGGTTTAACTTCATGAAAATCTGCAAACCGTTCCTGAAAAGCGTATATGAAGACATCCGACTTTTTTACCTAAGTGGTACTAATGCAAGTTTTGTTAAATTTTTCAGCCATTTTCTTGTAAAATGAATGTAATTAGGTACATAAATTTGCCGGTGAAAAAGACATTACATACCTACTATATAGAAAGTAATTACATGATATAGCTGAGAAATCAATTGATCTTTGCCTTGGTGTCGCGTATTCAAGTGAAATGATTTGTGAGGTCAACTAGAAAAGCTAAGTCACATAGCCAATCTGGATCTTTTAGCTCACCGAAGTCGTTTTCTTTTCCGTCAGGAATATTTCGATTTCTTCAATCAAATGTGTTGCCCCATGGGTAAGCCAACTCACTTTAAAAAAAGTAAATCTCCGTAATCACTCTCAATTTCTTCGAGAAATTGTTTCAATTGCCTGTAATTCAGGCCTTGCGATATTATAAAGTTTACTGTCGGAACTACAACGTTCATTACGTTTTCGAAACCTAATTTATTCCAGCATAGGGCCTCTTGATGTATGATGCAATGAAACTGCATTATTTCGCTGTCTGCGCTTTTTATTTGTAAATGCTTACTTAGAAGGGTTACCGACCCAGAATTAGCCCATAGCATTAAAATGATCCTCTTTTATTATTTGTTTTATGTGGACAAATAGCTATGCCAGTGTCCAAATAAATTAAGAAACAAAACTCTTGCATCAGAAAATTAGGTTATGTTATGTTTATTTTTTTACCATTATTTAATAATTTCCATTATTTATAAATAAGTTACATAATTAAAATTATAACAATGTCTTCGCCGCAAAATAACGAAAAGGAATTAGAAGAGAAACACGTTGACTTAATTGTGAAATTTGTATCGGATATTAGGAAAGGGTACGTGGACGCATAATACATATTTTATTTGTATTTAAAATTGTATTATATCCTTTTATTTAATTTATTATTATGATACCGCAGGTACCTACAGATTTTTTATTTACAGAAATCTAAGTATATATAGTACTGTATGCTTTTTATTGTCGAAAGACCCACTTGTAGGAGGCATACCAATGTTTAATTAAATCACTTGATAAACTAAAACCTATATTTTATTGATAGAACCACCATCAACCCCCTTATAGTGTTACCAATGATATTGTAACAATCACTGCTACAGCACTAGTTTCCAACATAGCTAGAGACTATTCCTATTTCCACTAGAGTACATATCTGCTGTAGGATCGACAACCAATGTGGGAGACGAGTCCTCGAATGGGTCCTCACTTTATCTTGTTTCTCCAAAGCAAATATGTGTTTTGGTAGTGAGATATGCCAAAGCCCATTCCCATCCCATACTATTCTAGCTATTCTACCAATAGGATTTCCCTCTCTATTTCCTAGCCCTTTCTCCAAATCTACTCCTAAATCTCCGGCGTTAAGCAGGTCATCCAGGGCCATGCCAACATTTGTCATTTTGAACTTAATTTGGCATGTACTGTGGATGTCCCAGGGCGACAGTGTCCAGTTACCACTGGGTGGACTGTATCGTCTGCCGCCTTCTTTTTATGAAAGAAACCCCAACCCTCAATATATAGGCTTTAATTATGTGATTAAATGTGAACAGAAAACTGGAGAGATCTGAAAAGATAGCACTCTCAACAGTTTCACTATTGGAACAGCTGATTACAGACTCCAAGAATGCGACGGCAATGTAAGTTAAATTTTTTTTTTTATTATTTAACTAATATAATGAAATAAGGTTTTGAAATGAACATCGAAGAAATTAACAAATAGGGGGTGGGTTTTGTAAAAGGTGACTAATAACAAAGGTCGCTACCATAAGTCCTGAGGAACTACACCACCCCTAAGAGTGTGGACTGCTTGGACAACCTGCTTCCCCAGAGTGCCATTTCAAGGACAAGCACATTTGTGTCTAGCCGTGGGTGTTAGAAAGGCTGGTTACAGTTATGTTACTAAAATCTGTAATTGTCTAATTTCTTTCTGCACATTGTCAATTTCTTAATTCATGACAGAAATTAATATTCATTTACATTATAGTTACAAGTACTGCAGATGTCCATAGGCGACGGTATCCATTTACCACCAGGTGGACTGTATGCTCGTCTGCCGCCTTTTCTTATAAAGAAATGACTAATTCATGAAATTGTATGAAAATCAAGGGTGTCACTTATTTTATATCTACAATCATGTCATGAGTGATGAGAAATCACTCACTGATGAAATGAAACATCTCCCTTGACTCAGTTCACCACTTGTGATGAATTTTTACAAATGATTATAGTGCAATTAGGCATTTTTGTGTCATGTAACAACACAGGTCGGAACGTACTGCACAAGCAATGTGAAAAATGAGAACTTAGTGTTAATTTTGGACACACGCAGCGCAGCGACTTACGTTATTTATCCCTCTATATCTGAGGTTTAATATAATTTGGTCAGTGAGCTGTGTGCGGTGGTTCGAGCGGCGGGCAGGCGCTTCTGCCGCGCGCTGCCGCACGAGCTGGTCGCCGCCAACATGGTGCGTCGCGTACTGCGCGCCATCAGGGACGAGTCGAGCGCGCAACACGACCAGGTATCACCACCATCCACTATTAAATTACTGACATACGTTCTAGACAACATAGGTACAAGATGCTCAATTTTGGTCTAGCTTCAAAAGTCATCTTACGAAACAATTTAGTGTATTTTTTTATAGAAGACATGGCAGACGAGCGTTCGTGCCATGGCATATGGTCACTACCGCCCGTGGACACCTGGAACACCAGGGGATACGCGGGTATGCTGTCGACCTTGCAAAATTCTGTTCTCAGCTCTCTTGAAGAGCCCTATGCCATAGCATAATAGAAAAACCACATCTAGCAGTTTGTTCCACGACTTTCGAGTTTGAGGCGTACGCAACGATAACAAGGATACTGTTACTTATTGGTTCAGAGCTGTGAATAGGATTTTGCAAGGTCGGCGGCGCGCCCGCATACCTCCTGGTGTTGCAGGTGTCCATGGGCGGTAACACTTACCATCGCGTGGGATCGCTTGCTCGTCCGCCCACTAGTGTATAAAAACAAAACTTTCTCTAAGTCGCCGGAGGCCGGAGGTCCACCTGGCCGAAGGGCGTCCCTCGCTACGTTTTCCGGTACGTGGTTTCCATTCGAGGACTCTCCTCTCCCATCGGTTATGGGTCCTGGGGCATATATGGCCTGCCCACTGCCACTTCAGCTTGCTGATTCTTTGAGCTGTGTCGGCAACTTTAGTTCTTCGTCGAATTTCTTCATTGCAGATTTTGTCCAGCAAAGAAACCCCCAGCATAGCGCCTACCATCACTCCCTGACTGACTGAATATTTATTAAAATGTTTGAGACTATTTTTGTAGGACCTTATACAAAGTTGTAACATTTCAGTCAGTGGAGGTAGCTGGTGAGTCGCTTCAGAGGCTTGTTAAAGCGGCCACTGTACGGCGCGGTACTCTTGGCGGTGCTGCGAGGGACCTGCGTGAACCAATACGGGACCAAATCTCTGAGGTAACATCACATGTACTGACGTACTTGAGATTATCATACAGTCAGCAGTGGAGGTAGTGGACCAGTCGCTGCAGACTGGTTCAAGCGGTGACAGAAATAGTGAACCTAACTACAAGTAAGACTACACGCCGTAATGGGGACCAGGCATGTATTGTTATTCTTGAGACTATCATACATCGTACTAGTCAGTGGAGGTAGTGGCTGAATCGCTTCAGAGTCTGGTGCAGGCGGCAACGTTACGCCGAGACACCATCGGTGGCACCGATACATTTGTCTTTAAAATATGAATGTCCGACCGGGAACGAACCCTGGACCTTGTGCACAGCAGGCAAGGTCACTACCAACTGCGCCAATTGGTCGCCAATGTACCAAATTTTTCAAAAAATATATTTGCATAAAAGTATTGTGAAATTTTTATGTCAGTTTATTCAGAATCATAAATACATGGTTCAGGTTCAGAAATTGATTTGTTCACTGTCGTAGCTAGTTGTCATGAGCGCTCACAGCAAAATCAGAATTTCGTGCCCTCAAAAAATTATCGATATTAGTGATTTAAAACATTATATTAAAAAAATACTTTTTTCTAGCTATTTCTAAAGCCATTTTGTTAATGACACTGTTAAACATACCTGTGCTATAGATTTTTGTATAGGCGCGCAGTTTAAACTTAAATTAGTTTAAACTTAAATTTAAACTTAAAGTTGGAAAATTACAGACACGGAATCATTTATAGTTTTAAAGGTTATAATAAGAACTTTTTTGTCTAAAAGCTCTTTTCAACAAATAGAGTTTCTCGAATTGTTCGCGCGAGAATATTGGAGGTATACGATTCTCGTAGGCGACCAAACTAATAGTTGTTTATACTAGCTTTTGACCGATGTTCGAGAAACTCTCCTTGTGTAAACGAGCCATAAGTATTTTTGATAGATTTGCTAGGAAAGAGGGTCGAAATTTGTGCCCCTGGCAATCGTCACTGTCGCCACCCACGACTCTGGATTTGTGTACCCTGTATACTACATACCTGTGTACCCTGGATGTTTCACAGTTAGTAGCTGAATTAGAGTCCAGTTCAGACTCGATCTGCACACAAGCGCGCTCGCACGCACACGCCGATGAACTCATACTGACGTACGGCGCCTCCTCACTCGCGGAGAGGTTCTTACGAGCGGCCGCGTCGAGGAGATATCGACTTATATTGGCCGAGGGACCCAATGTTGCCAAGGTATGTACTTATAGAACTGCAATTAACCCCCACAAACCGTCAAAAGACGACTAGATGACCACCTCGAGGCGGCAACTTGTTTTTTTTTGTTGGAATGATAGCTTTTGCATCATAGATGAAGGAACGATATGAGTTGTTTCGATTCAAGAGGTGGAGGAAGTAAATCACTCCCTCAAAACTACCCGCTTTTATTTTATTTTTGATGTGCAATAAATCGGCTTGAAAATGGGTTCTAGTAAGTTGTTTGGGTTACTGAACTCAAAACCCAGTGTCAAAATTCAGTTCTTCACCCCCCCGCCCCCCGTAGTACCCCGCATTAAAGGGGTGTTTAATGTAGTTTAATTTTGACACCGGATTCGAAACCTACCCAGAAACCTACTCGGAATACATTTTCAAGCCGATTTAAGAAGACAATAAAACCCCTACCGCCTGTTGATTCGAAAAACTCATGTCGTCGGATGCGGATATTTTATCATGTCCTTAAATACCTTCAAAAAATTATCTTTATCAGTATTGTTAACAATGCACTTAAACGACATCACGAAATTAGGCCACGCCCCCTAATTTCCAGGCAAACGTCGTCAATAAAGTAGCAATCTAGGTTGTGCAAATAGCTATCTTTTACTGAAGCATTTTGCACCCGATAGCCAATGAAAAAATGTGTCATTTTTGTACTTATTCTATTTTGTATTATTTCAATATTATTTCTTTGTTATTGTTTTCGTTATACTTTCTTTATTGTCATTATCTCTTTAGTATTCCTTTTGATACAAACTTAGAATAAGCTATTAATTAAGAGTAAATATTAACATTGTATACAATTAAACAGTAAATATTAACTTAGTAAGTAAGTTAATAAGAATAAGTACCCATTGTTCTGCCAATTATGTCTACAAAGTTAATAATGTATAAAATCAAAGTAAAGAACAGAACAATGGGAAAAAATGTATAATTAAGTAATTATATAAAAGCCTGTAGCAGGATCCGGCGAACATGTAATGTAACATATGTAAACATTAAAGCATTTTCCTCGCCGGTTTTTTATTCCCCTGAATATCACGTAGACATGTACTTGCTACAGGAAAGCTCTGCCAACATTTCCTTATCATTTAGATATGGAAAAATCCAGTATTGTATAAACAAATAAGGTTGTAAGAAAACCCGCGAAAGTTGGCAGATCTTTTAAAAGTGGCAGTAATATACTGTATAAAAATGTAAATAGAATATGTAAGTAATATGTGTAAATAATATGTGTAAAATAATAATAAGAAAAATAAATAAAGACGGTTGAAGGGGGAGGGGTGGTGAAGAGAGACGGGATAACGGTCATTAACGGCTTAACGGAAAAAACCGCCAACGGCTCTCCTTACGGTAACACCGTAACCCTAATAAGCGGATAGGAAAAAATAGAAAAAAAACATACCGACCCCCCGGATCACCATTCCACAAACAGGACATCCGAAAAATACTCGATGGAAGCACGCCTACACTCGTGGCAGGGGACCTTAATGCCAAACACCCGGCTTGGGGTTCCCGTGTGATTAACCCCGCGGGAAGGTGGCTCATCGAGGATTCCGAAAACCAAGGGTACGAGGTGGTGGGCCCGGATGCGCCCACCCATGTGCCCGCCAACCCACGGTATTCCCCGGACGTCCTGGATGTGGCCTTATGTCAGGCCCTCCACTGTCCGGTCCATGTCGACGTACTATATGATTTGGATACGCAACATTTGCCCATTCTAATCACGCTTGGCCTCGCGGCGGATTTTACAGCCGCAAGGGCACCCAGAGATAAAACGCACTGGCGCACCTATAGTGGGGCGCTATCCGATCTTTCCCTCCGCGGTACTCTCTCCACGCCGGAGGAGGTGGAAACAGCTGCGTCCTATATCACTACAAGAATCCAAGCCGCGAAGGCCGCAGCTACAACAAAATCCTCTGCGACCTACCGCCGAGAGGAATTGCCGCCACACTTGTGTGCCGACTTACGCCGCAAACGCGCACTACGAAAGCTCTGGGCGCGCTCTCGCTGTCCGCGGGTTAAGCGTGAACTCAACAGCCTGACGGAGCAGCTGTCGAATGCGGTTAAGGCGTTCCGTGGTACCGCCTGGAATGATATCATAGACCGGGCGGCAGAAGACGATGTCAGCCTATACCGCCTCAATCGACAGCTGACTAAAGTTCCAGCCCCCGTTTACCCGCTGCTCAACAGCGCGGGTAAACGTTGTTACGCTGCCATGGACCGGGCTGAAATTCTTGCCAACCACATGGAGGAACAGTTTACTCCTCACTCTGCCGCAGACGCCGCCGCCGATTTCCATAGGCAAGTCGAACGCCGCGTTAGAGAATTCCTGTGTGTTCCGGCGCCTCCGCTCCGGGGAGATGACTTTATCTCCCCGTCAGAGCTGCGCAAGGCAGTTGCTCGCCTGCATAGGCGAAAGGCGCCGGGTCCAGATGACATCTCAACGATGGCGCTAATGCAGCTGCCTAAGAAGGGTCTGGTAGCATTGACCAGACTGTTCAATGGGATCCTCCGCACTGGCTATTTCCCTGCATCGTGGAAGCTGGGTAAAGTCATAGTCCTCCCGAAACCGGGAAAAGACCGCCGTCAGCCCTCGAGCTACCGTCCCATAACTCTGCTATCCCACATTGCTAAGCTGTTCGAGCGTTTGTTGCTGCGACGTCTCCGTCCGCATCTCCCAATCAGGGCGGAGCAATTTGGATTTCGCAGAAACCACTCCACAACGCTCCAGCTTACGCGTGTCCTACATCACCTGGCATCAGAGAACAACCGGGGCCGATACACGGTTGGAGTCTTCTTAGACATTGAGAAGGCCTTTGATCGTGTATGGCACGAGGGGTTGCTCTTCAAACTTTTGGATACCAGGACGCCGCCTGCAATTGTGCGGATAGTAGCGTCCTTCCTCGAGGGTCGAAGTTTCTACGTCTCGGTCGAGGACGTGGCTTCCCAGCCACGCCCCATTACTGCAGGAGTACCACAAGGGAGTTGCCTTTCGCCGTGTCTATATGCGGCGTTCGCTAACGACATCCCCACTCTACATGCCCAGCTGCAGGAGTGGGAGGAAGACGCTGTCTTGGCATTATACGCCGATGACAGCGCATTCTTTACATCTTCACGCAGAGCTAATATTGCTGCCAATAAAATGCAACGTGTCCTGGACCTGCTGCCTGACTGGCTGGATAAGTGGAGAATGGCCGTCAACGTTTCGAAGACGGCCGCCCTGCTTACCGGCCTAAAGCGTACCATGCCGCCACCGCTCAAGTTCCGAGGTCAGGACGTAGGATGGGAGTCCTCTGTCCGTTACCTCGGATGCCACATTGATCGCTCGCTGCGCATGATTCCGCAGGTGGACCAAATGGTCCGCCAGGCGAAGGCTGCACGAGCGACTCTGAGACCTGTGTTGGCATCACGACTGCCTCTCCGAACGCGACTGAGGATCTATAAAGCCTACGTCCGCTCGCGTCTCACATATGCTGCGCCAGCATGGTACGCGCTGTGTTCCCAAACACAGCGCAAACGGCTGCAGGTCCAGCAGAACGTTGCTCTGCGTATAATCGTAGGAGCGGGGCGTTACGTACGCAATGACGTCATCGCCCGCGACGTGCAGATGCCTTCGATAGAAGAATTCGTGGTCCAATTGGCGCGGAGCCTTTACAACCGCGCCGATAATGGACCACACACTCACCTAAGAAATTTAGCGCCTCTGCACTCGCGGCCGCCGGACGGACGTCCGCTGCCTCGCGAGCTCCTGCAATCACCAACATAATCTAGTCCAATATCAAGGCCAACATAAGTTGACACAGGTCAGCAACCAACGACCAGGGGAGCTGTTGCCCCCTGAGATGACGCCCGAGTACGAGGGGTTCCTCACACTCGTACCTGCGCTCGCGCGCTGAAAGCGCGCAAGAGTGCGGAGGACCCGGTTGTTTGTTGTTGTTAGAAAAAAACGAAAAAACGGCAAAGATCAAATACGTCACCAGACGTCTTCTAAAAGAAGCAAGGGAAATCCAATACGTCATCAGACGTCTTCTAAGGAAGGAAATTAAGGGAAATCCACTACGTCTACGGACGTCTTCTATATGAAGCAAAGTCAGCACCGTCTCGAACACCACCGCAAGCCCTAAAGCCAATTAAGAAAATCAACACAAGACCTTTTATTCACGTGATCCCCTCAACCCAGCAGATAGTTCCGGCTCCGCCACTCTACGAGCCCGGTGGATTGAATAGCGCCGTGGAAATTATTTACAACGATATTTACAACAATTTATGGTCCTTCGACCGGCGGATGTTGAGACAGCTTACGTAATACTGTCTCTCATCGCAGGATACACAAGGGTTCGTCTGTTACCGGCCCGGAGCTACCACGTAGAAGAGGACCGCGTCACATCATCAGGAAGCAACTTCGGTGGTGCGCAGCGAGGCGACTGCAACACTGGTGTCTTGGGCTTGAGGCACCAAAAGAAGAAACAAGTCGTCAAACCCTCTCGCTGCCACGTGAGAGGGAAACGCATACCGGTACGTACGGATCCTAGCGGTGTTAACAAAGTGCGTACTCGGGCGTAACTATCCCGTCCGTGAGAGGAGGCCACCGTACGTCGATGCTAAGACATCCCATCTTAGCTCTCGCAGGTACCTCTCATTGACGAGAGATAGGCTCTTTCCCACCCATCCTAAACGAGTCCAATCCTTGCAATCCCGTTCTCGTGTAAAACCTTTACACGAGGGTTACGTTAGGGACAGCTAGGGACAGCTAGGGACAGCTAGGGACCGCTAGGGACAGCTAGGGACCGCTAGGGACCGCTAGGGACCGTTAGGAACGTAGGGAATTAGGGGGCATCGAAATGGACGAGACAAAGAGAACAACCCGGACAGCGGCTGCAGCAATGAAATGCGCAACAGAGGGCGCAACGACATCAGAGTCAACCGCTGGAACATCTGGATCCACAAATACGTGGAGCAAAGGGACAGATACGTCCATAGAAACAGTCCAAAGGAATGATGTTCCCGAACAGAACGGGAAGGAACAGAATGATGCACAGACGACGGAGAGAACGCAATTAGGCTCAGGTGATACCTTGGTCGATACAAGGTCCACCAGAGGACGATCGACACGCTCAACTGGTAAAAAACGTGCCGAGTTGAAGGCACAGATGGAGCTACAACAACAAGAATTGAGGAAGGCAGAGGCCGCCGCTGCGTTGGCAAGGACTAAATTAGAGTTAGCCCGCCTCGACTCAGAAGAAGAGGCATCCGACGTGGAGGAGGAGCCGGCCGAGAGCGTCGCTCGAGTCGATAATTGGTTACAATCCCACAATACGGCACGGCATTTGGAACCGCCAGAAGATAACAAAGAAGTTACAGAAAAAGTAATGAAAGAACCTGAAGTATCACGTCACACCGAAACTACGACGTTGGCCAGCGCCCTAATGCAGGCCATCAAACAGGTAAGTAAGAATGAAGAAAGAAAGGATCCGCCGAAATATCTGCAGGAGCTGCCGATATTTGACGGCGACCCTAACGAATGGATATCATTCGTAACGTATTTCCGTGACACACGGGAATATTTTAGCCAGGTACAGAATGTAGCCAGGATCAGAAGAGCGTTGAGAGGAAACGCCAGAGAAGCGGTCAAGTCATTGCTATACACGCATACGACTACCGACGTCATAATCGAATCCCTTGAAAGAAGGTTCGGAAGAGCAGACGTACTGGTGCTCAATGAATTAGAAAATGTTAAAAGATTACCCAGAATGGGAGAAAACGGTCGGGATATATACATGTTTGCTAGCAAGATATCAAACTGTATAGCTACCATTAGGGCATTAAATAAACCTCACTTTTTGCACTCACCAGAAATGTCGAAGCAAATCGTGAGTAAAATGAATACTATAGTAAAATATAAGTGGATGGAATATAGGTACAAGTATTCGGGAAACGAACCGGAGCTATGTATCATATCCGCATATTTGAATAAAATGGCCGACCAATATAGTATAATCTACGCAACGGAACATGTCCCCACGGAAAATAAAGTGCGAGCGTTCGAGAAAAAAAAGAAAATAATACACACGGTACGATCCGCAACCGAGGGGGAGAACGGTGAAAGGCACAGTTCTAGAGGTTTATCAAGTAGCGAACCAATGAAATACAACCAATGCGTATTGTGTAAAGAAAAACACAGTTTGCCAAGTTGCAATAAATTCAAGCAGCTTGGCATAAGTCAAAGATGGACAATGGCCAAAAAGTTTAGAGTGTGCTTCGTGTGTTTGCGGGGCACACACGCAAGGGATAGTTGCCGTACCAGTCCATGTGGCGTAGGCAAATGTAAATTAAAACACCATAGATTGTTGCACTATGACTATCAGAAAGCGAGTGAAAAACAGGATACTGAACCCTCGGTCAAGACAGCCATCACAAACGCGGTAAGTACCTCTCAAAGGGCTTACCTGAAGATAATTCCGATTGAGTTGTATGGACCAAAAGGAACGAGAAGTGCACATGCCTTGTTAGACGAGGGCTCAACTATCACTCTGATAGAAGAAGAGATTGCGCAATCAATTGGAGCCACAGGCCCCAAGGAAAGATTGTCCATAGAAAGCGTCGGAGGAAACAAGATGTACGACGCAAACTCACGCAAAATAAAATTAAGTGTGAAAGGAAAGTTCGCAAGGAACATAGAAACAATACGTGCACAGACAATCAAAGAACTGCACTTAACCTCGCAGTCAGTAAACAAAGAAATATTGAAGGGCTGCTCACACTTAAAGGAAATTGAAGATCAAATTGTCTACGAACAAGTCCAGCCGACAGTACTCATCGGCCAGGACAATTGGCATCTCATAGTTTCACGAGACATAAAGTCTAGAGGAACCAACTTACCGGTCGCCTCACTCACACAACTAGGGTGGGTAATGCATGGATGCACAACGAGCACATCCAAACCCGTGAACTTCATTAATTACATGACACAGGAAAAGAGAACGGGCGACCCAATGGAAGAACTATTCAAAGAATATTTCTCCTTAGAAAGCTTAGGCATAACGGCCCGAAAACCAAGGAATGATCCTGAAGAAAGGGCAATGCGTCTTCTAGAACAATCTAGTAATCGCCTAAGTGACGGGAGTTACGAGGTGGGATTATTATGGAAATCCGACCACGAAACTATGCCCGACAACAGAACACAAGCCGAAAAAAGACTGTACAACATCGAAAAAAGCCTAGACAAAGATCCGGATAAGAAAGCGGAATATGAAAAACAAATTAATAACCTGATAATAAAAGGATATGCGGAAAAGGCCTTGGAGACACCCACATCGCCCAGAACATGGTACCTGCCACATTTTGGTGTCAAGCACCCACAGAAAGGCAAAATGAGGCTGGTATTCGACGCCGCAGCGCGTACTACAGGCAAGTGTCTCAACGACGCATTATTATCAGGACCGGATTTAATACAGTCACTTTTTGGAGTTTTGTTAAGATTTAGGGAAGGCCCTGTGGCGGTAATAGCCGACATAAAGGAAATGTTTCTCAGAGTGAAAGTAATTGAGAGGGACAGAGATAGCCTACGGTTCTTGTGGAGAACTGATCGTAAACAACCACCACAAGAATATAGAATGACGTCATTAATATTTGGCGCTACTTCCTCACCTTGTACCGCCATATATATCAAAAATAGAAACGCAAAGGATCATGAACATATGTATCCTGAAGCGGCCAAGTCCATAGAAAGACAATTCTACGTAGACAATTTGTTGCAGGCTTTTCCCGACGCAAAGACGGCTTCGATTAGAGCGAAAGAAATAAAGGACATTCATGCGGCCGGATCTTTCCTACTTCATGAATGGAATAGTAATGAGCCTTCGGTACTACAGGAGGTATCATCGGAAACAAATAATCAAGAATGTACGCTATTAGGAGGCGTTGAGAAACTCGAACGAACATTGGGAATGACGTGGAATACTCACCGTGATGACATCGGCTACACGTTAAGTTTGAGAAATACTCCGAGAGAAGCCATTGAGGGACTCAGACCCCCTACGAAAAGAGAAATCGTTAGCGCGATCATGTCAGTTTTTGATCCGCTAGGCTTAGCTGCACCCGTAGTAGTGCAGGGAAAGATGATCATGCAACAAGTATGGCGAACGGGTGTAGATTGGGATGAGTCATTACACACAGAACAAAACGACCAGTGGCGAACTTGGCTGACTTATTTAGCAAAGTTAGAAAAGATGAACATTCCTAGATGTATAACGGCTGGAATGACGTCAGGTGAACTACACATATTCACAGACGCCAGTGAAACAGCATACGCCACCGCATTGTATTGGCGTGCCATAGACGCGAAAAATCAAGTTAAAGTACAATTATTGTGTGCCAAGGCTAGAGTAGCGCCCTTAAAACCTACTTCTATTCCGCGCTTAGAGTTGCAAGCAGCGTTGCTTGGTTGTAGAATGGCAGAAACAGTACAAAAGGAGACTACGTATAACGTACAGAATCGAGTATTCTGGACAGATTCCCGAACAGTATTGGCATGGATACACTCCGATCCGAGAACGTTTAAACCATTTGTGGCACATCGACTGGCCGAAATCGAAGAATTAAGTAAACCATCGGAATGGAGGTGGATACCTACTAAGATGAACGTAGCAGATGACGCCACACGTCAAGTACCCAGTGACTTCGACAAAGACCATCGTTGGTATACGGGTCCGTCATTCTTATACGATTCACCCGAGTCATGGCCAACAGAAAAGAAACGCCTGTCAAATACAAACACGGGAGAAGAAAAGAGCAAAACCGTTGCAACACTCCAACCAGTCCAGTCACCATCTCTGCCTAAACCTGAAAGATTTTCGTCATGGACTCGACTACTACGAGCCACGGCAAGAGTCATGCAAGCTGTAGAAAAATTTAAAAATTTCGTAAGCACTCGTATAAATGCAACATTTTGCTATAAAGGAATTACCAGGCGTTATAAAAATAATCCGTCAACCAGCAAAATTAAGCCTTACGAAAAATCGTCTAACTTGAGTTTTACATCGCTATCTCCGAACTTAATTCGTCAAGCGGAAGAACTATGGATTAAGCAAATACAGAAGGAAAGTTTCGGTAAGGAAATAAATCGTCTTCTAACAGGAAAACCAATAGAAAAGAGCTCTCGGCTTCGTCGACTGTGCATTGTTCTGGACTCGAATAACATCATAAGATTAAATGGCAGATTGCAGGCAGACAACAGCCTATCAAGCGACTACAACACGCCCATAATCCTAGATGGCAAACACCCAGTAGTTCGCTTAATTGTAAAACACGAGCACGAAAAGTTCAATCATGGGAACGATTCGTCGGTAATGAACGAACTAAGACAAAGATACTACATTGTCTCACTTCGAAATACCGTAAGAAAGATTCATAACGAATGTCAGTGGTGCAAAGTAAACAAACAATTACCTAGGAAAGCACCACAGGGCGGTCTGCCAAAGGAAAGATTGACACACCATCAGCCACCGTTCACATGTACGGGGGTGGATTATTTTGGGCCTATGAATATAACAATAGGCAGACGCCATGAGAAAAGATGGGGCGTACTGTTCACATGTATGACTACGCGAGCGGTACATCTAGAACTCGCCGCTTCGCTCTCTGCAGATTCCATGATATTAGCATTAAGAAGACTAATAGCTCGAAGAGGAAAACCTTCTGTCATGTACAGCGACAACGGCACTAACTTTGTCGGCGCAAATAAGGAACTGACAGAAGCATGGAAAGAGAGCCAAAATGCAATAATAAAGGAATCTCAGCAAAGAGACATACAATGGAAGTTCATCCCACCAGGCGCGCCCCACATGGGCGGAACATGGGAAAGATTAGTGAGATCAGTTAAAAACGCGCTGTCGGCGACTCTAAGAGAACGCGCGCCCAGAGAGGAGGTACTCCACACACTGATCCTGGAAGCTGAACACATAGTCAATTCCAGACCACTAACACCTGTAAATCTCGACGACAACGAAGAAGCACTAACACCCAATCACTTCCTAATTGGGCGATCCAGCGGTATGACGTCACCGGGGAAATTCAACGATAATGAATTAGTGGGAAAAACCACCTGGAAAACGGTGCAACGTCTTGCCGACCACTTTTGGGCCAGATGGGTGAAAGAGTACTTACCATCACTACTTCCACGACGTGATAATAGGCAACAAGACTACGTTAATCCAGCAATAGGCGATATCGTACTCATCGTTGATCACACACTACCTCGTTGCACATGGCCACGGGGAGAGGTCGTGCGGGTGCTACCCGGGAAAGATGGTAAGGTCAGAATAGTGGATGTAAAAACCACAGCAGGCGTGATGAGACGACCATCTTCACGTCTAGTAATATTGAATAAAGAAAAGTGCATTGTTCCTTAGTAAGGTGCTAGATTCGCACGAGGGGGAGATTGTTAACAATGCACTTAAACGACATCACGAAATTAGGCCACGCCCCCTAATTTCCAGGCAAACGTCGTCAATAAAGTAGCAATCTAGGTTGTGCAAATAGCTATCTTTTACTGAAGCATTTTGCACCCGATAGCCAATGAAAAAATGTGTCATTTTTGTACTTATTCTATTTTGTATTATTTCAATATTATTTCTTTGTTATTGTTTTCGTTATACTTTCTTTATTGTCATTATCTCTTTAGTATTCCTTTTGATACAAACTTAGAATAAGCTATTAATTAAGAGTAAATATTAACATTGTATACAATTAAACAGTAAATATTAACTTAGTAAGTAAGTTAATAAGAATAAGTACCCATTGTTCTGCCAATTATGTCTACAAAGTTAATAATGTATAAAATCAAAGTAAAGAACAGAACAATGGGAAAAAATGTATAATTAAGTAATTATATAAAAGCCTGTAGCAGGATCCGGCGAACATGTAATGTAACATATGTAAACATTAAAGCATTTTCCTCGCCGGTTTTTTATTCCCCTGAATATCACGTAGACATGTACTTGCTACAGGAAAGCTCTGCCAACATTTCCTTATCATTTAGATATGGAAAAATCCAGTATTGTATAAACAAATAAGGTTGTAAGAAAACCCGCGAAAGTTGGCAGATCTTTTAAAAGTGGCAGTAATATACTGTATAAAAATGTAAATAGAATATGTAAGTAATATGTGTAAATAATATGTGTAAAATAATAATAAGAAAAATAAATAAAGACGGTTGAAGGGGGAGGGGTGGTGAAGAGAGACGGGATAACGGTCATTAACGGCTTAACGGAAAAAACCGCCAACGGCTCTCCTTACGGTAACACCGTAACCCTAATAAGCGGATAGGAAAAAATAGAAAAAAACGAAAAAACGGCAAAGATCAAATACGTCACCAGACGTCTTCTAAAAGAAGCAAGGGAAATCCAATACGTCATCAGACGTCTTCTAAGGAAGGAAATTAAGGGAAATCCACTACGTCTACGGACGTCTTCTATATGAAGCAAAGTCAGCACCGTCTCGAACACCACCGCAAGCCCTAAAGCCAATTAAGAAAATCAACACAAGACCTTTTATTCACGTGATCCCCTCAACCCAGCAGATAGTTCCGGCTCCGCCACTCTACGAGCCCGGTGGATTGAATAGCGCCGTGGAAATTATTTACAACGATATTTACAACAAGTATAGAGCCTAAATTTTGGATTATTACATTATGTTTAGTCCTATAGAAGTTTAAGATTTTAGTAATTTTTAATCCCTATATTGTTTTTAACTTAGTATCATATTCGAAATGAATAACAAAATAAAAAAAAAAAAAAATTTTAATTTGCTAAGGTGCACAGTCATTGTATGTCATTGTAAGTGACATGTGTTAGTGTAAGAATGCTGACAAACCGAATTAATAAATAAATACATATCTCTATAAAGAGTAACGTGTTTGTTTGTCTTTCTTTCCCTTTGTTTGTTAGGAATATCTCGGGATCCCATGAGGCAATTTTGTTGCGGCCGTGTAGTAGACAATACACTTGATTTTTATACAATTTCATGAACTTGCGTTACACGTCTCTGTTTACGGTTATTTGGCAGTCGCGCTTACAAGGCTGTGTCTATGATTATTTGTCAGTCGCGCTTACAAGTCTCTGTGTACGGTTATTTGTCAGTCGCGCTTACAACTCTCTGTTTACGGTTATTTGGCAGTCGCCCCTACAAATCTCTGTCTACGGTTATTTGTCAGTCACGCTTACAAGTCTCTGCTTACGGTTATTTGTCAGTCGCGCTTACAAGTCTGTGTCTACGGTTACTTGTCAGTCGCGCTTACAAGTCTCTGTTTACGGTTATTTGCCAGTCGCGTTTATATCTCGGGATCTACTGAGGCGATTTTGTTGCGGTTTTTACGGCCGAGTAGTAGACAATACACTTGATTTTTATACAATTTCATGAACTTGCGTTACACGTCTCTGTTTACGGTTATTTGTCAGTCGCGCTTACAATAAATTGCCGTATTTTTAATACGTGTTGTGTATTGTGTAAGTGTACAATTGTATGAATTAATGGTCGATATGCTTTGACATTTGTAGTCGCACGCAATGGCGGCGCGTCTCAGTAACGCGGGTGTGCCGGTGACCGTGATCAGCAGCGCGGCCGTGTGCGGCGTCATGTCGCGCGTCAACAAGGTATCGTACCACATACGCATACGGGGTGAAATAAAACATACCTGCGCCCTCCTAACATTGGATTTCAATCAAATTAAACTTATTTAACTTCTAAAAAAGATAATAGTTAAATTGTGTTGTAAATAATGAAATGAAGGTATCAGGTTCGGCCACATAAATGTTTAACTTATGCTCAGTGGGTGGATGAGTATTATACCCACCCGAACCCGAGAGGGATGTATGGCCTTAACCACGCTGGCCAAGTGGATTGGCTAGTGCTAGCCGCTTTGTTAACCTTTAAGTCGCCTTTTACTACACCCGCGTCAGCACTACACTGCCCTATTTAGTTTAATCTATTTAATCATACTGAAATTATTGTGAAATACAAATGACCGATCAATATGGAATATTGATATCGATGTTTTATTATCTATCATCTGAATTTATCTATTGCAACAGCTATTGTAATATGTTTATACAAATAAATATTTGAATTTGAGATTATTTAACTAATAGTTTCATAGCTCTTATGTTGTTTTGTAAACTTATGTATATTTTGAGGGTATGTGAATATAAATAATACGCCCTTTTCAACGACATACCCACAAAAATATAAAAGTTACTTGTGACAAACTTTTTTAATATAGGAATGTGACAGATGAGCATACAGCCTACTTGGTGGTAAGTGGACACTGCGACATCACCGAGACATGCCGCCATAAATCTAGAATGACACGCTGGCATGTCCCCGGATGCAGTGTCTACATTTGGAGATTTAGTAATGGATTTGGAGAAAGGGTGGGGAAAATCGGGAGGGAAGATATGGGGTGGGTATTTGAGTAGATATGGGTAAAACACGTACGTAATTTGAGTATAAATGGTAGCAAAGCCATCCTTTTACCAACCCTGTCTCAAAATCCATTCTGGGCCAACGCTTGTCATTCTGGAGAGATTAAGGTACGACCAACCACGTGGATTGTCCGCTCGTCTGTCCGCCTTTTTTTTGTACAAAACAAGTCTTGTGATGTCTCGGTGACTGTAAGTGGTGGTGTGATATATAATATGCGGGGTGTCCCCAGGTGGTGTTGGGGGTGAAGGCGGCGCTGGCCGGGGGGGCGTTGCTCGCGGAAGCGGGCGCGCTCGCCGCCACCACTGCCGCCAACTACTACAGCGTGCCGGTAAATGTTTATTCATTTTACACAAATATTACTAGACTTATGTAATTCAGGAATAATTGACAATAAATATATGCAATGCAGCCAGCCCCTTCAGTATCCAAGGACTCTCCTCATACACATTGTCGTTTGAATGAGGGATGTATTGACATGAAATGCCACGCTTGCCAAGCGAGTTTGCGAGTCCACTATACGGAGGTGATGTAGTTCCTCAAAGCTTGTGGTAGCCGCTATGTTGTCCCTTAGTCACCTTTGGAGGATGGAGTGGTGTTTATTGTCGGCCGACACCACATGCACGTTTTTAAGGCCTTACATCCTTCATGTACGAGACCAATGTGCATGAGGGGCCCCGTGTCCAACAGTGGATATAGAAAGTGCTGGTTGTATTGCATTGTGTGTGTGTGTGTGTGTTTGTGAGGTGATCGCTTTGGCGCCGCTGTACAAGCTGTCGCCGCTGCACGCGTGCGACCAGGACTCCTTCACCTCGCTCGCGGCGCCGCACCACGCGCTGCCATATCAGTGAGTATCAACACATCGATTAACCAAAAGCATGAGAATAATAAATAATACGAGTATAGAAGGGGGATTCCCCTTTGTGTATGTCACAAAAGCCGCGAAATGCCTACTTCCCCCCACAGCTCGTAACGTCCCTCCGTCGCCCACGGATGCGGTGGGGGCTGTCATTTATTTAATAATTCTGTGGAAAGAACTGCCTCAAGAGGTCTTTCCACTGAGCTACGATATGGGGTTCTTCAAGAAAGCCGTGAATAGGATTTTGCAAGGTCGGCGGCGCGCCCGCATACCCCCTGGTGTTGCAGGTGTCCATGGGCGGCGGTAACACTTACCATCACGTGGGACCGCTTGCTCGTCCATCCATTTCTGTATAAGAAAAGACGTCTAGTACACGTTGGTCAAGCCCGTTGGGCCAATGCGTTGGAACAACGTGTTCAAGCGCCTTTATATCGCTACATTTATAAAACGCAACGTCTCTGTCCTGTCAGTTCGCTTATAACTTGGCTTCTACTGAACGAATTTTGATGCGGTTTTCACTATGGTATAGATTATTTCATTTCTTCCGGAAGGTTTTAATATACAAGACAGTTGTTTTAAATGTATATAATTGTGTGTGTAGGATAGCAGCCAGTGGATCAGCGCACGTGTTCGCGCCGCAGTATGACTTCGTGCCGCCCGATCACGTGACACTGTTCATTACCAACCTGTCAGTATTTAACAATGATTTGTTTTATTTTTAAAAATATTTTGTCAATTGTCAAAAGGGGAATAATTAAATTGGCAGCAGAAATTGTAGGGGGAAAATGCACGCTGCATTCTCACGGCCGCTGGGTGCACTCGACTGACCACGTTACCCCTCTCTCACAGAAGACTACCTTGAGATGTGCTGCATTTCCTACTGTATCATATTTCTCCAATGTACGTGCGTGTTTCGGTAGTGAGTGAGATATGCCAGAGCCAATTACCATCAAATCACCACCCCGTTCTTTAATCCGGGCGCGTGCCAACGTTTGACATTCTGGACTGATGTCTATGGACGTCAGTATGCATATACCATCAGATGGACTGTATGCTCGTCTGTCGCCTTTTTTCTATATAAAAGCCTTTTTTTGTAGTGTCCTGTTTCCTTTTTTGAAGAACAAGACAACTGCACACTCCTGCTCCACGCCTCGGGTGTAATACTATTATGGAAAACGGCATCAACTAGTTGTAGCTCCCTCAGAACGGGAGGCTGCTGCATTCTTTCCGTTAAAAGTTGTTTTTTAATTTATTCGCTCCTGTTGTAACTGTTTCGTGTGATAGATAATTCCACGAGTTGATCACTCTGTGCTCACACTAGTATACTTCCTGTATTCCATCTCATCCCTCGATGGAGAATATAATTACACTCGAGTAATACTGTGTGTTGTTTCTCCCCAGTGGTGGCAGTTCACCCTCATACATCTACAGGCTGCTGTCGGAGTTGTACGATCCCAACGACTATCAGATTTAATTAATAAATACATGATAATACTCGATAATATTCGTTTTATTGACATAAAAACAAATTGAGTTTCAAAATGTGCAGTATTCGTCTCTGACAATCTTAATATGTGCATTCTTTTCTATCTGTATAATATAACATCTCTGTCTAAAAGAGATCGTTTAACCAATAAGGTTGCCGATTGTATCTAATAATGTTTTTGTTTCTCGTTATACAATAAAGAGTAATATTATTGAAAGTTGCTCCACGAATTTCGCATATTTTGAAACGCAACCCTATATTTACAATGCACGTAAATCACACGCTACCTACGTTTTATAAATATCTATAGATGATAAATGATCAGTAACTTTAATTTATCAACTTGCATAATATTGTGTAACGTTTTTTTTTTGTTAATTTGTACTTAGATTAATAAAAACATTTTTCACACGTTTGATTTTACACATAGTTAAAAGGAAGCTCGTCTTTTTACAAAAATATAGAGGTATTTATCTGTAATATAATCTCAAGAATATCTTCACTGACTGATACGATGGCATTAACATTTAGTTATTCTATAGTGAAATACTGTATTTGTATGTCAAAACAGCGCGAGTCTTCCTACGCACATTATCTATTATGAATATTAAATTCGCTAGATAAACATACGCAAATGGGACGGGTTAAAGGTGTCGAGACCCGTTATTTCTGGAGACACTCCGCTGGTTATGTCTGGCTATTTTTGCAAAATACACCGTAATGAGAGCGAATTCAGTGAAAGTGCTCTTATATTGTTGTGTCATCGCGAAAATAGCATCACTCTTCTTATACTCAGGGGTGCCTAGATAATTATACCCAAATAAACAACTCGAACAAGCTTGCCATATATATGTCCTTCTCTTTCCAATTGACAAGAAGGAGAGAGTAGATGCGTGTTAAATTATTGTAGCCAACTTCACACTGCACTGTGTGCGTCATGTTGGCTGCATTATAATAACAATGGGCGGAGAGTTTGAATGCTCAGCGCTGAAGCGCTTCGTTATTGAATATAGGAAGTTGTACGACCAATAGGTACTGGTAGCGTGAAGCGCTAAACGCTGGGCGCTGCGTGTGAGACAAGTTGTGTAAACTTTTTTGTTACGCTTACGTATCGTGTCGTTCGTCCGGAATGGCCGAATAGCGTTCCATTATTGTCACCAATTTTTTCACATTTACACCAGTTTGGAGAGTTTTGAAGTTTAGAGGATTTCTGAGGTGAAAAACAGTGTTTGGTGTGATTAGTGAAATAATTTTCAAGGCGGGACTGTGCGCCAGTGCGTGACGACGATAACAAGATTACCGTCTGATTCACATTAATTATGTGAACGGTGACGAACCATTTTAAGTGCGCGATAACACGCCCTCTTGTTGTTTGCAGCTACTCTGGATATTTTATGCTTGGCTCGTGATAAATTTACACCATCGCGTGTGGCAATATAAAATCAATACTTGGAAAAGTTAATCCCTCCTGTATTCCCGCATCGTCCCGGCACTATCATAATTTCGGACGGCAAATACTTGACTGATTAAGCGCTAATTACACATACAAATGTTAATTTTATTTGCATAAAATATTGTTGATATATTTTACAAGACCTTTGGCGGTCGTTTTCAAAAACGCTTCTGAACATTAGCAGCGGCAGAGGTCGCCACTATCGATTCGTGACGTTGGCGCGCTTGCGTCTGCTCAGTGTCAGTTCGCGCGAGCTTCGCGTTATTATAGCAGGCTCCGAAACATAGTTAGCCCCCTTGTAGAGTCCTATTTTGGATTCTAAATTTCGCGTGTTCCTCGTGTTTGAAAAGTGTGCGAGTGCTGGGTGTTTGTTTTTTGGTGATTTACTGTAGTGTTGCGGAGGCGGGCTTCAAAGCCCGTGTTAGCGGCGCAGATCGATATAGTGAGGCGATATGGCGCATCGGGAATGAGCCAAGGAGGCTCTAGAAGGCCCTTCTCGCGCGGGGGCCCTCGCTGGCACCCACGCTACAAGGATTACTGGGACTACGAACAAAATTACAGGTCTGTATAATTGCACGTCGACATTTTTTTTTATTACATAAACAGGACCACTTTCGCTGATCACGATTTCACAAATTGTTACACATGGAACTGGCATGTAGATTTCCCTCTCGCTAAACTGCAGAATTTATTCTAAACAGACTTACTGCGAAATTATCAGCAAAATAATAATTAACAATTAACCTCTTCTCAATTACCTAAAGTGATTATGGCCGTCATTTGAGAAACACGTTTTCTCGTTTTTGCTAATTATGTTTTAATATTTACTTTAACCTAAACAAATTTCAATATAACCACAAATTGTAATGTTCTCGATGGTATGTAGGTAGTTACCACATCAATATTAATTATTTGTTGGAATTTCTAAATATGCTAGAATTATGTAAAATGTATATGTGACGAAATAGTATCCACTTACCACCAGGTGGACTGTATGCTCGTCAGCTGCCTTCTGCCGTTAAAAAAAATTGTGAGTCATGTCAGTGTAACAGGAACTTGTCATTGCCTGTTAATATGTATAGACCATAGATATGAGTGTATGTAGCAATATAGTTTTATATTATTTAACTAACAAGCAGCTTGTGCTTGTGTCTGTTTGTGTGCAGTAAGATATTGGTTGAGTCTATTTTTAAACTGATTAATGTTCTCATATGACTTCCTTATATACTATCAACCTGTGTCTCTCCACTCCTGGATACAGGCCTCTCTCTAGGACCACCACTACACACGGTCGTCAGCTCTTCTCATCCAGCCATTTTTGGTAATTGTTAGTCTACCTGACCGGAGGCTATGTTTCACAGTATGCAGTCTCCATTCGAGGACTCTCCTCTCCCTCCCATCGGTTATCGGTCCCAACTTCCTTATAATATTTATTAAATTAAAGTAATTAAAAAAATAACAAAAACAAAAGCTTGCCTGCACCCAACTCCTACCCTTAATGCGTATATGGAAATAAACTAAAATTAATGAAACAAGTATGTTTGCATATTTACTGCATTCTGTAACTGGTTTGCTGTTTTATTTTATTAATACTTTTTTATTATGACAATTGACTCAATTGTAGAATATGCAATACTAGGAACACAAAATCCATTCAGTATAATCCTAGTTATAAGCGAACAGGCAGAAGGGCAGACTGTCCTTTGAGTCCTGATTCAACCCTAGGATACTTTATATCCCAAACCATTATAAGTTGTCTTGGGAATCATTATCATGATGCATCACCTAATAAAATCTAATAGTAATATGAGGGTGTAAGGAGGAATCTAGGTGTCATTGTGGCTTTAATTTTGAATCATTAGAATTCAAATAGAGTGGCAGGAGGGCCCTGTGAATTAAGCAACTGAATAACTACAAGCCTATACAGCAGAATATAGTAAAAATAAAATAACATGTAAAAATAATAATAACATTTCTACCCTACCGATTACAATACTCTGCTGTAGTTTGTGTCATCCCTGAGTCAGTCTACCATAAATCTTATTACAGTTACATACCAAACTCTGGCTACCAGCTAATAGCCGTACTTCATGTATAAGTGTATTTTAGAAAATTGTCATATCTGTGATTGCTTAAGAATTCTAGGACTATGGTCATCCGTCTATCACTTGTGAGTACAGTACTTTCTACCATCACTTCTTATTTTCTTTCCTATTCATTGCTATAATTTTGTGGAAGTGTCAAGGCCCATTGAGATTAAATAGAAACTGGCTCTCATTATATCATGGCAAATACTGATGAAACAGAAACAGTGATTAGTAGAGTGTCACAATTAACTAATGGCAGGCAAGGCTAGTTTACATAAGTAACCAAATTCCTTTAATCTGTTTCCTCATAAATTCAAATGTAAACTTCTAATAATACTAGATTTAAAAAAATAATAAGTTCTTTAAATTAAAAAAATAATTAATAATTAAGTTTAATTAAAATTAAGTTCTTAAAATTAAAAAAATATTAATTATAATTAATAATTCTTAATAATTAAGTTTTAAAAAATAATTATTTCAATGATATATGGAGATAAAAAAAAACTATAATTAACTTTATAGGTTCATAACCCTGTTATAGGTTTTAAACTAAAATTTTAAAAAATATGGTGATTTTTTTATATAGTATCCATTGCAACAAATTAAATGGTACTTAGTGACTTCTTGCAATAAGCTGACGGTATGTATTTTATGTACATATATTGATTATATATTATGCATCCTATATGCACTTTACACTGACTTTACCTTGGCACAACCTTATTGCATTTCTGTTTAACCAAAATCTAACTGGCAAAGAATGGCACTGGGCATTAAGTCTGCCTTGTGCACAACTATAGTGCAGTAGAGCTTAAATAAATAAAAAAGATAACTAAAATCACCTACAGCCCACCATAAGGTCACCACATTCAATACTGTACAGTTCAATGTGAGTCATGTATATCTACAATGTGTTGTTGGTCTGTTTTTTGGTGTTTTGGTTGTTAACAGGCATTGTGGTTAGTGAATAATGTTCAAGGTATTTCTCTTATATTGTCATCCAGGTAGAATATGTATTCGACATGTAAATCTTATGTATTTCTATGTAAAACATATGTTTTATACTATTTTATGAGTCATCCAAGGCACAGTTCATACAATTAAGCAAGTACTTCGATATATTTTTTTGCACCATTCAAAACAACTTAGCTAATCTAAATCAATTAGCATTAGCATTAAATAGACTTTTTAATGTTTACTTATATATTACACAATATTTTAGTACTAGTCCAAGCGCCTTGTAACATAATCTAGTAAATTCTAGTACATATACAAATACAAAATCTTCTTTCCTCTAAAATTTCATTTTTGTACCTTGGATCAGTTACACAGAATTAGTCAGTGACAATTTAGGTATCTGATTTGCTCATCCTTAAGAATTATAGGTTGAAAGTCTTCTAGATAGATAGGACTAGGGAAAAAAGGATTCAAGCTCGGATGTCGCTGATTTTTTAAATAAATGATTATAATCCAATCCATTTTAATTAATAAGTTGGAGTTAAGTAGTCACAATTGAATAAAATTTCTGAGTTTATTCTGTGCGATTTGAATGTTTTAAGTTTGGTGTGTTGCATATCTTCTATCTTGCAAGACTTCTATTAAATATTCCAGGTGAGGCTTGACAAGGGCCTTACCCCTATAAACCATATTACATAATCGACAAGGGACACATTACATAAGGCACCATCTAAAGAAATTAATTGCATTGCCCAAGTTAGTGTAGTGTCGAGATATAACTGGATATATCCTTCCTGATTTGATTTGTGTATTCATTGTTGACTGTTAGAGTAACGTGACCATTTATATTTTTCGTCAGAGCGGGACACCTGCGGAATTTTTAACAAAACAAGAACTAATTGCTGTTTTAACACCTTTTAATTACTCATAATAAGGAAGTGAATGAATTTACTTAATATAACGTCTCTAGGCACTTGTTTTATATTTGTCGGCAGAGCAAATCTGTTTCAAAATATCGGGTCTCGTTTTCAAGTAAGAATGGAGCTGATTACATGATTTGTTGATGTTTGTCTTGGTGATCAATATGGCTTTCAAAACTGCAACACTCAATTGTGTTTTTTCACTTGTCCATATTTTATTCATTAGAGAATAAAACTCTTTCGACAGGTGCCTTACTTCCAGGCAAACATAAAACGTACTCAATAATTATAAGAAAGCTCGTACATTGGAGATTGTTAGCGTTGTCGCCCGCGCTATTTTTAAATTTAACATACTTATAGCATGCATTCATTTAGCCTAAAGCTAAAGCGGGACATTTTTGCTCTTACTGGGGACAGCGGGACAGACAGTGTGAAAGCGGGACTGTCCCGCCCAAATCGGGACGTATGGTCACGTTATGTTAGAGGCACATGCTTAGGTATTGTTTTACTCTTTGCAGAGAAAAAGACATTTTAGGCGTATTGTTAAAAAGTTATATTGAAAGCAGTTTTATAGCATATTATTTAAATCACTTTGATAACTTTGTCTGCCATTTGTACAATTATTTATACAATCAAGTTTCAATAAAATAAATTGAAATAAAAAGCTAAAATACTTCTCTTCTGGCACCAAAGTGTAGAGTATAAATACTTTATTTTACAAAAACATACATAGGTAACAAATATGGTGTTCATTACAAATAACTGCCATTAGGTATATTCTGTCATCAAGACAAGCAAAAATTAATTGTAAATTGATTATTAAACTAGCTGTGCCCGTGACTTCGTACGTGTGGAATTTTAGTTTTTAAACTTTAAACGGACCTCGGTCCGTTCCTTCCGCCGGTCTACCGGCGGGGGAGCCCTTAGGCTCGTTGCTGCACACACTTTTTCCTCCTGGCTGAGCGCCTTCTGCGCTCGCCCTGAACCATACATGTCCGGTGACTCTTGAAAGGCCATTGGGGCCACAAGAATTTAGCCATTCCGAAAAAAAGGGCTCTTTTTTGTAACCCGACGATTTATCGTCCATTGTTGGACACGGGCCTCCTCCTTGTGCACATTGTCTGTTGCATGAGAGATGTATGACCTAAACTTATGCAGTTATCCTGTATCTTGGGATATTTACATAATGAGAACACGGAATATATGTTACACGTTTAATTGTCGGCCACAGACTGCTCTCGTACGCTACCCACATATCGGATAGTGACAATATGCGCCTACCTACACTACAACAGTAAACTGACACTGAACATTGAACTAACTAAACCGCTCCAAAGTTGCAATATATAAAATTACACGGGATCAGATAGAAATTGAAGGGAACTTAAAAAGCCGTGGGGATAGAGCGCGGGCGCAGGTAGCGACCTTCGGGTTCAACGCCCCCGCCGCGCCGCCCTAAATATAAAGCCACGCGGATATAAGCAGACGCTGACGCGACAACTGCGACATGCCGACACACACACACACACACACACATACAGTCAAATGACTGTAAAAAAGTTTGGACCATAATAATATATTTTTATAATTTTTATAATAATTTTAACGTAGGCTACAGACATACATTTCGCCTGGTGGTAAGTGGATACTGTCGCCCGCAATGCACGATGACGTCAGTCCGGATTCACATAGTCGCGGATGCGCTGTCTAACTTTGTTGATTTGGAGAAAAGGTTGAGAAAATTGATAGAATGATATAGTGTTGTCAATTTACTGCACCCGCTTTGTTCTTTCACATTTAACCGAAGGTCGACTGGTGGAGAATGCTTTAAGGCATTGAGTCCGCCTCTGTACAATATACTGCAGAAAGAGTAAATAAATAAATTTTAAAAAAATGTTTGAAATATAGAAAATAAGTGAAAAACAAATTTTATAAATCGAAATTCTATGAATGTTATAGTATTTCCCTGTATTTTTTTTAACGCATGAAAGTAGCGGACGAGCATACAGTCCACCTGATGGTAAGTGGATAGTGTAGCCCATTGACATCCTCGATACATGCCAACATTAGTCCAAAATGATGAACGTTGGCACGCCCCCGGATGCGCTGCCTACCGCCGGAGATATAGGAATGTATTTGGAGAAAGGGTTGGGAAAATGGGGAGAGATAGGATGGGATGGGAATGGGCTCTGGCATATTTCACTCCTTACCGAAACAAGTACGTATATTGGGGAAATAGGATAGAGTGGGAAATGTAGTACATTTCAAGGTAGTCTTCCGGGAGAACGCGCCCAGCGGCAGTTGGATTCTGTGTTGCGTAATTGATTTTATGTAAATAGATAAAGCGAAGGCTTTTAATATTGTAATTATTACTTCTTGTTTATGCGTAACAGTAACATAATTATATCACTGACGTCACTGTGTACATAACACAGTTTTGAATAAAGGAATTATCCATCTACAATTTTGCTTGATCTGTGGAACTAATTTAATGCAGACAAAAACAGCACACACCGGTTCCAATACGTGCTAATAAGGAGCTTAGTATACGTTGGTACAAAATCTGGTAAATAATTTAAATTTACCAGATTTTGTTTATTTCATACAAAGGAAATGAAGGAGTTAGTCCGTTGAACCACGTTCAACAGCTGATGTCGTATGGGTTCACAGGCTCTTGTGTCCATGTGGCCGGGAACCACCTGTGGCCGCAGGTGGCGAGAAAAATCCGTACGGCCATATGTTGGAAATGTTCTCATGGTTTGTTCGGTATGATATAAATGGAGACATTGTCTCGGTTATGTGATAATTTTCATATTTCTTACGATGGTTTTATGCACACCTGCTTCGAGGGATGGCGATTGATTCACCACTGCCTGTGCAGCTATTCTGAACACTCCTGCTTGACAAAGATATAGAAGCCACATAAAGGGCAAAGACCTTCTTCGTTTATTTGCAAGCCTTTCAGCCTGTAGCTAGCTAGCAGCCATAGGCTAGCTACTTTCGATCGTAGTATTTTGTTCTTTTATGAAAACAAGGTGAGGAACGAGCAGACAGTCGTGCACCTGGTGATGAGTGGATATTTTCACCCCGCGACATGCGCGATGCATGCGAACATCAGTCCAGAATGACAAACTCTACCACGTCCTCGGATACGGTGCTTACCTTTAGGGCCCTATTTTATTGGGACGTCATGCTTGGTAACCTTTGGTCGCAGCTGCGTAACCATAGCGTCTAAAGGTTACCAAGCGAGACACCAGAGACGATGCCAGAAACTACAACAGTTTCAAGATGGACGTCGAAAAGTTAGCACTTACGCTGTATGTACGATGTAAAACGAAATTACACCCAACGAAGAAAAAGCAGTAGTAATTCTTTCGTCGCGATACGCATGGACTGTTCGTCAACTTGGGGCCATCCATAAATTACGTCACACGAATTTCATGATTTTTGAAGTCCTCCCTCCCGACCTTATCACAGGTGGTGACATTTTTGTGACCCCCCCCTCCCCTGGTGTGACGTCTGATATTTTGCAATTTTAAATTTAGAAATTATTAAATTAAAGCAACCTTATAATTATATTGATAGAGTTAGTAATATTTTAAAGTGTTTCGTTAGAGTTGAAGTTTAGTTTTAATACTTTAGATTTATACATGTGACGTCACGAAGCTCATGACCCCCCCCCCCCCCCTCCTGTCACACGATGTCACATTTTGTTGACCTCCTCCCTGCCCCTGGACGTGTGACGTAATTTATGGATGACCCCTTATATGGCAGCGTGACTGGCTGTCGAGTGAGTGAGACTTCTAATAACGCTATACATGTTGCGCGACTAGCGTGGTCGAGACGACACTACTATAGCAATCCGAAGGCCACTACTATTGCTAAGACGTCCCAATGAAATAGGGCCCTTAGAGATTTAGGAATGGATTTGGAGAAAATGTTGCGGAAATGGGACGGGATAGGATGGAATGGAAATGGACTCTGGTGTTTGTCACTCACTACTGAAACACGTACATACAGTCAACACCACGCTAATGTACCCAAAACCAGACCCTTATTAGTATCGCATTAAGGTTTTTACGGATATAAACCATCAAATATATTACAAATTCGAACATGAATAGATACTTTAATGTATTGTCTGGTTTCACTGCTATACCACTAACTATGATCCTCATTCTACGCACGATAAAATAACAAATACGGTACTGTTCTATGAGAATGGGGCAACTTGGCCAGTCGCGTGCGCCAGTGGCTGTGCTATTGCAGCGTAAAAATAGTAGTGTTCATATCAATTTTTTATCTATTAACTGTAATACCATCGAATTCATGGGGATTCTGCGAGACGTTGAAAAACTGACGAATGAAATCACGGGCTTAATACTGGCAGAAGTCGATCAATGTAATTTATCTCTAAGTGTCTCGCAACGATAGCATTCGTGGTCGCGTCACAGACCTTTGTCCCGTAGTAACAAAAAGCGTCCCCCGCCGCCTTCGATACCTGGCTTGCCACAAAAACTAGGGACGTATCCGCCCGTTCTGAACCACTCGACCGCTGAACACATGCCGCGTAGCGCACAAAAAGTTGGATCTTATTTGAACACGTGTACAGTTTGAAGGACTAGCGGTGCGGCTCCGATTCGTACAGTTTTCTGATTTGAATTCTGGATATAATTATTTTTGAAATTCATCACAACGAAAAGGGAAATTTTCCCAACCCCTTCTCCAAATTCCCTAAATCTACAGAGATAAGCTGCTACACATGCGAGGCCGTGCCAACGATTGTCATTCTGAACTGATGTTGGTTGGTCCGCGGGTCCATAGTAACTACTTACAGATACATTACGAATTCAAATTCAAATTAAATTTATTTGCTTAAAACAGGTAACTACAGATGACATTCAAATTATTGCACAGCTGTTTTGCCACCTCGTGGCCGTACACATTTTAAGTACAATAAAAAGAACAAGAAGGCAACTTAAATAATGCATTACTTATTATTAACGATTTATATATTTCAATAGGTGTCTCTTAAATTAAATTAATTAAACTATTTTCTGAAACGTCATTCATAACAATCATAACTCAAAGACACTACTTAATGACACAAACTTAAATCTATATAAATTAAATGTTGTTCGTTGGTAAGCGCATCACTTGAGAACGCCGAGACAAATCAATATTAAATCTTCGATTGAAAATTAAATATTAATCTTTTAATTTAAATCTTCGATCCAGACTGCCAGCAACTTCTCCATTTTTTTCTAGGATAGAAGGCTTCGAACGAGTAAGTATTGTTGCACTTATAGGTGTCGAACTTTCGCTGGAAAGTTTAATTTTTTCCCGATTTTTAAAAATCGTTCTCACTGTTATGTATCCGTCTCTATTAATAATCTGTATTGTCTATGTCACACTCGCCCGCCCGTCATGGCCGAATACACGTACTTCAACAAGCCTCGTTGTGTTATTTAAATATCTAAGACTTGCACAGCAACTAGGACTATGCAAGCACACCCCAACACCTTAAGATGGTGTCAGAAGAAACCAGAATAAGTTAAAAGTAAGCGATTGCAGCCTAAAAGTAAGAAATATAATTTTCATGTAAAGCGTCGTCTCGTCTCATCAAAAAGTCCCAAAATGGCCGAACAAAATGGAACTACAAATCGTCTCCTGCCGCCTAGCAACTTTTGTCTCGACATCAACGCCGCAAACATGCCATTGGCTTGGCGAAATTTTAAAACCAGTCTTAGCATTTATATGGTAGCCAACAGTTTGGAAAATGAATCCGACACCAGAAAGGTAGCAATTCTATTACAAACGATAGGCCCGGATGCACTTCAAATATTCTACTCGTTTGATACTGAAATAGATAAGATCACATGCAAGGATCTACTCGCCAGATTTGAAAATTATTTTACTCCGCGTGTTAATATCTCCGTCGAAAGGCATAAACTGTTTAATAGAAAACAAGGTCCAGATGAAGAAATCGAAACATATGCCACTGATCTCAAGAATCTTAGTATTCAATGCAATTTCGAAGGTCTTGCCGATGATATAGTCAAGGACATATTCTCTTGGAATTTAAATTCATCATGTTCGTACATCAGAGAACGTATCCTAATCGACAAACCATCTTCATTCGATGCCGCCGTCAGTCTCGCTAAAACGCTAAGAAACACGAGGTTAGAGGCTAAAGTCCTGTCAAGCAACGAAGTAAGTGTCATCGCCAGTCGTCAATCGCATCACAGTCGTCAAAGAAGTCACAGTCGTCAAAGAAGTCATAGCCGTCAAGAAAGTCAAAGTCATCAATTTCAAAACCGTCAAAGTCATCAGTCTCAAGGAAGTCTTAGTCGTCAAACAAGCAAAGCATCGTCCAGTCAAGAACCTCAATTCAGACAGTCAACCAAGAACTGCTCTAGATGTGGTCAAGTTCACCGAACGAAATGTCCAGCCATAGGAGTCATCTGTAGCATCTGCCACAAACCTAACCACTTTGCCAAGTGTTGCCGCAGCAAACAAGTGAGAGTCATCGAGGAAGAAAATACGGGTAATCCAAGTGATACTTATTATTTAAATAGTCTTTTCACTAATGAGATTTCTGTAAGTCAAAAAAACCCTTATTTTACAACATTGTCTATAAATAGTCAGAATGTAGACTTCTTACTTGATACAGGTGCAGATACCAATATATTATCATTTAGCTCCTATAAAAAACTTAATCTGCCATTAAGTAGTCTAACAAAAAGTTGTCACAAACTTTCAACTTTTAGTGGAGAAGTTTTACCCACTGTAGGTCAATGTATTCTATCTGTCACTCATAACGGAATAGCATATAAGGTCAATTTTCACATAATAGATACATCCTGTAGAAATATTATTGGTCGCGACAGTTGTGAAATGCTAAAATTAGTTAAAAGAGTCCATAATGTCAAATTTCATGAGTCAGTCAACGTGTCACAGCTTGTCGAATATAAAGATCTCTTCTCAGGAATAGGTTGCCTCAAAGATTACGAATGTCATTTGTCAATGAAGCCTGATGCTATACCGTCTGTCGATGCCTGCCGCAGAATTCCATTCAGTCTATTGGAACAATTAAAAGAGGAATTAACAATGTTAGAAAAAGATCAAATTATAGTCAAGGTCGACGAACCTACTGAATGGGTGAGTTCCATTGTAATTGCATCAAAGAAAAATGGTAAGCTACGCCTGTGTATTGATCCAAGAAAACTTAATAAAGCTATTATGCGTCCCCATTATCAGTTTCCAACTATTGATGAAATCAAATCTAGTCTCTCCGGTTCACAATACTTTACAACTCTTGATGCCAACAAAGGATTTTACATGCTTAAATTAGATGAAGCCTCTTCAAAGCTATGTACATTCATTACACCTCAAGGTAGATATAGATTCCTTAGACTTCCCTTTGGCATAAATGCAGCTCCAGAACTGTTTCATTCCATTATGACAAAAAGGTTCTCCGACATCACAGGAGTCAAAATTATGATGGATGATTTCTTAATATATGGTCAAACTAAAGAAGAACATGATTTCAGGTTAAAACAAGTCTTAGAAAGAGCTAGGGAATTAGGAATAAAATTTAATAAAGAAAAGTCTAACATATGTAAAAGTGAAGTCAAGTACCTAGGACACATCTTTTCTAAAGAAGGTGTGAGAGTCGATGAAAATAAAGTCAAAGCTATTTGTAGCATGCCAGCTCCTACTGATGTCACAAAATTACAAAGATTCTTAGGTATGGTAACCTACTTAGGCTCATACATAGAAAATCTGTCAGAAAAAACTTCAAATTTGAGAACACTTCTGTCTAAAGATAATGATTGGTCTTGGCAAGATAGACATAATGTAGAATTTAATGTTTTAAAAGAATGTATAACTAAAGCCCCTGTCTTGACATATTATGATCAAAATAAACCTATTACATTGTCAGTCGATTCGTCTAAAGATGCCATGGGTGCAGTGATTAGCCATGATAAACAACCCATCGCATATGCTTCAGCGTCATTAAGCTCATGTCAACAGTCATACTCTCAGATAGAGAAAGAGCTATTAGCTATCTTATTTGGTTGTACAAAGTTTCACCAATATATATACGGTCGCCACACTTTGGTTGAAACTGATCACAAACCAATAGTGTCACTTCATAATAAACCTATTTATAATATTCCACCTCGTCTTCAAAGAATAATGTTAAGATTACAACCATATGACCTGAATGTAACTTATAAACCAGGTAAATATCTTTATGTCGCTGATACGCTGTCCAGAGCAGCTTTACCAGAACAATCATTAAATGATCTTGATTCTGATCTAGATTTGCATGTCAATTTAGTCATTAAGTCACTGTCAGTTAGTCCAAATAAACTTAAAATTATTCAAGAACAAACCTCTCAAGACAAAGAATTGTCACTTTTGAGTAAATATTGCTTAACAGGTTGGCCTGAACATAAAAGATTACTTCCAGACAACCTTAAGCCATATTTTCCTTTAAAAACTGATATACACATTATCAATGGTATTGTCTTTAAAAACAACAGTGTAATTATACCTGTAGCTATGAGGAATGACATATTAAAACAGATCCATGAAGGTCACCAGGGTATTCACAGTTGTCAAAGAATAGCTAGAAATCTAGTATACTGGCCCAATATGTACTCTGATATAGAAAAGTATGTTAATAATTGTCATATCTGTCTTACTAACAGACGCAGTAATTCCAAAGAGCCACTGCAGCCTCATGATATAAAACCAATCCCTTGGAATAAAGTTGGTGTTGATCTATTCGATCTTAATTCAGACAAGTATGTCATAGTCGTTGATTATTTTTCAAAATATATAGAGCTTGTTAAACTAGTAGGTGGTTCCACTAGTAATATTGTCATTAGTCACCTAAAGTCTATTTTCTCCAGGCATGGAATTCCTAATATTTTAATTTCAGACAATGGTCCTCCATTTAACTCAAAAGAGTTTAATAATTTTACTTTAGATTGGCAAATACAGCATATCACATCAAGTCCTTACTTTCCACAGTCTAATGGTCTTGTCGAAAGAACCATAGGCACTATTAAGAATATGTTAAAAAAATGTCTTGCTGATCGTACAGATCCTCATTTAGCATTATTGCAGTATAGAAATACACCTAAAGAAAACATGTATTCACCTGCCCAATTGCTAATGTCCAGATCACTTAGAACAAAACTTCCAGTCTTAGAACAGTCTCTGAAACCTAAAATACCTAACTACAAGTCTTTGTCAAATAAAACACAAACAAACAATAACAAATCACAGATTTATTATAATCAACATACAAAGCCGTTGTCTTCACTAAACATTGGTGATAAAATCTACTTTAAGAAACAGCCAGATAGTATATGGACACCAGGTACTGTCTCAGACATAGGTCCACAGCCCAGATCATATACTATTACCTCCCCAGATGGTATTCTCCGTCGAAATCGCCAACACATACTAAAACCAAAACTGTCTCCTACTTTGTCTACTCCGTCTAGTAGCAAACCACTGTCACCGTCAGTTCCAAAAGATACTGAGCTTCGGCAGTCTTCCAATTCATTGCCGTCGTCTCCTTCTTCGAACTATCAGTCCCCTTGTCCAGCTAGTCCTGTCAAAAAACGTGAAACAGAAACAAACACATTACATACACCAAATAGTCATACAAACCGCCCAACAACTACGTATTCTTCATTCGGCAGAGCTATTATAAAGCCCCAAAGATTTAATTTTACGAAATTTTAATCTAAGTAACTTTATGTTTTACTGTTTTCCAAGATGTGTTTACATAACCTCAAATTTTGTCATGTTAATCGTCACTGTCACAGAACTGTCAAAATTGTAAATGTCAGTCAAGTCAATTTGACAGAAGATGTCGTTGTCATAGAGATGTTCCGTTTTATTCTCTAGAATTAAAAGAAAAAATGTTCATTGTAAAAAATAAGGAAGCAATGTATACTTACGCATTTTTAATAAGGGAGATGTTATGTATCCGTCTCTATTAATAATCTGTATTGTCTATGTCACACTCGCCCGCCCGTCATGGCCGAATACACGTACTTCAACAAGCCTCGTTGTGTTATTTAAATATCTAAGACTTGCACAGCAACTAGGACTATGCAAGCACACCCCAACACCTTAAGACTCACAGTCGATTTTGAGAGTCCACAATCTCTGCCAACTAATGTTGCTTTGCCTCCATTTTCCATTCTTCTTAACACCTTTAACTTCAATTCTAATGTTAAGCTTTTATGCTCTTTTTTCTTCTCGAGTCGGCATTTTTAACGTAACTTATTTTCACCAAAGGTTAGAACATGACTGCCAGCCGAGATTAAAATATGTACGTAAGACAAACGAACGAAACAAAAGAGGGAATCCCCAAAGACAAAGTCCTACTCTGAGGAGATTCCCCATTCTTTTATCTGGATGATCAGAGAAAGTGGGAATTCCCGCGATCAAAGACAAGTTAGGAAATTAACTTATGTACTACATATGTACATAGTACATACATGTAAGCGATCCGCGTGAAGCGAGGCATTTTAGCGCGAAATTCGCGTAAAACCGAAACCGCGCGTAACGGGGTCGCGTAAAGCGGGGTGTTACTGTATATCTTTTGCAGTTGTGTGTAGCGCCTATAGCACATATAGCACCACACCCTATCCCTTCCCATGGGTATCGTAAAATACGGCTAAGGGACAACAAAGCCGCGAGGGGGACTACACCACCTCTGCAAGAGTCGACTCGCCAACACGCTTGACCAGCGTGGCGTTTTGAGGCAACACATCCCACCCCCTGCCAAGACAATTTGCACGAGTAGGCCCCCATCCGTGTCCAGTTGTGGACACTAAAAGAGCTGGTTACCGTTTTACCTGTTATGTTAAACAAAAGATCATTATGTACGTTCAATACCTAACGCATATATGCATTGCAGTAATATACTTCATATTCCTGTTTTAACTAAAAAAAATGTCATAACCAGCCCGATGATACGGTACACGTCTTCCCGCGTGAGTAAACGTGGTCTCTCAGAAATACGAGTAGATCTATGGGTTTGTAACAGAAAATTAATTGTGTGCCGTCTTCTAACAGAGTTAAGGTTTGAGATTTTCGCGTTTTTCATACATATTTATCTATTTAAACGGGTCTTAACGCGAATGTTTACCTTATTTATTTTACTTGGAAGTTTCGGTTTGGGTTGCACCAACCACGGTCACGAGCTGACCGAGGAGGCGGATAGTCCACGTCGAGAGTTTCACCAACTACCCGTACTCATATTCCGGAAAGTTGCGGCACACAACACTTACAATATCAAAAGTAGCGTCAGACGAAAAAACAAAAATCGCGAGGTTTAATTTTATTAATAAATGTATTCCATGTCTGGTGTATTTCAGGTATTCTGGTCTCTATATTTAAGTAAAGGTGTTAATGAAATTTTAAGCTATAGATTATGAAAGTTCAGCGACAAGTTTTCAGAACTTTGAAATGCTACTCACATCTCTTTTGATTTTTCAACGCGTCTAGATATAAATAGATTTTGACGATGAATTTAGCTGGTTCGGTAGTTGTTTGCTGTCTCTTACTCATCAAAGCATTTACTAGGCGTAGCATTGAAACGTAAACCATTTGATCTGATTTCATCATCTGCGCTGGATCCCTTGGCTAGACCAGTGCCTGTTCCACGTGGGTTCGGTTCGGACTCTGTGACCGTAGAAATTGTACAACGACTTACAGAAAGAGATAGCTGATTAAATATTCGATTCGTAGTCTTAAGAACTGCCGAGAGTCTGATCAACAACTCTTCGCATTCACCTCTAGTACACTCTTATATTGAAGGCACCGAGCTCTTCCACAGCGCACCAATTATTGTACCGCTTGTATTGTTTAACGTACATTCTATGGCTTGTCTGTTTGTAACGTTTGTACAAACCACGCTGTGTCGGTTGCGGACGTCACCATAGCGGAAACCGCGTCCGCAAGGCCGCGTCGCACTCGATATGTGCGATTCGATAACATTTGGGCGCGATATCACCTTGGCAAATTTAACTAACTGGCTTAGCAGCTTCACGTGGTCAGTCTGCATAGACCAGAGATGAGTAAAAATATACTGAGTAGGTACTGGACAACTGATACCTGACACCAAAAGAGATACAAAGATTACACGAGCTGGTTGATAAGAAGACCATGACGTAATTGTGATGTGAACAGGTCTGTAGCTAAGCTAAGGTAGCCAAGCCTAAGTTAGACGGCGTGTGCAAAGCGTATCAGGGTATTTAGGACATCTGCAGCTTTACAATCATTTAGGACATTTTTTGATGAATATTTCTCTAGCGTTCTCTCGGCTTTTCAGACGTGACAAGTATAGTTTATAGTAGGAACCACTTTTACATTTTCACGCTGAAAAAATCCTTAGGTTATTAATGAACACGTATCTTGACTGCGGTTCTGTTCTGTGGGAGTACGGGTAATTTGAAAACGGTGAGTGAGACCGCTCCAAAGGCTGATCATATCAGCGGTCGGCGGTGACATAGTTACCGAGATGGTGGCTAACAATGTGCGAGCGCCCTTGTAACACTTACCATTTGACACTGATACCGCACAGTGGTTAATTATGCACAGTACGGCCTGTTGTGCGGTGCTTCTGTTGCTAAATGACTAATAACTGGAAGGTTCCTTAAACATTCAGGTATTTCGCCCATGACGCCGCAAGTCGCTTCTGTCATTAAATTGTCCCCTGTACTCTCCTGCAACGGGCATCCGACACTTATTCAAACAAATAAGTAGATGACGTCTGCTTCTTCAAATGTTATACAGTAAATCTCGTCAGTATCTTCACTAGTATTAACTATGATGGATGCAACCGTTCATCTGATTGATAACAGGATTTCTAATACTTGAAAAATTATAGATGGTGACGTGTTATAAAGCTTATCCACTTAAGTTAATTACCAAATTCTCCGGGTCATTAGTGTGCAACTATTTGAAGAGCTCACTGAACTAGTAGTGGCCAGTCGCGGGCTGTGGCGCGGCGGTTCTCTTAATTACCTATATTAATACCTTAATCGTGCACTGTTCGTTTTTTTCAGTCCAAACTGGCGAATGATCTTTTTATTTTCATATGGAGTTTCCTGCTAGGTTACAAATAGGGCGGCTGAATGGCTCGGAAATTTTTTGTTTTTATAATTTGATTTGAAAATATTCAATTTGTTAACGTTCTTCAAGACAGAAATCTTCAAAGCCCTTTTATCTTGCGAAAGGCTTCCATGCGAAGTGTACGGGTCACATGACCTCCACAGTTTGCCTTTCAATTTGAATTTCAATAGTTATTGTAGGGAAGGGAACCTTTCCTACTGCCCAACAATCAACCGTTGAAACGGTCTTCCCTTCGTTTACAAAATTTACAAGTTTCTGTATGAACGTTGTTACATAATTGTATTGTGAAGAAGTTTGCTCTTGCCTCTTGCCGTTCCTCGAGTGCGAAATTTGGTGGTCACGTGGCAAGAACCTTCACCGAGCCACTGGCGCGGAACCAGCGACCATGATATTGTCACCCGTTACCGGTTTTTACTTCTTTCTCTCCCATGAGAGACGTGACTTGAAAGTTTTGATTTGATGCTTGGTGAAAGGTTTCTTAAGGCTCGCTTACCACGAAGAAGTCTCAAGGTCAATGAAATACTGCTTGATATCTTTGAACTAGCCCATTATTAGGCGCTGTTTCTCTCCCGCAAGAGTCGGTGACCAACTATTGCTAAAAAATACACTAAAACTTTCTGTATGTAATCATTTAACATTTACTGGACCGTAAGGTCTGGCTGTAATTGAAGAAAAAATGAGCGTAATTCGACCATAAAATATGCTGACTTTGACATTAAATACCATAAGTATGTTTGCAAACCGCAAAAAATTGCTGTCCTACATACAACGATGTCATGGGTACGGGTGGAGCGAAGGTTCGCTCAGTCGCCATGTGGGACGCAATTGTTGCACCAATGAAAGGCTTATTGTTCGAGCGATGTAGGCTGGTAATTAATGGAGACTGAAAGAAGCTGAGAAATTGTTGTGGGCCGCACGTTGTCGCTGACACATTTCCCACTAGAAGGTTGATGAGTCTCTGATGTGAGCTGGGGAGGACAGGACATTGAGTCATGGCAGCCTACGGGTTCTGACAAAGAAAAGAACGCAGTTTACGGGTGTTCCATTGCGCAATCTCAGCAGTACGTGATGTTTGCATCTCAACGGTGATATTGTGAAACGCTGCTCTGAAGGCTGAATGTGACTGATTTCTCTCACGAAGTCAAATTGAATGATTCTTCAAAGTATTTTGACCAGTTTTGTTACTTCGCGCTATTCATAAATAGTAACGTAAAAGCTTACGTTCTACTGGCGTGACTCATCTTTCATTACGACAGTGAAACGAAGACAACATTGACACTTCATCGTTATTTTTTTCACAATGTTTTAGTAGTAACTGATCCTTCTATTGTCTACTGCTGGACATGGGCCTACTCGCTCGTGCACATTGTCTTGTGCATGCGGGATGAATGGCCTTAATACGGCACGCTGGCGAATTCACTCTTAATGGTGGTGTACTTCCCGAGAGCTTGTCCTTAATTTCTTATCCTTTAATCATCTTTTACCACACCCGCAGCAACATAAGGGACCATCCATAAATTAAGTCACACAAATTTGGTGATTTTTAGAACCATGTCACAGGTTGTCCCCTGTGATACGGTGATACTGTCCCACCTCGCTCTGTCACACTCACTTTGAGGACCTCCCTCCCCCTTACCGTGGGACATAATTTATGAATGACCTTAGGTGGTTCTAACCTAAAGCCACACTGTCCGGCAAGTTTAATTGATTTTTCGTTATTCAGATATAAAAACCACAATTACCAGAATAAAAATCGTGCGTTGCTTGTTTAAACGTATCTTGAAAACAACTCACAGATGGCGTTCTTTGATCCCCCGGGAGTGGCGCCCGACTATAAAAAGTTGAAGGTAGCTAAGTAGGAGAATATTTTTATTTGGCGCCAAGCAAAGCTACTACAGTTGCTTCATGTGTAAAAGTTACATGGCTGCTATATAGCTTATGATCACAGTACCTGGACCAAAGACGAACAGAAATAAAAAATATTTATGGCTACGAAATTTTTCATTAATTCTGAATTGAAACAAATCGAAATTACTGCTTAATCGAACCCAAGGGTCATAGTTCTCACGTCCAAGTTCTGGGCTAAAATGAAGTAGATATTGTTTTGCAGATTTACTGAAACGAGAACTTCATAGGATCCGAACATTCTCAGATTTCATTGAAACAAATGTGGTTAAACTATTTTTAGTACATTGTGCACTCTACGTCCTAGCATTTAGGTCGAAATTACTGCCGAATTGGCTGGACGAGTCGTTGTCCTCAACCTGTATCGCTTCTGAGTCTGTCTCTCTCACGGCCCACGAGCGTTTTTGGCTAATTTTACACGTCTGGCTAAGTGTTACGCCCAATTTAATTTTCTTTAGCTTTCCTAGCCCTTCAGTTGTTTCTGTAAGAATCCTATGTATTTATTGGGTACATTATTTCTTTTATGCACAATCCACCTGTATTCGTCTACAGACTTCCCATTGCCACCCAAAGTTGCCTGGAAGAATTTGCTTTAGCGAGGCCGCCGATTGTACATCTAATTCCTTCATTCTTGTGTTTCTTCTCTGTATTTGGTGTACAGTAAAGTGTACTATGTCACATAAACCAGTTGTCTCTGGTGCTCGCCATTCTCGTATCATGTTTTGTCAGCCTCACGCGATGTGAGAGTGTGCGTGCAGCGTTCGTCGCACCGCACGTGTAAGCGCGGCACGTGTGCGCGCGCGGGGCGGGGGGCGGGGCGCGCCTGCGCGGTGACGTCACACTGTTTGTAAACTACGCGCGCTATACATACACTTGTAATAGGTACTTGTTATGCCTTAGCTTTGTTTCTGCTCTAAAGCCGGCCAACAGAACAACTCGGCACTATATAGCTAATTTATATAACTAGGGAAACCTGAATTTCAGGAGGCAGTCTTTCAAATCTGGCGTCGAGTCGGGAGTCGAGAAACGATTACCTCAAGGTGAGATATATAAGTGAATATTTTCGCTGTCGTTTTCAAAATTAATTACTCCGATAAAAGTTTCTTCTTCGCCCCCAGCAATGGTACTTTAATCCCAGCAGTTATTGAGTTGTAAAAATGTCCAGCAAGTCCCGTTTGTTTAATAAATGATTTGAATTTGAATGGCATAATAAATCCCTTTGTCACTGGCGAGTCCGCACCTTTTGAACTTCGTAATGCTTCGGGTACTCCCCTAAGGGTTCTACTGTCTTTTCTGTAAATTACATAAATGTTTTATGTAATGTACAGCTAAAACTGTTGAGGTTTTTGGCTTCGAGCGTAAGATATATATAAACAACGCAACTTTTTGTATGGAAACTAAATGCATCATTTCAGTGAGTAAATTGTAGTGATAGGAAACCACATCACTGATGAAATGAAACATCTCCCTCGACTCGGCTCCACACTTTTGACGAACTTTTACAATTATAGCGAATATATATTTTTTGGTATGACTCAAAGGGAATTGTTATTTTGAACAAATATAAAGTGTCTTGAACAAAAATGTATGGTATTAAACGTAACCAGCATTTTCAGTATCACCGTCTTGTGCATGAGGTATGTATGGCCAAGCTGGTTGGCGAGTCCACTCTTATTATCCCTCGTGTTAACCCTTAGTCGCGTTTTATAGACACCCACGGCATGGGATGGGGCGGTGCCGCTGGACACCACCCTTACTTCCCACTAACTTCCATTAATGTTAAAAATCATCGATCAACCTAAATACGAAATATAAATGTATGTTTATTTTTAATTTTTATTATTTACATTGTACCCATTTAAACCAAATTGCACCCACATTTCCATTTCTGTTTGATCTAGTGGTTGACTGGTAGAAAATGTCATATGGCGTTATATCCTTTCTAATAAATGAAGTAATAAATAAGATTTAGAGGCATTATCAATTATAACGACATTATAACAATGTTATACAATAAGAATAACAGGGCAACGACTATAAATACCTACAGCACGAACTATCGTAAAAATATCTTTTTAATAAGGGCCCGTTCTGCATTCAATAGTTTGTGTGGCAAAGATGAACACATCGACTTGTTTTTATTGTTATTGTTGTTTTACTCAGTACAGGCCTATATCGAGCAGTGGTACAACATAGGCGGATGGTACGGTACGGCATTTGTTTAATTGCCGTACCGTACCATCAGCTCATGTTATGTATTTTATAACTATTTTAATAACGTTTCTAAACTTCAATTAGCTGTACAGCAAGGTCAGGAATTTCAATTTAAGCCCTTATACGTAGGACCCATCTACATGTCCAGTGGCTGCAACAACAATATATGCATGAATGTATGCCGAGTTGCGATTATCAAATAGTGTACAAGCACACAAGTACGGCGCCGACACGTCGACGCATGTCGGCATCTACAAGACGCAATGACTATTTTAAATATGTATATCTAACATGTAGTAAAAAAAATACAAATACGTATGTACTAACTGGACCTTCCAATAACATAACATAACGCTTTGATTCTATAAACTCTGTTAGATTAGCAAGCTCTGGCTTGTAATCCGGGTATGTCACACCACGCGACCGTAGTCTCCGCTGAAAGATAATTATAAGTATTGTAATTGCACGGTTATTGAGGCAGAACATAAAATGGTGGATGTTTGTGCAACAACATACTCGTTACCCAAGTTCATTCAAAATAAATGATTTTATTTAATGTCATTTGATATGCAAAAGCCGCTTCCCTGTTATTAAGTTGAATCCACAAAATCATCGCGGTGACCGCTCGAAGAACCGTTGCATCATCGGATTTTTGGCGCAACGCGGCGTCTTCGATCTAACGAAAACGAAGAAAAACAAAATTCTTCGAAAAACTGTCGTCTTTAACTCGCGTTGGAGATAAACGTACACCCATCGGAGTTAAATTCTCGCCGCAGTGAACATCTATCTCGTTCCCACTTGCATGAAATCAGGAACGTGCGCGAGGGAGACAGTCAGACATGTTCCAATTTTGCCAGGTTATCGAGTGCCGTAATCATGAGCTCGGCAGTTCTACGCAGCAGTGTTACACAACTGTTACTGCATTTTGCACCGTATTGTTAACTTCACAAAGCACATTTTTAAGTGAACGACAGGTGTGGGAAAAAAATTAATATTCCCTTTATTTGTAAAGCTTTACAAAAATAGACTTTATTACTCTAATTTAGGGTTGAGTTTAAGTTGATTTTTGTTTGACTTTTATGCGAATACATTAGTATACTAACAATTGGGCTCGCGGCTATGACCCCGAGTTCTCAATGCTGCTCAGTTTGCTCAAGATGAAGTACCATATGATGGTGGATAATAAACTTTACCTTTGCCGGCGGCTTCGCTCTGCTTGCTAAGGTCAACAAAAGCAAGGTTTATGGTATTTTTGACAAAAAAAATCACTTTGCGTTTGATGATCATTGCACTTGAATCAAACAAAAGTCCTTAAAATAGTCGTTTTGTTTGTTTCAAAGAATAAAACGCCGATGGTAGACGTCAGTGGGAAGGCAGAGTTCGTTACTTTCCGCACGTTTGCGAAACAGTAAACAATAGTTGTAGTTTTTCAAGCCCTAATCTATCTCTCTCTGTTTTTTATACCTTTTCTCTAAATCCATTCCTACATCTCCAAAGGTAGGCAGCGCATTCGGGCCTGTGCCAACGTTCTGGACTACGAATGTTTCCAATAGCAAAAACTAATATATTAGACTCTAAAAATGTGACTGCCATAGAGTACATGTATAATATATATCTAGTATGTATTCTCCAATCGATGGTATGGTATAACGTTGATTTTTTTTTTGGGATTTTTTGAAAGTTTCCTCCGTCATAATTTTGAAACTGCTAAACAGATTTGACTCTTAACCTAGATATAGAAAATATTTTTGGTTAATTTTTTCTCTGAGCGATTCAACAATGCACTCTTCAATCTCAACAAAGTACTCGTATTCTCATGTTTCACGGTTTTTAGTAGATTTCTTGGTGAACTCTAAAAAAATTGGCGTTTAGTGTTGCTTTTGAAGCAAGCGGGTGTCAATAGCCTGAAATCACTAGAAAAAAGGTACAAGCGCATTTTGATGACATTTCAGAAAAATGCATTCTATTTTGGTAAAATTTTCATTAATTTGAAATCAAGTTACCTACATAGGTACTTGGGAATTTTGGATAATAAAAAGAATTAGGGCATTTCTCACCACCTCCTGATACATTATCAGAAGGTATCAACGTCAGTATCGGCTAGATTTAACTGGCAGATAATTTATCTGTCGGATTGTTAACAGTTACTTTATCAGGATGTGGTGAGAAAGGCCCTTTTTAATTCTTTTTGTTTATTTTTAATTTCCGAATATATATATATTTGTATATGTGTGAATACGTTGTGTATGGTGATCCCTTTTTTTCGGAATGGCTAAATTCTGTGGCTCTAATGGCCTCTCAAAAGTCACCGGACATGTATAGTTTAGGGCGAGCGCAGAAGGTGCTCAGTCAGAAGCAAACAGTGTGTGCAGCAACGAGCCCAAGGGCTCCCCCGCCGGTAAACCGGCGCAAGGAACGGGCCTCAGCTTAGGGCGTTGCTTTGGGAGGATACCGCGGGATCGCGAGTCGGTCAGTAGCGGCCAGGCACGTGCCGATACCTAGTAAAAGTGTTGGCTGAAGCCTGGTGTGTGTTCACGGTGCAGCGAGGGTGAAGTCCTCGTCTCCGCCGGCGGGGACGGTATATGTGTACTCTGTGAATGTAGCGTATGGTGACTTCAATACTATGAGCACAATTTAAGTAAACAAAGAATAGGGCCGTTTACAAGAGCAATAAAATCCCTTTCATGAACTGTCCTTATGGCCACCTCGAAGCAACACTAAACCTATTCTAAATAGTGTAACAATACAGAAAAACGTGTACAAATAAAAAAAGATGACTATTTACCCCAAACAATTATACAGTTTAAATGTACTTAAAATATTCCTAGCAAAGACAGACTGAAGATTCGGCTTCGGCAGAAATTGAAGCCGAAGGTTTTGCATCCAACTGCCGAAAACGAACGAACTGTTACGAATGACGCCAGCGCAGCTACATTTAATATATACGTAAAGTAGTTACCTTGGGGATAAGGCTCGGCAACTGCTTTTCCGCGCTTAAATCTTTTCAATGGCACGAGACGCTTGATTACGTATAGTTTCTAAATTAGACAAACCGAGAAATTGAGCGCGGATACCGAACAAGTACTATTTATTGAGCGTGCGTTGTCAAGCTTGTCCTACCAAACTTTGTTTATGATTATTAACAGATTCAATCTGCCCGTTGGCTCTGGAAGAGCCCCTCGCGATAAGATGAAGCTCAATGATGTGTTCGTTGCATAACTGTCTAAAATCTGAACTGATATAGCATCTACCTTGATCGGCGATAACTCTTTTATCGCCACCACCAAAAATGGTCCACCGCGCAAGTCAAGGTGTTAAGGTCAAGTCAAGGCGGTACGCAAGTCGCGCACCGCGTCAAGGGATTAAGTGCACTCTCGTAAAACGTATTTAGTAAGGATTAAGTGCACTCTCGTAAAACGTATTTAGTAAAGGCGTCTATAATTAGTAATTATGTAATGACTACGAATATCCGTATTAATGAACTACTAACAATGTAATTGATTAAAACTATCAGAAATGTTAATTTGCCGGCGCGCGCGCGACGAGGAAATATTTTCGCTATTTATCACTGTTTACTTTTCTTAGGATTTATTTTTTGATTGTTGCCAAATAATAGCATTTAATTTAGTTAAATTGTATCGCTCATAACCCAATTTGGTACTATGTTACTGATATATTTCATTTAAATAAATAATTATAAATAAAACTGAGTTGTATCATTTTTGGACGGTTATTGTCAACACTATATCGCATAAAACAAAATAACAGTGCAGAATTTGCATTGTTATGAATACTTTTTAGTCGGTGTTCTAAGGTTTTTAAGTACATATATGTGGTAGAATCGTCGTCGGCTTCGGCCGAAGGTTATGGCAAAAGCCGAACAATCGGCTTCGGCTAAAAACTTACCTTCGGTCGGACACTATTAAATAGTTCTCAGACGGCGAAGGAACAAAAATACAAAATAAATAGCAACTAATAAAATTTCAAAAGAAGTAAAATGGTGTTTTGACTTAAAATAAAAAAAAAACAATTGGAGAACTTATCTTAGTTAACTTAACGTGGGCGTGTGGGAAATGGTCACGACGTATGACGTATTATGTAATAATAATCGTATTATTAAAGTAGTGTTCATAGTATATATATTGTATTTAAGTAGGTACACAGTACGTGTGCCCATTTCATTGCTCGCCTGTCGCTCTCCCGGGTTTGCTGGTAGAAATCTCCGAATGGAATAAGCACACCTTTTGAATTTATTTTCTTTTGTAACTTTTTTTTATCATTTGTGGGTACAATAAAGTATAAAAGGTTGCTTATGTTATCGTTAAAAATATTTTTACGCCTCCTATTCTTATGGGGCAGAATTGTCGGCGTTTCATTTAAAAAATAAAAATTGACTACGCTATGAAGGATATGGTTCTCAAGACTTTCCACGTGGACAGGTAGACGACATGATTTCAAAATTACAAACAATTTTCATTCCTATTACAAGAAGCATAAGACTTCTTTTCGAAAATACTTACGTGATATTTCGATATGCTCAAGTACGTCCATAGCTCCCCAAAATAGGGTTCATTGACCCGCACGCCCCTATGCCCCTCGCCCCTCGGAGGGGCTGCATGTTTTTGTTAAACCATTAGGGCCCCTCCACACCAGGTGGCTTTTATCGCGATAAATGCGAAATAGTCGCTTTGTTGAGATGGCTTGACGAATTTAACAATGTAGGGCGGCTGCCCTACATCCAAACCCAGCAAAGAAGAAATTCAGAAAAAACGTTTTTTCAAAATCATCATATTTATAAAGCTCTAGCCTCCAAACTATGAAACTATATTGAGGGATGCTGATTCGCCATATGCTTTCATCACTATAACATCTTCGTGCACCGACTCGGCATCCTTGACCAGGCAAGTGTTTGCCCTTTATGGAGAAAACAGCTGGTACGAATCTTGGGCACTTTCCACCGATAAGTCGTCTGATGAAACAGAGTCACTTCCTAACCGGGGACGTTCACTTGTTTCATGATAGTCTAAAGAAAATTAGGCGATTTATTTTAGCACTGTCGACTCCCCCCCACCCCCCTTCTTTAGAACTTCTTATTGTTGTATTATTTTTCTGAGGGGGAGAGTGCACGCTGCAATCCAACAGCCGATGGGCGCACTCGACTGGCCACGTTATCCCTCTCACAGAATACTACCTTGAAATGTACTGCATTTCCCACTTTATCATATTCCCCAATGTATGTACGTGTTTCGGTAGTGAGTGAGATATGCCAGAGCCCATTCCCATTCTATCCCTTCCCACGTCTCCAACCCTTTCTCCAAATCCTTTCTTTCATCAACAAAGGTAGGCAGCGCATCCGGAGGCGTGCCAAAGTTTGTCATTTTGGACTAATGTTGGCATGTATCGCGGATGTCTATGGGCAACAGTATCCACTTACCACCGGGTGGACTGTATACTCGTTTGCCAACTTCTTTCTATAAAAAAAAAACAATTTAAATTTTTAATTTTGATTTATTTTTTAATTTGCAATTGTGTATTGAATTTCAATTTTAATTCTTTTTCGGCTGTTCACTTTTTGTGTTTAACCATGGTGTCGTCACCTTTAAGTAGAGTGACATTTATTTAACGTTGTTGCATGTAACCCTTTCATTTACGTAATGTATGCTCTGTTGGTGTCTTTTAATAAATAAATGCCGTCCATATTAAAATCTTTCGTATTTCTGGAGATATGAATACCTTGAAAATTAGGAAGTACCTTCATCACGTGATGCTCGTAAAGTCCCTTTTGTATCTATCCGCTACTACACGAGCATTAATTTTTCACACTTAACCAATGGCCGACTCGTAGAGAATACCTTAGCTTTAAGGCATCGAGTCCACCTCTGTACAATACAGTGCAAAAAGGGTAATAAAATAAATAAATGTATGGTTTTAAAACGGCACGTTGGCCAACCAGTGTTGGCGAGTCGACTCCTTTAGACGTGGTGTAGTCCTCTCAGGGCTTGTGTTTGCGTCTGTTATCTTTTAGTCGCCTTTTACAATACCCGCAGGGAGTCTTTCTTAATGACTAGGAAAAATCATAAGTAACACGTCAGTCAGTAACACACTTAATGTACCAAAAACCATTCGATTTTAGTCCTAATTACTAGCGTATTAAGGTACCGGTGGGTATACGTTGAGATGCTGCTAACTGTACACACGTTAAAAATCTACAGCCTTGTGTTAGCTTATGATATCAAGTTCGCTTTTGGAACCTTTGGAAATCTTGTTTAAATTGTGCTAATGGTTCCTAGATTTCGTAAACCTGTCGGTATCGCCGTCTTCCCCTTTCTCCATGCTTCACCGTATTGGCGTCCCTGTCCGCCGCGTGACGGCCGATAACGGTGCGCCGGTCGTTTTACTCCATTTTTATTTTGACCGGTTTCAGAAAGAACGCGCTTCAGTATCGCCAGCTCGTGTTGCGAGAACAATGTTATAACGTACAGAAGCAGTCCTACATATTTTGCTCTTGTATCGGGAGGTTCAATGAATTGAATGAAATCAATGACTCGCTTAAAGGTAGTAGTATGTATTGCGAAAGACTCGGATGTCTATTGGTCCTTTTTTGAAGACTCGCCTTCACTATAAACCTAAAAAGTCCTTAGCTTTCGAGGCGAGTTACCCGAGATACGTGTACTAAAAACCTTTAGTATACCATTGGCACTGGCAAAATTTATTCTTTTTGCGTGCATGTGAGAGTTGTCATTATAATAGTCGTTATAAATATTGACAAATTATATACAAATTATTGACAACATTTGCTTGTTTTTGACGACTTATAAATGGTCGTGCAGTTGCTATATAGATATGAAAACTTGTAAAGCCTCTAGTTCGTGTAAACGAATATATATTGTAACTAGACGTAAGTTTTCCTATGAAAATAAAATACAATACAATCTAGAGAAAAACCTTATCTTACGTGAAGCGTCTACGTCATTACTCGCTAGAGATATTCGCATTGTATTTTTTATCTTTTATTCAAACCGTCTCATGAATCTACGTCATGATTGATCCATTTCAGAACGACTACGTTATAACCTCGTATCCTTTGCACATCAACGGGTTTCCAACTATATCATGTCGATTTGTGTCAGTCAAGCGTAAAAGGACTTCAGACTATATGTATATATAAGCCACCTCGTGTTGCTTATAAATCTTCAGCAAGAGGGTCACTATGTCGGGTGCAGTTGGACGTAGTTATCGTGATGTCTCTGAGATTAACTCGTGGATGATGATGCGGCATCAACCGAGACGATCGGTCATAATCCGCAGTGGCAATGGCACTAGTAGCCGCTCTCTCAAGCCACGGAATTCGGGTGTTGTCACACCCTCTATATTCCGCTTTGTATTGGGCGCACTTCGGCAGTGCTTTAGGGGCGTGCGAGTCCGCCGGAGGCCCGGAGGGAGCGTTTAATTGGAGGCGCTCTACGCAGCAAACGGAGGCAGACTCTAGGAGGGGGCGCAATCTAATGTCTTGTACAGGGCGGCGAAACCGCTAAGACCGCCACTGTATTTAGGTCCCTATTAAATTCGTGAAATCTTGTTTACCACGTTCATACATATTCCATTCTTTTAGAGTTTGTCAGACCTAATTAGTCTCAATTTATACTAATAAATTGTGCTAATGGTATTGTGGATATGAAAGAGCACTAGCTCCCATATTGTCATATCCACTACAGCAGCATTGCTTTTCAAGATGGCATTAATTTAAACTGGTACGATGAGGTTTAAACCGTCAGAATTAATTTGCCGAAGTACCCAGTTCCTTCGCCGTTAGAAACCTTATTTCTTCCTCCCACTTTGCACAGATTGCAGATATTTAGCTCTACCGTTGAAGTTGATGTTGGCCGCTGATAGTACTCGATGGTCCCCTTGACCCAGTAGTCAATATTTCGCTTTGAAAAATGCAAACTAACGAGGTCACTGTATCGGCGCGGTGGTCAAGGTTGATATCTACTCCGATTCCCAAGATATATTTGAAGACTAAAACTTGAAAATTCCTGGTACTCAAACTAGATTTTCCTTTAGCAATTCCCGAGCGATTACGAAAAGACTGTTGCCTCCATAATGCGGAAACCGCGCGTAATATTTCCGCGTCACATTTCTGCTTCCCGATTGGAGTGGTATATCATTACGATTTACAAAGGGACCTCCGAGGGCCAGGGAATTGGCCTTGTGCGGATATACGCCATTATACGCTCTAACACGTACGCTCCAAGGTCGAGAATGGAGAGCGTTTGGTAACAGAGTCAGTGTGCCAGTGGGCCGGTGACGCAACTAGCGATTGTCGGCGTGCTGGGCGGCGGCGGTATAGGCGGTGCGAAGAGGGGGAGGTATCTTCCAAGTGTTTATCTAACATCTGAGAAGTAGGCCCTTTTAGCGAAGCACATATTGGAGACATATTATTATAGCTGTACTGTTGGCCGTAAGCGGCAGAAGTTCCTCATCTTCTGTTTCTGATTCTGATTTTAAAACTAAACTAGTTGTTCCATATCCTTCTCCTTGGTCTAATATTCGATTGTGCAAAATTTTATTGTGATTCTTGTTGAGGTGTAAAAGAACTTTCGAATTTACGTAGTTAGTATTCCAAGATTATACGTGTGTGGAAGAACAACAAAGGCGTGGTTCTATCAACTAATTGGGTTGATTCATTCAATTTATGGGCTATTTGTTCATCTGAAAAGATGTATCGATTTAATGAAGGCTCACCATAATGGATGGATTCGCTGTTAGTAGATCCTGGAAGCCCGTCAAGTTAAACTATAATAGAAATTTGTAGCACGGGACCACAGAATCTTGTCCATAGTTAGACTGACTTTTTGAGTCCTTTGCGTGGGATCGAAAGTGTATGTATGTTTTTTTACGAATGCATGGTTTTGCAAGGAGATGTAGTCTAAAGAAGATCTACATTTTCGCTTATCACGCTCTGTAACACCTCTAACACGAACCCGCAATCCCGAATATTCGGCATTTATACAAACTAAATTAGGCCAAGGAGTGGTACAGTTTCTTTGATAAACCTGATAATTATTTTTTAAACATTTTAATACAACAGAAAAATAATTAAGGCTTTAATATAACAAAATAACAATATATTGAATGCAACAATGGTTGCGTGCCGCGCAACAAGCAGTCAACAGAATGTCCAAAAGTGACAGAAAAAAAACCAGCGTAATCGCTGCACAATATGGCGCTGATAACGCCGACAGCATCATTTACAGTTATACGCTCGAAGATTTGTCCAGTTGTTGATAGGCAATCCATCAAGTGGAACAGTCTTTCTGTATCCCTGTTGCATAAGGCTCCAAAGTTTCACGGAGCTATCAGTAGTCACGAGGCGGTTCAGGCTGTCGCGGTGTCGTAACGTTGGAAAGCGGCCCCGCGAGAGTGAAAGTCGCCCAAATCACGCTGACACGCTCCTGCCGAGGTTTTTAAAGCTGCTCGCTGGACTGTTGCAGATTTTAGGCTGAATATACTTGTGCTTTAGGTGTTCTTCATTTCTGTATATTGAATTTTTAAACCTATTTTTCACCTATTTATGTCGGTTTAGTCAAATCTGTTGGAACTCTACTGTTTTAGAGTGTGTCCTCTTTAATGTGGCTGATAACTAAGCTCGGGCTCGTCGCTGGACTTGTTGGATGTTGGACTTGTTTCACTGCACCTTGCACCTTGCAAACACTTCGCAGGGCGGCAATAGGTACTCGTTAGTGATTTAGTAATGATGCTTTGTTCTTTTACAATTTGTAAGGGGTTCTGAATAGGCAAATTGATGAGCGACCCCGTAAAGCAGGGGTGCTCAAACTTGTGATCGACTTGTCGATCGCGATCGACCGACTTACCTTGACTAAAAAAATGCATATTGTGCGGAAAACTAATATCTATGCCACGATATACCCTACCTAGACGACAATCCTGCATCACACATACTTGCAGCCTCTCAGAGTCGATCGATCGTAGTCTAACAATATTGAGGTAGATCGCCAGCAGTCAAGTTTGAGCACCCCCGCCGTAAAGCCTATTCAAGTGATACATTAAATTATACCACTGCAGGGCAGAAGCGTGCCCTTAGTCATGAGGGGATTAAATGTTAGTGAGTTCACCTCCATGCCTCCATGGCTTGCCACCCTGGTAAGAGATTCAGCGTTTTTGCCATTTAGCACCACTCGGAGGACCACTTATAGGTTGAAACGTAGGTAACTCAAATGCATTGTTTTTTATAATTATAAGGCTCAAGTGTCTCCGAAAAGATACTCCCATTGTGTATTAGTTTCTCAGTGTGTGTCATATGTATACATATCATACCAGCACATACGAGGTATTACAGGTGGCTCCGTCAATGCCGCTGTGTAATGGTGTGGTTCACACAACATACATTCATTAATAAATAATAATCGATGATTCATCACTATAATCAATATTTTCGATCATGCCTGTATTTAAAAAAATCGTTAATATTATTTTTATTTACGGAAAAATCTCGAGAATGTTGGCGAACGATTGAAATTTTGACAGCTACTGGGGATCCCTATAATGAGACCTCTAAATAAGTCTAATGACTAATAAGTATCGTGCGGCCAACAATTTATCAAATAAAGACAGGAATATTTATTTGACAAATCGCACAAATAAGAGTAAATGATGATAGAAAATAATTACAAAGACGATTAACAATAATAAATAAATAAATAATTGTCATTCCGGGCGCGGCAGTGCCCTGTCGAAAGAGTCTCCAGCTCAGCATAATGCAGAGTGCCCGAGAGGCTTGTCTAGTGCTCATTTTCAGCTGGTGCCCCGGTGACTCACGGACCTAAGTGGAATCAGATTGTTTGAATGTGGCATTTCGATTTCAACATGTACTCACCGTGCGAAGTGTCGACATAGTGGTTTTTTCTGTATTCCTGAGACTGAATCACACATCCTTTGTTTCACGGAAACAGCAAAGTAACGCATCAGGATCCCAGACCATATAAATAAGTCTTGACGCTTTTGGTACTTGCTAATTGCGCAAATATCCTCATTTGTCCTTTGTGTAATTGTCCCCCCCCCCGTCCCGCCTCGCCCCGCCTCGCCCACTGCGCCCTGCGGCGGCCATGATGCGAGCTAGTGACGTCACACAATGGAGGTGTCGCGTGCACACCACGGCGGAGACAGTTGTATATCGACAGTTGTGTATCGACATTGTATTAATGTCGATGATAGTGATATTTTGTGTCTCATAGTACAAATACTGGAAGTATTGGTGGTAACATGAACAACTGCAGATGTCTCGCCATTAGATACTCCACGTCGCATAATCACGAGCAGAAATATTAAAAGTATAAATAATATAATGGCATCAGTTTCCTTTGAGCCGTGTGTTTCCACCGGTTTTAGAATGACACCATCCACCATCTCCTCCTGTGGCTGTCGTAAAAGGCGACTAAAGGATAATAAACTCGCCACCACAAGTGCTCAGGAACTACACCACCTCTAAAAGAGTGGACTCGCCAACCCGCTTTGCCGGCGTGGCGTGGCGTGGCACGAGGAGGCCCGAGAGGTCCAATAGTGGACTATAAAAGTGCTGGTTACCGTTTTAATAGTTTCCTTTATTCCATCGTTTCCATTTTTATGGGTTCAGCTATTCTGCTCCATTTATTCGCTTTTAATTCTTCTATGGCTTCCGTATGAAATGGCAGTACATTGTCAGAATTAGGAGATTGCGCTGTGGCCTGTGACGGACGTACGTATCGAAATTATAGGGGAAGCCCTACGTAGCTTGCCTGCTATGTAGATACAGTATTTAGTGATTTCATAGCGTTTGAAATACATTTTACGATAGTATGAATGATGGCAGAGTGGTGGTCGTCCGCTAGCAAGGTGGGTTCACAATTCTGAGAGGGTCGTTAGAAGTACTTGATAAAAACAGCACAGAAATAACAAAAGTAGATTGCTTCATTGGTTTCCATTTTATAAGCAAAAAAACTAAAAAAAAAAAAACGATTTTTTGTTTAAAAGTGTTTATAACAAATTAATGGACAACATTTTCGAGTGGAAAACATAACGGCATTCATCTACGGACTGTCCTTCATATGATGCCACAGTCGGTTTCCTACTAGGATTTATGTCACAATGAATTGCTCTATTGCTTGGCTAGATAATTAATAAAATAAAAGAATGTCAATTAATAATATTATGTCAATTGAGAAAAATATAACATTCACAATTATTATCTTCCTATATTATACATTCCTACATATTATACTATATTGCTATAATTATTATTCATTACTTGAGCTTTGCGCCAACTTCCACCACACAATTACGGACAGCTTGCCTTATCTATCCATTTGTATCTGTGCTTATACTCGTAGGTTAATTTATGGTCTGCTAAGTGTACTTCACCATTGGCATTCTATAATTAACAAATTAACCCTGGGAACAAAAACACGGTTGTAGTTTGCTGTTATCTAATTGTGTGGGCATAATCGAAAATTGTACTAATTGTAATTCACAAGCGCAGTTGCCTCTTGTACGAAACAACAAAGTTGCCAAGGTATTTAAACGCAGATAATCCAAAAATAAACTGAATGAACGGTTAGTAATATATGACAAATATGTGCTTTGGTCGTTATCGGGCGTCGCACACGCACGGGAAGCGACATGCCGCGAGTTATCGCAATGCGACCGCTACCATTGTGTGGAGTGTTGACGCTCTACGTGACTGCGACCACATTGTTAACATACCAAAATTGTTTTGTGTAGCAATTTAAACAAAATCATGTTAACAGGTGATTTTCTATCTCAAAGAACGAGATGAATTGATCTAGCTTCCAGTCTGTATTGCCCGATACCTAAATTGTCAATAGAATGTAAGTAGGTACAATTTAGTTCTGAAACTATTTTCGCGAGACACCTGGTGGTGTAGATGTTTGATGAAAATAGTTTTACAACACGCAGTAGGTACTATTTTGTTTTCCAAATTTCTGAATTCAATGAACAATTGTAGTGTCTGCACGTTAGCGTAATATCGCAGAGAAGTTTTGCTAACAGGAAACAATTATATTACACAGTGGGGATTTTAGCAACGTTATTTCAAAGTAACGAAGGACAATTTAATATTTTTAAATTGTGAACTAATTCACATATCCTAAAATGACTCACGTTTGCAAGCGTTGCGACAGATCCCACCAACACGTTGCAACAGATCCCACCAACACGTTGCGACAGATCCCACCAACACGTTGCGACAGATCCCACCAACACGCTGTTACAGATCCCACCAACACGTTGCGACACATCCCACCAACACGCTGCTACAGATCCCACCAACACGCTGCTACAGATCCCACCAACACGTTGCGACAGATCCCACCAACACGCTGTTACAGATCCCACCAAAACGTTGCGACAGATCCCACCAACACGCTGCTACAGATCCCACCAACACGCTGCTACAGATCCCACCAACACGTTGCGACAGATCCCACCAACACGCTGTTACAGATCCCACCAAAACGTTGCGACAGATCCCACCAACACGCTGCTACAGATCCCACCAACACGTTGCGACAGATCCCACCAACATTTGAATTATCATTTTGCATTTGCGACTTGAAAATCTATCGAGAGAAAAGTGTATCCTTATCTTAAGCCCACCATCCTGTAAGAAGGAGTGGGGCCCTTTGTGGAAAACACCTCGTACCGCTATATTTGGTATTACCCATCCTTCCAAACATATTTTTCCACGGGTGTATTTTCAAATCTATTCGTAAATCTGCAAATGTTGTCTGTCGGTTGGCATGTATCGCGGATGTGCAAGTGTGACAGTATCCACTCATCTGACAGGTAGACTGTCTGCTCGTATACGAATTAGCAAACACAAAATCCTTGAACCCTCATGTCGTACCATAAATCTTATACCGTCTTTATTTAGTAAGGATGTCTTTGACTCCACGAAAGTAAACACAGAACACAATGCACGGATTGCACACAGAAAATATTTGTACTGGATTTGTGTTGACACGAAACGGACGAGTCGTTTGTAGGAAAACATCTGACGAAAGGATCTATCTGACTTTTGGTCACGGTGCAACTGGAATTGTGACATTTCAGATAACTGAATCTAATGTGGCAGATGAGGTACTAGTAAAATTACGTGACAGGTCATCATTGAACCAATTTGACGACCGATTCTTTAGTAGTCTGTGATTTTTTTCTAAGTGAGGCAATAGTTATTTTGTCAGCTTGAATTACCGAAGTTAATGCTCTGAATTGCGCGTTTTCCACATGATGCTTCTTCGTTGGAAACGGTTTTTTAAAACCACCCTTTTGTACATGTTATATGTTTACAATGTATGTTAATTATCTTATTTTGTTATTGTGTGTCTGTGTGTGTGCCGTGTGATGTCGACCACCTTTAGAATACATCACACCTATAACTGTATAATATTGTATTTGAATTATACAGTCTTTTGCAAACTGTTTGCGACGGATTTATGGCATTACGGCAAATAGTGAGGTTTTTGTAATGCTGCATTTTAACAACATTTGTAACGTGTACTTATCATTAAATATAATTTTAAAGAAATAGCACTACCCCATCTCCTCCCGTGGGTGTCGTGTCGTGTCGTGTCGTGGCGACTAAGGGATAACAAAGCAGCTACCACAAGCGTTGAAGTATTAAACCACCTCTAAAAGAGTGGACTCGCCCGATTGGCCAGGCCATTTGAGACCATAATCTCTCATGCACAAGACATGAAGTCCTTGTCCAACAGTGGACGATAGAAGGATCAGTTTTATCTATCTATCTGTTACAGACGAAAATAGTTGGCCGGTGGTGGTTGGATGAGAAGAGCCACAGATGGTGTGTGGTGGCGAACAGAAATAGGCTAATGGAATGGTGTCTATTATAGGATATAGGTACACGGTTAATGTTTCACACAGAAGTGTAACATATTGCTTGTGTATTGTTGACAGCGATGGTAGCAGCGCCGGCAGCCCGAAGGAGGCGTGCGTGGCGCAGTCGCCGCCGCCGGCGCCCGCCAAGCGGGACGTGCGGCACCCCCATCCCCACCACCACCATGACCAGCGGCGATTGAGTATAGGTCAGTATCATACGCGAGCCACATTCATTTATTTATTATGTTTTTAATGTTCACAATCATTATATCCCAGTCCACCATGCATGCATGCATCATGGTTATGCAGAGATGACGCAGTGGGTCAAATGACAGTTAAGATTAAGTAAAACTATAGTGAGTTAATTAACGCATATTAATTAAATACCATAATATACATAGATACATGCATACATACATATATATGATAAGCTTACTGAGAAAGCGAATGTCTTCACATTTTTGGTGGAAGCTGGTGGAGGAAGAATCTTTATTAAAACGACTGATCAAACATCATTACACACTTGTCTTATTAGTGGTAATTCAACATACATCAGATCAGATTACATCGGCAGGTCGCTGCCGATAGGTCTAAATGGCGGACAATGGGGGAGGCCTATGTCCAGCAGTGGACGTCCAAGGGCTGAGATGATGATGATAATGATGATGAGATCAGATTTGTGATTGGTAAAGAAGAATTGTGAGAAGAGTTTTTTTTTCATTAAAAGAGAAGTTATTAATGAGTAACTCAATCGGCAGCAAATTTAAAGATTGCTTTGGTTTAGGTTCTCTGGTGGCAATAAAGTAATGAGAAGCAGGACTCAGGAGCGGGGGCTGTGGGGGGGTTGCTTTCTTAGAAGCAGGACTCCATCGGCTGTGGGGGGTTGCTTTTTTAGTAATTTAAAGTTATTCATTTCAGTTAGTCAAAAATACATAGTTTATTTTCCTGATTTGCTACTCATCTCAATATAAGCCCAAATCTATACATATAATAAAACAGTAAAAGGGTTGAGTTAAATAATTTAATTTAAAAAGAAATAAATTGGTGATCATTTGAGAAGCTACAGAACCCAAAACAGTAATTTTTACATTTTTTGTCTGTTTGTTTGAACGTTGCGTACAAACTCCTGAATGGATTTTGATCGGGATTTAATAGCCAAGTATCCAGGAGGAAAACTGGTATAGGTGTCATCTTCATATGACACAAGGAAGTTGAGTTGTAGAGGAAAATAAAAAGATGACTTTTAGTAGAATTAACTCAAAAAGTACACGTTGGATTTATATCCGTGAAATCCATCATGTTACAGGTGTTGAAAATCTTTTACAGCGGTTGAGTCCACGCGAGTGAAGCCGCAGGCGGAAGCTAGTACATAATAAATATTTAATTATTTATTCATAAAAACAATTACTTAAAACTAATAAATTCGTTGTAACGATATTTGCAGGTGGCGGCGCGGGGGACTCGCAGTATGTGGAGCGGCGCGCACCCCACCCCCCCGAATATCGCCCTCGCTTAGGTATGAGTTATCTTCCCCCTTCCTCGCTCTGAATAATTCTCACTCGCAGCCTACAAGCATGCGATAACAGCTCATCTACGTAACAGATAGACACAAACTATTTCTTTTTGCCGCGTTACATTCTAATTCAAAGCTACTCGGCGAGCTAGCGATGCAGACAGTTATGTTCCAAGTTTCTTTACGGGATAGAAGGAAACGAAGACATTCGCCAAAAAACTAAAGTCACCTACACACAGGTAGCTCTTGGCTCGTGGCAGGACAGTTGAAGTGTTGGACGCCCTCCCGGCCACATTGACCGACAACTTAAACAAGTTCCCCGGTGGTGGTTCATGTGTGGTGGCGACCCTTGTGACAGGCCTATACCTAGCAGTGGAGATATATAGGCTGATGGTATAGTATGGTACCTTTGAACGCACGGAACGGAAGTGATGCAATACGGCGGGTAGATCGTGTAATTTTAAAAGTGAACTTTATCTTATGATGTTCATGGTTAAAATTTGCGTGATACTCGGCCACCGTCCGACGGAAATGCGCGGCGCCGCGCCAATCCCGGCGTCGAAATAAAGAAAACTCAAAATACTAAAGGTATGATTGCGAAGATAGCGACAGCCAACAACAACCGACGAACGGCACCTGTCCGATGATTAGCGTGTACTGATGAGCTAGTGTTCGAATGCAGCGTCCGCCTGTCGCTGTACTCCGAGATTAGCTCGCACAAATCAATAGGACCTACTGTCCGTGCTTCGCCGACATCAGTTAAGAATGTCAAACGTTGGATGCGTCACCCACCTTTCAAGATTTAGGAATTGGTTTGGGGAAAAGGTTCGGCTAAATTATAGGGATGAGACGGCTCTCGCATGTCTCACTCACTACCTGGTCACATACGTACATTGGGGGGAATGTTATCATTTATTATTCACATTTCACTCTAGTCTTTTGTAAGTTCACATTTTCCCAGTCCAGTCTGTTTCGGAAAGGAATTCATTAGTACCTATGTTTGCGCAGGTCGGGCGGCAACAATGTCGCGGTCGATCCACCGCGACCAAGGCATGGGTGAGTACTCACTCTTCTTGTAACTTCCTTGCACACTGCTATCAAGTTACCTCTAGAAACTTCTCGATATTTCCTTGATAGATGACAGATAGCGGCCGTGTTCACCGACCGCCCCCCCACCCTCCTCCCGCTCCTCCCGTGGATGCCATTAAAGGGATAACAAAGCGGCTACCGCAACCTGAGGGAACTACACCGCCTCTGAACCGCCTCTGAAATAGTGGACTCGCGCGGTGCGCGCGAGGAGGCCCCTGTCTAGTAGTGGCTGGTTAAAGTATATGAAATTGCAAATGAATAGCCGATGTTTAGTACTGCAATTAGAATTGCACATGTGGAATAGTCTCATCTTGGCAAATGTTTATAGTTTCAAAGCTACCAATAACCTATACCTATGCAATACACAGTCTTTATAAAATAAAATGTGGACGCGCGGGCGCAGGTACCACTGTCCTCCTCAGAAGAGAAGCTATTAGTAACATCTTTAACGAAAACATAAGTAACATTATATTCGGAAATTAAAATTAAATCCAAAACCGTATCTAGATTAATTTTAAATTAATGGAAATTTTACCAATTTTTTAAGTTTTTTAAGTCCACTTTTTTTTAAGGAGGTAGACTAGATCACAGTCTTTTTGCAAAAGTAACTACGTCGAAGGATGGTAAAGGGTCATACAGTTTTGGTGAAAATGAACATATCGAGGCCAGAACTGATCTCTCCAACGATGGGGCAACCCGCGAATGTGTTTCGGTTTACGCAACCGCGGCGAGCGTGGTTAACGCGTTTTGTGACTTGCAAGGGGAAAGTTTTATGCTGCTAATGAAGGTGGACATGAAATTGTTGTGAATATTTGAAATTGTTAAATAAACAAATACTGGTGATGCCCAAATAGTTACCTACCTAAAGTCTATCTTAGGCTGCGTCCGAGGTGGGCGCGAGGCGGGACATATATCTCCTGAGGTGTGGTCGATGTGACAGCGCAGCGGGGAGCGGATTCCGCGCCAGTGTTTCGAGCGGGAGCGGAGAGTACGAGTCAGTTTGCGATTTCCATGTTTGTAGTTTCTCTATAATAATTTTGGCATTTTAAGAGTGTATAATATGTATATTCCAAGTAAAATTTTGAGTGAGACATTGCCAATACAAAAACAGAGACTCGTCTACACCGAGAATCGCTTTAACTGCGAACACGTTGTAAAAGCAGCGGATCACGACGCCGCGTTCCTCGCTCTCGCGTCCACTCCGGACGCAGCCTTATAGTGAAGTTGACTGAAGTTGAAGAAGATTATCTGACGATTTGTAAACGATGAGGGGAGAGATCTCTGCCGCGGAAGAGAGTCCTGAACGCATACCTTAGAAGACCGTAATATTAAAATTCATCAACATTCCATTTCTGTATGGTCATGAAATATGACTAATAATGTATGATCGTAAATTTCCAGAGATGCGCGTCAGCCCCGGAGCGGGTCCATCCGGTGAACACCAGCACCACATGGTAACGTATAACTTTAATTGACCCACGCGACCCACGCTTGATTTGGTTACTATGCATGTTATGACAATTTCAAAACCAATTTGTAAACAATCAAACATGGTGGCTTTAGGTGACTGACACGGCTTTCAATTAAAGAGTGAAGTGATAATTGTTTACGTATCCATAATTTGATTCATCGAGGCTAGAAGTTAAATTTAAAACTAAATGTTTGATATATTTCATTAATTTAAGACAGAGTCATTCTCTCTCTGTCATCTCTGACCGCCATGTTTGTTTATATTCTGAACAAATTGAATTGAAACGGAGTATATTTTATTAGCTTAAAGTTGGGAATTTTGTTAGCATTGATTAACTAATATGGTGGAATAGTTTACACGGTTAGATCTAATCACAGACCACGCAAGTTCCTCAATTTGTATAGGAACCAAGTGTATCACATCACGAGTAAATTGTAGTGATGGGAAACAGCTCGCCGATGAAACCGATCCCCCTTGACTCGGTTCTTCACTTTGATGATTTTTTACAATTGATTATATGGCATTTTTGTTTTGTAACGACTTGTCAGCGACACCGGACGAAGCAGCGCCAACCTCGGGCGCGCAGCTTGCGCTTGCAGCTTGTGTCCCTCTATACCTACAAAAAGAGTGAAATAATTTAATACGTCAATCAGTACATTAAACCTGGTATATTTAACTAAAAATTAACATGTATTGCATGAATTTTTATCACATTATATAAACATGATGATTAATTTGCTCATATATGCATAACACTATCCGCACTGGCCCGTTCAAGCCTTTGACTTTTGAACGCGTCCGCTCCTTTTATTATTGTAAGTACGCATCATGACATCATGAAATACATGTTAAGTGTTAGTTAGGTAGAATAGTTTATATATCTGTGGATGTGATTCTAGGTCTAGTTCGTGTGGCTTGGTGGGTTGTTGTTCAGTCAGTATGTTCCCGTGTTACAGGACACGAATCCCTTAGAGGGTTCCCTGCCCCTGGAGTCGCTGGTGAGCGCGGGCTCGTCGGACGGCGAGCTCTCGTCGAAGGCCGGCGACAGCCCCAGTCGGAAACGGCGCCGGATCGGTGAGTGTAATTTACAGCTACGCGATAGTTTCCCGCTGATATATGAAGTTCTCTGTAATTTTTACTAATCTCCGGATCTACTGTAATCCGGCCGTATTTGATGTCACTGTGTGGTGTACTGTATAGCTTTCTGGAATATTCATTTCTTCTTTTCTATATTTTTATCTAAACAGTCTTATAATTTAATAAATCAATAATGGGCACGTGTCTGTGGTCTATGCACGAATGAAATGAATTCACCATTTATTTCGCTTAAGAATGTATCTAAATTATAATTTCTGAAAAGTATAACTAATATAACAATTTAATATGCAGGTAATAATCGTATGGCAGGTAATATGGCAAGTGGTCGCAGTTGTGCATCAGATGGAGGTAGAATGTCGCAGGAGCATACGGTGACGTCATCTGGATGTACAAACTGCTTTGGAACACGGTTTCCAAGTGGACGACGCTGCGACTAAATGCTATAATATAGCAAATCTAATGATTAAAACAGATTTTTATTAATTTCTGACTGGTATAGAATGCTTGTTGAATGTTTCGCACAACTTGCTCTTGTGTGGATTTATAATAGCATCATCCCAACTGTTCCCGTATTTGTAAAAGGTACCACAACCCTTGAAGAAATAATACCGTCTCTAGAAGAATGTACACGCAACTCGCTTGGCCAGCGTCGTGTTTTAAGGCGTTGCATCTCTCGTGCAAGAGACTGGATCTTGTTCGTTATGTTTCGATTCTTTTACTAAAGTATTTGTGTTGTGTTTCAGGGGAGGGCTCCGCCTCGGCGCCGGCTGTCGAGCGACGGCCGCCAAGGTTGCCCTACACACCACAGTGGGTTATTTCTTCTTTCCTTATATATGACAATAGCGCAATGAGCACGTTGTATCAGTGTGCAGAGTTTTCTTCGTATTTAACGATTTCAAAGTCAAAACAATTCAAAACGCATCTCGTCAATGTCCAGTTGCGTCGAAGTAAGTTAGAAGTGGCTCAGTAAAGCGACAGTAGGTTCACCGAGGACAAGACACATAAACGCTGTCTGATGCTTTTATTAGATCATCATATACATTTATTAATTTATTTACTCTTTTTACATTATATTGTACAGAGGCGGATTTAATGCCTTAGGGCAGGGGTGCTCAAACTTGAACTGCTGGCGATCTACCTCAATATTGTTAGACTACGATCGATCGACTCTGAGAGGCTGCAAGTATGTGTGATGCAGGATTGTCGTCTGGGTAGGGTGTATCGTGGCATAGATATTAGTTTTCCGCACAATATGCATTTTTTTAGTCAAATTAAGTCGGTCGATCGCGATCGACTTGTCGATCGCGATCGACCGTTTGAGCACCCCTGCCTTAGGGCATTCTCGAACGTTGGTTAAATGTGAAAAATTAAATCCGTTACCCAAAAAAACCCACTGAAGTTTGATGAACTATCAATATTTAACCACAAAACTTACAATACACAATTTTTATAATAATCAAATTAAAACTCCACACTTCCAGTTTCATAAAGTTCTCATATATTTTCTATCCATATATTAATGAAGACAGCATTTTCTAAATACTTTTTTTTATACATTAATGAGTTCCATTTGAGCCGCTGAACCATTGACATAGACAGACAATGCAAGCTCGTGAAATTGTATGGGGACGGACCACTCACCGATGAAACGGAACATCTCCTTTCACTCAGTTCACCACTTTTGACGAATTATCTACAATTGATTTTTGTATTTTGTAACAATGACATGCTAGCAACACGACTCGGAACGGAGTTAACAGCTCAGCGCTACCTTCGTGCTGCACCCTGCAAGCCACTACTTGCGTTATCTGTCCCTCTAGATCTGTGGGCACAACAACCAATGGTCTAGAAGAAGTCTTTGAATAGAGACCAGGTACTGGCAACCATAGTGCGTGATATATTCCAATGGTATATTGTGCCAAATGTACGGACGACTTGAAGAAAGCTGGGCGATCTAGGGCGTTTGGGTCACGAGGGGCGCCGCGTCGCAAGTATTCAATTACAACAATGCTTTGATTTCATTTAGTTTTATTTATAACGTTATCAGCTATCGTTGTTCATAAATATGTGCATTTGAGGCATCACATATAGTGTCGTTTATTGTCGCTTCTCAGCTATATATTTTGTATGGGTGAGAAACGCTATTAAAAATGTTTGATCTACTTTTTATACGCGCGAGAATACGCTGCCCTTCAAGGGGCGCTGCATCCATCCGACCCTGTATATCCAGCAGTGGAGAGACACAGACTTATGGTACGGTATCTATCTACCACCAGGTGGACTGTCTACTTGACTGCCACGTATAAATCTCTTGTTTCCAGACGCCGCGTGCGGTTCGTGAACAACGGCGGCGGCGTGTGGCACGAGCCGCACCAACACCCGCCCCACCAACACCCGCCGCACCCGGCTCACCCGGCACACCCCGCACACCCGGCCCACCCCGCACACCCGGCACACCCGGCGCACCCCGCACACCCGGCGCACCCCGCACACGTCCAGCATTCGCATCACACGCCGCTGTTGCTGGATATTAATCAGGTGAGTGGTGCTGTAGTTTTGATATGTTCCTTTTGATTGTTTTCGTTCTTTCATCAGGATTTTCTTTCAGGTGACTCGATTCAATATTTGACAGGATTTTTCTTTGGACGTACCTTACAGGTGCGGTCTTCGAAACATTTTATACGGTGACCCTAAAGTTGTGGAACTACTAAATGAGGTTTTCCTGTTACGTTACGATATGGTGCTTTTCAAGAGAGATGTGAACAGGATTGTGCACGCTCCGCAGCGCGCGCACCCGCATATCCTCTGGTGTTGCACCACAGGTGGACCACGGACGGCGGTGACCACTTACCAACTTACACCTGGTGTGGCCCGCCCGCTCGTCTGCCATCTATTCTATAATAATAAAAACACTTCTGGACATGAAATTAAATCATAATAGATGGTAATTAAATACAGGATAATCCGAATGACATTTGCAAGAATCGGCGTGCAAAATAGAAAGTTTATATTTTTTTTTTTTTAAGACATTGGCTTTCTCATGGTCACAGTGAACTCGTGGTGCAGTGTAGAACCCGGGCCTTCACCTCGTTACTTGTCATACGTTATCAGTATGTTATCATCCCTCAGATGTCGTTGCGCGGCGCTCGACTGGGAGCGCTCAGCGGCGGCGTGGGGTGGCCGCCCCACGCCGCTCACCCCGCACACCCCCACCGCGAGCACCCGCAGAGGACGCAGGTATGTGTAAGGGTGAGGTGGAGTAGCAGTGAAGACGGATGCGTGCGGGAGGGATGTATTGCGCGCACAATATAGTACTGCAAACAATCCTCAAGAAAGCGTAATTTGGCCAGAACTAATTCCTCTCTTAGTTGATAGTTCTTACTTAGTTAGACAAACAAGAAAATATGTTTTTATTTGAAGGTTTTTCTAGGAGTACATAGGAGAGATCGGAAAGTGCGCATCGCTCACTCTTCCGTGCCGTGACGTAGGCGATGTAACGTGCCATGTCTCTTGTTAATGTTTCCCGCCACAATCTTCCAAAAAAGTATCTTTTATTGTTTGTTTAAGTAAAAGCTATCGATTAGAAAAGCAATTAGAAGCCGTAATAGTTACGGCCAAATATCCTTGACGCGAATCCTTGATCCCAATTATTAGACGCCATTTTGGGCGGAGCTTGCAGTACCGATATGCTTACTGACATCTTCAAAATAGGCTATCAGCTTACTCAAGAAGTTTACTAAATCGTATAGATTTGTGGTTTGTAATCGGTGGTCGAACCTCACTAATTCTTCCTCACTAAAGCGTGTGTTCAGTGGTCCATGATGATGGTCATCCTGCATCTAAAAGGAAGCCATGTTTTAAAGAAACGACTTAAAGCAGAATGTTTTGTTGTGTATGAGAAGTCTGTTATACTAAATTTAATAGTAAGTACATGAGTAAAAACTGAATTATTCAATTTATAAATTGTTTGTGGGATTTTAAGAATTTTAATCAATTTGATACTATGTGAACGTGATGATAGAGAAACTAAAATTAAAGTTAGTATGAATCATACAAAAACTTTATACATCAATGTGCTCAATTTAGTAAGGTCCTTTAAGAAATTTAAGTGATACAGTGCGCTCAATACATTCCTCATCAGTATGAATTCATTTACACATATCTAATTTGGTTTATTTAAGATGATAATTATTAAGGCTTTTAAGAGCCAGCTTTGAAAGATAATTGAACATAAAATTTAAGATGTTTCTTCAGATAGGGTCAGTTGAATTGGCTTAGCGAAGCACTAAAAATATGTCTTCACATTGAACTGAGGTTTTTGTCGGAGAACATCAAATGGTGCTAGAGCTCAGATAATACACGACTACAGAAATGGTTTTTGTTATTTATTAACAACATGTTTACACACAACTGAAAACAGTTTTTAATTTTAAGCAACAGTTTCCACTACACCAGAACGCAAACATATATTTACAACCTTTTTTTTTGTTGTTTTATTATTTTTATACAATGTACAATAAATTATACATATTTGCATAAAATAATGTTGAGAAGTTTGACCAAATACTATAAATCATTGAATTATCAACTATCAATAATTCGGTCAACCTTTTCAATATATCGGAACATATTTATATTACATAGGCAGGTATGTTTCAAAAAATATATGCATATATTTTAGTCTGTGTCAATCTGGGCATAGCATATATTGTATTTGTAACATAGGACTATAGTCTGTAAGCGTATAAGAATTGGGAAGTTTAACATTCTCAAGGTTTTACTTTTAAGGAAGTATGATGTCGTCAATATAAACTACTACTTCGTATATGGCTTACTGTTATTATTATAGTTGTTTAAGGTGTGTACAGCGTGGGACCACTTTTATTATTCACCAACTTATACATTCAAATCGGCTTGTTTTGATGCAGTTATTTTGGTACGATTTGTAAACTAATTTCCATCTGAACCTGATAAAAACCTTCAACTATATCTATAAATGTATAACACTTTTTTGACAAATGTATTTTATATCGTATCTATTGCCGTTCAATTTGAAATAATTGATCAATTGTATTCATATACGAAATCCGTATTAATCTTATATAGTTATCTCGTGTAAATTCCTTGATATTTAAATCAAATGATACAAAATATTTTCAAATTTTTGTTATCATGGTTGAATATAATAATTGTTATCTAAACGGGTTAAGTATTCACGATTTATTATTTATAGCCGATATTTCGGTCCAATTATATGAACCGTCGTTCACCCGTAACCAGTTTACATAACAATTACAAATGATACAGGTCTGACCTAGTGTGGAATCCATTAGTACCTAAATAATTAATCTTTATTATCTTACCTTAGGTTTATCTTACCGGTATCATCCTTAGCAATTGTATAACTTTATTGCTACTTTAAATTTGTGAAACATGTTCATCCCTCTTTAATAGCAATCCCTACATCTCTCATGGTCATACCAACCTTCCGGTTATACTAACCGTCCCCTTCCTGAGGCTTGACGACACATTTACGCCTTCGGTGCCTTATCGCCATTTGCTTCCGTCTTTATGTGTACGGTGTGCGAATTCTCTTAGTTGTCCAATGATCGCCGCCTAGTTGACGAGGTCCTGATAGGGTCCGGGCCATTCTCCTTGCTCTCTATCTCCTGCAGCATTTCTCGCGTTGTCATAGAAAGGACATACCGATAATACTTTTGTATGAATCAACTCGTACATTTCGTTGCATTAACCATGTTTCCCGACACGTACATAATTAGTGCAATAAAAGTATCCACGTCGCACGTGTTCTCTTGACAATGACATTCACCTAACATTTTCCTGATATATAATTATTATTATTATCTGCGAGTTACTACAGCCTCGTATGAATGCGACCATTGCGCATCTATTGTGATTGCAACCGCTTTTTTAGTTCACTGCCAATGTTTATGGCCTGCTGATATCGTAGGATAGTTTTAGCAGCAAGTTGTTGAACCTCTTTCTGCGTTAGCAGATATACGTGTGTCTTTTGTACATCAAAGGGCCACATTCACAAAAGTAAATGCGTTGGCGTTTCATCTTGCTCGGAATAGAATCTGCAGGTATTCCTCATATAACTCCTGTGCGGGACCTGCAGGAAGCAGTGATCTGCACGACTGTAATAGTGATGTACTGTGCATTATGCCAAAAAATATTAGCGTATACATAATAACTGTGTCATAAGTGTAATGTATGGAGTCGTCCCGCGCTGTAGTCGCGCGTGTCGCGTGTATCGATGTCGGTACAATGGTGTAGCGTCGGGCGCAGGTGCACCCACCTGTGGGGGCGGTAGGCGCGGTGGGCGCGGTGCCTTCCGCCGACCTGTGGGGCGCCGCCATGCTGCCCTCTCTGCCGCACCTCCGCTACCAGGTACACGCCGCGCTGCCGGGCCCCTGGCTCTCCAACTTGACTTGTCCTGTGTTTGTGGTATCGGGCGATCGGTTAATATACAGCTGCACCCGTTCCGCTCTTGTCATTCCGTAACATTCACTTCCGTTATTCGCGTTCCTTTAATGATATCACCGTGTATCAAAGAGAATAAAAACGCATAAATTGACAAAATAACATAAGGAACAAATAACTCGACTGTTGGATGTGGACGACCACATTAAAAGATTCCTGATTGATTTCAATATTACAGATAGGAGGCTTTCAGGTAGACAAGTTAAATTATATCTACTTAACATATCAAAATATAAATCTTGAAGAAGGGGTGAAGGGGGGGGGGGGGGGGATCGAAAGTAGAGTCCACATGCAAACACCGCTATCTGCCTTTTTTTAACGGATTAAGCTTAGTTAACACAGGAATTTCAATCATTGATAAAAAGACACTAGAAAAATGGACTATTTTTATTTAATCCCTGAACTTGTAGTCATAGACCCTTCCCTTCCAATGATATTTTATTTTTTCAGCACGTAATTCAATACTTTGTTTTTTTTTTAATTTTACGTAGTATTAGTTTTGACAAACTAGCGACTTGTGGAAGTGGACCATTCGAACTAATTTTGAAATCACTCGAAGATTGATCGAGAACGCAAATAACGGAGCTCGCGAGCGACCCATTTATTGAATTGCTTAAAAACGCATGAAATGATAAGTGTCGGACGGGAGCGCGGCCGGTGGTAGTCGATGTAACGCCGCGTGCATGCCCCTAACACAGTCCCGCACCGCTGCATCGTCCAGGTAAACGGACGGGAGACGCTCCGCTACAGCTTGTACCTTGCGTCCACGTCGCTGGTCACACCTCACAATACCTTTATACCCCGAATAACGCTACTATATTTATAACACGAGGTTTTGTAATTATTTTTGTGAGTGGCTGGTCCCGTGGCTTGTTCCATTTGTATCTGATACTATCCGTTCTTTGGGTCCGTAGTCGACGAGTAGCACTCTGTCGTGAGTTTGTAATTTCACTTATCTATTTTTAATATTTACTGATCAAAAAGCGCACGAGTTGAACAGTGCATGATGTGCATTGTACGAACATTTAAATTCTAAGCTGCTTTTACAGTCTGTCACTGTGTTTTATACGCAAAACTTTTCAATTGGTTTCGTAATCCATTTTCTTTAACGCCTTTATATAACCTATTCAACTTTACTCGCTTTCACGAATAGTTGCGCGCCGACTCACGTCAGAGCCCCGTTGTTATGTGGTTTGGTTCTAGTTGTTACAGCTTTAGGTCTCTGGTGCGTTTGTTCGCTTAGTTCACTCTTCCTGTGGTTGTAATGTTGGACATTGGATTTTACAAATTACGCTGAATAATCGCTCTTTTTATTAATTAGTGTTTAACACCTGGTAATTTAATTTGATAATTGATTTCAGCATCGAGTCAATGCGAGTACAGATTCGCTACATAATGTTACCAATAGTATTATAGATATATATATAATGAGCGCGTCACATTGATAATTTGCTGAAGTATAATGAATCAAGTTCCGGCGTGCCCTGAGTGTTGTAGCTAATGTACCTGAAACTTTGTATGTGTAGCTCTCTTAAATCTCTAGCTTGGTTCTAGGCTCTACAATATCACGGCACGCGTTAAAAACTATGTGTTTAATTTTACAATAAACAGCAAGCCATCACCCGAGCTTTTGATTTGTTAAGTTGACTAGTGTTGGTGATTCCATTATCGATGTTTACGACTACTCGTAGTTGGCTACACCACGTGTTTAATGTATGGATAATCGAGCACAGACTGATATGCATGCCCAGATTATAATGACGCGACACGACGGCGCCGGCGCCGCGGCAGGCGGAACTCTTGAAATACCGTTGTCTATTGAATGCCATGCACGGATGGTAGGACGTATTGAACAGTGTTATGAGAAGCTTGCAGTTGGAGCCGCCCGACGTCGTCCGCGAGGGCTAGAGTTACGCATAGAGTTTAACATTATGTCATATATTATGTATGTCGCTTGTTATTGTTATAAGTAAGCTTGCGGCGCGCCGTGCCGCCGTAGTTGTACAACTAGCGTTCTGCGCTCGTCCTCTACGACGATAGTTACTTGTCTCGCACCGGACGTTGCCTCACTACACACCTTTATCACTCTATCTCTGTATACTTCAAATTGTTAATAATAATATTTTCCAAATGAGACTTTTGTATTAATAACATTAATATTTGCATGACTTCCTGATATTTTGTATATTTAAGTTACTGGATGTAGTTTTAGAAAAACAACAATATCTAGTGTTTGTATTTGTTAAGGGTAATGATTTATCTATAATGACAATCAATAATTAAAAGTTCTCTAAGAATGAATATATATTTCCCTATGGTGAGTCAGCGTCCGAACACGTGACACATTAATAGAGTGCGGGAGCGGGCTCACTAATCCTCGTCCGTGAACAGTAACTGGACGCATGTAAACACTTGATTGTATTACAAATGTGCACACTGTGACAGACCAATCTCACATTAATTTCAATATAACGTTTTAGGTACCGGGTTTCCTTTCCAGTAATGCTTTCAACTGATTTTTGTTTGCTAACATCATTACACCTAGGATCATCATTTGTTTATATAAAAAAAAGGTACAGTTCATTGTCAATTATTAATTTGTACACCATCTGCCAATCTTGCTTAAGACAATAAAGTTTTTGTCGAATGTGAATCAGAGCGCGGAGTATAGACTCCGTGTGTTTTCAATAAAGGTACTAATTCTGCTTTAATATTCACTTTTTAGCGAGTCACTCTTTCAACATTCCACTGTAACCAATGTTTAGTATGTGTTTATATTCTGTCGCACGCCAATTGTCTCGACTTCAGCATCTGAATGGTACTTTCTGTCACCAATGCTGTTTGCCTGACATCCCCGCAACTCGCCTGAAAATTTAGCTCCATACCCACATTAATTGAATCTTCCGGGCTACTTGACCGAAGTCTTCTGGAATCTCTTCTCTTTTTTCCAAACGTTTCGTCAACAACTGCGGTTGACATCTTCAACTGCGGTTGAGTTGCGCTCGAGAAGCCGAAGAGATAACATCTTTCCGAAAGTGAACGCAGTCGCCACTGAAGATGTCGACCGCAGTTGTTGACGAAACGTTTGGAAGAAAGAGAAGAGATTCCAGAAGACCTCGGCCAAGTAGCACGGAAGATTCAATTAATATGGACACCGGCCGAGAAAGCCTACACTTCTCCATACCCACAGTATTTTTATAGCTATATATAGCTCTAAAAGTTTTAAACATTTGTAAAGTTGCTTTCTTTCTATATCTTCCCTTAACATAAACCGACAAATGTTAGCGCGGGCAATATTATAGCTCCGTTGTTTTTAGACCTTATTCTTTGCTTACTTGATGGGTAGTGGCTAGTACAGAGTGGAACGAGAGAACGCTTATCCATGTAGTTGTTGTGAATGTGTTGTCACCGTCACGATTGGACTGTCACAGTGCGCAGCGAGCCGCCCGCCGCCGGAGCGCGATCCGCGGCCAACCAGTCGATACCGACCACTGTAACACGTCTAGTTGATAATTCTATAATTTGTGATCTCTCTCAAACACATCCGCTAATTTAATAAGCACCTGTCATGTTAGTGGTTTCTACAAGCTTGGCTCATGTGTTCGTGGCCTCGTGTGTCGAACGCACCGCGAACTACAGTTCGACAATCTAGCATATCACTTGTAGAGATTCGAGTGGTTCTTCGAGGTGCGTTCGTACGCAGGGCGTTAAAGCCAGGCGTTGAATTGTGTCAACTGCGGCTGCTAGATGCAGTGTGAAATAGCGAGGTGGCGGTAGGCTGCATAGAGATGTGTGCATCACATAATATCTATTACTTTATATATTATTACCTAATTTATATGTAATACATAGACTCAGTCTGCACAGTGCTTGATGACATTAGGTTGATACATGTCGACGGCTGTCGCCGCGCGAAGCGATTGGCCGGCGCGGCCACTGGGGGAGCATCGCGCCATTCATCAACCAATGGCAACGCATGCGTCGCTACGCGCTTGCCGCTGATTGGTTGTTGTTTCAAACGATCTCTATCTCAGCGTTCACGCCGGACTTATTCGTCCGCGCGCTTGCAGTCGCCGCCTTCATTCAGTTGTCGATGTTTTGTTCATTTCACACTTCCGAAACGACTCTTTATGATTTTTTTATATATTTATTAAAATACACAATTTTTAATTAACTGTGCCGTAGTTCTAACGCCATATTAATAACATTGATTACAAAAATCGATTCCACTAATAAAAGAAGCTTTTGTGTAAAGGCGTTGGTGCTCGGCCCATACAGCATGCAACACTCGAGCTCATACTGTTTGGTTCTGTACATACTGGTCTAGTCTGCTGAGATGAGACATGTCTAGCGCGGCGGGTTCCTCACTGCGGCGCGTCCACATGTCAGTCGCGGCCGCAGTGAGGGGCCGGCCTTAGCCCCGGTCGATAGCGACCCCCCAAATATTTTTTCCGACTAACCCCACGTTTAAATGATTCTACTATCCGTGTACCGCATGCCTCGATCTTCCTCACTCTTGGATCCCTGTGAATGTGTTCCGTGTTCCACGTGTGCGGTGTCCTCCGTCACACCGCTCGCTTACCGAACTCTTGCCACACTATTTATTTACCATTTTTGGCCGCTAGCAACTCAAGCTTTGGTATTTTGTAGATTGGTTACAATAATGAGAAAAATATTTGGCTGGTCGCTTTCATTATTAGAACTTGGCTGTTTCCTAAGATACGCTCTTTTAATGTGATCATCAATAACAAACATTTTTTAAAATTATATTATTGTATTTTTATGTCGAGTGTTGTTGAGGGTTGCGGTTATTAACAATGGCGCTGAATTTGTGTAAAAATCTATACCTTTTTAAAAATGTTAAGCACTAGGTTTTTATCTCGTTCTAGTTCACTATATAATTTATTTATGTATTATGTTAAGTTTACCACCTCTTTTCTCACCTAGCGACCTCTATACACGTTGTAACTAAAACTTTCCCAAAACTTGAAACCACGTATTCTACTCATGATTCGACATATAATGGCATATTGACTATGACACTGACACATAAAGGCAGTTGACGTACGAGGGCGGAGTGATAAGTCTGGTAAAAATCTACTTTGGAATAAAATTATCGCAAATTGCATGAAAGCTCCTTGTTCACAACTCTTTTGAAGGACTAAATCAAAATTTTCAGCCAGTACCGCCGGTTAGTTTTTTTTTGACAGCCATTTAATAAAAACACTTAAACGCATTTTCACAAAGATGGAGAAAAGTGAATTTCGTGTGTTGATTAAACATTATTTTTTGCGCAAAAAAACTATTACGGAAACGAAACAAAGACTTGATAAATATTATGGGGACTCTGCTCTGTCGATTAAAATGATTCATAAATGGTTTACGGATTTTCGGTGTGGTCGTACAAGCACAAGTAATACTGAACGCCCAGGACGCCCAAATGAGGTCACTACTCCAGAGATGATCGCTAAAATCCATGACATAGTGTTGAACGACCGAAGAGTAAAGGTGAGGGAGATAGTCGAGATAGTAGGCATCTCAGACGAACGTGTGCGCAATATCTTACACCAACATTTAGATATGAAGAAGCTCTCCGCGCGATTGGTGCCGCGTTTACTGACTGTTGATCAAAAACGCATGCGAGTTACCACTTCGGAGGCAGGTTTGGCGTTGTTTCAACGGGATAAAACTGAATTTTTGCATCGTTTTATAATGTTAGACGAAACATGGATCCACCACCATACACCAGAAACCAAGCAACAATCGAAACAGTGGATTGCTACGGGCGAACCAGCTCCGAAGACGGCCAAAGCAGTTTTATCGGCCAATAAAGTTATGGCTACAGTATTTTGGGATGCACGTGGGGTAATCCATATTGACTACCTAGAGAAGGGTAAAACGATTAATGGCGAATATTATGCCAATTTATTGGACCAATTTAACAAAATTTTACCTGACAAAGGACCGCATTTGGCTAAGAAGAAAATCCTCTTCCACCAAGACAACGCACGAGTGCACACCTGCGCGATTAACATGGCCAAAATCCATGAGTTGCGATATGAGTTGCTATCTCACCCACCATATTCGCTAGATTTAGCCCCTTGCGACTATTTTCTGTTTCCGAATTTAAAAAATGGCTCGGTGGGAAAAGATTTAGCTCCAACGAGGAGATCATGCACGAATCCAATGCCTATTTCGAAGGGTTGCCTAAGTCGTATTTTATGGAAGGGATCAAAAAGCTAGAGAAACGCTGGATGAAGTGCATTGAGTTAGAAGGAAACTACGTTGAAAAATAAATCATAATTTTTAAATAAAGTTGACTCCTTGTTTCATTTTTACCAGACTTATCACTCCGCCCTCGTATAATGACATTGACGTATGTTACGTATATTTTTATATTTCTTTGGGCTTAAAAAATTGTATGATAAAGCGCGGAAAAATGAAAAATAAAGGTTATCATTAAAAATAGTTCGAAAAATAATTTTGATGCTTGAATTCAGTAATACAATTAGCCTAGTCTCAACTTTCATTTGTTGTCTGAGTAAAAACGAAGAAAGATTTTTTTGCGATAAACAATCGTTATATTTTCATATCAGTTAACTCAGGATCGAATACCTACCGAATTTATGGTTTCAAGCTTCGCGATAGATTTGGAAACATCCTGTATATACCAGATCACGTATTTATCTCATTGCACATTTAGAATGTTGTAGAATTATTTTTTTATTGTCATTTTATGTGTGTTACTATTGGAACGTGTAGAACTGTGAGCGATAACAGTGAACTATATACTTTAACTAAAATGGTTTACATTTTACTACAATAATAAATATATGTTTGTTATTTCATCTAAATGTTACTCGACTGTCCCTCGATATGTTGTAATTTGGCTTATACGACAGCCAAAGAAGAAAATAAACGTGTTAGGTGTGCAAGTAAATGTTGAACTTCGATAGAACAATTCTAGTTTATTCCACGGCTAAAGGCATAGTGAACAACTAGCTGTTGCCCGCGACTTCGTCCGCGTGGACTTTAGTTTATAAACACCGTCTTTATTCCACGTGATTCTTTAAATTGATATAACTTTTTTATTTATGAACTGATTGAAATAAAACAAACACTAAATTTTAAGTGAAGCTTACCACAATACATTAGTGAAATACGCACCCAAATCGGTTAAACTGTTTCTAAGATTAGCGCGCAAAAACGCACAGACAAACGGACAAAAATTCTAACAATCATTGTTTTGGGTTCTATTGCGTTGATAAAGGCCCCCAATAATAGTTTTTCTCAAATATCTTCCATGTACAGACAGCGATCAGTTGTATTTTTATTATATGTATAGATAGATAATGAACACGGTCTTATATATCAATATATTTTTTTAGTCTTCCAGTAACAGCAAAACTAAAACTATACTAAAACGATAAATTGAAAACAGCGCCATCTATCGGAAAATGCGTGTACGTGATATAATGGTATTTGGACATTACTATTACTCATTTATGAGTACAATCCCCGGGAACGTTTCAGACACACTGTATATAAAAAATAAATATTCTGATGTTGTGATCTTCATTCTCTTGAATAATAATTGTAAATATGATTTCTGATAGCGGCTGCGTCAAAATTGTCAACATCCATCGCGGGCTTTGTTCTTCTCTTTTACTTTGGGTGTCCGTAACTTATTTTCATCACTTCCAGATGGGCCGAATTTTTCTTTACAGATGTTGAAAAGTGTTTTTATACAGATTCAAAGCGCCCGAAAAACGCACTCTAGTACTTGCGTGACGGGCGCCAAAGGTCCGATATTTTGCGACTCACGCGCGATATAGTCCTGTAATTTAATTATAAATTCGCGACATTGGTTATTTATAGTTTGTCCACGTTTTGGCATTTCTATGCACTAAATCAACACGTCCAAACTACAAAGCAGAATCCGAATCCAATTTCGCGCCAAGGTCAGGCGTAATAAGCAGGAACAACAAACAGAAGAACAGTGACAAACGGGTCACAAAAAAAACACCACACAGCAATTAACAACAGGGGAACGTAGTCTATGTGCACGTGTACGGACGACGGACGACTGACTGTTACACAAAATGGCGGCGCTAGTGCAGGTTGGGGTGACGATAGTTACACCAGTGATACCATTTTTTACCGATAATTAAAAAAAAATACAATTTAATGTTTTTATAATCGTTATACAATTTTTAAATTTAAAGCATTCTAATCGAAAAATACCCCACTATTTCAGTCACAGCTTAATATACTTAATCAAATCAGAGAAAAGTAATCGAATTAGTAAATTCATACACTTCTAAATTTTACTCGAACTATATATCCGACTAGTTATAAATATCAGGTGTCGGTATTCAGTATCTTGAACTACATCACTATCTTTAAAAAACAACAAGTGACTCACGACGTTATTAAAGAATATTTAGGGCTCCAAACAATTACGTTTAGTGTAAATTTGCCCAACTGTCATTTTCGTGTAAAATTTTATTTGAGAGCGCGTATTAACTATGAAAATATTTTTGTCGTAATTTGTACACCATTTCAAATTATCTCAACCAAATGTTCATGAACTGTCAAATCGATAATCTTACGATTGCGTAACTATAGTGAATTCATTTTGCGTAACTTCTCGTAGAATAAAAGATACTAGAAACTAGAAATGAACAAGAAGTTACGAAAAAAAACCGGTAGAATTGATTCTAGATATCTAGTTAATCTATGCGCAGAAACCTGCACCTTATGCAAGATAGAACAAAGTAACTTATATCTTCATGTTGTATTGCATAATGAACTTCTGCAAAACGACGCCTAATTATATAAATTATATTGTATCATACATACGCATTTATTATTTTTATTATTTCTAACCACATTTATTTAGTCATCATTGTACATTTAATAAATTTTATATATATTAGTTTTTTGTAAAAAGAACGAGACGAGAATCTGACTTGCTTATATAAGATACGGAGCGCGCCTCCGACTGTTGTTCATTTATGTTTTGGTATATGGTTTATGTTTTATTTACAATCACGTGATCACATGACACACGATCTGATACGGTAGATACTTCCACCAGCATGTGGCCCAAGTTTATTCATAATCTAGCAATTAATAATTCTCCCACTATGGGTGTAGCTTCCAAAACCTACCGTTCCATAAGCCTTCTCAAATATTTGGTAGAAATTGTATAAATATATTTAGGGCCCTTCTCCACCACCTGCTGATAAAGTAGCTGTTAACAATCTGATAGATAAGTTATCTCCCAATTAAATCCAGCTGCTATGTAGACAAACGATAAACAAAACGAGTAATTGGAAATAATGTTGTACAATTATCTTAATTCAGTTATGTCAAAAATGTCTTTGTTACATTCTGTATTAATCGATCGTGTTTCATGTGATCAATACACTATGAAAGACTGATTATGCCCGCAGTGTACGTCTCACCGATGTTTAATAAAATGTTTATTTAAAAATTAGAACAAAACTTGTCAGGCAATTCTCACACGACGCAAGGAAACTTGTAGAGTCAACTCCAATCATGAACGCGTATTGTATTAACGCCCTTATTACTATCACATTAAGGTACTGATTGCTGTAGGTTGCTGTCTGTACGCACCCAAGTTGGCTGGTTATTTAAGCAAGATAAAATACTGTTTAAATGTTATTCAAACCCGCAAGCTCCAGTACAACTAATGGTTATTGTTAACTCAAATCCGGCTCGAAGGACCATATTTATGTAGGATTCTTTAAATTTTTGGTTGATTTAAAATTATCAATTATCAGTTCATCAGAGAAGACTACTGTAATATGTACTTGCATTTCCCACTTTATTCAATTTTCCCAATGTCCTCGTATGTACGTGTTTCAGTAGCGAGTGAAATATGCGAGAGCCCTATTCCCATGCTATGTTAACCCTCCCCATTTTCCCAATTCTTCCTCCAAGTTGGCAACGTTTATCATTCTCATTTTTTATATATATTTTTTTACATGTTGCAACTAATCACTATTATTTAACGCCTAAAAAGAAATTACATTTTATGTTCTTAGTAAGAAATGTATTGACTAAGACCACTTGTTCATTTTTTTTGTGTAAATACATTTACTGTATGTCTTTCTCTGTAACTTCTCCACAAATAAATAAATAAAAATGAAATAAACTGATGTAGGGTCATGTATCGCGAATGTCGCAGGTCAACAGTATCCACTTACCACCAGGTGAACTGTCTCCTCCGCCCCCCTTTTTTTTTCATAAAAAGTAAAATAGAAAATTTAATGTATTTTTTTATATACTATAGAAATCCATTCAAACAATATTTTGTCTTGCTCTCTGACCTGTGACCAGCTTCAATATGTAGATTCAAATGAATGTGGAATCGCGCATCTCATGTCAATTTGCTACAACAACGCGCTTCTAATTCCAAGATGAGTTTCGTTTCTTCGTATTAGAATTGCTTTAGCATCACCTTTGCGGGACATTATGACCGTATCTCGCGGCGCGACGTACACTGCTTGCATATTTCCGTCTGGCGCACTGCTCGTGCCTACATGCGACGCTACCTATGTTCAGATGGGCGGCGTGTACGCGGGACTGCAGTACCACGGCAGCTTCGCGCCGCCGCCGCCGCCGCGCGGTCCGTTCGCGAGCCCGTCGCATCCGCACTATATCGCCAATTCGCAGGTATGTGTGTCGTGTCAACAGCTAGGGTTTGCAAAATTCAAAAATAAAAGTGCCTTCGGTCATCTTCAATTGTTGTATTTTGTATTAGTGGCTTCATTGAAACAAGCCCGAGCTAATGTTTTTTTATAGAAAAAAGACGGCAGACTGGCGTACAGTCAACCTGATGGTAAGTGGATAGTGGAGCCCATGGATGGCGATACATGCGAACATCAGTCCAGAATGACAAACGTTGGCACACCCTCGGATGCACTGCTTATCTTTGCGAATTAAGGAATGGATTGGGAGAAAGGGCTGGGAAAATGGGGAGGGGTAGGATAACGTGATTGGACAATAGTAATTTTGAGTTACTGAATGTATAATTATTTTAGTGTGACTTGAAAAAAAAGTAATAGTATTTTAAAGGAATCGTTAAGTGATAAAGTAGAAAGATTTGTTTAGTATAGAACATTATTAAACTTAGATTTTAATTTTATAAACATTTTTACATAAATATTTAAAAGTTTAAAGTACGCGACCAACGCCATCTAGCGACGAAATGTTATATGATCTAGCACCATCTGCCAGTGTAACATGTAAAGGTAACATGTTTTGCAATCAACCTGGATAGATATAGACTGATTGCTGGATATAAGTTTCTCCCTTGGCTCGCCATCACACACTGTCTTCGGCTATTCTCATCTTTTGGTTTTCTTTTCTCAGTTCGATCCACATGTCCACATTGCGCGTTCCACACCTAGTTTCTTGGCACGTGGCCTTCATTTAGTAGTCAATATATGGTCTACCCATTGCCATTTTAGCTGCTGATTCTACAAGCTATGTCAGTGTTTTGCGATAAGTTTGCAAATACACCTCAAACCGTTTGAAAAGTCCAATATACTGGGGTGACATTTTTGGTGTTGTTTGTCGTCAGCGCGCGGAAGGCGGGCGACTGGAGATGCTCGGCAGCGGCGAGGGCGCGCTGTCGCCGCTGCAACCCGCCCCCGAGTTGCATCACGCGCCGCTGCTACTAGCTACTGAGGTATAGCAATTATATGATAAGTGATAACTATATATTGCTAAGATTACTGCTTATGATATTTAAAAAAGAAATCATTACATCTTGATTTCGACCAGGTGAATCCAAAACAAAAAATCGCCAACGCGTAGGCTGTGGACTGAGTGCCTCGAGAGGGTTCTCCATTACATTATACGTCATGTCGTTCTTTAAAAATGCTGTGAATAGGTTTCAGCAAGGTCTGCGGCGCCCCCCAAATCCTCCTGGTGTTGCAGGCGTCCATAGGCGGCGGTAGCCACTTACCATCACGTAGGCTGCTTGCCCGTCCGCCTCCTATACTATAAGAATAATTGGACCTTTAGAGACGTAGATGCAGTGTGATACCTTATATATTTTGTCGAATAAGGCTTCTTAAAGCTCTGTATAAACACTTATTTTCTGATCTTCTGACTGGCGCCTACTATTAACCCCTTTTTCCGATTTAAATGTGTGTTAACAGCCTATTTTATACATGTGCCTCGAATGGCAGGCAGTATGCAATTGTGGGGGTAACATCTCGTATTATTAGTGCATGTTCAGTGCATTGTTGTGTTTTGCAGGCGCGCGGCGCGCCGCTGGAGCTGATGGCGCCGCACCACCACGCGAGGCACGCGCTCTCACACCACCACGTGAGTACAACGCGTTCATAGCTACCATTTGCTGCGCTCATTGCTTTCAATAAATAATCTATGCCTGTGTAATATTATTGTTTAAATTTCACTCGTGACCAGTTTCATTAACACACACAATTAACACAATTTTCTGAAACTGGTGTTTTGTAGTTTATTTTGTTATTTTTTAATACAGAGAGTATTTACCGTGACCACGGTCTGTGTGTCAGAGAAATTTGAATGATTGAGTGACTGAGTGAGTGAGTGCGCTACGAGAATGATACTTGTAATACTTCCTATGGAATGTGATGTGAAGCTAAGCGTCCGATCGATGGACGGCGGTTTTGCTTTATTCCACTGACATAGTGCCATGTTGTTTGCAGCGTCGCACCGGCGGCGGCGTGGGCGTGGGCTCCGGTGGCGTGGGCGTGGTCGGGTCCGGGTCGCGCGGTGCGCGCCCGCCGTACGTGCGACACGCGCCGCGCTGGCCGCACCACCCCATACACCACATACACGCGCAGGTAACGTACACGAACACGCACATGAACAGATACATACGTGCAGGTATGTACACACATCATACAGAGACCCTCACATCACACATATGCACACGTAAACTACACTAGCACATGCACGCACACAAACATGCGCAGATATCGAACGAGACAGGTACACACGCACACGAACACATACATATAAATGTGTGTGTGTGTATACAAAACACGCGCGGCCAACGTATTCCGAAACGCACGACACAAATCACACCTACCCACACACTACACACGGAGGTAATGCACGGAGGCACGCACACGCCTATATGCATGCGAGCGTATTTAACGTACACACACTCAGAGAGAGACAGAGATACACAAACAAAAACAGACAGAGATACAAACACGAAGCATACACATGCAGATAACGCACTTGGAAACAGCTGTGCATTCCATTGCTCAACTAGCTTGAATTCCACTGCTTAATTAGGGTCTCTTCTTGTATTTTCTTGTACTTTCTACCTCGTTCTGTTGGTCGCTTCTTGCAACCACTTCTTTCCTAATGTTCGGACGATATCGAGACGTGTGAGGGCTTATTGTATGGCCCACCTGGTATTACGTGTTATAAGAACCAAAATTTTCCAAAATTACTTTCATCAATCAGTACATAAACTAAAATTATTATATCTAACCAAAAATCGACATTTATGTATTACATGATTTTATTTTATGACAATAAATAAAATTTTGTTGATTAATTTCCTCATATCTGCATGACACGTTATGTAGCGTACTGACCGACGGAAGCGGACGCGTTTAAAGGTCAAACACCTGAACGAGCGGATGTGGATAGTGTTATGCACATTTTTATTTATGTACGAAGGCGACAGACGATCATACAGTCCACCTGATGGTAAGTGGATACTGTCGCCCATAGGCATCCGCGATACATGCCAACATCAGTCCAAAATGACAAACGTTGGCACGCCCACGGATGCGCTGCCTACCTTTGGAGCTATAGGAATGGATTTGGAGAAAGGGTTGGGAAAATGGGGAGGGATAGGATGGGAATGGGCTTTGGCACATCTCACTCACTACCGAAACACGTACGTACATTAGGGAAATAAGATAAATTGGGAAATGCAGATCATTTCAAGGTAGTCTTCTGTGAGAGAGGGTTAACGTGGCCAGTCGAGCGCGCCCAGTGGCTGTTGGATTGCGTGCACTTTCCCCCTCAAGTATATTTTTAATTTATCATAAATTTATTTTTAATCTACTAAAAGAAATCACGAAATCCATGTTAATTTTTAGTTAGATATAATAGTTTCAAGGATGATTCACGCTACACCGTGCCCGAGCCGGGCCGCGTCAGCGACGGGCCCCGGCCCGGCCCGCCCTCCGTCAACGGCGGACACCAGTGAGGGGGGGGAGGATAATTGCGCGCAATGGACGAAAGATTGGTGGAATGTGTACGCTAAAGCATTCTTTAGACATCCGTAAAATAAAATAACCGTAAAATTTGTTCTTATCAATTAATAATTCTTTGTAGTGTTGCGAATTCTCCATCCGATTATCGTTTTTTCCAGACTGGGATGTACAGTCCATCTTCTTTTTGCAGCTTGAATACGTGTTTCCAATGCTTCGCCGTCAATAGCAATTGCAATAGCTGCCAAATCAAATTGTGAAAACTGCATTATAACAAACCTTTTATCACTCAAGGAAAAAACCATAGAAATACTTGACAACACTCGGTACATACGAGGACACGGTCGCGCAAAAGTGACTTGTTTACAGCCCGATGTATCATGAACGTCTCACCCAGCCAACGCCCGTTGGAAGCTACCCAGCACGGGCACGGCCCGGCCCCGGTCCCCGGTCCGGTGTAGCGTGAATCATCCTTCAGTGTATCGATTGACATGTTAAAACATTTATGTAGGACCCTTTACATACATTGAAAGCGTGTCGTTATTGAAAAAACAAAACAATATAAAAATACGCATTGTTGTCAGGGTGGTGGTGGTTTGTTGGGCGCAGCACTTCCGGCGCATGTGCAAGCGCAACTCCACGTGACGCAGCCGCTGCCGCTGCCGCCGCCGCCGCCCACATACCAGGTCATTATTAATTTTATTTATTTGTTTCACACAACTAAGGCCCATACAATATATACCTTAACCTAGAGTACATATGTATAATCAACTTCACTACTAATAGGGACTATTCTTGCTCGGTCTCGCTTTCCCGAAGCGTCGGAACACTAGCTCTTCTGCCCAAAAGCCAGGACTGAGGAACAGCTTCTGATGAATTGCAGCAATCCGGAGCTTATAGATCTTGCTAGACCTATAATTGGACTCCAGCTGCCGCAGCTCCACCTTCAGCGGCGACTGAAATTATAATAAAAAAATCTCGACCCAATTTTTGTCTTTTGTAAGATATTCTTTCTCTTGTACTTGTACGTGTTAGTAGACCGTTGTGGTGTCCTCAGGTGTTCCTGAACCTACTCGCCATGTTCCCCCTGTCGCCGTACGCGGAGGCGCGCGGCGACGACTCGCCGGACTCGTCCGAGACCGAGAACTATGAGGCGCTGCTGTCACTCGCCGAGCGGCTCGGCGAGGCCAAGCCGCGTGGCCTCGCTCGCCACGAGATCGACCAGCTGCCCAGCTACAAGTACTCCGAGCAGACACACCAGGGTGAGTGACTTGTACTCACAACACACACACACACACACACACACACACATCATTATACAAAGGGTAAACACAAAAAGATGAAAGGTGTCAAGATGGCCCATAACATACCATCAACCCATGTCTCTCCACTACTAGAGAAGCCTCTCCCAAGAACATGGGGTTCTTAAAGAAAGCTGTGAATAGTATTTTGCAAGGTCGGCGGCGCGTCCGCATACCCCCTGGTGTTGCAGGTGTCCATGGGCGGCGGTAACACTTACCATCACGTGGGACCGCTTGCTCGTCCGCCCTCTTCTCTATATAAAAAAAAAACCGCTACCACACACGGTCATCTTCTTTTCTAGCCACTACCGTCGAGTTTCGTCAAGTCATCAATCCACGTGACTAGAGGGCATGTTATATTACGATCCGTGGTCTCCATTCGAGGACTCGTCTCTCTCATCGCTTATCAGTACTGTGGCCTGCCGACTGCCACTTCAGCTCGAGCTGTGTCTTTGAGCGAGATGGCCCGCTTAATTCAATTGACTTAGAATGCTTGACGCTTGCTCTAGCTTCGCACAGATGACTCGATAGGCTCGGGCTCTAAGAAACCCAAAGATAGCCCAAATCTAGTGTCAGCATGTGTCTCTCCACTGCTGGATATAGGCCTATCCCAAGGATAAGGACCGCCACTACACACAGCCTTCAGCTCTTCTCATCTAACCACTACGGGGGAGGCCACCCCACGCTACCATTCCCAGTATGTGATCTCCATTAGATACTAAGTTTATCTACATTAATTTAGCTTCCTAAAAGTTTTTTTTTTATAGAAAGGATGGCAGACGAGCAGGCGGGCCACATGGTGGGTAAGTGGTCACTGCCGCCCATGGAGACCTGCGCAACCAGGCGGGATGCGGGGATGTACCGACTTATACCGATGTGTTGTGTTTGAAGCAAATTGTGTGTGTGTGTGTGTGTGTGTGTGTGTGTGTGTGTGTGTGTGTGTGTGTGTGTGTGTGTGTGTGTGTGTACTGATGTCATTGTCCACGTTCGTCCTCAGGCGAGCAGACGTCGTGCGTGGTGTGCATGTGCGAGTTCGAGACGCGGCAGACTCTCCGCGTGCTGCCGTGCGCGCACGAGTTCCACGCTAAGTGCGTCGATAAGTGGCTCCGGGTATGTATAACTTACACATACGCTGGATACACTGGTGCATGGGTGTCTAGATTCGTCTCGTTACTATTTAAGATGATTAATTGAATCTTCCGGGCTACTTGGCCGAGGTCTTCTGGAATCTCTTCTCTTTCTTCCAAACGTTTCGTCAACAACTGCGGTTGACATCTTCAGCGGCGACTGCGTTCACTTTCGGAAAGATGTTATCTCTTCGGCTTCTCGAGCGCAACTCAGCACTCCGAAGACATCAAGCTCACGGGGAAGAGAGACGAGGGGGGGAAAACCAGACTCGACACACACAATCACAACTACCCTCGCCCACTATAAATACCGGTGCGCCACAGTCGTCGAGTCAGTTGCGCTCGAGAAGCCGAAGAGGTAACATCTCTCCGAAAGTGAACACAGTCGCCACTGAAGATGTCAACCGCAGTTGTTAACGAAACGTTTGGAAGAAAGAGAGTTTCCAGAAGACCTCGACCAAATAGCCCGGAAGATTCAATTAATATGGACACCGCCCGAGAAAGCCTACACTCCACTATTTAAGATTAAACGTGCAAATATTAAACAAGTAATTAAAATATATCTATAAAGAGTGTGCTATCAATAATACGTTCTTAGTAGTTTTTGCCGCTAAATGACCGACTGAATTTGACCGTAATGTCGTAACTCTCTGTATCTTGGTTGATGGATGCGCGGTATACAACAATTAATAAACTTTCTTATCAAAACTCTTTAACGCTCCGCACTAAATTCTGAGGCATTTGAAAACTTTCAAATCAATTTTCCTCTACTATGATATGTTTATATAATCGGTTTTGCTACTAAGGGGACGAAATGACGCTGCGCCCTATGTACGGCCAACCAATCGGAGGTGTAGGCCAGTCTAGAACCCTTTCTCACCGACCAATGTAATCGATTTTGAGCTACACGCGAAAAAAATCCTGTTGGTATTATTGTAACAAGGTTCTAAACTAGCCTACAATTTCAATTGATTGACTGTACGTGCAATTTTATCTGTCAATTTTGACTTAATTTTTTGTTTTCTAGTCAAATCGAACGTGTCCGATATGTCGCGGGAACGCGTCGGAGTACTTCACCAACTCGGAGTGACGCTCGAGCGCGACTCGCGGCCCCAAGTAACCACTATATATATATATATCATACGGACTATTATCAACTACCCGCTGGAAATGTTTGAAATTTAATTTAACCACGATTAAGATTTGAAATTACCGCCGCATATAGACTGTTTGGAAGTTGCAGTTCATTGGTTAAACCATAAGTAGATATAAACACATTATGGAGAATTTTGTTAATTACCCACAATTTGCTTTTCGTTATTTTGTATTTTTAATTTAACTACGATTAACATTTGAAAATACTCCCACTTATTACAACTACTTTTCGGAAGCTGCAATTTATTGGTTGAACAGGAACATATAAATATTGTAAGAGTTTTAGTTATCTCCTCGCAGGAAATGTTTGGAATTAATTATAATTATGATTAAGATTTAAAAATACCGCCACATATAACAATAACTGAAAGTTGCGATTTATTGGTTGAATAATTAGAACATATGAATATTATAGGGAGTTTAGTTATCTATCCGCAGGAAATGTTTGAAATAACTATGTTAAGATTTGAAAATATTGTTATGTATACACTGTTTGGAAGTTGCAGTTTATTGGTCGTACAAGAAATAGACATTTGTAGAAATTTTGTTAACTACCCGCAGTAAATAATTGAAATTACCGTCACATAACTATGACTGTAATAAGAATATGGTATAACGTGATTTGATATTTGAATTGTCTGTAGAACCATTCGATGAGTTAAACTTATATTAGAGTGTATCCGACCAATCACAGCAAACGTATTCATTCAACGATAGGTTGTTAATGTGACAAATTATGACATTTTTCGATATTCTGTCAGTCAACCAATCAGAGAGGCGATATAAGCGAAGTAACCAATTGCAGCACGTTCCTGTAGGAATCCACCAATCAACAGTGCCTCAGTAATATTTATGATAGTTTAATCTGGAATCTTCGAAAAAACTGCATATTTGTATAATACTTGGGGATATAGACGGCGTGTTGTTGTTATTTTAAATGATCTTTCTATTTATTTTTAAAGCACATGCGATATATATAAGGTCCTACAAAAATAGTGTGAAATATTTTAATATGTCAATCAGTGAACTAAAATTAATTATATGTGACTAAACTAAAAATAACACGTTTCTCATGATTTTTTTTTATTATACTAAAAATAATTATTTTAAAATTAATGTACTCGAATGTGCGTAACGTAGTTGATACCTACTCACGCGTACTCACTAACAGAAGCGGACGCGGTCGAAGGTCAAAGAGACCTGAGCTAATGTGGTCAGTGTTATGCACATACAAGTAAATTAATCATAAATTATTTATTTTTAATTTAATGTATTAAAAAAAATATTACATGTTAAATGTAATAATTTTAGTCCACTGATTGACATATTAAAATATTATACACATTTTTTGTATTACCCTATATGTATTGGAAAGTATTTGAAACTTCCATTATATGTTCCGTATATTTTCCCGGATATAATACGCTTTCAGAGTAACAAAAAAACATTACCGACATAAATTAATATAATAATAATCTATAAAGTCGTATGAAACGAGTCGTTACGCGGTCGCCAGATGGCGTTAGTTGTAGGGGATATACATACGTTTGCCAAAATAACACTTTTTCTGTTTTAAGTAATGTTCAAATTCCTTTGCATTAGATTTGTACTGTTTTTGCACGATTATTTCACAAGTATATAGACGTAAAAATACTTTGAATTTAAAAAGGCGACTTGGTAAACGAATAAGTATTTTCAACAGGTGATGTGCATATAATATGGACAAAAAATTATGAAATCCATTACTCAACAATAAAAATGTCCCTTTCCATTTCTTTTGCAATAAAAAAAATCCCACACGCGATGGCGTCAGACGCGAGTATTTATTTCGATACTTTTTATATTTTTTTTGTTAAAAAAGTTAAAAATTAGCCGCTTCATGCAGTAAAAATACATTATATTAATCCCTATTATTTGACACAAGTCGCCATTTTATTAATTTTTTTACAGTTCTTTACATATTAAATGTAACTAACTTCACGCTGAATATGTAAAGGGTAATTAAAAAAATATTGTTAAATTCTCTAATTAGCTTCTGTTCGATTATTCCGTAGTTTTCACATAATCATTTTTACAGGCACAGATAGGCTGACAGACAAACAAACGAAGCGTCAAACTTCGGTAATGAAAAATCTCACAACCGAACGGCACGCCAATTTATATGAAGTGTTATAGTTTTTCTCAACATCTTTTCAAACCTATAACTATTTACTAAATTACTAAATTATTTGACTTCGAACGTGAGTGAGATATGGCAGAGCACGTTTTCATCCCATCCTATTCCCTCCCCATTTTCCCGATACTTTCACCAAATCCATTCCTGCGGGGTGGGCAGCGAATCCGGGATCATGCCGACGTGCAACGTTTGTCATTCCGGACCTATGTTGGCATGTATCGCGGATGTCGCAGGCCGACAGTGTTCACTTGCCAGCAGGTTGACTATCTGTTCGTTTGTCACCTTTCTATTAAACATCATATTAATCGAACATGTGTATAGGTTACACTATAAATACAACCTACGGTTTAAATAATGTTGCCATGTAAATATTCAGTATAATATATCGTTGTGAGTTTCCTTAGTAAGATTTCAGCGTGAAGTGATAGTGCAAAAAAAAATATCTATTAATTCTTAGAGTTACCGTTTCCCGGTCGTTCAATCCTCAACATACATACATACAAAATAGATTATATATATATATATATATATATATATATTAATGTAAGTTAAGTAGTTACCTTAGTTGGTCCGCGGCCTTAGCTGTGTGTGCGTGTATATAAATATGTATGTATAGTGTTGCGTGTGTGTGTGTGGACGGTTGTGTTTTGTTCTAAATGTAAAATATTAAGAGGTTTGTGTTGAGTTGGTTTTTTACTGATTTAGTTGACCAGCGGATGATGTTGAGTGTCGGTAGCCATGTTTTTTATGGGGCAAGTTGATAAAATCCTTTGAGAAATGTAATTAATGAAAATATTCTTCTTTCGGGTATATTCTCTAACATCTCTAACAGCGACGCATCCGAGGGCGTGCCAATGCTTGTCACATTTGGCTTATGTTGTCATCTATCGCGGATTGTCAGGAAAGTCATCCTCTTAAAATCGCATTAAAATATGATTTGTACGGGTTTGGAATCCTCGTCCCTTTGCAAATTTGTTAACATAACATCCATCTCTGGTCGAGGTGGTTTAGATACCTTCGCTAGCGTTGTCTTTGCACACGCAAACCCCTCCAACATTAAAATATTTGAAACCCTCCAAAGTATCTACTTACCATACAAGTCGTGCGTAAGGCTGTGGATGCCCTATGATAATCTCGCAATGTTTTCTTCCACACGGACTTGAAACTTCCTTCCATCGTCAAATACGTGAAAGACTCCGCCCGACGCTACTACGACAGAGTCCCTCACCATCCTAACCCCCTAGTAGTTGACAGCCTAATCTATGTCCTCGATAGGTATGCCCCTCCCCGTTGCCGCCGACGACCCAATTACTGCTGCCAATGCGGTTCTCCCACTACACTTACAGGCTACACATATACACCTTCCCCGCCGGCGGAGACGAGGACGTCACCCTCGCTTCACCGTGAAAACACACCGGCCTTCAGCCAACACTTTTTCCAGGTATCGGCACGTACCTGGCCGCTTATCACCGACTCGCGATCCCGCGGTACCCTCTCATAGCAACGCCCTAAGCAGAGTTTCATTACTTCCGCGGGTCTACCGACGGGGGAGCCCATAGGCTCGTTGCTGCACACGCTTTTTTACTCCTGGCTGAGCGCCTTCTGCGCTCGACCTAAACCATACATGTCTGGTGAATTAAACCAACCATAGGTGACTCTTGAAAGGCCTCTATGACCACAAGAATTTAGCCATTCTGAAAAATAAAAAAAACAGGGGACTTAGTTTACATAAGACTAGTAACCAGCCCCATAGCCTAGGGTGAGGAAGTCTGAGGAAGCCCAGAAATTCTGAAATCCAATTAACATTATCTTCGTACAATCAAATCCATGTTCATTACCCTAATTCTATAGTGTTCTGCTCGCAGTTGACTGTTTTTTACCACTATGAACAGAGCTGATGGTAACTGACACACAACATTTGTCTGCTGTTATTAATGATTATAGGGATGTCGGTATCCCGAAACTAACCAGCTCAATACTTCGAATAAATAATTTTATCATGCTTCAAATTTTCGTTGGTTAGGTCTCGTATAACGCCGTCCGACTTGTTTATGCATTTTCATTTCGCTTTAACTGATCACTCGGTTCTGTTCTGTTCTGTTCGGCAATACATTGTCGGTTTAGTTTGTATTTTACTCGTGTTATGTTCATGGGAGAAGCAATGTATGCGGCGGAGACACCTGGCACTCGATTTTTTTTATTAAATAATGTTGAAAATTGCGATTAAGATGCACTTAAGAGTTCGTTTTTTTATGTTACGGCTGTTAAATGACAAAAAAAAGATTGTTTGAATTGGATTCAAGTCATTCAAATTACTTTAAATGTAACTTAAATGTAATAACTGGTAAATCGAATGTCAAATAATAATTTGCAACGGTTGATCCATGGCCATCGCAATAATAACAAAATCTTTATTAGATAAATTATCAAAACTCGTCAATCATGGCTTTGCAATTTTTCAAATTAAAATATTGATTTTGCGGTATTGGCATTCAAAACTTGTCCAAAGGCGCTTGAATCCAGGTCAAACGGTTTTGAGCTGTCATTTTTTAAACATAACGAGACAAAACAAGTTTAATTTATATATATTTGTGGCCAGTTGATTTTCTGTGAAGTTACGGAGCTTGTGCAATATAATCATGGTTAAAATATTTAGTGAAATTACAAAACGCGCTTCCATTTGGGCTCGGGGTCCGCTCGCAAACATACTAATCGCAGCTAAATGAACTAATAGCAACAAATTGTTAATTTTTATACAAAAGAAAAAAGAAACCTCATCAAAAAGCGGTATAAAAAAATAAGTGGTGTGGATCGATTACTTAATAATAAAGGGTTTTTCAACAAGAGCTTGTTTTCTAAAACAAAATAAAACAAAAAATTTAGATGAAGATGATTCAAATTTTTATTGTATTACGAAGAGAAAAGTTCGGCAATTATGAATGAAAAATGATATCTGGCAAATGTCCACCACGACCACGCTGACAGATGTCGATTCTTTCATCAAAGTTTTTAATCACTTTTTGGCAAAATGGCGGGTCTATTTCGTTAATCACATCGCGGATTTTGAGTTTTAAGGCTGCAATCGATTCGATTGGCGCCGTATAGACTCTGTCCTTAACATAGCCCCACAAAAAATAATCCAGTGGTGTTAAATCACACGATCTGGCTGGCCACTTAACAGTAATAAAACCAAAAGTTTCAAAGAGTCTGTGCTCACTTCCTTAAGGGTTTCCATAAAAAAATATGAATTTCGAGTCGTGAGATCTGTGCGAATACTTGCTATTGCACCATTTTCACACGAAACGGCCGAATTGAATGAAATGTCAAAACATGACAGCCAGGTGACCGAAGTCCACGGTTCAGTGTTGCCAGTGCAGGAATTTAAATGCCTACTCTTGTTTTTGTCAATTATTTTATTTTTTGCCCATTACTGTGGGTGCTGTCCAACATTCGTGCCAGTACTTTATATATTATTAAAATTTATTGTAAGCGTAACAAATAATATGATGTCTACGAAACTTACCAAGGGGTCCCATTTTCGTGAGTTACATATCGGGATGCGTATGAGAATTTGGACAATATTTGAAATCGTTTAATTTTCACACGGTCCGCTACTAACATCGTTTGTTCGTTCGCTTGGCTTGTGTGTGTGTGTGTGTGTGTGAGCGCGGCCCGCTAGTACATATCCGACGAGAAATAGCTACGGACACCGGTACTACAACTACTACTGGTAGTATTGCTACGAAAACTAGTACTAGTGCTACACTACTTGCAGTGAGTGATACGTACTCACTACTACGACCACAACTTAATACCGTTAATATTTCCACGTCTACTAGTGTTAGTACTTGTACGATAGCTATATTGAGTTACTGTTAAGTCTCTGAAATTGTAATGAAGCGGAAAAAAAAATTATTAATTCTCGTAAGCATTTGCATTTGTAATCGCGATGTCCAGTAATGATGATGATGTGTGTGTATATGTGTGTGTAAGCGGCGCCGCGCGCGAGCGTTAGTGTTAGAACGCTAGGAATCGTGGTAATGGGTGTATGTCGTTGCCAGATATTTTGTTGGTATAATTGTTCCGGAAACAAACTTATATTAAGTTAGGTGCTACAAAAATACTGTACAATGTTATTCAGTGGGTTGTAGTGAGAAGTTAATATGATCGTCCCAAATCTGTAAAAGTATGAGGAGAAATTAGAATCATAGTCCGATTAAAAGTTTAATTTACTGAGAAGGATGGCTTCAGTGGGTATGAACTACGTAGCGGACGCGTTCAAAGGTCAACGACCCCAGCGAACGAGTGTGGATACAGTTATGCATACAAATTAAAATCACTAATTATTCATTTTTAATGTAATAAATTAATCATGAAATACATAATTTTTTGTTAGATATAATATAGTTTTAGCCTACTTATTGATATATTAAAATGTTTCACACTATTTTTGTAGCACCCTGTATGTTAAATAACTTTTTCCAAACCGCAAATGATCATCGTGATTGTAAAAAAATCGTCGACATGAAAATGGCAGCTCAGTGTACGTCACTAGTCACGAGAGCGGAAACTTCATGTTTGTATTTCACGACACATTTCCATTTTATAACAGAAAAATATTGAGAATAGCAGTTTTTTAATTACGTGTGCAGCGAATAACAGAAACGCAACGCCACAAGCAACCTTTTGTAATTTAATTATCTAACTTTTTTAAATATTTTTACTTGAAATTTTTTATAAACAAAACCCAAACGAAATATAACACTGCATGAAATTGTTAAATTTAATTCGTTCAGTTAATTATTTCCTGTTTTCTTTCTCTTTTGTATTGTTTGTATGTAGTGTGTAGTGTAGTGTGAGCGAGACGGCAACAATTTGACCAATTAGAAAAGAGAATTGTACTCGGCGAATCTCATTGGTTGTAGCCGTCGCCCCTCGCACCTCGCACTCGTATTGTTTCAGTTGAAATTTGCTTGTAAATATATTACTCTATAATAAATTGCAATAATTATATTATGTAGTTGATATTTAGTTATGTTTAACGATACGACCAGCTTCGGCACCGCCCACACACCCGCCATCGGCCATCGACTCTCCACTGTTGGATGTGAGGCCCTCCTCCCACTACCCCGCACCTTTCACTATTTTCCATTCTTCTCATTCATCCAATGTTTTTCCAAAAATTGTGGAAATCCGCTCTTTCGAATTCAACAAAAATAGCCTTTACTTTCGCAATATTCAGTTGCCATATGTATAATTATCAAAGCATATACCTTCAAAGACTTCCCGCCCAACACCAATGGTGTGAATACGAAGTCTCACTGTAAGAAACCTCTCTTACCCACCATCTCTTGTTTCTGGTTTGTGTAAGGTATGTCGCATTATACGTTTCAACGCTATCATAAACCACATCTAGATTTTTCTGTTTTAATGTTCTATGTTTATTTCATGAAATCCTCACATAAACAAGGCTGTATAATTAAAACGTCTTTATAAAAATCATCTTCATACCCGCAATGGCAAGCGCCCCCGAAGCGTTGGTTGGTCCGCGTGCCGCAGCAAAGTGCCATCACATCGCTACCAATAGTTCTACACGATGTATACAGGATCGGTGTTACGTAGAGGGGCTCTCGGCGTGACGCGTTACCATTAGATTATGCAATCATGTTTCTATTTGTCAACACTCGCGATACGTTCAAAATATTTACATAGATAACGTTTTAATTTGTCTAAAGTACATTTGGTATTAATTCAATTTGTTTTAGCATTGTATTAGTTGTATACGACGAATAAAATGTGTATTAACGAGATGTACTCTGGCAAATTGAGACTGCTAATACTGATAACCTATATTTTTTTTAATTTGCCGCGCTTTTCCAGTATCCAACTCTCATTTGCCGGACGTTATTGCAATGTAGAACAAAAGAGACATGGCTGAAAGAACTAGGATCCAAGTTAAAAAACTTCCAACTGTCATTTGTGAAATTAAAAAGTCAAAACATCCAAGGTTAAATGTCATGTCTTGTCTGAGTTTAGAGAGAGCTGTAAGCCGCGAGTGGACGGCGACAGGCGCGAGGCTCTCACGACCGGAGTCCCATTTCCCCGTAGTATGTATTATATCATAATTAGTTAATTAATAGTTATTATTATTATTATGAAGTTTTAGTTTCGGTTAGTGTTAGTTTGATTATCGCATTTTACAATTGTTTCATTTGTATATCACACGACGGCAGTATTGTGACGTTCTTCCTTTATTATTATTATTATTATTTGTAGACTTGCATGGGACTGGCAACTTTATATAATGAAAAAAATGTGAAAATATACAGCAGTGAAATATATTGTTTTAATGAAATATGAAAGAATTTAGACATGTTCCCAGAGCATGATAACCGTGATGTTGTGAAATAGCAATAGATATTCAAAACTAAACTTTATGCCACTGGATTTACTGACTACTCATGGGTTTTGATTTGTATCAGTTACTGGTGTCACTGGTGGTGGTGGCCTTCTGCCGTTGCTCAACTAATTTTAACTTTCATTTTGTTTATCGTCATTCCCATCTATTGCATCTATATTATTATGTTTTGTAGTTATTTCGATTGTATTACGTGTAGTCTTTAAAAGTTGTGATTAAATGTAAAAAACATGTAACGAAACATTACTCGAAATAAAATTAATTTAAACGGTCTGTCAATCCGGCTCGAAGGATCAATATCCGGCTTGAAGGACCAACACAGCTTTCAATCATTTGTGTTTTTACTATGTTGTTGTCCAATGTATTGCTATTTTATAATTTGCTGTTTTATTTTCGTTGATTTGAGTTGCGATACGGTTTATAATCAAATGTTGCCTTCACGTGAACTGTTGGCGCCAGCCATTTTACCAAAGCGATGTAAAGTGTAACGTATGAACTCGCGCACGCGCACCCACGGAGACGTGCTCTGAATAGAGCGTACCCGCCATATTGAAGAGGTGAATTTGATTGAATTGATATTGAAGCGTCTTTAGAAACACTTAAACTTTCTTACTTTCAGGTTATAACTTTGTATGTATGTTTGTAAGTGTCGCATACATGTAAGTTGATAAATATTTTTTCTTTCATGGTTTGAAGTTTCTCAAAGGGACTGTAGTTTATTATGTTTAGAGCTACAGATGATAAAAAACTACATTGTGAACGCTATCGTTAACGGTATCAGATTTATAATTTCAATGTATTTTGTTGGCGACTTGAACGACACTTTTTGAGCACTGACGTAGCGCTGTAGCGGAAGTAGCCTCTTTAATTTCGTGGGTACGCTGTTTGTTGCACGTTACGTGTCGGTGTGCGCGCGCGCACCGCATCCGCCTGACCTGCTCACATTATTATTATTGTAATAAATGCACTGCTATTTTAAACAGTTAAGTTTTGTTTTTTTTTTTCTCCTTTTTTTCCTTTGTGTCGTAGCTAGCACATATCCTCATCAACCTGTATAGACATTCGTAGAGATTCCTTGCTTCTATGGTCTGACTAAGGAGAGTTGATAAAAAAACTAAAAGGCATGACCCCAAGTCATGTATTACCGCGGTCCGCATTATATCATTTTATTTACTCTTATTTTGTGTACTTATTTCTTTTATTAATAAATTAAATAAATAGAAAGTGTTTTATTGCAATTGAACTTTCAATAGTGTGTCAGTTATATAATTGTAGTTGGAAAACGGTACATCGAAAAAGGTAAAAATTAATGCGACCCCCCCGCGCTCTCTGTACCACGAAACGTACGCGCAGCGATTACGCTCACATGATGCTATGAATTGCAAATTTAAGTAGCGACGGCAAAGCGATAGTCGCTATTGTGACATTTTCATATTATTTATCAACTGTCGCTGGACAGACCATAGTAATGGAGAGCCATAGCTACGTATACAGCGTTGAACCGACTAAAACCCTCAAATCATGGAGTACGCTGATGATTCTGAAATAATAGACGAAATATTAATATAACACTTACTTCACATGATTACCACTGGATGGCGCTGTCTTTTTAGCCTAAAACTTCCGTTGCCTATATCTATCGGTAGCACCCTTAATCTGGTTGATAGATTTGAATTCTGAATTGCACTAATTTGAATTTATGGGAGTAAAGTAGTCTCGATATTCAGCGGTGGCCCTGCCAGCATGGGTCACTCCTGGCAGGGCCACCATTACACTTTTAAACAACAAAATGATTAATTCTGCTTTTTTATTGTTAAAAATAACCCTCTTACCACTGGCGGTATAATCAATGGTAATCTGTATTTTATTGCATGGACGTGGATGACGCGTTTGGGTTTCCGGAAAAGCCGATGGTCAACGTTTTTATACATTAGGAAAACGTTGACCATCGGCTTTTCCGAAAACCGAAATCATCCACGACCATGCAATAAAGTATTTTTCTTAATACAATTTGAGGTACGGTAATTCATAGACGTGGATGATGCGTTTATATATTTCCGCATTAGCCGATGCCCAATGTTTTCACAATGTATTTGTACCACCGTTAATAATTCCTAATTTCGACTAGTTATTGACTTTCTAATTGTCTTGTTAGAATTCATATCCATCGTGATGATGGCCCAGAATAAGGGACACTGAATTTATTTACATAGGTATGTTATTGTATACACAAATGACAAAAAATAGTTACAAAGGAAAATACGTACAAAAGGCGTCCCTTTGGGAGATTTCTATCAGCAACCCTGGGAGAGCGATAGGTGAGCAATGACATGGGCAGACGTAAGTGTGTACGTACCTACATAAACTATTACAAACATTATTTATGTGATTTAGGCCAGCCTCGATGTTCACTACCCAGAACTACCACGCCTGTCCTTCTTTTCGTCCGGTTAAAACTTCAAAAACATTGGCATATTAATTTGGACTGCGACAAGACGAACGGGGATAATCGTTTCGAGGCAATTGTGTATGAAATCAATTTCTCATATGTACGACCGCGCCCCCTGAATATTTCGGGGCTCTGGGCCAGGTATGGGTTGCGGCCCTTGTGTATGGAATTGAAAAATTATTTATGATTAACAAAAATTTATTTTGAAGATAAGATCATAGATTTTACAGATAAAAAATCGAGAAAAACTTTTTAAAAGTTATTTTGAGAATACTTTAAGTTATGATTATTTGTTTGAAAATAATTATTATTTCACCTGGTGTTGCAGGTGTCCATGGGCGGCGGTAACACACCATCATGTGGGACCGCTTACTCGTCCGCCCACTAGTCTATAAAAATAATAATAAAGTACCTATAAATTACAAGTTGACTTTAATCGTTCATCATTTTATTTTTGAATTCCAAGTTTTTTTCCAAGTTTAATTCAAAAAACAGATACGGTATTTAATAAAAATCATGGAGCCTCCTCAACCTCGAGGCTCTAGTCCCTGACCCAGCGGCCTCATGCCTAAAGAAGGCCCTGCCCCCAAGGGGACGCGGAAGCATCTAAGGGGGCAGAAATACCTTCAAGTGCAGTTAGGGTGCTAGATTGGAAAACCGAAATATCTGGACAAAATTTCAAAAAGTCGGGATTTTAGCGTCGTTGTCTGGAGAAATAAAAATTAACAACTTTCTTAACGTTACTCTTGTCATATGTCAATTACATAATGTAATGATTAACAATTTTAAGTTAATGGACTTAATTTTTATATTGCCACATGTATTTCGTTACTTTTCGCTGACTCCACCAATTTGGACTCTTTAGGAGTATTAAGAAAAGACTTAAAATTTAAACGGTTAAAATCAAAGTTTAGTCTAATTATTAACTCAGTTTTTATCAAATCAAAGGCCATACGATTCCTCTCATTGATAATATAGATTGTTTAGCAGGCTAAATACCCTTTCATAGTAAGCATTGCTCACAGGAAGTGATACAACAAATAATATTAAATTTTTCAAATTTTTAAGGTCCATTTGGTCGCATTTTTTTAAAACATATGTCCCTTATTTTGTCATTTGTCATATCTTTATCTTTTGGAAGATGTTCAAATATTAATGAGTAATCAGTAGATATACAAAAGCATCGTTATCAATATCATTTGAAATATTAAGCAAGTCGGGGGCAATTCGGAGAGCTCCTCACATGTCCATTAGTTTTGCATTTTTAAAGTTAATACAGTGAATTTCTTATATAGAGAGTTATCAGAATAACCATAGCGTTCTTGCAAGTACTGAATTGCTCGCCTTAAAAAACTGTTCAGCTTCGGTGCAAAAAAGGGTTTTCTCACTACCGGAAACATTCTTTTATAAGCTTCTATATTTGCTTCCGAAGAATTTGTCATCCAACCTGTTTTTAATCAGTTTCTCTCATCAGTTTTCTAATTACATTGTCAATTTCGATGACAGTGCATGCATCACTTTTTAATGCTAAAATTGCCTAATGAAACTCCGTCATTACATTGTGTACAAACTACGAGTACAAATAGGCTTCTGAAATCCCTTCCTGTTTACATTCGTCGATTTCTTCACTGTTCTCAAAATTCACATTTCCTTTCTACATTCATCTTCCCCTTTCAACAAAAAGTACTGCTTCACAGCAGACCAGCAGTGCAGTAAAGGATCTAAAGCGCGCAAAAAAGATAGCCATCTTGTTGGTACATCACGAAGAAGGTTTTTGTACTCGACACTTGCAAATAAGAAACATTCTTTTAGTTTCTCGGTTTTCGTAGAAGTTGAGCTGAACTCATTGAATGTTTTTATCACGATGCTTTCGATATCTACTGATAAAGCTTTAAGGGCGTATTTGACGCAGTTGTTAATTACATGGCAGTTGCAGTTGGCTTTAATCAGATATAATCATTTGTTTCTTGTAATTTTTGGAACACCGAATTGTGAATGCCATAATTAACGGAAGCGTTATCCGCGCTGTAAGCAGTCAATTGAGTCAATTTTAACACATTTTCTTCTGTCACTGTTTACGATAACTTTACGGATAAGCAGTTTGTCGGGAGATTTCGTATTTTTTCGGGAGTCTGGACATTGTGTGGAATGTCGGGAGAATCCAGATGAATCCCGATCATCTGGCAACCCGAAGTTAGGGGGTGTTCATTGAAAGTAAAGGAATACAGCTCGTGCCCGTACGACACCCAATTCCCTAAGAAAATAAAAGACTTTTTGCTAATCAAATTGAAATACACACATACCGTTGATACAGTATTCTGCATAAATATGTAACAACAATGTCGATGTTATATTTGAAGTTGTACAAAAAAAATACTCCAGTTCGAATGAATTGCCATAATGTACGTGATAAGATAACGCCTACTGAAAGTCTGTACGTAATCCATGTGTTACACGGGACTCCGGGCCTCTCCGACTAGCTAAAAATGTGTGCCATTTGACAGTTGATTGTAATTCTTTCTCGCTCATGGTAAACGTGCTACGGCTTTAATTCACGCTCGCTCTATTAATTTATTCGCTTAGAAAAAAAATCTAAATCGAAGATAAGGTCGTAAGCAAATAAAAAATATTTCATTACCCGAGACTACATGAAATATAAATAAACTTCAATTCGTTGACAAGTATATAACTCATTTTATTAAATTTGTATGTTATGTTGCTTGAAACAGTGGATACACCAGTGAACCTACACCATCTACATACCTACAAGCCTTCTATTGTGTTTGTGTGTTAGAAAAAGAACGCATTACAGCAACATATCACTAACTCCTTCCCTCCTTAACAGTTAAGTAACTAATAAAATATGAATAAAACAAGTAATCTGCTCCAGTAGATGCCTACGTACCGTTGGTCACGTGTATTTTGTGGACCACTTCTGCTTTTATTTATAAAATATATGATGTGTGTGAAAGTAAAGCTGACTTCTAATTATTAATATAATATTATTTGCATGCGCGTGCAAAGAGAAGTTTTGACCACAGTAGATAAACATTTTCCACGAAATGTGATTGTATTATATTGGAGCGTGTCTGTGTAAAGTTTTTGTCATGATCCTGCTAAACCAGTTTATCTACACCTAAAATTAAGTGTAGATTATGTTGATACGGCGTTTTGTAATAGGTATTCCTTTTTTACAGCTTTCTGTATTTCCTGCTTTTTCTATTCCAGTGTCTCGCCACTCAAATAATTGGAAATGTTAATTTTGATATCTGACATAAATGCTGTTTATTGTGTAGAGGTTGTTTTATTAAATACTAAGTACAGTGAGCAACAGGTCAACTTATACCCATCGGTACTTTAGTAAGCTATTAATAAGGACAAGAACGGGGTACACTGGAACGTTGCTGTACATATACCTATAGGTATATTTACTGCTGGCACTCTGCACCGCATGCAAATACTGTCTAGTGTAAATGTTTTGTAATCAATACGTAACTGTCAATTGACGTCCTCACCGCGTATATAGTTTATACATAAGTATATTATTTATATAACATAATGTAAATAGTGTTATATTCGTGTAGGCTTGGTTGTCAATGCTTGTAGCGGTTGTGTACAGCGTGTTTCCTGTCAAATCTGCCTCTAACTCGGACGGCCGCCGCTTCGTATGCGCAATTGATTGACTGTGGATGGATGAACTCGCTAAGAGACCATCGACTTTAGAATAGTTGTATTGTCTATGCAATACAATACTTTTTGATAGAGGGAGTAAGCGAGCGCTAGAAGAAGATAGTTGGCTTTCAAAAGCATAACATAGTTCAAGCGCAGAGGACAGCGTTCAATGCTTTCTAATTTGCTCGCTTCCTATCTGTCGATTCTTCTCCCCTTATTGTCCGTTAAATTATATTCCACGTACAACGCGCGGCCATCTCGATTCTTCCTGGTTACTTATTAATGTACACCTGTCCAGTGTATATGTATGTACTGAACATGCGCTGTTTGTACACAAGCGTTGTATATTATACAGAGATGTATACAGAATATTTTTGCATAAATTGTTGTATATAGTCTTCGAATGATGTAGACGTGTCCTTCAATCGTAATATTACTTCAAATGTAACGTAATATGTATAGGTTATAAACGTGTTTCCATAAAACTATTTTTGGTGATAAGTGTCATCATTTGAGTAACATTGTGATTGAATCACTTCACACATAACGTCCAATGTAAACAGTATGAATGAGCGCGGGCTAACAACATTGATTTAAATCATAGATGTGTCGACTCTTGTCTACCATATATCGCACTGTTCGTTGAGAAGATCTCACAATGTTTAGAACTGTTGTGTCACAACAGTTTCAATTTGTGATGCATTACAAATTGCAAGTCAAATTTGTGATGCGAAATTTTGCAATCCTTCCTATTATTTATGTTACATACCAACTTAAAATTTCATGGTCCATATCTTCAGATTTCTTTGACTTCAATCTCGCGTCGTAATAATCTTCATATTACACGAATTCAAGACTACATAAGCTATAACATATGTGGATTTCTTACTTGAAATTCCTGAAATTTTTCAATGGTCTCCGTCTATTTGAACACACTTTTGGGATCGTTTAATTAGGATTTCTATCCCAGTATATAGTCCAAAGTTTTGTCTTCAAAATGTTCGCAAACCGCAGCGGTCACTTCATCATGAGTGAGAAATCTACCCCTTAAGTCAGGGTGGGTGGCGAATTTCTGTGAAGCCATACTTGGAAACAGCAGCTTCCGCAACTGCGGCGGCGTGGACGGGTGCATCGTCACGGGAAGCCGGCACACCTGTGCTTAGTTTTCCACGACGTTTCTGCTTGATTGCATCTAGTAATTGCTCTATAAGGTTAGCATAATGGCTTCCATTCACCGTAGTATTGCATTTTTATATGTCAAGCAATATTTCATGACATTCCCAGAATATGGGCGGCGGTAACACTTACCATCACATGGGACCGCTTACTCGTCCGCCCTCTTGTCTATAAAAAAATAATACATATTTCCAAGCCATATTATTTTTGATGGGCTGAGTCACCTTTGCCTTTCTAGGCGGTGCTTCACCAGAACGAAGCCACTACAGCGATTCCCTTTTGAAAAGGGGATCATAGTAAAGAACCATAGTTCCATCCCCGGTAACAATTGTTCTACACATTAACCTGTCTTTTTATCGATTTACACCGCATCCACTTCGAGAGTTCGATCACAATCGTGTTTTTGATTTGCTCTAAGTATCACGATCTCTTTGAAAATCGTTTAGTAATTAGGTACCAGAACAGGAGTTCATCTACGATTTAAGTGGCTGGCTGTTGGCGATCACCGCGCTATACTGGCGCGATAGCATGCAATAAAATACCATGATAATAATTGTAAAGTCGCTCGTTTAATGGTGTGTGTGCGTATGCGTGTGTTCTTGTCCACATACAACGCATAACTTTTGCCTTTTTAATACACCTTTTATAAACTTAATTTGAAAGTTTATTCTGACTGTAATTCTCAGCAAAAATCGGTGTAAAAGTATTAACCGATGTATTGTTGAAGGAGTGGATGGATATGTAGTGTTATCAATTAAGCTGTCAACTGTATTTTGTCGGAGGAGAAACGTTATATGGATTACCTGAGATCTTCTTCATTATTTTTCTTATCAATTATTACAATATTTTATGATAACATTGCCATATTTTAATTATCATTTTGCCAACACACGTAGGCACTACCTATAAACTTGTACTTTCTGTTTGTCTCAGTTAATCAGGTGCTATAACAAGAACTAGTCATTTCATGCAACAGAAGACCAATTCTTCATTTAAAGTCATTTATTAGTATTATACTTGCCACATTTAAACTGTAGCATCAAATTGTGTGTTCTTTTGGTTAAATAAAAGAAATGATTCGATTGGCTTCACCTACTTACTTTTCTACCAAATAGGTATAAATAAGTAGGAATATTGAACCATGAAAGGAATCATCAAGCAATATTAAATCTTATACCAATCTCTTACTTGCAAGTAATGTAACTCAGTACTGCAATATTGTTTTCTAACTGTATTTATCTTAAGTTATAGAATATTGGAAAGCCACGCTTGTGTTGTACGTACCTATCTACTGTTATTTGCTGTAACATTCTTTTTCACTGCTGTTTAAGGAAAATCTAATGTAAATGTTGGTAGAATTCAGCACAGAGTATTGTAAAGTGTGTCGGTGAGCTGGCGCTAGCTGTGTGTCGTGTTGTGAGCCTTCACCTATAGGATATTAATACTAGGTATACAGATTATATCTCAAAGTTTATTAGTGTCGGCACGCACTGGGATCTTTTCCAACGGGATACTACCTACTGTAGCTACTATCAATTACTTTTAGCTAAGTAAATGTAAAATTATTAACACAAGATTTGAGATTACAATTGATTTAGGTATCGCGTGTGGAAAAGACCTCAGCTGCTGATAGTGAACCTCGAATAATGTTTACAATAGACAATAGAATATTTAAAATTGTGAATTAAATTTTCTATCACAAAAGAAGCTACCTCCTCGCGTCTGCGTCGAAACACCAATTTGTAATTAATTAATAGGATTGTACGTGTTTTATAAGCTTTGAATGCGATATTGCACGTAATGATAATATAGCATTTAGCACATCGCTCGAAGGTGTATCTGCAATCGCAGGAAATCAATTTAAAATTAAAGATGTATCTAGCGGATGATACTGAAAGAAGCAAACGTTTATTGGGCACAGAATGCCGCTGGCGTTGCTCATTGTGCGTGTCACATGTTCTTTTGTATTTGGAGCAATATTGGTCAGTGAACGGTGTTCAGTATTGTCGCGTTACCCCAGTGGCAGAGCTAAACTATGGGGGTACGACTTGTACTACAAGGAAAGAGGCAAGATTTGTTTCAATAGCTTTTATAATTAATCAGTAAACCTAATACAAAAAGATAAATCAGTTTATAAAAATAGTCCGGAAAATAAAGTCACTAAAGTTTCTAAATTCACGAATCACCAAAACTCACGTATAGCTGCAGGAGTGGCGGGCCTGGCCCTCGGGGCGCTGGTTAGCTCGCTGGGCGCCGCCTGTCGCGCCTGGTCTCCTTCGCCCGTCTGACCGCTGGTTCCGGCAGGTGGTGGTGCCGCTTTCATCGCCTCTGCGCGTGCGCCATGCTAGACCCGCCACTTCTACAGCTATACGTGAGTTTTGGTGATTCGTGAATTTAGAAACTTTAGTGACTTTATTTTCCGGACTATTTTTATAAATTGATTTATCCTTTTGTATTAGGTTTACTGACTAATTATAAAAGCCATTGAAACAAATCTTGCCTCTTTCCTTTCAGTACAAGTCGTACCCCCATAGTTTAGCTCTCCCACTGGGTCACGTGACAGTATAAGGTTTAGAACTTATCTGATGCATTCGAAAGTTAAAATTTGATCTATAAAATTGGCGAAATGATTCTGATGTTGATCGCAAGGTTTATTAGAATAATGATGAATTGAAAATATAAATGTCAGTTGATAAGGAACGCGTCCTAAACGAAACGGCACTGTGCGCCTCTAATAGGCCAGCAATAGAGCAAAGTATTAGTGATTGTGTGACATGAATCCCAGTTGGAAACCGACTGTGCCATCATATGAAGGACAGTCCCTAGATGAATGCCGTTATGCTTTCCACTCGGAAATGTTGTCTATTAATTTGTTATAAACATTTTTAAACAAAAAATCGTTTTTTTTTTTAGTTTTTTGCTTATAAAATGGAAACTAATAAAGCGATCTTAATGATGTAATTAGGCGATTTATAGAGAATTTATAGGTTAAAAACGGATTTAATTAAAAAAATAAAACTAATAAAATAGCTCCAGTAGTTGCTCAGATCTTTAAATTAAATATTTCAACGTTGCGCGTATATATATATATAGAATATATAGTACAATATCTCCAAACTTATTAGCAATTGTAAATTTCTAATAAACAATTGTGTTGCTCTGAAAACAAAGTTTTTATTTTAGTACTTACATAGGTACATACAATAATAATTACACTGTTTAACTTAAATCATACTATCCTACTTGAAAACAAAGAAACGACATTTAAAGTCTATTATTTAAATTGTCAATTCCTTTTTTATAATAATCTAACAATATACTAAATCACGGTGAGTTCTGTCAAACCCTAAACATCAGCTGCTCTTCCAACCGTGTGGGCCGCCATTACTCACAGCACCATCTATGGAGTACATGAGTACATGGTCACTGTTTATAGACAGAAGAGCGCTTTACAAATTAAAGAAATATAGTTTCTTTAGATATATACATATATACATTATTATACATATATACGCCTCTCCTTGGATCCCGTTCTACCCCACTACTCGATTTTGGGGTAAATGAATCAGTTTTTAGTCATCTTTACGTGCATTTCCGACCTGGTTCGCAGCATTTTAAAGAAAAATGAGAATATACGTTTTGTTACACTACACTTCTAATGTTCAAATCTGTTTAAAAAATTAAAATCGGATGATCTATAACGCATCCAGACCTGCTGCAAAATAGCGCATTGAAAAATTAAAATTACGATTGTGCCAAAACTAATAGTCGGACAGCGTAGAGGTTTTGCGCACACAAAGTACCTATAAATTACTACATTTTTGCGAAGTCTCAGCCCTGTAAATGTAAAAATGGCGGATTTGTGAATTTTTAAAAAAACGTTGAATTTTTTGGTTTTTCCAGATTTTCTCCGTTGCTAATTATCCGATCGAGTCGTTCGACTTTTCATTTTGTTTATATTTTTATTCTCCATAGCTCGCCTATTTACATTACTAACATTGCTTCATTATTTTCCATTTTATAAGCAAAAAACTGATTTTTATGTTTAAAATGTTTATAACAAATTAATGGACAACGTTTTCGAGTGGAAAGCATAACGGAATTCATCTACGGACTGTCCTTCATATGATGGCACAGTCGGATTCCTGCTAGGATTTATGTCACAATGAATTGCTCTATTGCTTGGCCTATAAGTGTAGGACCAACTCTTATAGTTCACAGCTGATTTCACAATGGATGTTTAAGGCCTTTCTTGATACTGACAATTTTTTGTAGCAGTACAAAAGCAGAAACTTGAGAGCAACGAAAACTCTAATTCAATTTTCACGCCCACCGCCTAATGTGGCTAGTTACTTAGGTTTTGTGGAATCGTGATTATGTAAGTTGCATGAAGGAAGAGCTACAAATTTGTTGTATTGTTACAGAAAACGTTGCGTTCGGTTCGTTTCGTGCCATTTCAATCTCGTAGACATTAAGAATTTTTATATACATTTTTTTAAATAAAACATTAGACGTTGATGTGTTTGTCCGTATCTCATTATAGGCGCAGCCGCATTGTTTGTAACACTTAAACAATTAAACTTTCTTAATGCAAATAAATATTCCATAATTCTTCCTTACTTTTAAAAATTGGTCGGTGTTTTTCTCCACATGTAATTTGAATGTTTAATGAAAATCTTGTATAACGTTGCCTTGTCGTGTAATTATACGAAAGGTAGACAATTTTCAAATGTAAGGGAGATAGTCTTTGTGTTGTCAGTATTAAGTAGTGTCGCTAAAACCTAATGTTGTTAAACAATAATAAAATGTTCGCTTGTTGGACTTGGTCGATGAACTAAGCGTGTAGACAGGGTTCTATGAAACATTGAGTTTCCAACGAATACGCAATAAAGCTTTTACACATTGTAATATAACGATTGTATCGTGAGGGAGTCGTCAGCGCGGCGTCGCGGCGCTGTGTCGCGGCGCCCACCTTGTCGCAAATAAAGTAACTTTGAATAGCGAACGTTTGTTTCAATACCTACCTACTTTTTGCATGAACTACTTAGATGGTGTCGGCCGGCTTTAGAATAGCATCTCTTCATTTCTTCCCGTGGGCGTGGTGTCGTGACGTATCATGACGTGTCGTCGCTACCACTCGCTGAGGAACTATATCACTTCTAAAATAGTGAACTCCCCAACACGCTTGGCCAGCGTCATATTTTAAGGGTTTATATCCCTCATGTATGAGATCATGAGCATGAGAAGGCCCGCGTTCAGCCGTGGACGTCAAGGCTGATTACGGCTATATAAGAATGAGGTTTGATGTCACTAAATAAAGAAACACTTAAATCAGATGTCACAATACTGTATTTTGTACTGAGGATGAGAGGCGCAGGTGCAGGTGCAGGCGGCGGGTGGTAGTAATGAAACTCGATTGTAGCAGATACCAAGCCTGAGGTGCAGCCGTCGAGGTTATCTCACGCCCTCCCCTATATGGGGGAGCGGAGGATCTGTTCTAGGGCTATTGTTCACTGCTCAAGTTTCCTCTCTGCCCGCTACTACGTGTCTCTGGGTGGGCCTCGTGAAACCCCGGCGTACAACCGTTCTTCACGCCACCCACGCTATCAATCCAATCCCACCGGCTGGATTCCGCATGTGGAAAGCCCAGTGAGCGACCGACGCGGGCGGCGACTAACATGTCACGTCCGTGTGTGGTAGCCCCATGTGTGGTAATGTCCAAGGGCACTATCAGGTCGCGCGGGAATACCTTGCCTACAGGCGGTAACGCATGATAAGTCGCCAAGCCCCTTATGTGCGCGAGCGGCTGATCCGCGCCCACGAACATGTTGTAGGTGAACATGAACGAGAGATTAATTCGTCCAGGTTCTCAATGTTGAGGTCCTTGGCAATGACTAGGGTACGTAGGGAGAGCGATTGTTGGGCGGGTTATGGCTTTCTGTTATTTTCTTTCTTCAAATCTTTGCTCTAAGTCTACCCAACATTCATCGAAACCGCCACTTTGAGAGCTGCATCTTCTTAGCGGCGCAGGCGTCGCTCATCGATGAAGTGTAGTACGCCGCATCGTCAGCGTACAGAGCAAGAGATACCCTCTCCACCATGGTGACGTCGTCCGTGAAGCAGGCGCAGCAGATCGGAGCCAAGCAGCTGTTTTTTATAGAAAAAGGCGGCAGATGAGCATACAATCCACCTGATGGTAAGTGGATAATATCGTTCATAGACATCCGCGATACATGCCAACATCAGTTCAGAATGACATACGTTGGCACGCCCCCGGATGCGCTACCTACCTTTTGCAGATTAAGGAATGGGTTGGGAAAATGGGGAGAGATAGGATAGGATGGGAATAGGCTCTGGCATATCTCACTCACTACCGAAACACGTACATTGGGAAAATATGATAAAGTAGGAAATGCAGCACATTTCAAGGTATCAGTATCACATTTCAGCATGCAGCTGCCTTGCGGGCGTCCTCTATCACCCCTTGAAAGCGGCGGTTCTCTAGGAACGAGGCGACCACTTTGTTTATTCTTCTGGGCGTCGAGGTGGTAGCGATCTTGTAAATCGGACCGCTATCGCGCTATGTCGAACACGGTCGAACGCCTTCTCCATGTCGACAAATACTGCAACCGTGTGTTCTCTCTTGTTGATTGCCGTGGTCATATGGCTCAGATTTTATTACTTATGATTTTATTATGATATAATCAATTTATTAACATGATTTCGTATTAAATACACTTTTGTGATTTATCACTCATAATACAATTTATTAATAAATCAATTATTTAAGACAAATATTTTTAATAAATCGAATCCAAATTGTACTAGAATTGTATAGATAATCGAATCGGTAACCGGTAAGAAGCAATTCGGACATCTATCATCGAGAAAATGAGATAGTGTACGGAGAATAACTTAACTATGTGAAGGCGTCATCGCGAACAACTAGTTATCTGTTCTGAAGTCTTTGAAGGATTTTAATGTTGGAGGGAGCTGCGTGTGCGAACACAACGCTAGCATAGGTCATAATGGGACGGACGAGAGTTGTGTATAATGTCAACTTATTTCTAAGCGACATTTTACTTCTCCCGCATATGAGGGGGTTGAAGCGACCGAGTACAAATGCGGCTCGGTTCCGGACAGTTTTGATGTGTTCACGGAAAGTCAGTCTATGGTCTAGAGAGTGACTCCGAGATATTTGGTCTTCCTGACAAGTTTAATTGTTTGACCGAAAAGGGTTATCGGGAAAGGGGACAGCTTAGGCCTACGACAGTCAGCCCTGGGAAAAGGGAAGCTCATGGCTGCACTTTTCGCCTGGTTTATCTCTATCCTCCACCTCGCAAACTACTCGCTTAGGGCGGTGACTGCGCGCTGGAGGCGTGACTGTAATTTTGGCCAGATTGGCCCCATTTATATTCTCAATACAAGCTGCTCAACAAGGGATGTGTGCAAGCGAGGTTTTCCGCCCTTTCGACCAATAACACGCTACCTCGCGCTGCCCTTTTGTTACGGCGAACTATTCCCGGATTCGCCGTAACGGTACCCGCGTCTGTCTTGCTCCCCCGCGTGGGAAGCACCCATACTGACCTCTCGCTCTAGCGCGTTGTTTCCTACACGACCTAATTCCAAGAAAACGCCACGCACCAGATGTTCTAATCTGCGTCGCTCCCCCCGCCGCGTGAGAAGCGCCCGCATGACTTGTTTTCTATCAATATTAATATTCTGTACTCATTTACTCATCATATCAATATTCATTTACTCGTATGTATGGGATTTAGGTCGTGTAGGCCTCTCGTGTTAGGGTAGCGTGCTATTTCTGATCTGTCATATGTACTTAGGCCCTCAGTTACAACGTCTCCCTCGCATCTTTCTTTATTGAGCAACTTGTATTAAACTGTCTTTATTTTTCACATCTTATGTTACTATATCTTATCCTACATACATTAGATAATATTCTTATTCTAGACACAGCACATAATATACTTATCGCTACACGATTCCACAGTTTCGCAATCACTACACATATCACAAGACACTGATTTCACTCATGTCATTTTTGGCTGTCCGCAACAGGTACCATGGAGCAGCCACGCCCTTACGCACGAATCTGGAATTTTGGAGGGCTTGGAGTATTTTAATGTTGGAGGGGCTGCGTATGCAAAGTCAACGTTTAGACATTTAGACAAGAATGTCTAAATTCTTGTGGCCCTAGTGGCCTTTCAACAGTCACCGGTCGTGTTTTTCGCCCCACATCAAAATCGACCGGTGACTCTTGAAAGGCCAGTAGGGTCACAAGAATTTAGACATTCACGATGTTAAGACAAATCAAGGCTAGCGAAGGTCATTCTGGGACCCAGGTTTTATACAACGTCAGCTTACTTCTAAGCGACATTTTATTTCTCCCGCCTAAAAGAGGATTGAGACGACCGAGTATAATGGCGGTTCAGTTTCGCACGGTTTTTATGTGCTCCACGAAGGTCAACCGATGGTCTAGGGCCTAGGGTGACTCCAAGATATTTGATCTTCTTAGCCCAAGGGATAGTTTGACCGAAAAGGGATATCGGAAGTGGTGAAAGTCGAGGCCTAGAGCAACGAGCGCCGGCCATGGGAAAAAGGAGGTACATGGCTGCACTTTTCTCGGGGTTGACCTCAATCCTTCACAAACCACTCACCTAGGGAGGTGACGCCGGGTTGGAGGCGTAGAGTCGTAGGTTCCTATTTGAGGCGTAGAGGGCGCTGTTATCCGCAAAGAGGGCAAGCTCTATTCCAGGGGAGTGGGGATGTCATTAACCCCACTTTGTAATAGTTTCAAATAAGTTTTAAGTTCTTTAGAAGGAGACATTTCAAATATCAGTCGACGTGGCACGTCAGTTATAAATACTATTCAAGTTTGTAAACGTTCGACTGTTGTGTGTATGTGTGTGTGTACACACATATAAATATGTGTGTATTTATGTGTTTTGGTAGTCAGTGAGATCAGTGAGTAAGAGCCGGAGTACATTTCTCACCTACCTTACCCCATCCTATTCCTTTTTACCTCATCGAATGAAGAATATCATTATATTTGGGTTATTCTATTGAATAAATCCATTCCTACATCTCTCCGCCGGTAGGCAGCGTACTCGGAGGCGTGCAAACATTTGTCATTCTGGACTAATGACATGTGCCTCTGATGTCGCAGAGCAACAGTATACAATTACCACCAGGTGGATTGTACACTCGGCCGCTTCTCGTTTTTTACTTTTTTTTTTTTTTTTTTTTTTTTTTTTATCATACCTACCTTTGCTCAGATATTGGTCACAAACTAAAAACCTACTAAATACTAAAACCCGAATACGCAAGATTCAAATAATTATTGGTTGTTTAGAAGGAACTTTAGAAGCAAGGAAAGTTCTTTAGCCATACACTTTAGACATATGGCGTGGTCGCACGTCGACTTTAACTATTTAAATTTTATAACTATAAATACCATTTTTATACTTATTCAGTTTGTAAGTTTTAACGTGTGACTATTATGTAAGTACATATTATTAAGTAAAAGGGCCTCCTTTGCTACGTTCAGGTGAAGGTCAAATGTGTAAAAAAGTGGGGGCGGGGGGGATATTAGTGGAATAATAATAATGGAATAATGGATAATAATCCACTTCAGTAAAGTTCGCCTGCATTGCGTGAAAAAAAAAAAAAAAAAAATTTGGTCTACGGGGTCTATGAACCCAGAAAAAAGAGGGTGGTGGGGTTTGGGGGGGGGGGGGGGGCTGTTGACAATCAAAATGTGGGATCGAATGTGAATTATATGAGGGTATCGGAAAAAAAAAAAGTTGAAAGTCAGTCAGGTTAGATTTGGGTTAGGTTAGGTTTGGGTAAGGTTACCAGCGCTGCCGTGAACACTGCGAGGGTGTTGGGGGAGACACGTATAGTCTCCCGCTTGCGACGCTGCCAAAACTGGCTGCGTCGTCCCGCTGGGGAGTCCCCAGCCTCGCTTCCACTGCCGGAGGCATCCTCCGGTTCGGGTTAGGTTAGGTTTTTTTTTTTTTTTTTTTTTTTTTTTTTTCTCTTCGGGGGGAAATCCTCTTGGATGCCTTCCGCTATAAGATGTTCTGTATTCCGGCGGAAGGCGATGCCGGATTTGTACCGGCTAAAACCCCCCGATTGCAAGAAACCTCTGATATGGACGTCAGAGTCTGTATATTTCTTGTTAGTTCTTGCTATTGCCTTTGTAATTATAATTCGTGAAAGTCAACTGTGATATCGTTGACTTTCTGTCCTGCCTATTTGCTTCCGACATTAGGTTCGGAAGTCTAGGCCTATTCTTTTTGTTTACTTGTACGACTCTGATGTATAGGGTCAGAGTCTTAGTCGTACTTTTTTAAAAACTTATCTTCTAAATTCTTATTTTTCTATTGTACATCAGTCGTACTTTTTAAAACTTATCTTCTAAATTCTTATTTTTCTATTATATATCTCAGCCTTCGACTTCTGATGTACAGGTCAGAAGTCTTGGCGTTGTCCTATACTAGTTTTTGGACTCTGATGTATAGGTCAGAGCCCTGGTCATACTTTTTAAATATCTTAACTATTCAGTCTTGTACTCCTTCCGTTCTGTCTTGCTATTTTATTTGTTTCGGTTTATTGCCCCTTTGGCGACATATCGACAGAACTCCAGGAGTATGTGTCGAGTGTCGTCCCCGTCTATGAGGTCAGCGAGGTTTTCCTTTGCTATGTTTCGGTTCATTTTCATCTCCGTTTCAAATCTTCTCTTTCCATATACAGGGCAATCCACTATCAGGTGCAATATACCCTCAGCCACGTCTGGGTCACAGATACATGCCGGGCTCTCCTTGCACTCCTCGGAGAATCCGCCATGTCCCGTCAACACCTGAGCGATGACTGATTCCATCCGGATCTTTCTGATTATGCTGTGCGCCCTTATGGCGTCCGGTAGGAAGGCTTTGGTTACAGCAGCCGTTTCACCTTCTTGATAGCGCCGGTTCCATTCATCAAGCGAGTCCTTACGGATCTGTCTCTTCATGAATGAAACCGGGTAGCTATCATACTCTGCCTTTACTTTTAAGTTTCTGGCAGCGAGTTTGGCCAGCTGGTCAGCGCGCTCATTCCCTTCCAGCCCCGCATGTGCTTTAATCCAAAACAAAGAAACTTCTTTGTTTTGGAGTACGGTCTGACTGATGTTAGCCCTCGTTTCGATGGCTAGAGGGTGGGGACTGCAAGGGTTGACGATTGTTTCCAACGCCGAGCGTGAGTCGCTGAAAATGCCAAAGCTCGACTCTCCGCATTGGAGGATATACCGCGAGGCTCTGCATATGGCTAGCAGTTCCGCCTGGTAGACCGTGCAGTACGGCGACAGTCTAAGCTTGAGGGCTCTGGTTTCGGCTTCATTCTTCCATACGGATAATGAAGCTCCCACTTTGCCCTCAATCTTAGAGCCGTCGGTGAAAATTTTTACTGCTATTGTAATTTCGTCGCATTGTTTTGGGTCTACCAGGTTAATGAACTGTAGACCCATATGTTTTGCCGGATGCGGAGTGTCTGCAAATGCCACCCTGCGCTCTACCTCCCCGTCTTTCGGCATCATCCGGGGTATCCCTCTCTTGACCTCATATAGGGCGGCTGCCTCCTGAATCCTGAGGTCGAGTGGTAATATCCCGGCTAGTAATAGTGCCGAATTTAGGGAGACAGTGCGGTAGGCTTTGCAGAGCTTTTGGGCAAAGCCTCTTTGAACTACGTTCAGCTGCCGTTTGACGCCCAGTCTGGTGGCAGCCGGTGCCCATGCGCTGGCGGCATACAAGATTATGGGCTCCACCGTTGCCGTATATATAATACGTATTATGTCTGGGTGGAGCCCCCAACTGATCCTGGCAGCTCTAGACAATTGCTTGTAAACATTCAACGCCTTTTTGCAGGTGTTCGCAATATGGGCGTTGAAGTTCAGCTTCTTGTCTACTGTGAGCCCCAGGATCTTAATCTCGTCGGACATTCCAATGTCAACCCCGCCCATGCTCAGGAGTGGCACGTCAAACTTTAGCTTTCTAGTTAGCACCATTGCATTTGTTTTATGCGGTGCGAACTTCAGCTTATTTTTGACGCCCCACCCCCGAACATACTCGAGGGCGGCATTGGCTTGCCCTTGCACTTCCCGCGCAGTGCCACCGGCGAACACCAGGACGACGTCGTCAGCATACGCCTGCACGTAGTCACCTCGCTGTTCCAGGCCCCTCAAAAGTGGGTCGATGAGGAGGTTCCAAAGGAGGGGTCCTGCAATGGACCCCTGTACGCACCCTTTGTGAGTGTCCTTTATGTATTCCTCTCCGGCATACCTGACCCGTACCTTACGATCTTCGAGGTAACTGGTCATTATCCGCCGGAGGTTAACCGGACACTCTTCTTCGGCCAGTCTGGTTTTTATAACCGGCCACCAAGCATTGTCGAAGGCTCCCTCTATGTCCAATGATACAACTACCACTAGCTTCTTCTCATGAAGCTTTCCGCGTATGTGTTGTATCAGGTCATAGAGGGAGTCCTCGGTGCTTTTTTGTGGCATAAAACCATACTGGCGGGTGCACATTTTTGGTGTGAGGTGCCATTTTAGCCGCCCCACAACCATTTTCTCTAGCACCTTCCCCATAACCGGCAGAAGGCCTATGGGCCTGTAGGATTTTGGGCTGCCGTAATCCTCCTTCCCCGGTTTCCGCAGGGCTATAACTGTTGCCTCCTTCCAAATCTTGGGGAAGTGGTTCAGTTTTAGGCATCTATTAAAGATCCTTAGGAGCAGCTGAGGGTCGGCGGACTGGACTTGTTGGCATATGTCTGCTGTAAACCCATCCACTCCGGGGGCTTTCTTGGGATTGAGGCCTCCCATCGCCAGTTCCATTTCGGTCAGAGTAAACGGTGGGTCATGTTTTTCATTATGTACCCAGCCGTTTACCTGATCTGCCGTAGCTCTGGTTTGGCGATGGTCTGAGTTCTCCCCTTCCTCGGAGTCCTCCGGGTAGAAGGTTTCAGCCAGCAGCCTCACCGACTCCTTTTCGCTCAGTGTTCTCCCCATCACGGCCAGGGGCACATCCTCACTTCTTTTATCTGTTTTTATGATCACCCTGTATATGCCTTCCCATACCCCTTCTCTGGTTTGTTTCTGGCAGAAACCCTTCCAACTCTCTGTTTGGGCTTTCCTGGCCTCCCCCTCATATACTTCTTTCGCCTTTAGGTATTCCTCTACGACCTTCGACCTGCGTATTAATGCAGCACATCTGATGCGGCGTCTCCTGGTGGTGACTTCCTTCTTCATTTTTTCGAGCTCGGGGGTCCACCACGGCATAGTTATTTTCTCTAGTTTTTTCTTCTTTGGCATAGTTTGTATGCATGCCTTTGTAATAGTGTCGCTGATTTTATTTATTATACTTTCGAGTTCCTCTGTGTTACTAATTTTTTCTATTTCTTCTATATTAATTTGGTTTACTGATTTTAGTTGGGCCAGTTTTTCATGAAACTGGCTCCAATTTGCTTTGTTTGTGTTAAATTTTCTAGTCGTTCTTTCTATTTTTATTCCTTTTTCTCTATTTAATTTTATTTTGAAAGTTATGCCGTTGTGGTCCGAGCTCGTCAGGCCTTCTTCGACCTTCCAGTCTTCCACCAGGTCTAGTGTGTCGTTAGAGCATGCCGTGACGTCCACATGGCTATGGTAACGTTTGCCGCCTCTTATTGTGTCGAAGGTCGGAGTGTCCCCTTGGTTCAGTATATGGAGGCCAAGATCTTCCAGGAAGCCGGACATTTCTTCCCCCCTGCCGTCTGTTTTAGCACTCCCCCACCATACGCTTTTCGCGTTTGCGTCACCTCCGAGGACAAGGCTCTTGAGGCCAGTTTCCACACAGATTTCTTTCAGGTGCTCCAGGTATGGCCCTATGGGCTGATCTGGTTCGAGATAGAAGGAAACCAGTGTGATCTTCCAGATTCTGGTTCTAATTCCCACCACAACGATGTTGTTTGTGGTGAGTTCCGGGTACTGTACAATATCTATGTTTTGGTCAAAGACGGCTATTGCCGCCTTAACAGTCCCTTCTTCTTGCTCAGAGTTCTGGAAGATCCTGACGCCCCTGTAATTCTTCAGGCGTCTGTCTCGGCCCACGTACGGCTCCTGGAGCAGCGCTATTGTGGCTCCTTGTTTTGATGCCTCTATTATCAACTCATCCGTTGCGAGTTTTTTCCTCTGGAGGTTCGCCTGTATTACTCGGTGGGGGAGGCTCGCACCCTGTGCACCCTTAGCAGTAGGCCACTGATGTTCTGGCCAATGCGTCCCACCGTCTTCTGATAGGGCAGTCTGTGCTGAAGGCGTTGTGGTCCTTACGGTCCATTTTCGCCCTCAGGCAGTTTCTGCAAGACGGGGCCTCTCCTTCTGCCTGCTTGGTGCACTTTATTCTCAAGTGCGGGCCTCCGCAATGACTGCACAGGTCCGCACTTTCCTCGCACATCCGTTTCGTGTGCCCATATCCCAGGCATCGGGAACACTGCACCAAAGGCGATTGGTCTTCGACCTTTACTCTCTGCAGGTCGATGTGCAGTGTCCCCGCTTCTATAATTCTCCTCCAGACGGCAGGGGATGTACTCATCACAATGTGTTGTGTGTGGGGGTTTCTTGCCTTTTTTATGAACTTTATTACAGCCCTGTTGTCCTTTTCGCTGAGGCCGTCAAAAATGCTCTTGTTTTGGTTCCTCATAGCTTTTAGGACGTCCTCATTAGTATTTATTTTTAGGACGTCCCTGAGGACCAGGAGCGGATCCCTATTTTTGACCTCCTCAACGACGAGGTTACAGCCCGATTTTTCTATTCTTTCCTTGATTTTAAATCTTTCTTCTTTGGTATTGCACCCCATAATAATTTTTCTGTCTTTCGCCTTTCTAACCCTTTCTACGCTGACCCACCCCTCTTTCGCGTCCACCGCTTTTCTTATCTTCTTGAGGACCTCGTCCCCAGTGTCCGTTTCATCCCTTGAGGTCACCACTACGGAGTGTAGCACAGATCCCACCGGGTGTAAAGGTCCGGTGCGTCGGGCCGCCACATCCGCATATGTGTTTTTCCCCAGGGTCTCGTTTTGCCTCTCCAACATCCCCTTCAATCCATCCATTCTCTCAAGCCCGTCTTCTAGTAATTTACTGTGTTCCTCTAGTTTCTTTAGTAGCGTGTCTTGTTTTATTCCTTTCTCCTCTTCCCCCCTCGTCGTCATTTCCCCTTCCCCTTCCTTTCCATCTCGTTTTTGTAATCTACATTCTTCAGCCTCTTTCACTAAATAATAGAGCCTTTCGGCCATCTCTGTGACTTCGTTTTTGATCTCCGTTGAAGCGGAGGGAGTGCTGGCGAAATGCGTCACAGTGTGACGTCACAGTATGACGCTGTGGAAAGTTCTGGAATGTTCGAGATAGTTCGAGACTATTCCAGAAACTTGACGTCACGACTGACTCGAATGCCGAATAGCTTCACTAAAAACTTTCCATTACCTATAGCAAGGTTGTAAACAATGGAAAGTTTTGGGGCACTTTACTTACGATTACAGACTTTTGATCGTATCTCCGCAATGGCTGGTCCAATTTTGACGTGGTTTTCGGAGTTTTACTCCTCCCGATGTGGTCTTCGATCTGGTGTTTCCAGCCACCGCAGAAACGGAGCCGCTGAGGAGATACGGAGACAAAGGAATTTCGTTTTTCCCCGATATCTCACT